>OZ010606.1:49460119-49497619 GCA_963932145.1 Acanthosepion lycidas
CCTGGAGGGTGGAGATGGATTCATACTTTTTGTCAAGGACATTTGCTCGTAAATGAACATCACGAACCTGACTAGAGTTGGATCTCTGCGGTCCGATTTCCCAGTCGTTGTTCTTTGCCCCGCCCACACATCCAAGCTTACAGCACGTCGTATTCCCAAGCGGTCACCCATCTAGGTGCTCACCAGATTCCATATTGCGGAACTTCGGTAATCGTGCGAGAACAGATTTTTCAACGATATGACCCACATAATGAGGAAAGAAGGCTTGGAGAATTTGACACATATGGCATATTGAAAGTAGGAGGGGTAGAAGGAAACATCAAGTAAGCTGACAAGCATGTGTAGATGAATATGGGGAGTACTATAACTGACATAGAGCTATAAATGTGTTATGTTCCGTGCTAATAGGAATATATACTTGAAAAAAAAGGTGGTTAAGATAAGTAAAGGTTTATTGTAAAAACTAATACAATAAGAATAAAGGTAACAGTTATGCACAAGTCAATCCAGTAGCGAATGCTACTATTGGAAGGTCAGTAGTTCTCTTGTAAGTTTGAGTCGTACTCAACAGATCCCAGGTACGGTATTTATCAATCCACCCACGAGGACCGAATGTGGCACAAGGCCGGTTTAATGTGGGTATCTCCAAGCCCGTAGGCTCGGCCAAAAATATGACCTTTGAACCCGCCTAGACTGGTTCAGGTCCTGTCTACCTCCCCGAAAGAAACCTTGCCCTTCGGCAAAGCTTCCTCCGAGTTCCTCTCTGCATTAGCAGAGAGTTCGACAGAACGCCGACTCGGAAGCTCACAAAGGCAGCGTACTACACTTTTATCCTAGCGACCGGGCCGACCAGGTTCTACAGATCTCAGGTACACTCTGCCGTCTGTTGACTTACAGATACTTATAGGTAGCTACTATCTACATTGTAGTCACTCATGGGGGTGACAGGTTATTCCGTTACAGCAAAATGATAAGAAGTGGTGGAAAGCCGTAACTGCTTACACAGTGAAGGAAAGTGACACATAAAAAGGAAGACTGATTTTCCTATTCTAAAATGATGAATTCTTATATTTTAACCAGGATTTAAGTCTCTTTCAGTCTAAAACGGCGATATTTGCTCAATGGCAGGTATTTATAATATTCAATTAGAACTTTCTTGAACGATCTTTTTGAATTTCTCAGACATTAAATTTTCTAATCTCCAGGTCATACTTATTTTGTTCGGTCATCATGGTCGCAGACACGTCAAATGCGCAATTTTCAGCGAATCGTTTTTCTTATCCAGTTATCTGAAATACATTTTACGTCTTCGCAACAATCCTATTACGTTTCCCGCTGACATTAAGTGGAAAGTTTATTTTGAATGAGTTGCTAAGTTTGCTGCTAGGAAACTTGTTTTTCTGTACCGTAACGAGACCATTTTTCTCACCAAAATCTATCTTTCACAGTCTATCATTCGTCCACGCATTTAATATTGCTCCCATCCCTGGTCTCGTGCTTCAGCTATATATTTAGAGAGTCTTGATAAAATCCAAAGAAGGATCTGCAATATCCTCACTTGGCATCTCAACTTCAGTCAATTTTCCCATCCCCGTAAGTTGTTTTTATGATAATTGTTCTGTTAAGCTTTCTTCTTAGGTAGCTAGACATTAAGAATTTAAGCGTACTACTAGATTGGCGGTAAAGTCTCAATAACTTACATTTGAAATGACTAAATGTACAAGGGTCATTCAATAAATAAGGTGAATTTTTCGGTATAAGGACTTCTAATACAGATAGAAGCTTACTTTTTTATTTTTTTGTTTTTGTTTTTGTTTTACTTCTTTTTCACATGGATTTAATTTCTTTTGCAGATTAAAAAAAAACTTTGAGAGTTTTGGCGATTAACAAAGATGGCCGACCAAGAAGCATGCTCCAGGATTGAACAGCGGTCAGTTATCAAGTTTTTGGTTGCTGAAGGGTGCAAACCAGTTGAAATTCATAGGAGAATGTCAACTGTGTATGGTGCTACATGTTTCAGCCAAAAAAATGTCTAAAAGTGGGCTAAATTGTTTAAAGAAGGACGGAGCAGTGTTGAGGATGAAGACATGCCTGGGAGGGATACAGAAGTGAGGTCTCCTGAGGTGATCGAATCGGTCAATGACCTCATTCAGTCTGACAGAAGGTGACAGTGAATGACATTGCAAGGACTTTGAGCTTATCTGTTGGGACAGCACACAAAATTGTCCATGATGACCTTGGCTACTCGAAGGTCAGCTGTCGGTGGGTGCCAAAGATGCTTACTGCAGAGCACAAACAGAGGTGGATCGAGTTGTCCGAGCAGTTTCTCTCCCGCTATGTGAAGGATGGTGATGAGTTTCTGAAGAAGGTGGTCACATGTGACGAGACATGGGTTTGGCACTATGAGCCTGAGTCCAAACGGCAGTCCATGGAGTGGAAGCACATAGGCTCTCCAGCGAAGAAGAATTTCAAGTCCCAGCGGTCCACGAGGAAGGTGATGCTCACCGTTTTTTTGGATATGCAAGGCCCAATCACCATTTCATTCCTTGAGAAAGGAAGCACTGTGAACAGTTCCAACTACAGTGAACTGCTGAGGCAGGTCAAGAAAGACATAAAGAACAAACGAAGGGGTCATCAGTCAGAAGGAGTCATCTTGCATCATAACAACGCAAGGCCTCACACAGCAGCCCAAACGGTGCAGACGATCAACGACCTGGGCTGGGAACTGCTCCCTCGTCCCCCTTACAGCGCAGACCTTGCCCTTTCAAACTTTCACCTGTTTGGTCCCTTGGAAGCGTTCACGAGAGGTACGAAGTTTAAAAGTGACGATGAAGTCAAAAATGTTGTGAGCGACTGGCTGAGACATCAGTCCAAAGATTTTTACGCTGAGGGAATACGGAAGCTTGTACACAGATGGGAAAAGTGTGTGACAGTGCTGGGAGACTACGTTGAAAAATAAAAAAAGTAAGCTTCTATTTGTATTAGAAGTCCTTATACCGAAAAATTCACCTTATTTATTGAATGGCCCTTGTAACTGCAATTTCTATGCTATGTTTCTTCTCTCGCACTTCTTGCTTACGGAAATCGCTTTCTAGCCAACGTTGATCTTCAAATATTTAAATATTATGTCAATTGTTTCTTTCTCTCTCTCTCTCTCTCTCTCTCTCCCTCTCTCTCTCTCTCTCTCCTGAATAATAACTTTGTTTTTTTCATTCATTCTTCTACACTCAGCATCCTCTTGTGTTTCAGCGGCTTTATTGCCTTGCTTGTGGTGAAATGATTAAAAAATTATAGGTCCATTAGTGGAGATTGTTTTTTTTTTCATTTCTCTGCCCAGTAAGGTGAGATTTGTTATTTGTCACTTCTGGCCTTTATGTTGCTCTATTTCAGCAAGAGCTAGTTCTAAGCAAACATGGACTCTTACTGCCACATCTGGGTTGGAGCTGCTCAATCCCCACTTATTAGCCTCGACCGAGTTCAAAAGCTTTTATACCGCCTTGTGTTTAGATGAATTACTTCCCACCCTCCAGTTCATTGCCTACAGACAGAACGTTGCAGCCTCTCGCTGCTCTACTACTATTTGCATGACTCATTTTTATTCCCTTCATATTCTCTTGGTAAGTGGGGAATGTTTCATTCAGACACCTTCATCCCCAGATCCGTTACAATGTGGGATGGGCTACCGCTGAGATACTTCCTCGATCACAACAATCTTAACAGTCGTAGAGATTATTTGGACAGTCTCTCACACACCGTAGATGGAGAATGCAAGGTCCACATATTGGATGAGATTCAAATGAAATTCAGATTTGATTTGGTCTTTTTCATTCAGTGACCTGAGGAATTCACAGATGTGAAGTTCAATTCTTTCTATTGGTGCTTCTGTTATGCTTCGTTTACATTAAAGACGCTTAGATTCCAGTTATGACTACGAGATCAAAGCTGAAATTCTTGTTTGTAGTAATTTCTTCAGTCGTATTTTTGGCAAATGATTTTATGTCGCCCATTTTTCTAGAAATTAACAAACACATAAATGCCTATTACAATTTTGTAAGATAAAATTGAGTCGAATGCTTATTATTTCAGAGAATTATAATGTGAAAATTTCCCCGAAAAGTATGTATTTTTATATTGATTTCCGCTGAAGAGATTATTACAGTCGTCGTCTTTTCTGATTAAATTACATTTTTCTCATTATTTGTACCCTTTGAGTGTACACAGCAATATTTATTGGTCTTAAATAGAGATCGAGTGACAGCAACTCTTCTTATTACTTGAACACTTTTCTCGGTATTTTAACTAATTTTAGTAATAAATTTCGATATTTCTTTAGAGTTCCACTTCCTTTAATGTCTGTCCAGGACAGCTCTATGCAGGCCAGAAATGACTGACCCACAAATTGACGTCATTCTCTATAAATTTCTTCCAAATTCACTGAAGGTTAATACATTTGTTTAATTTTTCATAAACTTTTAGTTGTCCATGGATTGGCTGACAAGATATATTCTTTTGGCTTGGATCGGATACGGAAATATATTCTTTTAAGTTGGATTTGGTGACGAAATCTATTTTATTTTAGTTTCAATTGGGTGAAAGTAGCAATTATTTTTGCTTGGATTGAGTGAAATCTTTTCAAACACACACGCACACATATATATATATATATATATATATATATATATATATATATATATATATATATATATATATAAATCTTAATAAATGTTAATTCTTTGCCAATATATATATTAATAAATATGCATATATTTCTTCACCGATAACAGGACTCAGTCGAAACCCAACCCAATTTTCCATTCATTACCGAATTCATTAATGAAACTCCGATTCGTGCTACCAATGAGAAAATAGATTTATCCTTATTAATATATAATTTATAGCTCTGTTATATTAAATCAAGCTCAATGTGCGATATATATATATATATATATATATATATATATATATATATATATATATATATATATATATATATATATATATAAGAGAGAGACAGAGAGTTAGGGTAGAGAGTACTGATAAAACCAACAGAAATCCTGCCAGTTGAGGAAAGAACGGCTAATAATCTAAAATCAAGAGAAAAACCGATAGAAGGATGCCGGAAAAAGAAATATAAATAAAGAAGAAAAGTGCAAAAGACAGGCACCTACCTAAACAGAAAATACATTGTTTTATGAATCAAAAAATCAAATACAGCGTCAGCACTCAGAAAGCGTTATATATATATATAATAAATATAGCACATTTTAAGACTATATTTCTTCATATATATATATATATATATATATATATATATATATATATATATATATATATATTATCATTTTCAAGGGGGTTTTGTTTTGGTGCTGTTAGTTTCTTTTCATGTTTTGGCTGCCTGAGATGAATTTTTGTTTTATTTTGAATACTAAATGGAAACTTGATTCCGATCCTTCGCGTGTTGAGAATATCTGTAATTCAAGGAATAAACTATATATATATATATATATATATATATATATATATATATATATATATATATATATATATATATATATATATAAGAAGAATCTGCTAATATTACAAACAGCGGAAAAGATCACTCTGTCGTATTAAATGGCAGAACTTGAAAGCGTATAAAAATGGCAGTCGTGGTCGGTCACTGCCCACTTGAATATGATTATATATATATATATCAAAAAGACTCAATAAGACCCCTTACCCCGTATCTAATAAACTTTATTCCAAAAAACAAAACATATAAACAAAGAAAAATTCACGAAAGAAAAATAACAATATAAATGTGAAAATCAATCTTATAAATGAATAAAATAATATATGGAAATAAGCAATCTTTCGGCCATGACCATAAATAAACCTAACCTATTTACATACGCACTCCCTTCCAAATCTTATTATTCCTCCCGGCATGACTTACGATCTCTGAGCCAGTAGATATTGATTTTACAGTTAAAGAAAACGGGGTTGTCTACAAGTGTTCCCACTAAATATAACGCTTACAGTAATAATATCAGAATTTAAATATCCAATAATTGCAGAAACATAAACGTTAATGAACCTTTATCAAAGCTAACGAATCATGCGATACAACGGGTCAATTAAAAGTAGATTCTGAGTCAGATCGACGGCGCTCTTTAAACATAGAGTTTTAAGCATTTTTTTTTTTTTTTTTCGGGAAACGCCTTTTTAATAGAATCTGGATTCTGCTTACTGATCACTTTTGGTTTACTGAAATTCTCGTACATATTTAGTTTCTTCAGCTCGTCCTGGCACCAAGTTACATCGCGGAATTTCTTTGTCATTCGAAATCGCTGAGCGAAGTGTTGTTCTGCAAGTGGTACTTTGCTCTGGAACCAAAGAGGCCAGGGCTAACCGGATTATTTTGTATGAACAAGTTTATTTATGCCTCCAACTTTGATGGCATTATTTAATTTGGTTTTGTTTGGTTTATTTTGTTTTACGGCATATCAACCTCAATGGGTTATTTAATGCCGACATTTTTAGGATAGATTCGTATAAATAGAATATGTATTCTTTGGTTTAGAATCGTTTGGTTTATTTTGGTTTACGGCATATCAACCTCAACGGGTTATTTAATGCCGACAACATTTTTAGGAAAGATTCGTATGAATAGAATATGTATTCTTTGGTTTAGATTCGTTTGTTTTATTTTGGTTTACGGCATATCAACCACAATGTGTTATTTAATGCCGACAACATTTTTTATTGTTGGTAATATTTTGTTTTGTCAAAAATCTGTTTCTGGTAATATTTTTCCTTCAAAATTGTATTGCTGGTGATTTTTTTTTTTTTTTTAAGTATTGATGTTAATAGTTAACTATTTGCCCATAGCTGGGACCCTAACAGGTGCTACTACCCCGAGTCAGGGTGGACCTGGGAACACCAGCAATTAAGAGGTGGTTCCACGATTCTCAAACTCTCCTGATCAGAGGCCTTGCTACTGGATGTAGTTTATCGTCTTACCCAGGACGATTATTTAATTTCTCAAATTGTTTGTTCTTATGAAATAAAGAAAACACATTTCTTGCATTTTCTTGTTTATATTTGACTCTCCTTGAATATTAACCAAACGATAAACTATTCAACACTGAAGAATTCTGATTTCTACGGTACCAGAAAAGAATGGTGAGCATTTATGATATAGGTAATGGACGCATATGTATATCATACATACATATAGACAGTTTTACACTTTATAATGATTTACTAAGCGTAGCTTAAGTGTGGCACACGGCAGAAAGTATGTGCGACCCAGTCAAGATCAAACTCACTACTGAATCGCAATTGTTCTAGCGAGCAAGCTTATTAACCATTACACCATATGAGACTTTGGCGTGCTGTAATGGTTAGCAAGATTGTCTCGATAGAACAAACATTTCCGACGGACTAGTGTGTTCGATCCTCACAGGGTGCCCCATACCTTCTCCCATGGGCCACATATAAGCTATGCTTTGAAAATTACCATAAAGTGCGTAAAATTGTCCATATATATATATATATATATATATATATATATATATATATATATATATATATATATTCACACACACGCAGAGTGATTGGGTGCGTTTCATCTGTAATTTTTGCAAGTTTCTTTAAATAACAATGAAATTTCATTGTCGGTTATTATTTTATTAAGGTTTGTTACAAAATGCGCAGTCTCGGTCGAGATGAATGGTAAACGGTTGGTCGTTAAATTCTGACAGAGATCGATTGCCTTTATCTATGTTTTGGGCATAGGACCAAAACGGCGCGAAGTCGTAGGATGGTCGCAAAAATTTTGAAGCGTCGACACGCTATCCATACCAAGATTCCAGAGACAATCAAAGGCTGAACGTAGCGGGATGCTAAGACAACGTGTGGCTACGCGACCCCTGAATTTCTATCTCCCACTCCCGCCTATAATCGATGCTACCACGGCTGACCCTCTAATATAATAAAACAAACGCGATAAAAAGATATTACGAGCTATTTTTTATATTTGTGATTCATATTTGAAAGTATATTTTCCTATGTCTTTTAGTGTCTGTATCTTTAGAAAATATGATGACAGGTAATCTAACATGAATACGTGATTTTTAAAAATGGAACCAACAACAAACTTTTCTTGGCATGTAACAATATATATATATATATATATATATATATATATATATATATATATATATATGGGATAACGATATATAATTTTTTCACATAAATATTCGTATCTAGAACAATTTTATCCAGAACTGTTTCGAAGAAAAAGATGAATATTTTCCAATTTGATATACATCTGTTCTTTCATATATATATATATATATATATATATATATATATATATATATATATATATATATATATATATATACGTAGTTGATGAAGTATATATTAAGAATATGCACAATACCCAATGCCAACAGTAAGGCTCAGACTTTCATACACCTCTCTTCGGGCACTTGGAGCTAATTACAGATTATAACAGAGTTATTACGTATATTTATTAATATATATATATATATGTGTATGTGTGTGTGAACATTGAATTCAACACTCAGAGGCGAGAGGTTGTTTCATTCTATACGCAATCATCAGGCCGCCTGACGATTGCGTCTAGCATGAAACAACCTCTCGCCTCTGTTCACTTTTATACTTACATATGTTCTATCTTTGATATTGAGCACTTTATCCAATAAATATAGCACCCCTTAAAACTATATATACTAGTTACCAAACTAATACTGACAAAATGGGAAATCATTTTAGTAAGATTCCAAGAAGAGACTTACTAAAAATAAATTAGTTCCTTAAATAAAGCAGTTTAAGTGTGGGATCATGTAACATATGTCCCTTTTTCAGAAAATTATTACAAATATTTAGCAATTCCAGAGAATGTTCTTGTTGGTTAGAGCGCTTCCTGTAGTAACTATATTTTCGGAGTAAAGCCAATTCATGGATTAATGTTATATGTATATATATATATATATATATATATATATATATATATATATATATATATATATTATAAATCAACTGGTTTAAAATATGTTTTTTTTCTACACAGTAATAACTATGTTTCAAAAATGGAAGCTAAAAACTTCAAATTTAATTTTGTAATTAAATTAAAAACATTAGCTCCATTTCATCTTCAAGGGAATATTGGATTAACTTATTTTTTAAATTTACTGAGTTTTAAACGCACACAAAAATTCATGAATAACTCTTTCCAAGGAAACGGACAAATCCAATCATTCAGACAACTATGGTAGCGTGTTCATTTTTATTAACTTTTGTTGTATCATTTATTAGTTACGTTCGAAAAAGTGGTTGGGTTGAGGGAGGGTAGGGATGTATTTTTCAATTGTTCAATATTTATGCTCTGTAAATTTACATTGAGCACTGTTTTGTAAAAATAATAATATCAACAACAACACCGGATTATATATCTTGCTGTTCTTTCATATATATATATATATATATATATATATATATATATATATATATATGAAAAGATACATAGATATGGCCACAAGAATCAACACTGTGTATCAGTTCCACATGCGATCTTCACACAAACGCATATTAATTGGTTTGAAGTTCCCATCGAAACGTGAAACTGATATACATAATTGATTCTGATGTAAACTGTGTCTATATCTATAAACGTTCTACATCCGATACTAAGCATTCTCACCTCTTAAGTATAACAAATTTTAAACAATATATATATACATATATATATATATAAACTTATAATATATATATATAAACTTACAATACATACATACATATATATATATATATATATATATATATATATATATATATATATATATATATTCTTGAATTACAGATATGCTCAACACGCGAAGGATCGGAATCAAGGTTCCATTTAGTATTCAAAATAAAACAAAAATTCATCTCAGGCAGTCAAAACATGAAAAGAAACTAACAGCACCAAAACAAAACCCCCTTGAAAATGATATTATATATATATATATATATATATATATATATATATATATATATATGAAGAAATATAGTCTTAAAATGTGCTATATTTATGGGATAAAGTGCTCAATATCAGAGATAGAGCGTGTGTAAATATAAAAGCAAACATAGAAGAGGCAACAGTCTGTTTCATGCTAGATGCAATCGTCAGGACTGACGATTGAATCTAGCATGAAACAGACTGACACCTCTAAGTGTTAACTTCTATTTTCACTTTTATATATATATATATATAATTATTTTTTTTAAATATGATTCCTTTGTTACATAAGAGTTCTCATGTTTCAAAAACAAGAGCTAAAATCTTCAATATAATTATTAAAATTAAATTGAATTAAAGCATCAGGCTCTCTTTCATCTTCAAGCGAAATTTTTGGAATAACTAATCTTGAAATTCACTCGTCTTAATAAGCATATTCATTCGTAAAATAATTATAATTGAGGCTCTAATTTTGTATCGAGCTCTGTTTTTTTGTTTTTTTTAATAAAACAAAAATACTAAAGAACTTCGGATTATTTACCTAACTAGTTCTTTCCTATTTTCTCTATATTTGCACACACACACACACATGTATATATTTTAAGACGTTTTTATGTTTATACATTCTTTTTATAGATACAAATATTTAAGTAAATGCTCTTATTTTATAGACACAAATATTTAAGTAAATGCTCTGTCTGAGAAATTCTCACAGAAATTATTCGTCCACCGACAGGATTCGAACCTGTCTCCTATACGGAACCGTCATTTAGCTTGACGTGCCTTTAACCGATTTGGTCACAGGGGATCGTTCGGTTAGCAAGGTCGAATTTACTCTATTTGAACTTCAATCTTCTAAATGACGGTCCCATATAGGATATGTCCTGTCGGAGGACGAATATTTTCTGAGAATTACTCGGACATTCAGACCGGTAAATGTTGTTTAATACTGTTTATTATAAACAGAGCATTTACTTAAACATTTGTATCTATAAAAAGAATACCCGCCCGGCCCGGTGGCTAGGATCAAAGTGTAGTATCTGTGCTTTGTGAGCTGCCGGGTCGGGTGTCTGTCGAACTCTCTGCTTGCAGGGAGGAACTCTGACGAAGCTCCGCCGAAGGGTAGGGTTTCGTTGGGGGAGGTTGACGGAACTGGCCCCCCTCGGGGGGCTTGGATGGTTATTTATTTTTGGCTGGGCCTACGGGCTCGGAGATACCCACATTAAAAAGGCCTTGTGCCACATTCAGTCCTCGTGGGTGGATTGATAAATACCATCTATAAAAAGAATACCCGCTCGGCCCGGTGGCTAGGATCAAAGTGTAGTATCTGTGCTTTGTGAGCTGCCGGGTCGGGTGTCTGTCGAACTCTCTGCTTGCAGGGAGGAACTCTGACGAAGCTCCGCCGAAGGGTAGGGTTTCGTTGGGGGAGGTTGACGGAACTGGCCCCCCTCGGGGGGCTTGGATGGTTATTTATTTTTGGCTGGGCCTACGGGCTCGGAGATACCCACATTAAAAAGGCCTTGTGCCACATTCAGTCCTCGTGGGTGGATTGATAAATACCATCTATAAAAAGAATACCCGCTCGGCCCGGTGGCTAGGATCAAAGTGTAGTATCTGTGCTTTGTGAGCTGCCGGGTCGGGTGTCTGTCGAACTCTCTGCTTGCAGGGAGGAACTCTGACGAAGCTCCGCCGAAGGGTAGGGTTTCGTTGGGGGAGGTTGACGGAACTGGCCCCCCTCGGGGGGTTTGATGGTTATTTATTTTTGGCTGGGTCTACGGGCTCGGAGATACCCACATTAAAAAGGCCTTGTGCCACATTCAGTCCTCGTGGGTGGATTGATAAATACCATCTATAAAAAGAGTACCGGCCCGGTGGCTAGGATCAAAGTGTAGTATCTGTGCTCTGTGAGCTGCCAGGTCGGGTGTCTGTCGAACTCTCTCCTTGCAGGGAGGAACTCTGACGAAGCTCCGCCGAAGGGTAGAGTTTCGTTGGGGGAGGTTGACGGAACTGGCCCCCCTCGGGGGGTTTGGATGGTTATTTATTTTTGGCTGGGTCTACGGGCTTGGAGATACCCACATTAAAAAGGCCTTGTGCCACATTCAGTCCTCGTGGGTGGATTGATAAATACCATCTATAAAAAGAATGTATGAACATAAAAATGTCTTAAAATATATATATTTGTGTGTGTCACAAAATTCTCGAAAGTTTAGTTATTTTCATTTTTTTCATAACGCAACGTATGGATTATTATTTTCAGTTTTTGTATTTCAACATTATAGTTCTGAATAGTCCATATCCTAATCTCTTTTAGAGATATATCAATTCTGTGCTTAGCGAACATGCGTTTTAGTAGAATTTTTTTTTAATCATACAAAATATTTTTGTTCTACCTTGACACATATTCGAAATTTAAATTCGAAATAGAAATATAAAATACACCAGATGCATGATATTTATTAGTATTTCTTGTTATATTTCAAAGAGTCCATCATACGTTACCAGTGCCTAAGAAAACTTGTAGAATAGACAAGATATCGAAACAACAAAGATAATGATAACTGTTTACATAATCTCTAAAATAACGACGAGACATCAATACAGATCATTAGACAACACTTATTCAGTGCATAATATATTCACCTAAAAGACGGTCGGAGGAAAGACTGAATTGTTATACTGTTTGGTGCCAGGGGGTGTAGTGTTACTTTTTTTCTTTTCTTAGGAAATTTTCCAGCCCATACAACCTTAAGACCATTTTAATATCGCACTTTGTTATCCTTAAATAATTTTACACCACACTATTATTAAGACACTGTTTATTGTATATTGTTAAATCTCCCCTCCTTGATTATTAAAACGCTCCTTGTATTGGTTACGAGTAAATCAAAAGAAAATAAATGAAAATACTTGTTTGCATAACCTAACTTAACAAAAAATTTATTATATTATAACTTAATATCCCTATATTAGAAAGCCGTGATGCCGCCTCTTCTTCCCTGAGACAGAACTGAAATATTTCGATAGACTGGGCTAAGAGGAAGAAAATTATGAATAATAAATCGTGCGATGGAAGACGACTCTACTATATTTCCCAAGTATGCATTACAATACTCAGATTATACAAAAAGGTAGCTATGGAGAGTTATCGTCGTCTGCTTTCCTGAGGTATCATGGAAGTTTTTAAAAAAATAGAAAATTTAAGTTTATTAAAGAATCCCTTTTTTCTGTCATCATTAATCGAAAAAAATAAACAACTGGCAGGAGGGTTGCTTTATCTCTTGTCAGTCTTGACAGAAGTTACTGATTACATGTGTTTGTGAGCGCATATCTGCGATGATTGGTCAGAACTAATTCTACGCGTATGAATTTATGTGATGCCAAACCCACCCATCCCTGTAACACTGGATATAAAGCCTGACTCGTAAATCACAAAATAATATAGAATCCTATGATAGATGACTCTTTTGCCGCGCCGGGAGACATCGAAGATTCATCTTTGCTCCACGATTGCATTAGCTCGGTGGAATATCAAATAATAATAATAATAATAATAATAATAATAATAATAATAATAATAATAATAATTGATTCATCTAGACCTTCAATTCCTGGACAAAAGAGTCTTCCATCAACTGCCAGCCAAGCAAAGTACAGGGTATTTACAGGAATGGGTCAAAGGAAAATAAAAATAAAATAAAAAAACATTTATTTCAGGGGAAAAAAAGAACAACGAAAAGCGAAATTAGAATGATGAATATCAAGAAATATAAAAAAAAAATAATAATAAATAAAAGCGTTGCTTCAGGTAATATGAAAGACCGCCTTCTCTTCCTTCATATCTTTTCGCTTCACTAGAGTGGTATCTTCTGTCACAGAAGTGGTCATTCGTTCAAGCTAGTCTGCTCGCTAGCTACCCAAGCGTTCTACAGACAATTCGACTGACCACACAAATGCCTGACTACTTCAGGTATGCTTCAGTACTCACCAACTTACATTTGTGTGGATGTTTTATTTTTGTTCTTCAGATTTTTATCATGTATTTTTTTTTTTTTTTTTTTGGTGTGGGGACTATTTTCACAGGCGAGATGTTACTGTTGCCATCACTGCTGTGATTCGGTCGTGCGAAGTCGTTTTTATTATATTAGCCTGCGGCCCAGGAAATTAGTGCATCAATGGCGTTTAGCCGAAATGATAGACTTTGGTTTATGTGAAAATTGCACGGTATCGTTTCTCACGTAGACCTGTGTGTAATCTGCGTCGAAAACGAATGGATTATATATACATGAATAAATATCCAACTGGATGAATATCCTGAGGTAGATGTACAATATCAAGCACACAGACACTCGCACATACACTTAAACACACATACACTTGCACACGCACGAACAAAGACACTCATACTGAACTGCATAGAAACAGAAACACGTATAAGTCTACGTACACATGCACATAGATAGATAGATAGATAGATAGATAGATAGATAGATAGATAGATAGATAACATCTATTTATAACGACGATGGAAAATTGTATTAAATACAATGTCATTCTAAATTTGGGGGTTGTGAAGTTATCATTATTTATATTATTGTCCTCATATTTGTTACTGTTATCACAATGTTTCGGGTGTTATGCCGTTCGGCCTTTGTCGGATATTTCCGGAAAATTTCGAACTGAACTCTTTATTTAATCTACGGGAGTAGTTTGTCCGCGTTACACTGCTAATTTCGTCTAGTCTTTATTTTAGTACTGCTTTCTTATTGCTCGCCCGTTTTCACTAAGTCCACTCACTCACTGCCAAGCGCAAGGATTGAACTCACAATTACTGCATCACATCATTAACAAAACAACGCTTTAATCCACTAAGCTATTGTTCCCTGGGGTTACAAGTCAATAAACTAGTTCGAAATTATCTGTAGATTTTCCCAAATGAGCTGTTAATGCTCGGTCAGAGAAGAGATCAGCTGCCAGATTATGGTCACCGTAATCTTTGAAGATGCATCCATATACCGTTGTATCATCTGCATAGATATTCGCAAGAGACCAGAGTATGCTCTTAGGTAAATTTGAGATATTGAATGTGTAAAGCTATTTTACCCAAATTGAGGTGTTAATGCCCGGTCAGAGAAGAGATCAGCTGCCAGATTATTGTCATCATAATCTTTGAAGGTGCACGCATATACTGTTGTATCATCTGCATAGATATTCCAACTTACATAAAGCAAGAAAATTACAGATTTATAAAAATTAGAAAAAGTACAGGCACGTGTATATTTATCATTACAATTACTCTGGGATCGAATCTCACAAGAAGACAAATAATGAAGGCAAATAATGAATCAATATGCCTAAAGATGAAGAAAGTATTTCGCTATTTTTCAACATAATCTCCTCCCTTTTCACTGCAATTCAGTGTCGAATACTAATGAAACAAAAACATCATGCAGTAAAAATTCCAGATTCGAAGTAAATTAATCTGCCAAGTTACGAATATATTGATCCAGTCTCAACTCATATAAATATCGTATATATCCATTCCACAAGATATGGAGAGTCGTTCAAGGCAAGGTGGGTCCTTAAGATAACACCTGTTCATCGCGATATGCAAAGAATCAGGGTCTGTTCGGTGATGATGGAATTTTTATAGTTTGAAATTTGAGATATTGAATGTGAAAAGCTATTTTGCCCACATTGAGCTGTTGAAGCGTGGTCAGGGAAGAGATCAGCTGCCAGATTATGGTCACTATGACCTTTGAAGGTGCATCCATACACCGTTGTATCATCTGCATAGATGTTCGCAAGAGACCAGAGTATGCTCTTAGGTAAATTGTTAATATAAAATTCTATTCTAAGAGTTTCCTCTCTCGTACTTCTTGCTTGCAGAACTCTGTTCCTGTTTTTTTTAGCTTCCCTTCTTCCCTTTCCACAACCTTCAAAAGTTTATATATATATATATATATATATATATATATATATATATATATATATAAACCAAGCGAACCAAGGATAAAAAGTGGTTAATGTACTTAAAATGATTATTATCATCGATATTAAATTATTGATTCCTCCGAAACCTAGTGCGGACTTGTTCAATGTTGCCGTAGTGTTAGCTGGGGGAGGGATACTTTTCTTTTGACGTGCTCGATTGACGTCAGTTCGTTTATGAAATCATTCATACACATTCAATACTGATAGAGTACTGTTCCCATATTATGCTGAAAGCCTTCAATGGATTTTAGTTCCTTTCAGAATTACAAGTCAGTTCCATGTTCTTTGTTCTTTCTCCGTGAAAACTACGTGTTTAGAGGCTATTTTTACTCTATGGCAGAACAAAGGCAATTCAGTGATTAACGACGAAGAAACTTCCGGAAATAGTCGATTAAAATCCCACATTTTATATTCAAATTATCTACTATTTAAAGTATAAATTTTCCAAAGATTTACAACGTTACAGATCCTGACCTAGCATTCAGTCACTTTCCCACTGTTGTACTATAATTTTTAATTTGATTTTTTATAAATATTTTCACGGTAAGTGTTTTGATGAGCTTTCCCCGTTGGTACCTCGACTTCACGAATTTAAGCGCGCAACTAGATTGGCAGTTAGGTCTCGTAATTTCACTGGGGAAATTGCTAGATTTAACTAAAAGTTCTATGCTAATAGTAACTTCTCCCGCTCTGCTCCCTTGTAGAACTCTCTGAAGTTTTCCTATTTTCTTGATAACTACGACCTTCAAAAATTTCAAGGCAATATCATGCGTAATTTTCTGTTTCCATGAATCCTTTTCTTTTATTTTATCTCCTTGTTTCTTTCGCTCTCAGTAACCCCTTGCGTCCGGTGGCTTTTATTGCCTTGGTTGGGGTGAAATGATTTTTAAAATTTGAATCTTATAAGCATCTCTGTGTATTTTGTTTTTGTAAGACCAAATTTGACACATGCCCAACAAAGAGAGAATTAAATCGTATAATGGATTGTGTAAAATTCGAAAAAACTTTAACGTTTCACCCCAAAGAAAAGCGATTGTGCTACTAAGACGCAACGAGTTACTAAGAGTGAAAAGAATAAGATGCTACTAAGGAGAAAGGATAATTAAGGAACAAGAATCAGAAAGACAGAAGATAGCGATTGACGTTGCATTTAAACTTTTGAAGGTTGTGGAAAGGGAAGAAGGGAAGCTAAAAAAAAAAACAGGAACAGAGTTCTGCAAGCAAGAAGTACGAGAGAGGAAACTCTTAGAATAGAACTTACCGCCATGTTTCAACAGTAAGCCGATGAAACTTAGTTATCAATCTAATAGTACGTTTAAATCTATTCGGTCGTCGTATTCGTGATGAAAATATTTATAGAAAATATAGAAGAAAGCCGCATCACAGTGATGGGAAAATAACTGAAATCGAGATCGTCAGGTCACGATTGATAATATTACAGACGATTCTTTGAAGTTTGTGGAGAATGTCTAAATACACGAGAAGGGTACAAGACCAGATATCCAATGCACGGATGAATGGTAGATGTGCACGTTGGATTCTGGTTGGTTTATTTTTCATATCAACCTCAATGGCCATTATTTACATTATTCGGAGTATTGTCCTCGTCTTTGTCGATATTACAACGGTCCGGCCGTTGTACGCTCCGGCCGTTGTACGCTCCGGCCGAAACGGCCTTCTTCAGTTGGTTGGAATGTCGAACTGAACCATTTATTTCGCTCACTGGAGCAGACTGTTCTCGTTCCATGTTTAATGGATGTCAGTTATCAGTTATCTCCTGTTAATTCCTCTCTGCAAGTCCTCCTTAACCAGGAATTGAACTTACACCTGTCACTGGATCTATCCAACGTTTTTATCCACTGTGCCATGTGTCCTTGAGGACATCTGTATATGAATTTCTGGATATTATAAACCTAATGTCTTCAGCAACCATTTTTAACAATACTCATATTGCAATTTTTGCTGTTGTCAATACATGTTTTTACCAGAGCTCATATTGCAATTTTTGTTGTTATTATCGCTTTTCTCTGGCACTCCTTATTGGTTCCCATATTGTATTCATTTTTATACTTGGTCGGTTCAAGAGATTTTTGTGGCCTAGCATATGTGCTGATTCTTTAAGTTTACGAATTTTCCAGTGGTGTTCTTTGTCCATGATCTCAACCTGACAGATACAACCTCAATGGGTTATTTAAAGCCAACAAGGGTTTTAAGATAGGTTTCTACGAATATATGTATTTTTATAAGAAATCAGTTTGTACATTGGGTTTCATTGACGTATTTTTGTAAACAGGTTTTTTATCCAGAGTCTTGATTCATTGATGTATTCTTTTCAGATATACAGTTTATAGAGGAATTGATTTTATTGACATTTTCATTTGATATATATATTTTTGGTACAGGCTCACTGTTTTAAGAAATAATATTTTTATCTACATTTGCTTTATCAAAGACCTCGTACGTTTTTTTGTTTTGTTTTTTTGTTTTTGTTTTTGTTTTTTTTACGTTATATTTACCTCAATGGGTTATTTAAATATAGGTTCGTATGAATAGAATAAGCGTTCATATTTTTTTCAAAATGTATGGCTGGTATATTTTTTCAATAATATATTGCTGTTAATTTTTTTCCAAAAACTTATTGCTGATATCAGGATGGACCAAGAAACAACAGCAATTAAGAGGTTGTTCGACGCTCCTGAAATCCTCCAGATCAGAGGCCTTGCTGCCGGATGTAGTTAATCGTCATTCCCAGGACAACGGAAGAATTGTCTAACAGCAGACTTAGTAATTGATTCAATATAGCCGTTGTATTTCATGCTAGTGAAAAACGTGAGACCAAGAAAGTGTTGAGGAAAGCTTCACCTATGACGACTAAAAGACAGTCGTTTCCTTTTGAAATTGGCAAGTCATTTCTTGCCCCAGTTAACACTGATTGGAGGTTATTTTCTAGATTAGCCACCAGTTTAACTTCATCGAACCTATCGAACTTACTCTTAAGATATGTGTAAATAGTTATGCCATCAGCACAAATACATAGTTAGGAACTGATGATATCAGGGAGGTCGTTGATGAAAAAAAGAAATAATGTAGGTCCAAGGTTAGATCCCTGAACGAATCCACATTATTCTAACATATTATTCAATATGTACTTTTATAATTTAATGAGAAATATTTATTTCTATTTCACACTAAATATTTCTTTTACAGTACCGTCTCTTTCCTTCTCAGTATATCAATGATGAATGTTAATGACAGATCGAACATTTTACAATAAAAATTTCAGATCAAACTTCAGCCGATGATTGGTTCCTAATTTATTGATTCATCCTAGTATTTAACACGTATAATGAATTATTCAATTAGAGTTTTTAAGTGTGAATAAATGTTTTTCTCTTTTTAAAATCATTTAACAGAAAAGACTAAGGAAAAGTAATTTCGGATTCAGCTTAACACCAATATAATTACGATAATATATAATGTTCTATTATGCATTTGAACATAATATAATATAATACTAGTAGCAAACGTGATCATTTTACGCTTTTTCTGTTTAAATTTACTGATTAATCTGAATTTTTAATTTACTGATTGAATAAACTTGCCAGATTTACAACTATATGTTTTTATTCAATTCATTCCAAAGAAGACATAATGCCTCTAAGAAATAAGGAGCTACTGTTAGCAAAAGAGAATTAGAAGACTTTAGAAAGAAACAAAAACCCGATCATAAACAAGAAGCAAGTGATGAACTTCTACTCCTGTTCAAAAGATCGATGAGGAGTGTGAACCGGACGATAGGCAAACCTATCTACACCTATTGAGGTAATAAATAAATAGTGAATAAAATTTCAAAGTTAAGGCGGAGATGTTAGAAGTATAGAGTTGAAGTAGATTTTAGAAGGAAGTGGAAACCTAATCCTAAACAGGAAACAAGAAATATAGCTCTGCTCCTCTTCAAAAGACAGTGGAGTCCCCACCCTGCTCTTCTAAAATAGGGGGAAAATTCAATATCTTGATTATGTCATTTTTCACCTTTTGAGTAACATTTTAAAATCCATATTAGTTGTTGCTGTTCTTGAAAGTTCTCAGTGTGAACCGGAAAACAGGCGAACCTATGCATTCTTATGAAAATACCTGTGCAAATTCACCTTTCGCATCGTTAAATGTTCGCGCTTAGCAAGTTTAATAAGATATTGCCGTATCAGTCGTGAATATGAAGGCAGGTCATTATTTAAAGAAATGAGCGAGTATAAATGAGAAGATTAAAAATTTACATTTTTTCCATTTCATCGAAGCAGACGTTAAACACATGACAGCATTATCGCCTCCTATTTGTTTGCTTCTTTCTCTCTTTCTTTTTGTCACTAAATAACTTCTCTAATATGTTTTATCATTCGTCATTCGTTGAAATAAAAACAGAATAGTCTATTAGTTAATAGCAGTTCGTAACATAGGCGATAACTAACTTATGAACGAAGGAATAAGAATAATTATAGGAGGAATTATGGTTGAATCGAGTATCAGAAACGACTGAACGACCCAAGGCTTGCAGTAAAAAAGGAAGTTTTTTTTTTGTTTTCTACACTTCCATTTTCTTTCAGGAATCTTAAATAAATTTCAGCCTTTTGAATGATTGCTATGTTGAAAAGAACGCTTTTTTTATTGCAATCCTCAACCCATACAGCTTCTGTTTGTAAGATTTATTTACAAACCACTAAAATATCATGCAACTTCGCCTTTTTCCTTTCTCTCGTCTTTTATACAAATCCGTATGGTAGATCCAGGCATTTCGACTCCCTATTTTAATGATCCTATGACCGCGTGCATGCCTTTCATTTACAACGAGTTTTTGTTCTAAAGAAATAGTTTGCGTCTTTTCTCTTTTTGCGCTGGAGGTGCTTCCATATGAAGTAATTCTTTTGTCTAATTTTGTTAAAGGCACTTCTTTTTTTTTTTAATCAATAACACAACTGGATAGCGATACAGTACAATAGGCGGAAGCTAATCCCCTCGTGACAAGAGGCAAATTCAGACTGATGTAACGCTAATTCGTGAACTCATTTGCTAATTTTGCACACGATTCGAAGTGTGGGGAAAAATCTTGCTTAAATTGTGACAAACTCAATTAAAAATTCTCACTGATTTGAATTCGTATGATACGAGGTTGTTTGTCACCCTCACACATAGATAGATAGATAGATAGATAGATAGATAGATAGATATTAGGTTGGTGCAAAAATAATGTCGTTTTCTCACATAGTAACATATGTGAGAAAACGACACCAACCTAATACATAGATAGATACCAAAGAAGAATCTGCAATTATATCGGTCCTAACTTGGCATCTTGGCATCTGCCACTTTCCCACCTCTGTAATGTTGCTTCCTCGTGTCTTTTCCATAAATACTTTAATGATAATTGTTCTCATGAAGTTTCCTCTGTGGTACCAAGGCTCAATGAATTTAATCACATTAGTAGATTATCGCCAAGATCTCATTTTTCCTATTGAAACAGTTAGATGTAACCGCTTCTTTCTTCGCACGTTACGTACGTGAATCTCACTCAAGTTTCTTGCTTTCCAGCCAAGCTTGATCTTCAAAATTGAAATGCAACCTAAACTGTTATCTTTTGTCTTCTTAGTTCCTATTCTTTTATTGTTTTTACTCCTTAATAATGTTTTTACTTATATTCTGTCACACTCAATAACTAAATGTAATTAATACTGTTGAATTAAAAACAGAACATTTACTTAAATAAATTGTATCTATAAAATTAGCCTATATACAGAAAATATATTAAATTATTGCCGAACTTAATCCGAAAAATCGTCGAAGATTGTGTATTTATAAACAGTAATTCGGACTTTGCTAACAAGACGCTTATCTGTAGCTGAATAGTACAGCACGTCGGGTCAAATGACAGTTTCCTTATAGGAATACAGTTTCTATTCTTGTCGGAGAACGCATATTTTCTACGAAATTCCTCGAACATTTAGGACGGTAAATGTAATTAATGCTGTTTGATTAAAACCAGAGCAATAGATATAAATTAAATAGATTGTATGTATGAAAATAATGTATATACAGAAAATATATTATATATATAATCAAATGCATAAATATAGGTAAATGTACGAACAAGCGTTCGTATACAAATACACACATACACACACAAACACGCACACACACACACACGCACATATATATATATATATATATATATATATATATATATATATATATAAACTTTCAGTTATCTGTTTGGATAAGTCTTGTTCTTATGTCCATCGTCTTTGTCATGTTGAATTGATAATGTTAATTATATTTTATGAATATGTCCTGAAGATGGTTTATTAGACCGAAACGTCCGACGTTGACATTATATTAACATTAAAACAGCATAATTGCATATAAGGAATTTTGTTTGTTTTTTTCCGTATATTTTTCTTCATACTGTCGAATCTATATCCATATATTTGCTTACATATATATATATATATATATATATATACCCTATAGTGCAAGAAAAAACAATGATCAGTGTTAAATAACAGAACTATTTTAATATACTGAAAAATATACATAATACTCTACATTGAATGCACAACTCGGAGATTCATATATACAGGCCATTTTTTTTATCTGTACTTTTCGCTGCACGTGATTTGTTTAGTTTCTGGGAATAACGATATTCAACATTTGTTGGGTTATTTAATACACAAAATATCACAATGGATCATCGAAAACGGTTTACACTACTGTCTAAAATATAGACATAGGCCGGGTTTACTCTCGTCAAGACATATCCATTTTGCAATAGAGTAAAAAAAACACATATGTGTAATTTACACCAGAGTCAAAAATGTCGGCATAGGGATGGTTTACATTAAAGTCAAAAAGATAGGCATGTGCCCTATCTCTGATATTTGGCACATAACCCCTAAATATAGCATATCTTAAAACTAATTTTTAAAATATATATGTATGTTCCTGTTTTGAGAAATATAAAAGGATTACTTAATGTAATCTAATTTTTGTTTTTTGAATAATGGTGTTTTTTTATGTGGCAGTTATAATGAAAGCCGTTTCGTTCTGCGCAGATGTCAGCAAACGGTAATCATTTCGAAATTAATAGCAATGTGGCTTTTAAAATATGTCTTATAGCTGATTTCATAGATATATTAAAAAAATTTCATAACTTCAAATCTTACGAAATGTAAAACAACGTTAGCAATATGGGCGCGTGTTCGTCGAAGATTTTGGATGATTCCGGTTCAGGTCTGATAACGATAAGTTACCAAACTGTATCTAATATCAAGAGAGAAAAAAAACTTTCTTTGTTAAAGTATGACATTTTTAGGCGTGGATTGTTTAATTAGTTGATTGATATTTTTTTACAGTTAATCAACATTTTGTGACTTATGTAAATCCGAAACATATTTTGGATTTAAGCAATAATTCTTTTATTTATTTTATTTTATTTTTTCTTAGCGAGACGCAGTGAATATTGCATTAGCAAGTTCTTGAGAATAGCAATGACTTTTCCAAATAGAAATCATACTATTTAACCCATAACCGGGAAGAATAGGATGGATTAATTTTTTTCCAAAGGTATTTGCGCATAAGTGAATGTAAAAAAAACCGACTGGAATTCAAACTCGACTCTACAATTTCTCATTCTGGATCGCTATCCACTACATCACTCACACATTCTAACTGTCAAATCCCGCACTGTGTCTGTGATAGGAAAAATTACATTTTAATTCTAATCTCTCTCTCTCTCTCTCTCTCTCTCTCACACACACACACACATACACACACACACACACACACTTTTCCCCTCTTCTCTCTCTCAAATAGAATAATTTACTTCCCTCCGCATGCCCTCAAACAACTATGCTTCTGATACTAACTGAAATGGGAGTAAGAAGTACACATATATCTCCGAGCAACCTTCGTCATCCCCTTCTCCCAATAGATCTTTTAGTCCTTATGTATATGAGAGAACATGTCTGGATAACCTAGGTCTCTGGCCAGTATGATGTTTCTGACCCAAGGAGGGGTTCTGATACTCTGACCTCTAGGCGGTGGAGACACATACACTAGAAGTTTCACGCCGGAATCTTTCCTGGGTTATGTGCTCCCTCATTAAGGGTGGTTACAGTAAACATTTTCTTTTTTTTTGCGTTTTGGCGTTATTCGCCTGATAGTGAGGGATCCGTACCTTCGAGTAACTTCGAAACTTTGAAAACGAACAAAACTAGCAAACCCAACCTCAACCTAAATCCCAGCTATACCATCTCTTACACCAATGTAAGGGTTCTACATTCGAAATATCCAGAAGTAGAACTCAACCTTCCCCAGTCTAAACCTGACATCCTGCTCCTGTTTGAAACGGGTATTAATACCTCAATTCCATTGCAGTTCACAATTCTAGGCTACACACCCATTATTAAAAAAATACGACCACCTAAATCGCCACTGTCACGGGCTCTGTGCCTACATCAAGGACTGGTTTCGTTATGGCAGGGACACAAAAAAACGAGGACCCTGATCTTCCGTATATGTGTTTCCGCGTGGCACTTATTCATAGTACCACATTCGTCTTTGCTCTGTATCGTCCTCAGGATGAAGGGTTGGTAATATTTGATCTCATATCAGAAAGGACTGACAATATTCTCACCGAGTTTCTCTCGGCCAACTTTTATATATGCGTTGACTTCAATGTTCACCACAAAGAGTAGTTAGTCCACTCAAATAAAACCGATGAGGAAGGCAGATAATGCAGAGACTTTTCCATTGCATATGAACCAATCCAGATGATTGAAGAACCCATCTGGGTCCGGGATACAACGGGACAACAAGCGAAACTCCTCGACATTTTTCAAACATCCTCAACTGACAAATGCTCAGCAAAATTTTTAACCACCATTGACACGTCAGATCGTTCCCTAGTCAGTGTCCATTTTGATATCCCCTTTATTTACCGTTCCATAGAACGTTTTTTCTGTATGGGTAGTCAGACTGGGACAGCTTTCGGTCCTATATGACGGAAGTTCCTCTCCCAACCTTCTTCAAACAAACTGTCCCTAAAACTGCTGCCCTAATCTCCAAAAGGATCATTTCTGGAATGCGGTGTTATATACCTCAAAAATAGATTCCAACTATTAATAATAAAACCAGCCCTGGTTTTCCCCTGAATGTGCCGCAGCCATAGTTCATCGGAAACACTACTTCAAAATCTATCGCAAGAGATCCCTACTTCTTTCAGAAAAGCCCGCATTTGCAGTAAGAGAGCCCTGGAAAACGCTAAGTGCAACTATGCGCTATCTGTCCAGGCCAAGGTAGAAAATAAACAAATTGGATCTTGCGAATTCTGGAAGATCACCAACCACATTATGAACAGAGACAAAGCGGCTGTGCCCATCATAAATCGCCCCCAAGGCCATATCTTCCTCGACAGACAAGGCAAATCTCGTCGCCTGGATCTTTGCCTCAAACTCAACGTCAAATGACAAAGGCCATTGCCTCCCCAACTTCTCATACCTTACTGAGCGCAATCTCAGTAATATATTCATTTCTGTACGAGGAATCTCTAGACTTATCAAAAGCCTTAACCCCTAAAAAGCCATTGATCAAGATATAATTCCCGTAGTCGTCGTTAAGAATATCAACGCAGAATTATCCCCGATTCTCGCAAAGTTATTTAACCACTACCTGAAGGAGAAATCTTTCCCAAGCATGTAGAATGTGGCAAGCGTATGCCGGACTTCAAGACGCGGGGAAATCGATCCTCTCCCTCCCATTATAGACCCATTAGTTTCTTCAGTATCATCAGTAAGATTTTGAGGCCTTAAACAACAAGAAAGTCATCGAGCACTTGGATAGGACCAACCTCTTGTGTGACGAGCAGTATGGGTTTCGATCAGCTCAATCCATTGCTGATGTACTAACTACCATTAGATGCAGAATTAGTAAGACCCTTGACGACACACAGACCTCAATTACCATAGCATTAGATATCTCGAAGCTATTCGACAAGGTGTGGCACAAAGGTTTGGTACACTAGCTCTTTATCTATAGAATCACTGCAAGAGTTTTTTTTTTTCTATTATAAAATCATTCCTAATAGGTAGATCCCTGAAATTAGTTATTAACTACCAGTTCCCCGAAGCCCTGTCAGTCAACGAAGGCGTCCCCCAGGGGCCATTTCTTGGACCAACCCTGATTTACATAAATGATCTACTAAAGAATATTCTCGGATTATTTGCAGACGTCTATGCCGATGATACGACAATATATGCGCACACTTCTAAAAGTCTTAACGGTTAGAGATTGGCAGCTGACCGTTCTTCCGATCTAACACTAACTTCCCAGTGGGGAAAAAACTAGCTAGTTACATTCAAAATCAAACTGGTTACATTCCAGTACCGCCGATCCGACCTTGAACTAACGCCCGTCACGATGAACGGGTGTCCCCTCTAGGAGGCCCTGTCTCTTTAGAGGATATTGAGCCACTACCTTACACCCAACCCTCATGTGAAATTCCTATATACGATCCATCGCTAAAGATGCAGGGAAAATGATTATCTACCTGACTCCTCATGCTATCTTCTCCCTTTATAAGGGCCAGATCAGGCTGAAAATAGAGTACTATTGCCGTATTTTGGCGGGAACTACCTAGACTTTACTTTCCAGTCTTGGTAGAGTTCAAATGCTCCTTCAAGTCCTTGTTGAAGAATTATTTTCTAAACTCCAACCTATCTATGACTGACATGTGTCCAGCATTCTTAAGGGGGTGGTTACATTGGTGAATGAACATTTACCAGCAATGATAAACCCTGGAATGCGATTTCAGCCTGTTTCAAACTATGGAATGCTTTGCAGCTTCTCTCACAGGAAGTCATGCAAAAGCTCAAAAGATCATATTAGGTTGGTGCAAAAATAATGTCGTTTTCTCACATGTGTTACTGTGTGAGAAAACGACATTGTTTTTGCACCAACCTAATAATTTAGTATTTCATTACTGAGATGAGTAATTGCCAATATTCTTCTGTCATTTTGAACTATTGTTCTCATCTTTGTTGATAGGAGATGCTATTATAAATGCAACGTTTCGTCCAAGTACCCTCTGGTCATCATCAGGTGTCCATTGATTGGTCGATATGGGATATTTGTTGATCATTGTGATATTAAACTAGGAAAAGCAGTACAAACCCGTTATCATAACCAAATGACAAAAAGCATTTCACGTGGAATATAAAAGGTCCAAAAACAAACTTTGGGTGTTTTTTTATGAGTGTTTCTCTGTCATCTAGTGGTCATAAGATCAATCCTAGGTCTGGTAGTGACGCACGAATTCAGTATGATCAAACAATAACTGATATTAGATGGATAAAATATCGCAATAATCAACAGATAGCCTATATCAGTCATTCAACGGAGTCCTGATAATGACCAGACAGTATTTGTCTATAATAGTACCTATATCCACCAAGAGGTAAACAATAGCACGAAATATTACAAGAATATTCAAAAGATCAATAAAAACAAATGCTAGTTTTAGAAGTTTTTTTAACATTAACTTCATAATGTTGTTAGTACAATTACACTGCATTCAAGCGTAAATCTCTGTAATTAGACTTTTTGTAATTATAATTTTAATTACCGTAATTCCCCATGTATAATACGTCTTCATCCATAATACGCACATCTAAAACTGTTTTGAAAGTGTGGAAAAATGCTTCTACTCATGCATAATACGCATCCCTTGTTTGGTAATCAAAATATATAAATTGTATCTCTCTATGTCATTACGGCCTGTGTTTCCTAGTCTTATTTTTTAAAAGTGGTTTTAAACATATTTATCATCTTGGTTAGGTGGTCAATTCTTATCTACAGATTCGTCACCTTATTTATCTCTTTTTTTTATGCTAATTATTTAATGCGAAAATTTGTTGATGTCGGCAAAACCCGTTAACTCCTGCCTATGGTTTAATAATTTTTAATTATTAGGTTGGTGCAAAAATAATGTCTTTTTCCCACATAGTAACATATGTGAGAAAACGACATTATTTTTGCACCAACCTAATATCTAGAACCTTAATGATGTGTAGTTTTCTGTGTAGGCATAAAGGGCATGGGTTATCACAGGTTTTACAAGTTCTTGTTGTATTTATTATTTTACATTTTACTTTTGGTGTCTTATTCGTTTCATTTAGATGCCAGAAATATTGGGATAGAGATGTCTGATTTCTATTTTGAATATTGTTGAATATTTGAATTATTAAAAGTTATTAAACCATAAGCTGGAGTTAGCGGTTTTTTGTCGACATCAACAAATTTTCGCATTAAATAATTAGCATAAAAATAGATAAATAAATAAATTCCATAGTTTAATAAAAGTCTTAAAATCTTAGCCAAATCATTAAATAGAAAAAAACAATTTGTGAAGACGTCAAAAAACAAATTGTAGTTCAGTGCAACACGTTTGTATACGGAACAGCCATTTGAATAAACAAATAAATAAAGACATTAACAGATAGATAATAATAAAACAAAATCCTTTCGACACTTAACGACTTGCCGTCGAGCCATGAAATATTCCTTCGCTGTAAACTAACTAGACGGTGACCGCCACCATTAGCTTTGAAATAGATACCCCACTCTACCTTGGCATAACCTTTCCGAAGGTGACGAATCTGTAGATAAGAATTGACTGCCTGACCACATAACCAACATGGCCGGCCCAGCCGTTTCTATAGTAATTAATGTTGCAATGGACCATACTTATAAACACGCGCAAACCACAAGATAACGTATTCCTAAATTTTCGCTTGAGGATGAAACGGGACCCAACACCTTGATTCAACTTAATTTTAATAATTATATTGATGGTTTCGGCTCTCGTTTTTGAAACATGAGAACTCTTATGTAGCGAAGGAATCATATTTTTTTTTTAAAATAATATAATATAAGCTCTACTTCTGTATAGAGCACTGTCTTCTTAAAAATAAAAACAAAAATACTAAGGAACTCCGGATTATTGACCTGACGTGTTCCTTCCTATTTTTCTGCATACTTGAGCACACACACACACACACACATATATATATATGTATGTGTGTGTGTGTGTGTGTGTGTGTGTGTGTGTGTGTGTATGTGTGTGTGTGCAATATTTGTATCTATATATAATGTGTATATACTTATTAAAGAGTGGCTCAATAAATGTCCGGATCCTGATATGTAGTTGTGAACTGAATTTGTAACTGAAATTTTTACAGAATAATATCTGATCTATGTGGTTAATATTCAGCGCTGAATTACGTTCACATCTCTCCTGATAACGTGTCCTCCTCAATTTCCCTGCGCAATTTTTACTTTCGAAAGGTTTTTCTTCGTTTGCGAAGACTTGCGAAATCTGATGTGTGCTATGAAGCAGAATGAAGGAACCCTGATAGCATTTGGCACTTTCCTATGTCGCTGACAATCATCGCCATTGCAGTAGAAGATGGCCTCTTGCAAACTGACACAGAAATGCAATTTCCGCCTTTTCGACTCGGCTGCGTCTCGCCTCCATACGACAACGTCGCTCGTGAAATGTCCTAACTGCTATAAACCCGCCTCTCTTGTGCATCTTGGTAAAGTCTTATTACTATGCGTGTGATGAGCATTTACATGCGAGGATCTGCAGGTGTGGGCAGTAAAAACAAAGGCCAGGGAATAAAAATTTGATGTTGCCATTGAACGTGACACTCGTCTATATGCACGCGTGTGTGTGTTCTTAGATAAGAGAGTGCTTAATCATAGCGTCTTTAGAGCGTTCCTGCCGCAATGCAGTGGCCTTGAGTTCGAGTTTCGCGTGTTTGTTTTTAAAATAGATCCCATTTTCATTTTGGCATAGATAATAACACAAATGAAGACATTGAAATAGATAGATAGATAGATAGATAGATAGATAGATAGATAGATAGATATGAACAGACTGGAATAGATAGATAGATAGATAGATAGATAGATAGATAGATAGATAGATATGAACAGACTGGGATAGATAGATAGATAGATAGATAGATAGATAGATAGATAGATAGATAGATAGATAGATAGATAGATAGATAGATAGATATGAACAGACTGGGATAGATAGATAGATAGATAGATAGATAGATAGATAGATAGATAGATAGATAGATAGATAGATAGATAGATATGAACAGACTTGGATAGATAGATAGATAGATAGATAGATAGATAGATAGATAGATAGATAGATAGATAGATAGATAGATAGATAGATAGATATGAACAGACTGGGATAGATAGATAGATAGATAGATAGATAGATAGATAGATAGATAGATAGATATGAACAGACTGTGATAGATAGATAGATAGATAGATAGATAGATAGATAGATAGATAGATAGATAGATAGATAGATAGATAGATAGATAGATATGAACAGACTGGGATAGATAGATAGATAGATAGATAGATAGATAGATAGATAGATAGATAGATAGATAGATATGAACAGACTGGGATAGATAGATAGATAGATAGATAGATAGATAGATAGATAGATAGATAGATAGATAGATAGATAGATACGAATAGTTGTTGAAAAGTTCTCAGCCAGACCCATTTAACAAAATCTGACCAAATGAACAACCCCCAACTACGTCGAATACTGATGCAATGCAATCTCCCTATCTTATTACACCTAATTTTCTCTATTACGCTAAGATAAGAACAAAATAAAATGTCAGAAAATAAGACGAAAGTGACATTATGAAAGAAAGAAACGAATTGAAATAACAAGACATCAAATGAAATGAACCTACCACAAGACATCATTGCTTGAATAATGAATGAGGATGTGAGAAAGGAAAGAGAGTAAGTAACAGTGATGGTTAAGAAAGAGAGACTTGAGAAATAGAGACTTTGTTATCGAAAGATGATGGAGAAACACATCATGTCAGCGAAGACAGATAGGGAAACGATGCCGACACGTTAGGATGAAAATGAAAAATCTCTAGACAAAAAGCTAAAGAAAGAAAGAGAGAACCATATGAATCAATGGTCTGAAAGGAAAAAGGAAAGAAAGAAAAATATGATTCAGTGTTCTGAAAGAAAGAAAGAAAGAAAGAAAGAAAGAAAGAAAGAAAAAGAGAAAGAAAGAATATTAATCAATGTTCTGAAAGAAAGAAAGAAAGAAAGAAAGAAAAAAGAAAGGAAGGAAGGAAAGAAGTGAGAAAGAATATGAATCAATGTTCTGAAATTAAGAAAGAAAGAAATAAAGAAAGAAAGAAATAAAGAAAGAAAAAAAAAGAAAAAAGAAAGAAAGAAAAAAGAAAGGAAGGAAGGATGGAAAAAAGTGAGAAAGAATATGAATGAATGTTCTGAAAGAAAGAAAGAAAGAAATATGTATTGATTATCAGAAAGAAAAATGTAAATGAATTTTCTGAGATAATGTGAAATAACGAGTTAATTAAAATTATAAAAAAGATGAAAAAGAAAGAAAAGAGGAAACAAACGAAAGAAATTGTATAAGAAAGAAGGAAAAGAAAATATGAATTAATTTCCTTAATAAACAAAATATCTGAAACAAAAGTTCAAATAAGGAAAAATATGGATCAATGAAAATTCTGAAAGAGAGAAATAAAGCAAGAAAGAAAAAAAGATTTAATATAAACCTTAAAGAAAATATTAAAGAATTTTTTTAAAGAAAAAAAAATCTGCAGAAAGAACTGAATGAAAGAACTGAAAGAAAATTTATAACAAAGGAAACAAAACATGAAGGAATATTGTGAAAGAAAGAAAAGTAAATGGATTGTAACAAAACTGGAAGGTCAGAGTGGAAAACAACAGAAATAACAACAGTAAAGGAAGAAGAAGTTACAAACGAGAAAGAAGAGAAATAGAGAGAATAAAATGAATGTAAAAATTCAAATAGCAAGGAGATGAAGTCAAGTCAAAATGGAAGAAAGAATGAAGCAACATTTCCTAGCCGAAAATCTGGGGCGTTAAACATTTTCTTGCTGCTTTCCATCAATTCAATTTTATGGGCCAATCAAACGAACGTAAAAGGTCCATTTGGAATAAATGACCGCCCTGTAAAAATGCCAGAATATAGCCTGAACTAATTCAAGACAATCGCGGACCTAAAATTGCAGAGGATTTCACAATGGCCGATGCAAAAGATTGCTAAGAAGTGAAAGTTGTCAGAACGAGTCGAAGTTCAACTGGAAATAAGCGGGAACTTTTTGATTGAGATACTTGTTAAATTTGCATTTAGGAGCATGCATTCTGTATGCCCAAATAATGGGACACATTCATTCTTTATTATTATCATTTATGTGCCCTGACTCTTCAGGGCGTTGTCGATTCATGGCCCTCCACGACTTCTTGTTCTTTGCAGCTCAAAGCAACATTTGACTTTATCTTCCATCCTTGTCCCTGTTCTGTCAACCTTTCATAGAAACTCGTTAGTAATTTGTTCACTGTTTCCTTCTATCTCTCCTTCCCTCGATACGCCTTGTGAATACTAAATTTTCCAAGCATTCTTTTCTCGTAATGTGTTCCAGAAATTTCAACAGTCACTTTTTTATTTTAAGTGTCAGCGTCTTTATTTTTTAACTGATCTGGAGAATATCGTTGATGGGGGAAATATTTTTCAGTCAATCTTTAAGACTTTTTTGCTTTACAAAGGATGATGAGGCATAGTGTGTTTTTCTTTTCTATTATTCACCCAATATGAGACCCGAGAACCACTGGGGGTAGAAGGGGTTTCTGCACAGGGTTGTTTTATGGATATAAGAATTGTAGATTATGAAGATTTGTAGGATATATAAGGGTTGAACTTAGACTTGAAGTTAAGATTGTAGTGTTCGAGGAAATATCCACTCGGACGTCTCTTCCACAAATCAGCGGCTATCCGAATTGAACTTCCTTCTTACTAATGGAATATAAAGAGAATAAGGATGGTCCGCTACTATGGATACGGCATAGCGAGTTCTGTGGTTAATCTTTTTCTTTACTTCTTTTTCGTTTAGGTACATTTTTCTGTTGTTCAGGAAGAGTTTGAACTTAAATTGTCCAATGTCTTATCAGCACGTTTGGGTTTCATATAAGAAAAATTAATGATCAGACAGTGACACGTGAAGACTTGATACTTAAAGGAATCATCCAAACAAGCACAACACCCACTGAAAATCTCCAAAGAAACACAGTGCATATACAACTTCATGGACACCAATATCATGTTCATAACGGTGCAAATATATATATATATATATATATATATATATATATATATATAGTGCATGTGTGCGTGTGTGGATTTAGGGAGGATTTTTTCATTGATGCATGTTTCATTAAATAATATAAACAAGTGTTGTCTATTTTATGTAAATTCTTTTTATATCGTCTGATAAGCTTAATAACATTATCATTAAACGAAGAAAGAAAATCACAATATTGATACATATTTTTTAATCCTATCTAAGCTTTCGGCTTACATAAGTCATAATCAAAGATGACAATTTCATTACAATATATTAAGCAATACACGGACAAATCAGTGATGATAGACTGTTTCTGTTTACATGGAAGATTTCCAATCGACGACAAACTCGTGCATATAAGACGCTGGAAGCGAAAATTGCACCGCAGGTCATGACGTCACACATGATCATGCGAGAGTGAAAACGAGAAGCATTAAGTATGGGAAGCCGTTGGTATAAACCAATGGCTTCTGTTATCAGTTATAGGTATTTAAAAATGTTTGTAAAGATTTCATAGTTTATTTTGTTCAGGTTATGTTTCTACTGTTTTATGTATATAGCTTCAAGAATTTTTAGTTTTTGTTTATTGTTTTTATGTTTAAGTTTAGTTGTTTTTTCAAGAAGGATTTTCCGTAATTGTGTATGGGAAAATTATATATACATAATAATAAAATATTATTATATATATTATATCAGAACAATTTTTCGAAAACTCTATGACAAAGATTATGTGAACATAAAAGGGATCTTTTACAAAACAACATATTCATTGCATTAGTTGCTCACTCGAATGAGTCTGGCCATAAATCTGAATAGAAAATGCCACTGTAATTAAGAGAGAAAACAATTTACTAAGTGTTAAGGGGTCCACCCCTTTTTCATACAAGTGGACTCGCCCAGTGTGTACTTGTACTGCTGCCGGTGAATACCCAGAGAGTGATAGTGATACAGTGACACAGTGAGAGAGTGAGAGAGTGAGAGTGGGAGGTAACCGCTTTGTAGGAGTCACAGTTGCGAGCACGTAGACTCAGAAGGAAGTCATACTTTGATACTGAATTTCCCAGACTGTATATATATTATTATTGCTACTAACCGCATTTCTGTATCTACTAACCGTATTACCAATTGTATTATTACGTCAATACATTTATTTGCTATATTTCATTCCTGCGTTTGTCATTCATTTGAGACCGGATTTCATTCCGGAATCCACAACAAATTAGCGACGAAGATTCGAACTCACACGGGAAGAACAAACAACAAAAATCTTCCCTCGTCGTACACAAAAAATTGGCGACGAGCGATTCGAACGGACACGGGAAGAACAAACAACAACAAAAAATTTCCCTCGTCGTCCACAACAAAATAGCGACGAGCAATTCGAATTTACACGAGAAGAAGAAATAGAAAAATCCTCCCCTCTTCCACAACAAATTGACGACAAAGAGTTACAAGAATTAAAAATACGTAAAATTGAGTTATCATGGAAGATTTAAAAAATATGTCGGTAGAACTGTTAAAATACCAAAATGAGCAACAATTACAACGACAAGAAAGAATGGAAGAAAAATGGCAAAAGCAATTACTACAAACGCAGAAGGAAAATCAAGAAAGACAAATAGAGCTCCAGGAACTAATACTGAAAGTAGCGGGTAACAAGCAACTAGATATTGAAAAAGAGGCAACTTTTTCGCAAGACGTAGTGTGGAATACCATAGAGATTTTCAAATATTCTCTAGATGAGGATAGAAATTTCGGAGATTACTTCAGAAGACATGAAGACATCTTTAACGTCGACTGTCAAAACTGGACAGAAGCAAAAAAACTACGTCTACTGTTTAGAAAATTAGGAACTGAAGAATATACAAAGTTCGTGGATTATAACTTGCCAAAAAAGACGAACGAATTAACATTTGACGAAGAATTGATGTCTTAAAGAACTTTTCAGTCCGAAAGCATCACTCTTCCACAGGAGGTGGAAATGCCTTAACCTGGTAAAGGGCAATAATGAGGATTATTCCACGTTTGCCGCAATCGTAAATAAACATTGCGACGACTTCAAATTAGCGGAATTAACCCCGGACAATTTCAAGTGTCATCTTTGTTCAAGGGTTAATTTCTACAAAAGATAGTGAAATGCGCAGAAGAGTGCTTTCAAAATTACAAAATGGACTAACACTACAACAATTATCGGAAGATTGCCAGAAATGTCTAAGTATAAAGAAAGACTCAAAGGACATTGAGGTGTCAGCTGTATCTCATATACGTAAGTTAAACAAAAGTCTACGTTTTTCACCCTCCCTGGAAAGAAAATAATAAGAGAAAAAGTACAACAAACAGGACAAAATATGACGAAAATCAAAGCAAATATAAGCCCCACGCCCACACACCATCAGCATGTTATCGATGTAGAGGACTACATTGGAACAAGGATTGCCGTTTTAGATATAAAAACTGTCTTTAGTGTGGAAAAAGGGCCACAAGGCATCCCAATGTAGGAACAGAAAACATACTAGTAGAATAAGAGCTACTAGGATGCATAACGAAGACAACATCAACATAAGGAAATATGTGAAACTTGAAATTTTAAATAAAAAGATAAAATTGCAACTGAATTCAGGTTCCGACCTCACGATAATCAACCTACAGACATGGAGAAAACTTAACAGGGTTTACTTTAGGATGTTTAGAAACAATATGGCTTACTGGAAGCCTGGCACAATAATTAACAGATTAGGAAATATGATGTATACAGTACAAGGCGAGAAGTTCTCACTTAGAAGACATATTGACCAATTACAAAAAAAGACCGGTTGAGGAGCCAAGCTCCTCACCCGCAGAAAACGACAATTCAATGGATGCAATCTTCGAAGAGTTTGAGATCCAAAGACCACAGGAAGACAGAGAAATGAGAACGTCAAACAGGAAAATAAAATTTACCGAACCTCTGATTATCAACCATAAGAGAAAAAAATACTAACTCCCCACAAAAGGGATCTAAGGAGGGGGATGTTAAGGGGTCCACCCCTTTTTCATACAAGTGGGCTCTCCCAGTGTGTACTTGTGAATACCCAGAGAGTGATAGTGATACAGTGATACAGTGAGAGAGTGAGAGTGGGAGGTAACCGCTTTGTAGCAGTCACAGTTGTGAGCACGTAGACTCAGAAGGAAGTCATAATTCGATACGGAATTTCCCAGACTGTATATATATTATTAGATCTACTAATCGTATTACCAATTGTATTATTACGTCAATACATTTATTTGCTATATTTCATTCCTGCGTTTGTCATTCATTTGAGACCGGATTTCATCCCGGAATCCAGAACACTAAGACGAAAATGCAAAGAAGTGTTTCAATCACTAGATCATCTACAGTAAATTTACATTCAGGTTCCTACAAGATTTCACTTTTCTTGGTAACTTCTTGTGATATTTAATAACAAAACTGATAAAAACTTAAGCAAAAAGAAACCAAATAAAATCGACTCAACTATATAGATATTTTTAAAAATCCAAAGTCCCCTCTTCTTCATGCGATTGTGCAATCATATCAACGAAAATATCACTTTAATTTGATGAAGCCTTAAATGAATAAACGTGTCACACAAAAAAAATCCACTTTTCCTAAAATATATATTTTTTATTATTTAAACGTTTTTATTTAAATACATTTGAGTTTATGTTCTGTTTATTTATTAAAAGTATATTTATTTATTTTCACCTACCGGCCTGAATATGCTAGAAATCTGGTTAGAAAGCTATTCGCATCACGGTAGGATTCAAACCTGCGTTCCCCTTGGGCAGTGATACCCAAAAGGTGCGCCGCGCTTCAAACATCCGGCGGAAGAGAGGAGCAGATGAGGCGGAATGATTGAAAGATAATCAAAAATTTAGAAAAAGTTTTTAAAATTTCTTGTGCCAAAAATGAATATGATTTCAAAAATTAAAATAATATTGATTACTTGTAATTCCATGCATGAGTCCCAGTATAAAAATGTTATTAATAATTATTGCCCGATTTTATCACTGTGAAAGATTTGCATTATATAAAATATTAAGAATATAGGCTCCGCAAATTGGAGGAGAGAGTTATCAGTGATAATGTTCTGACTTTGAATCCACGCTTATCTCGCTCTAACCCTGTCTCTGTATCTTCTTTGCTGTAGGGCTACTTGTTCTTTTTCACCGTGACTTCTCTTTGGTGAGGCG
>OZ010606.1:49502619-49602619 GCA_963932145.1 Acanthosepion lycidas
TATATATATATATATATATATATACATGCACACACATATAGAAAAGGACTCTGGTGAAATAAATTATTATAATGGTAACTTAAAGTGGTCTGTTGTTCTTTTAAATATTAGCTATGGATTTCCATTGAGTTCTCAGGATTTCTATTGGGCTCTCAGGATTTCATCCTGCTTGGGATTACCCATACGGATAAACCAAGGTCTTCATAACTTATAATATATATATATATATGCGTGTGGGGAGGTGTCTGTGTACATATAGGCGTATCTGAATAGGAAGAACATTAGCAATCTTACAATCAGACCTGGATTCGATTCTCACAATGCTCCATTTATCCAAGTTATGTTAACGGCCCGCAGAGAGAACCCCACTGTGCAGTATCGTCGGAAAGTTGCTGAAATCCATACGATGGATTGACAAGCCTTGTGGTTGAAATTGGAGAGAAGCCGTCGAGGATTATACATGTATGAAATCACAAGTCAATGCAACCGAACTTTCGAGACTACTAGTCTTGCATAACTAATGATCACGCCAAATTGTGCGCTATCCTCCTAGAAACCGTACCAGAGGTCAGCTACGGGTGGGCTCTTGGGTGTTGAACAAACAAAAAATTTGTCTGACCAGTCGTCTGTAGTAAGTAGTAACTAACCACCTTAGCAGGGAGATATGTTATATCGCTCTTCTGATGCGGCTAGTTAGTCGCTAATGAAAATATAACTGTTAGTTGTATGCTTAAATAGTTTGGTGATGCCCGTTCAGCCATTTCAAATCAAACAAGGAGGCTTATATGAACATGAACGACTATGACTCTACAACTTCCTGTCCCATGTGACTCATAGCAATTTTTGACTTTTTGATATCTCTCCTAATCCCTGTTCTGCCAAACATTTATTCAAGCTCTCTAGGTAGGTCATTTGCTTATTTGCTCTATCCTTCTTTTCTTCAATGTGTCCTGTGAGTTTCCAGGCCCTTTTTCATCATTATATGCCCTAGAAATTTCAATTAACTCTTTCTGCTTCTAAGTGTCTTTTTTGTTCCATTTTCTTTAAAACTCTTCGTTTCTCATATATCCACTTCATAGTATTTTCAACTTCCCTCTTTCTGCTTCCTCAAGTCTCTACTTTATCAGTGACGAGATTGTTCAGCATTCACGGTCGTATAGGTGTACCCGATATTACATTTGCACCCAGCCTCGTTCTGGCGAGTGCTTTCGACAACTCTAATGTCAAGTAGTATCGACCCCTTTCCTTCACTTGGATAACATCGGCTATATGGAGAGTGGAGACGCTCTGCATTGGGCGACTGTTGATCTTCCATGAAATAAAACCCTGCCAGGCTCATCGCCCAGGAGAGAACACTTGATTGGTAAAAGCAGACGCCAGCACTAGGACCACCACCTGAAACAAACAAAAAATCCGCAAGCCGCAGATTTATAGTCTCTTGAGATCGATGGATGCCACAAAAGACACACGGACTAGCTTATTAATGTCATTTTTCTATCAAACATAACAACACGAATTAAAGGGATCTGACTCCAGACAAAGTATGCTCTATACGAATAAGTTTAGAATGAACATAATCATTGAATACACTATCTTTCACAGTGTTCTCGCACAATAGAGCCAAGAAAGTACGGTGGAGTAATGGATAGCTGCTCGGATTAAGGAATCGGAGAGCTGAGTTCAAATTCCAGTCGAATCCATTAATACCCTTGGAAAAGGTATAAATCCTCCTCTTCTCTCCACTGCTATGAGCAAATAGCAGGACAGACCGGGTTCTATAGCCTTGGATAACAACTGGTCTACGGCAGAAAGAAATGGCAACCTACTGCGGGAAAAAACTGCCTCGTCAGTCATGTATCAAAAGATACATAATCGCCTAAGCGTGTATCATGCGTGGCACATTACTGATTAAGGAATCAGATTCAGGTTCGAATTCCAGTCAAATCCATTACATTCACTTACGTGCTAATACCCTTGGGAAAGCTATGAATCCTCTTCTTCTCCCCGCTCTTCTCTCCGCTCTTCTCCCCACCAGTTATTGGTAAATATCAGGACAGACCGGGTTCTATAGACTTGGATGGCAACTGGTCTACCGCAGAAAGAAATGTCAACCAAATGCGGGAAAAAATATGCCTCGTCAGTCATGTATCGAAAGAAACATGATCGCCTAAGCGTGTATCCCGCAAGGCACATTACTGGCTGAAGTATGTGGTTTTTGAGATTCTTAAATGATTTTCAGCTCAATTATGTTAACTGTATTAATAATATTTGGACGTATGAGAATGTTTAGAATAAAAATTTCGTATTTCGAATTTAAAATGTATGTGTATGTCTCGAAACACTGGACTTCAGCGAAGAGCTAAAATGCCCCAAGGGAACTTATATTTTGTAATAAATCCATTTAGATAATCTTTTAGGGGATTGTCAGTGCCCTCAATCGATTTAACAACGTAGAATACATAGAAATATAGTTTTTGATCATGATTTTCTGATAAATACAAGAAAATTTATGTTGAAAGCGGATAACTGATGGCTGGTATATGGTGTCGAACTCAAGTAATGTTTAATGTAACATATGAAAGGAACTGTCTAGTTTTAAAATATCTTCCCGAGAACTATTTCATTTCATTTTGGAAATTTAAACTGCTTTAATATTTGCTAACTTAAATTCAAAATAAAAAATAAAAAACAGGAAAAAATTGTTTGGTGTATTTATTGTTAGCGTTATTCCGTGTTGGCGGGAATATCAAAGACAAAAAAAATAAGCAATTATTGTGTTCATTTTATTGAAGGCTTTGTTCTATAATCCCAAATTCCACTCGATAGAGATCATTTTTGAAAAAAGACTGTCATATTAAACCTGTCTCCTATAACATTCATTTCAACAATCGACTACCAAGAGGATGTTCTCCCAATCACGACAATCTTAACCTTTTCAAGTATAGAGTTAAACGTTACTTTCCGATCCTATCCACATAAAATGCATCTTATTTTAAGCTTCTACTTCGAGTGAAAGGCCTTGCACAGAGTGAAGCTAACTGTAAAAATAAATATAAAAAAAACATGACTCCAACAAAAAGAGACAAAAAAAATGCAACTATCCAGAACTGATCATCTAAGAAATTATAAAACATTTGTGATTTAATTTACTTCAACTTTCATAACTTGACGAATACAGAGTTAGGATAAAATGGAATCAGTTCTGGAATTCTGAGACTGCCTACTTTCAGAATACATATATCTAATAGCAATTGGAAAATATTCCAATCATGCCAAAGGTTCACTTGCAAGCCTACTGTTTTTGAACTATCCAAAGTAAATTGAGTAATTAAACAAATAACATTTACCGAATGTGCAGCAACTCCATTTTATAGAACTTAATAATACGTAGGTAACTGAGGAAAGAGTTGTGGATCTTTTAGTCGACTCATAAATTAGATAGATAGATAGATAGATAGATAGATATGAAATAGTACTGAAAAGTTTTCTTTTTTATTCTAATGTTCAGTCATTTGATCAAATTTTGGAAATATATAGTATAGTCTGGGTACTATTCGGCACGGCTTTGCAGATAGATAGATAGATAGATAGATAGATAGATAGATAGATAGATAGATAGATAGATAGATCCGTAAGCTAGATAGATCGATAGATAGATAGATAGATAGATAGATAGATAGATAGATAGATAGATAGATAGATAGATAGATAGATACGAAATAGTACTGAAAAGTTTTCTTTTTTTATTCTAATGTTCAGTCATTTGATCAAATTTTGGAAAATAGTATAGGCTGGGTACTTTTCGGCACGGCTTTGCAGATAGATAGATAGATAGATAGATAGATAGATAGATAGATAGATAGATAGATAGATAGATAGATAGATTCAAAAATATGCAATTTCGATCAAAATAACAAAAAGTAAAAGCAAAATCATTCTCATACATTGCGATATGTGACGTCAGTATTCACTCTCGTGCATACAAGAAAATGAATAGTGTATGAAGCACGTGTTTCCCAAAAATCAAAACTTGACAAAAGCCTTAATTAATTTCATTTGTTATTGGATTTATTCTTAATCGATTTATAGATTTTTCCAGAGCTGCATCCAATTTCTGATTAATCCTGTAACTCGACAGATGCCTTTTTTTCATATTTGCATCTAAGTGTGTGAGAATCAAATTAACATCGAAATGCGTGAAAAACAAATTAACATATAAATACGTGAGAAACAAATTAGCATCTAAATGCGTGAGAAACAAATTAACATCGCAATGCGTGAGAAACAAATGAGCATCTATATACGTTATAACTAAATTAGCATCTAAATATATGATAGACAATTTAGCATCTAAATGCGTGAGAAACCTGAAGAAATATATACACCGTAATTTCAGTGCAAGCAACTTTGACTTAGACCGTTAGTTGGTGCCACAAGATTCCAAACGATGTGCCAACTGAAGCACACTGAAGCACTTATTCAAAGACTAAGTGATTACTAAGAAATTATCAAGAAATAAGAATACAATATGGTTACTGGTTAATAGGGTTTTGGTAAACGAGCTGATTTTTATTGGTCTTTGGGAAACAGTGCTATGCGATTTTTATTGGTATTTGGGAAACAGTGCTATTTGGTAATGAAGTGTCATTTTTATTAGGTATTTTGAAGGTTGGTAGAAACTTGGTCAGGCACAACCATATTGCGGTCGTCACATAAATAGCTAAATTCAAATTAGCTTTGCAAGCCCCAAGCTCGAAGGCTCAGAAGAATGTATTTGAAAGAAAAAGAAGAAGAAGAAGAAGAAGAAGAAGAGGGCAACAAAAGTCTAAAGTTAAACTGTTAATTGTGAAAATGAGGAAACTGCAAAAGTCAACTGAAAAGATAGAAAACGGCTGAAAAAGAAACGATGTAGAAAAATAAAAGGTAAACGAAAAATTAAAATGTTGGAGTGTAACGAAAAGAAAAAAATATCAATAAAGAAGGAAACTGGTTGATGAGAAATAAAATGAAGACAAATATTAAACGGAATACAAAGACGAAATATCGGAATAAGTTGACAAGAGCAACAACATCGAAGTCTGAAATAATTTCTCCCGGTAGGTGGCGCACCTTAATAGCGGCATTTTTACGTGCGCGCGAATAAATGGCGTTAATTCGCTTTCAGCTTCAACATGCAAACAGTCAGATTTCGACGCATGCGCACTTTCATAAAATCGTATCATAATGGAGACCTTCTCTTCATTTCGCACCCAAAACGACTACACGACGCATTTTAGCGTGACAATTGTTATTATGCCCACCTTTTCCAATTTCTGTATCTCCTTATGTGAGAGAACGGACAGAGACTGTGTCTTTCCTTGCTGTGGGTTGGAACGATGAGGGAGGGTAGGAGCATTTCTTGAGCTCAATGAGAGTCAATGACTCGTGTGAACCGCTGCACGCTTCGTCCACCCGAGAAATATTTCAATAATTATTATGAAGGCCGATGTCTCTACGTGCTATTTCTATTACGGTTGAAGAGACTATCATGGAAGTTTCTGAAACTTTGATGCAAATGAAAAGTGTGATGATGATTAAGTCATATTCTGCACACATCTTTTTGTATTGGAGAATCTGTAATCAACCTTCTACGACTTTGTTTTCGCTCGGAAAACAATTTCTTTAAAGGGTAAGAAGGAGAAAAAGAAACAAAGATAACAATCTCTGTTTATAGTGGAATAAACTAGATAATACGCATCTGTTTATTTATTCTAGCAGCCTAATATCCAACCCACGAATATTTTTATTAATAATAATTCTTAATAATTTAGCGAACTATTTTATTATACTTATTTGAATAATTTTCTAAAATTTGCATTATTATTAATACTACTACTACTATTATTATTAATAATAATAATAATAAAAGTGCGTCCTTATTGATATGGCAGTCCCTGCAGACTGCAATGTATTTTTAAAGATCTTCAAAAAGCTATCAAAATACAAGGACCTTGAAATCGAAATCTCAGAAACGTGTCACATGGGAACATCAACAATCCCTGTTGTAGGTGGAGCCCTAAGATTGGTTGGAAAAGATTCCAGTAGACTAGTTGAAGGGATTCCTGGAAGCCCATGCCTCAAATAAATACAAGAAATTGTTTTCACAAGTATCCTTAATTCGGCCATAGCTGACATCAACCGATGTTAAAACGAGAAGAATTTTCACTTGCCACGATACTTATCATCTTAAGGCTGATGTTTATCGTCTGTATGCGTCCAGATCCGAAGGAGGCAGAGGATTAGTTCAACAAGAATCGTCTTATAAAACGACAGCAATTGACTTCAAAAATACCTAGAAACTGCAGAAGACTGCATAATGACCAAGTATCAAAGAGCATGAAAGATGTAAGAAACTTTATTCATTAATAAAGAAAGCCAACAAATTCAAAAGGAAATTTCATGTTGGTGAAGAAGTTAAAATCAATCATAATACCGTTACTGCAGATACAAAGAACCAAAAAATGGAATTCAAAAGTAAATGCAATGTACCAAACTCAGAAACGACGACAAGATAAGTATTTTCAATGCTCTACTCTTATCAAACAAGATGATGTAAACAAACACCGTACCCATCAGTGGTTACGTAGTGCAGAGTTAAAACTGAAACCAATGGTTTTATTGTCTCTGCACAGCACCATTGCTTGCCAACTATAAAATACCAAGTACACATGCTGAAAAATTATATTAACCCTAAAAGCGGATTCTGTGATAAATATCCAGAAACAATTGACAAGCTTGCATCAGGTTAGACGGATACTGAATATAAAACTCGTCACGATAGACTGGTCTAATAACTGCACTCGTAAATATGCAACTTTTACGGAAGGAAACTCCAAGAAAGTGATACGAAAATCGTCTAGACCTTGTTACATAGATAGAAACTGTAACAATTTCATAAGACTTTATAATAAACACAAAAAGAACAATCAAATCTAATCGCCCAGACATCGTGATCAAGGACCACAAGAACGAAATATGCTTTTTTTGCCAACATGGTAGTTAATGCAGACTGTTATGTATCTTTGAAGATCTTCAAAAATATCAAAATACAATTATCGTGAAGTGAACGTCTACAAAATGTCTACAAAATGTGATACGTGAAGACATAAATAATTCCAGTTGTGATAGTGGGCATTGGAATGATCATTAAAATGTTCTGACCTACACATTGAAGGGATTCGTGGTAGACCATGTCTTAAAGAAATACATGAAATTGGTCTCATAAGCTCACGAAGGGCTTTATCTATGTAAAATGTGTGTAATCCTAGTGTTTATTTACTATATTTTTGTTTTTGCGAAAATATTCAGTAGAAAATGTCATGAAGCCATTTCTGACTTTAGGTCTCTGGATGGGACCACAAAGGTAATGAGTATACAAAAAAAATCATAGGAATAATAATAATAATAATAATAATAATAATAATAATAATAATAATAATACATTGTTATTAGGGGTCGCACACAAAAAAGCGTCTCCTTATTGACATGGCAGTACCTGCAGATTGCAATGTATCCTTCAAGATCTTCAAAAAGCTATCAAAACACAAGGACCTTGAAATCGAAATCTCAAAAATCCCCGTCGTAGTTAGAGCCCTAAGATTGGTTGGAAAAGATCCCAGTAGAATAATTGAAGGGATTCCTGGTAGCTCACGAGTAGAGCCGACACCTTACGAAGTGCTTTGTCTATGTAGAATATGTTTTGATTGTTTTGTTTTTTTCCAATGGAAAATATCATGATGCCATTTCTAACCGTAGGCGGGACCCGGAAATAAATGAATACACCTCAGAAATCAAAGGAAATAAAATATTAATAATAATAATAATAATAATAATAATAATAATAATAATAATAATAATAATAATTAGGAAGTGTATGCTTATTGACATGGCAGCAGCATCGGAAAATAGCACCTCCATAAAAATTATTGAGAAACTGTCCAAATACAAGGACCTAAAGATGAAGATTAACAGGATGTGGGGAATGAATACTGAGACTGTACTAATAGTAATCGGAGCACTGGGCCTCGTGAGAAAAGGAATGGACAATTTTACTAACAGTATCGCAGGTAACATCAACATACAAGTTACCCAGAAGATCATCCTACTAGGAACATCACATATACTTAGAAAAGTGATGACATGTAGACTGTTGTCCTCGTATCTTTTGTTGTTATCGCAATGTTTCGTTCCTTCTGCTCTCCACCGTTCATTAAATGCATGTCGATTCGGGTATCGTCTGGTTCACACTCTCCCCAGTCTTTTAAACGTAATTAGAGGTTTATCCTTTGTTTCCTGTTCAGGATTTGGTGTCTGGTTCCTTCTAAAGTCTACTTCAAAAATATACCCTTAACGTCTTCGCCTGAAATTCTTTCGCAAATTAAATCTTTACCTCTTCAAGTCTAGAATTAACTGTCTACCTTTCCAGGTATCTTGCCCTTTCTTACGATAATACAACTCTACATCGTAACTCTTTACTTTGAGTGGCCCTTGGGCCTTGTATTGGGTGAAAATTAGTAAAAAAAAAAAGCTTCTGGAAATTTTAAACTTGAACCCTTTATTTAATCTACGACGGTAAATTGTTCTTGATCCGCTCGGGTATCTCGTTTAGTTCTCATTTTTAGTACTGCTCATTTATTGCTCGCCCCGTTTCCAGTGAGAAAAACTACACACTTACAAGTCAAGGGATTAAGCTAACAATTATTACGTCACCAAATTTCGAAACCAACGCTTTAATTCACTATGCTCTTGTCCCAGATCGACACTCACCTAATGAAGAGTGGGGGACACAACGGTCGAAACGTTACGATAATAACAATAAAGCGATGACAATAGTACACATGTACATAATGGAAATATTAACATATAGGTGATGACTCTATCAATATCAAGATGCTTCCATTTAATTATTTTGCGATATTCCTTAACTAGGTGTATTTTTACCGGGTGGCACTATCATATTTATGAGAATGGATTTTTTTTATTTGTCAGACAAAATCTATGGTTGTTAGAAATAGCAAAAGCCCAAAATCCAAAATACTAATTGGAGATACCAAAAATCAAAAAGTACAACAATTTAAATATCTGGGAAGTGTTCCAACAGAGTGCGGAGAATGCGATATCGAAATCGAAAGGCGCGTTGGGATAAGATGTCTTTCGGAATCTTAGCAAAGTATTAAGAAACGAAAAATTTTCGTTAAAAAGAAAGAAAAGAGTGCTGAATTGTTACGTAATATCAGTCCTTCTATATGGCAGTAAATGCTGGACAATCTCTTTACAGATGAAGAAGAGACTTGAAGCAACAAAAATATTGTTCTACAAGATGATGCTGAGAATACCATGGACCGAACATGTGAACAACGATGAAGTTTTACAGAAAATAAAACAGAAAGAACACTTATACTTGACCTCATGAAGAGACGGTTAGGGCGCATAATAAGGAAAGAGGGCTTGGAAAATAACCTATTTATGTCCTTGAGTAAATTGAGGGCGGGACAAGTTTTAGGAGAGATAGCAAAAATGCAAGCTTTACTAAGAGCTACAAAGGACAGGAAATTGTGGAGAGCCATGATTACCAACGTTCTGAAGGGACCCAGCACACAGAAAAAGAAATCTTTAATCACTCTCTGACCTATCAGTCGGCATGAATGTCAAAGTTCCAAAGTATAGTAGCACTGTGGCTAACCATATCTGATTCATGGTGATGTACATACCATTTTTCAGCACATGACGCACTATAATATGGACATATCCTGCAGAGAACATACTGTACAAACTTATCATGTTCATCTTTCAGTGTCAAGATTGGATAACCAGTCACGAAGTGGTCAATAATCTCAATATGTTGTTTACACAATCGATATATTGCTTATAAGATCTTCACCGTCTTTATTATGTTTTCCTAGTAATTCCTATTGAATAGGTTTTAGTCCAGTGCAGCCATTATAAATAACTCTATTCTCTATTTCAATCTGGGTTTCTTAGGATGAGAAGTTATCATTATTTACACCATTTACATTCCGAATGTTGTCTTCATCTTAGCTCTTGGTATGACGATAAATTACATCCGGCAGCAAGGCCTCTGATCGGGTGAATAGATGTTTTGAGGAGAGTGGAATCATCTTTTAATTTCTTTTTTCCCAGGTTCACTCTGACCCCGGGTGGTAACACCGTCTCCGATTGAGGTGTTCTCATGTATCCAAAATGACCGATAATCACCTTCGATGACTCATCCTTCAAACTTAAAAGAAAAACAATCCTCTCGGCACACAGCCTCACTACTACTTCTCATTAAGACAGGTGAACAGTGAGTCAGCTCCTAGGGGACAGGACGTACTACTTGAGTCCAGGTAACTGATGCTGCGTTGCAGTTCAGACACCAAGTTCGTTGACAGGGTGAGGTTTCTTCCAGTCGAACACTTATATCTTAAAAGTCGAGATGAGGCATAGGTGAGGGGTTAGGTGCACAGTCTAACGGGGGTTTTGCCTGTCACGTCGTTCTCCATCGGCCCTCTTCGTCGCTCTATGTGTACTGATCAGTTTTATGTCTAACATGGTTCTTTGACCAGTCGTCTTCGTCTAAAATGTAATTTATCTTTATTTAGCGATTTCTCGTTGTCCGGGTCGCTTGTGAACCCCACTTCACGATACGGATAAGCATTGGTCGAAAATACGTGTTCCGAATCCATTTTTATGACAGGTCCAGCTTTTTTTCAATTTAACATGTCCTCAGGTGACTGATATTGATACACTGACAAGCAAATCAATGTTACTTGAGCGGGTATTTTTTATACTCGATCTTAATTTACTAAAACAACACCACAAGTCACTTATGGTCAGAATCCATCAGAGATATGGCAGGTTTAGCAACAGAATATTCTGTATTATTATATAGTAGTACTAGTAGTTGTAGTATTAGATGTAATATTAATTATAATCAATTATTTATTAATAAAAATAATAATATGATCAGTATTTTTATTATTTTTAATTTATTATTTTAAGTATTTCTAGTTCTTACAACTTTTTTTTTTTGGTAATTTGGGATTGCTCCTAGTACTGTCGGTACAACCGACATCTTCATCCTTTAAAATTTTCTCAGTTTTTCTCTCCAAGGAGAAATATATTTCAAGTCTTTCGCTTCATTTCAATGTTATTCTGTTATTTACCCAATGTTGCTACTATGTAGCTCAGAATTTGCTCTATCCAAAAACGTTAGTTTGTTCCATGTATTATTTTTAGCTTCCATAATAAAAACAAGAAGGGGTTAGTTTGAGAGCAGCCTTCGACGTTGAGAGTTTCTTGCTAATACCCCCCACCCCTGTGGTTTATTAGTCGCACAGTAAATGTAAACGCAACAACAATATTTTCCGGTGGCCGGAAAAAAAGTCATAGGAAAAAAAGGAATGGAAAAATATTGATAACTTTGGTTACTATCTGTGAAATTTCCAGTTGGATGTCTGGTCCATGCAATGTAACAAAAGCTAAGTAAGTAATGATTTAGTTTTTGTCTGTCAATTTAAGCAAATTTAAATTGACAGACAAAAACAACCCGTTTAGCATTATACTTTATTTTTTACTCAATATAAATTCCGAGGGCCACTCAAGATAGAGGATTACTAAATGAGGTTGTTGTATGTGTTGGATATTGATTGAAGACCTTTGACCTCGCTTCCGCTGCATAAAAAGGTAATGGCGAAAATAAACAGGACGCACAGGTGTTCTGAGCGGAAGTAAATGCGTGCTTGCGTGTGGGGTATACCGGAAGATGCGTGGCCACACGATGTTGCGTGGGGACATGGCCGGAAGAGACATGGCCATAAGAAGTTGCATAGGCCACATGCCGGAAGAAGGCGTAACCAAGTGAAATTGCGTATGTGTCCAAATATAAAAACGGTCCAACACGAAGAATTTGTCTCCGTCAATTCCTGTGTGTACAATCCTAACCTCAGTGATTCTCCCTCGCTCTACCCACCAGCCGCAACTCGAACAATAATGATATTTATATATATATATTTTTATATATGTGTTCGTCGCCTTATTTTAGTCCAGCAGGAATGTACAACACATGAATGTAAGAGCCGAAGATAAAATGTACAGATTATGAGGATATGTAATAAAGATAACGGTTTAACCTAAACTTTAAGACTGGTTTCTAAACTTTTTTTTTTCTCTGGGCCGCATTTTTAGAATTAAGTAGCTCTCCTATCACCAAATTTTATGTGATAAAAAGTACATTTAAAAATAAAAAAAAACAGTGAGTGAGCAGATAACCGTGGAATGGAAGTCAGAACATTGTCATTGATAACTCTCTTCTCCACTTTGCAGTTACTATATTTTTAATACTTGATATAATGCAAAAATATCACAATGATAAAATCGATCAATAACTGTTTATACTGGGACTCATGCATGTAATTACAAGTAATCCATAATATTTAAAATTTTAAAATCATATCTATTTTTTGCATATGAACTTTTTAAAACTATTTCTAAATTTTGATTGTTTTTTAATCCTTCCGCCTTACCTACTGTCCTCTTCCGCTGTGCCTATGAGGTGCGCTGTATCGTTTGGGAACCACTGCTTTTAGATCTTAAGATTGCCGGAAAGCTATCAGTTAAACCTAGACTTCAGTTTAAGACTATTGGTAAGATAACGGTTAACCGTAGACTGGATGAGGTTAAGATTTTAAAGAAAGATAACGACTGACTGATATCTTTGTACTGACCAGGTTCGATATTACTCAACTTCGGTAATCAGACGAGAACTTGGATGTTCAATATACAATTTAAATTATACCCGTCGATTTAAAAATAAGATGAAATATTTGAAATTTTCAAACACTACTACAGTTAAATTATAGTTAAATTATGCGTCAGTGTTTCGATAACATATAGACCCCATAAAATTTAGACATGATAGCCCAAAACATTCAATTTGCGTTATGTGATGACAGACAAAAAAAAATGGCTTTAGGTGAATTATAGTGTGATTTTTTTTTCAAATAGTGATTCAAAGAACAGAATTCATAAGCTATTTCTTTTTCTATCTATATTTCTGAGATAATGTATTGTAATTATTTACACTATTTTTATTGTCCGGAATGTTATCCTCTATCTTCATTGTCATATTCACAACGTTTCGGCCGTTGTACGCTCCGGCCTCCATCAGGTGGTATACGTTGGAATTTCGAATCGAACTCTTTATTTTCGCACACCCGGGGTAGATCGTTCTCGGTCCTCGTATTATTTTTTTTTCATGTAGTTTATCTTATTTTTATTTAAAAATGTAGCACCTATTTGCATACAAACGGCATACACTAAATATAACAAATTTTAAAGGAGTTTTTTTTTTTTTTTTGTAACCTGGTGGAGATCGTCTTTCTGAAACAAAAATTAACAGAAAACATTACGTTATTCCTTTTTTTTTTTTTTTTTTTTTTTTTTTTTTTGCTTCGCTTCGCTATGCCCCCAGTTGGGACAATTCGCTTCGCTATGCCCCCAACTGGGACAATTGGATTCGCTATGTCCTCAATTGGGACAATTCGCTTTTCCATGCCCCTAACAGGGACAATTCGCTTCGCTATGCCCCCAACTGGGACAATTGGATTCGCTATGTCCTCAATTGGGACAATTCGCTTTTCCATGCCCCTAACAGGGACAATTCGCTTCGCTATGCCCCCAACTGGGACAATTGGATTCGCTATGTCCTCAATTGGGACAATTCGCTTTTCTATGCCCCTAACAGGGACAATTCGCTTCGCTATGCCCCCAATTGGGACAAACCAGAAATCGGAGCGGCAAAAATCCTGAATTCCCTTGAAATCATAAATATTCACTATATACACAAAGCGAAGGGTAAATTTTAATTTTTTTTATTTCGGGCATACGCCTTGTTTTTGTTTTTTTTTTATTTTGTCAACTTGACAGTATAGTAGGGTCAGTTGGGCACCGCCTATCAGAAAAAAAAAGAGCACAATGACGCAATTCCCTCCAACAGAAATTTGGAAACGGCATGCTGTACTGCTTGGCATTCGCACCGAAAGCTCCATTACAAACATTTCAGAGAGTCTGAGAACAGAGCAGAGAATTCGCAAAAAGTCGCAGGAGTCTAATGGTGATTACAAATTTGCGACAGCTCGGAAAACCCACACTAAACGTTCTGATAAGAAAAAAAAACTCCCAAATTTGTTGGTGAGGGTCAATAGCGATTTTATTGAATAAATTTACTCTTTAGTATTTCAAGATATTTTTGTGTAATTTTGGTAAATATATCTGTTAATTTTCCTGTTTGCGTAATTTAGACGATAATTTATCCATCGCACATGTATATTTTCTTCCTCTACCTGCTGTGTCTCTTGACGATGTGGAAAAATATAGCTCTTCACAACTACCTATCGTTTATAACTCTTAGTAAGTTTTGTCTTTCCTCTATCTCTCCCAATCCATAACTATGTATATCGTTTATTCATTAATTTCTTTTGTTCCTCTTGCTTTCAATATGTCCTGTCAGTGTCAAATTCTCGAAGTCATCTTTCCTCATTGTATATCCTAGAAATTTAAACTGTTTCTTTCTGTCTCTAATATATGTCCTTTTTGTTTCCATTTTATCGTTACTCATATGTTCATTCCTTGATATTCTCAGCATCCTTCTGTAGAACCACATTTCTCCCACCTCAAGGCTCTTCTTCAATCTTTTGAGATTGTCCAACATTGACTGCAATATCGCACGATAATACATAACAGTTCAGCACTCTGCTTTGTTTCTCAGACTTACGATCACATCACGTTGAAACACCTGTTCTCGTATGATCATCCTAGTTAAGCAATGTCGATCCTAGTCAGTACTTATATGGGTGACCGCTTGGGAATACCAGTTGCTTTAAGTTCAGCTGTGGAGTGGTGTAATGGATAATTGCTTGGAAGTATTAATCGTAGAGCCAAGTTGCAATTAACGTTGGGTTCGTCATATTCACTTACGCTCAAATATCCTTGTGAAAGTTATGAATCTACCTATTCTACCCCTAGCTATTGGTGAATTAGTAAAACTTGTATCATTAAACATTATTATCTCCCTCTAAAAAAATTCTTACAATCCAAAAATATTTTCTGGGTTTAAATAACCTATACATAATTGATAAGCCGCAGAAAACGAATGAATCAATCAATCGTTATTTCTAATGAAAATTTCTTGTTTCTTAATAATTTACTTAACTTTTGAAAGGTACCTTTCGGTTACTATATTTCGATTTGATGCTGCTTGTGTGTATGAAGTTTTATTAGATCTTATATTGTCTATAATTAGTTATCTTCTTGATATATTACTTACGATTGTTGTATTCACTCTTAATCTGCTTTTCGAATTTCGATAAAATAATACGTATAACCAAAAAAAAATTATTATTATTACTATTATTATTATCATGATCATCATTATATTTTGATTTCTTCTATGGTCATATTACCTACCAAGTCTGTGAGAAGACCTAAGGCAGATAGTGGTGTGCTGTTATGGCTACATTTCATGATTTGATTTTCTACGTCCCATAACATCACTAGCGTTACATAAACAAAGTTCTTTTTAGTGTGTGGGCTGTATTTAACAAGACATTTTTTTGTATTTCTCTTAAGCTGGAATTTCCATAGACTTTTTCAATGTGTTGTGTTCCTTTTTCATCATTCCATGCGCTCCTATTATGACTGGTACTATTTTTGTTTTCAATTCTCACATTTTTTTTTCTATTTCGATTTCCAGGTTTTTATACTTCGATAGTTTTTCAAATTCCTTGGTTTTTATGTTACAGTCCGCTGGGCAAGCTATATCAATTAGTAGGCCAGTTTTTTCTTTTCGGTTTTTGACGTCTATGTCTGGCCTATTTGCGTCAATCTTCCTGTCTACATCCAGATGCTTGTAACCATCGACGAGTGTTAACTTTATCAACATCGGCTTTATTAGCCTCGTTCTGGATATTGGCCATGCAGAGGTTTGTCTTGCCAATGTTGTTACATCTGTTCAAGAGCTTTATCCTTGGCTTTCTTTTTTTATTTTTTATTTTTTGCTGCAACAGTTGGTTCTTGGGTTATCTTTTGGTTTTCTACAGAATCTACTAAATGTAAATCTCATTTCTATTTACAATCTTCTTTATTGATTCAATATTTTTTCTTTCTATCTGTTTTTGAGTTGTTTGACTAATTGTTTCATCCTTACGGGGTATGTATATACGGTCTGCATCAGCCTTTTAATGAAGCATGTTATGCATAGAAAGAAGATTTCTTTTTTCAGAATCCATTCGTCTATCATCTACAGTCCAGTTCTTTATGCTGAAACTATATTTAACTTTTGAGATGGCAATGATATTAATTCCCATAATTCTGTTCTGAGAATTCAATTCAGTTTTTAACATCAGTCGCACTTTTCTATAGTACTCCTTTCTTTTATTTTTATGGTAAATGTATTTACCCTCATTTACACCGAAGTACTTACAAGCTTCTTCTTGGTCTAAATCTTTGATTGTTTCACCAGTGTATAAGCTAATAGAGAAGGCTTGTTGCAGTGATCATCGCAAAATTGTGTCTTATCCAAACCGAATTCCATTCCATCATCATTGTTGAAGAATTTTACTGTTTTCAGGAGACCTTCAAGCTCACTGTTATTCCTAGCATACAATTTTAATTTTATGTAAAATAGATTACTTATTTTCTTTTGAGATATCTTATAGCCATACCCCTTCCGGTTAAGTTCGCTGACTAATGCTATTAGGGATATACAAAATAGTAAGAGAAACAAAGATTCACCTTGAAATATCTTCTGCTGATGTTTATTCGATCAGACTTATATTAGGTTGGTGCAAAAATAATGACGTAAAAATGCCGTTTTTTGACGTATTTTTAACGTCAAAAAACGACATTATTACGTCATTATTTTAGCACCAACCTAATAGATTCCAATTTATATGATTGAGGTGAAGTGTTTTTTTTTTCCGGTACAGACATACTTTGTTTGATGAAATTGATGATGACGGGTGATATCTTTTATATATTTAAAGACTTTCGGTAATCTATCCAGGCAGTACTGAGAATTTTTCTGTATTATTATTTTCTTTATTATTATTATTATTATTATTATTATTATTATTATTATTATTATTATTATTATTTCAGGTGTATACTCATTTCTTTCTGGGTCCCGACCAGAGACCTAAGATCAGAAATGGCATCATGACATTTTCCACTGAGCAGTTTTGAAAAAAAAAAACACATATGTTACATAAATAAAGCCCTTAATAAGGTGTGGGCTGTACTCGTGAGAATATATTTTTGTATTTCTTTAAGGCGTGAGTTACAAGGAATCCCTTCAATGAGTCTGTTCGAATTTTTCCCAATCTATCCGAGGGCTTCAAGAACAAATGGAATTGTTGATGTCCTTATGTGGCATATTTTTAGATTTCGTTTTGAAGGCCCTTGTATTTTGATAGATTTTTGAAAGTCTTTAAAGATACATTAGCGTCTGGCGCGACAACCACGTCAATATGGAGGCAGATTTTGTCTTTGTGGTCTCTAATTCCAATGTCAGGACGATTAGCTCTGATTGTTCTGCCTGTGGGTATTGTAAAGTCCTATAAAATTGTTACAGGTCCTACCTCCGTATCCGGGTCTGGATGGTGTTCATGCCAATTTCTTGCAGTTTCCTTTCCGTAAAAGTTTCAGTTTTTCCATTGCAGACATTAGCTTTTAATTCAGCAGATACCAACACCGCGCAATCTGACACAAGATGATCAATTGTTTCTGGATATTTATCATAGAAGCTGCATTTTGGACTAACACAATTTTTCATTATGTGTCCTTGATAATTTCTAGTTAGCAAGCATTACTCCTGTGCTTCGGTTTCAGCTTTTAACCCAGCACTACGTACCCACTGATGGGTACTGGGGTTGTCTACATCAATTTGTTTGTTACGGGCAGAATAGTGACCGTGAAGCAGTTTATCTTGTTATCGTTTCTGTATCTGGTCAGTTTCATTTGCCTTTGCTTTCTTTTTTAAGTATTTTGCATCTGCAATCGGTGTATTATGCTTTACTTGCAATTCCTCTCCCATTTGAAACTCCATTTTGAACATGTTGGCTTCCTTTATTACTGAATAAAGTTTCTTACTTATTTCGTGTTCTTTGATACAAATTATCATCCAATCTTCTGTAGTTTCCAATTATCTATGATATCGATTATTGCGGTTTTGTAAGACAGTTCTAGTTGAAATAATCCTCTGCCTCCTTTGGATCTGGACGCATAGAGACTGTCAACATTAAACTTAGGATAATGAATGTGGTGGCAAGTGAGAAGCTTTCTCGTTTTAACATCGGTTAATGTCAGCTATGGTCCAATTAAACGCGCTGTAACTGTATTGCACCACAGGGATAGCCAGAGTTTATGGCTGATATTCTGTTTTTTGAATTCAGCGTGATATTCAGTAACAGATACACACTGTAGTATTCCTTTCTTACCTTCTTCATTTGACTATGCTGTAGTTCATTCTTTTGCTAATTCCTAGGTACCTATAGGCTTCTTGGTCTAGTTGGCTAATCTTTGTGACATATTCTAAATCTATCGATTGTGTATCTTTTTCCCCTTTCTTGAATGTTACTTTTGCACATTTATCTAATCCGATATCCATACCTATGTCATCACTGAAACATTTTACCATATTGACGAGACCCTTTAACTTATTGTCGTCTTTGACAAAGCGTTTGAGATCATCAATGTAGAGTAGGTGATTGAATACATTCTTGTTTAGTTTGTATCCATTGCTATTATTGTTTAGTTCATGCATAAGGGGGGTTAAGGATATACAAAACTGAAGGGGTGACAGGGAATCTCCTTGAAAGATTCTACTTTGAATATTCAGGACGCTGGATGTGGTAGAGCTTCTTGTGGGATTTAGGCATAATGTGATTTTCCACATTCCCCTGCTTGTTTAAGGAAATTTACTACCACGGAGACTATAGATTTTCAAAGTCTTAATGATCCAACAGTGTGCCACATTAGCAAATACTTTACGGTAATCTATCCATTCTGTGCTGAGAATGTTGTTTGCTTCCAGAAAAAAGTAAGTACGGTTCGTCAGGACAGATGTGATAAATTTATATGTGGTGGACAGACATGTTATTGTCTCACAATTTTTCGGGTCATCTGTTTCACTCGTTTATTATATGACATCTATAATACATTCAGTGATCCATTCTTGGAGTTCGTTTGGGATTGTTAATAAGCATTGATAGAGTTTTTGCAAGAGTTTTATGGATTAATGATAGATGATAGAGCTAGAAATTAGGTACCTTGTTATTTCCTGAGGATTTCCATTTTTGCCTAACATTATGTGTGATTATATTTCCCATTCTTGTAGAGGTTTATCCAACATTCGTTCTTCTCATTGGATCCATTCTGCATTTGGGTTATATTCCTTTGGGCAGCTCTACATATTCTCCTAAAATTTCTGCAGTTTTTCAGTAGATGTCGCCTTTTTGACACGTATAACAGCTTTTCTAATTTCCCTGGAAATTTTTTTTAAGGTATTTGGAGTATCTTATTTTAGCGATCGAACCTACAACGTTTTACGTATCGTCTTGTTCTCTGTGCCTTTAACTATAGTTTCTGTTTCAGCATTTTGTTGATTGATGGAATTTCGTTTAGGGATTTAATTTTATATCTCCGCCTGATCTTCCTGCATGTTGAGACATTTGGTTTTCTTGTTATCTTACCTAATATCAATATCTCACATCTGATTTTCTTTTATTTCTCGCATCAATTTTGCCTTACAATCTGGCTCTTTTTGTCTGCAGTTGCTATTATTATTATTATTATTGTTTAGTACAATCCTTTACTGGATTATTACCAGATACCTCGCGTAAAGCAAGTAAAAATATGCATTCTGATATTACTAAGGGCTACTTAAAAGGAAAAGAGATTACATATTATTTCCATTGCTAATATTTTCCTGAATAGATGAGCAGTTAGTTGCACAAAGTGCTAATTTTTTTAATATTTCATCATTATTTTAAATCTTTCTTTTCTTATCATTTTCCATTGATGTTCCTTATCCATTTTAAATTCATTATTAAGTTGGCGATTCGTTTAATTTCTTACTAATATGTGGTCTTCGATTAAGAAACGTATTTCTATTCTGTAAATATTTAATATATTTTAATTTATTTAATTATTTATATCTTAAATTATTTTCTCATCATTTTAATTACATTTCAAACAGTTATTTTAACAGAACCTTCTAATTAGTAAATTCTTTATCTATTCTTATTCGTATTGATGTTTCGAAAGATTTTTATATAGTGTATATCTTCAAAGTTGACTTGCATATTTTTATATAGTTTATATTTTTATATAGTTTATATTTTTATATAGTTTTATTAATTCTTATATTTTATAACTGGTTAATTAGTAATTAATATATTTTCTTAATCATTGGTATTAATTTGATTGTTAATTATTTTCAACTAGCAATTAAATTGTAAATATTCCATATTGTTGCAAAACGTATTAAATTATTCCACTTATCGATTGGTTTGGGCTGTCTACCTGTGTAAAGTTAAGAATAGAAATATATACTGCATTTAACGACAGGTCGCATGCACTTTTTTGTTGAATAAAATAAAAGATAAAATCACACTGCTTAATTTATGTGAAAATAAGTATTTTTTATTCAGCATAAAGGTCATTTAAAGCACTGAAGTTTGCGTTGCATGCACAAGACAATCGTCAGATGCTGATTGTAAAGTAACTTTTGCAAAATTTAAATATTTATATCCATATTTCAGTCAGATATGTGCCATGCGTGATACACGCCAAGGTGAGCTTTTATTTTGGATACATGACTGACGAGGCAGACTTTTCCCGCAGCAGGTTGCCATTTCTTTCTGCGGTAGACCAGTTGGGGTGGGGAGAAGAAGAAGATTCACACCTTTCCCAAGGATATTAGCACGTAAGTGAATGTAATGGATTCGAATTAAATTCGAACTCGGCTTTCCGATTTCTCAATCCGAGCCGCTATCCATAAAAAATAAAAAATATAAATAAAATGTGCGATATCATATATATATATGTATGTGTGTATATATATATATATATATATATATATATATATATATATATATATATATATATATATATATATATATATATATATATATATATATATTAGTTAACTGAAAATAACGTGTGGAGAGTATTGTCATTATAACACAGTTATAATAACACTATTCTCCACACGTGACAATAACTGACGTTATTTTCTGTTAACAATATGAAAACAGCCTTTTCTACATTCCTCCAGTTGCTAAGAACATTCTGTTTTTTGTTATTATTAGTTACTTTCTTTAATTAAATTCATTTTGTTTTTTGCTTTGATAAAGTCCACATTGGACGAAACGCATCAGCAATAACTCCAGTTTTCCTATTGTCATATATATATATATATATATATATATATATATATATATATATATATATACTTGACTTCCGCAGTGTTTATCCAGAACCAATGTGGTGTCTGTATGGTCGTTAGTATACTTTTGTCTTCATCTTGTTATTTCTGGAAGGTGGTAGTTTGAAATTATCTAGCGTGACGTCCTGTGTAACGTTTATTGAGAACAGGGACGTAAAAAAAAATGAGATTTATTTTATTTTATTTTATTAATTTATTTATTATCATGACTTTTTTCTTATTATACTATGCGCGCACATTAATTATTTATAAGAGAATGCCTTAGTTTTTATGTTTTTATAAATTTGTTAACAGATTTCTTAAACCGCCCTGTTGTTGGCGGGGACTGAAGAGACAGTTAAATAAAGAGAAATAAACAAAACGAGACAGAAAACAAAAATGATTTCCAGAAATATTCATGGGAGGAGCGGCGTGTTCAGGACATTATGGTGGCCAGACGGAAGTCAGTGCAGCTGGCTGAAAACTGTTTGAGTCGTCCTCGCAACCCGACCAACTGGACAAACCAACCTCGCCACCTGTCTGCTGGTTCGAAACAATACAGCTGTCACCTTTACATAACGGAACGGGCGTAAATGTTGGCATATCTCTCGAGTCCAATGCCAATTTATTAATAGGGGTACGCACTTTTCCTCGAAGAGACGGCGTGAGGAACGGAGAGCCCGATATGCGAACAACAGGAAGCTAATTTGCGACGGGCCGTTCGAGATCAGGGCGACTGCTTTACTGGGAAGGTCAACATTCCGTTTGAGTGAGCAATTTATTCTGACAGTCCGGTAAAACGATCAACAATGAATTTAAAGGCCCAGGGTGAGAAGTTCAGCGACTGAGTGAGCTTATGAGGTAATTACTTGGCGCCCGGCCCATGTCATTCAGCGAGTCAATATCGTCTTACGGAAACTTCGCGTCAGAAAAGATCGGACTCGTAAAATTTAGCATGACAGATATCACTCTTAAACACATATATACTTATGAACACACACACACACACACACACACACACACATATATATATATATATATATATATATATATATATATATGGGGGAGTATAGAGGGAAGGACTTCGGGGTTGAATACAAGCATCTACATATATATGTTTACATATTAATATGCAAATGTTTCTGCTTAATTATAAAAATAGAGTATCTATGACCTCTTGATGGGCCTTATGCCATACTAATCCAATTTTGTTAAATATCCAAATGCTTATAGGCAAAAATATAAATATAGAAAATGGACACGCATACAAATATACACACACACTGCCTACGCACACACACATATTATATATATATATATATATATATATATATATATATATATATATATATATATATATATATATATATACACACACACACACACACATATATATATATATATAAAAATTAAGTCAACCCACCCACACACATATATGTGTGTGTTACGCTGTTCAATTATTGAGTTCTGATATATACGGGTATGTGCTGAAAATATCTCGGCCCTAATGTAATGTTTAGTTTTGGTGTCAGATTACAGGAAGTGGACTGGGTCGATAACTTTTCAGCACTCCCTTATATGTACGCGTGTGTGTTGGTCTTTAAATCGATGCTACTTCTAGTAGTAGTAGTAGTAGTAGTAGTAGTAGTGGTGGTGGTTGCTGTAAGGTTTTTACAATAGACGAAAAGAGACGATGACCATCCAATTAAGGATATTAACGTTTTGGCGCGACCTTACATCCCGTTTGTTTGCTTAAATATTTGATGGAAGCTATGCGCTTCTTCGAACAAAAGCTAAAATGGCGGCCAATTCTTAAAATAGAATCGGAAGAGTGAATGACAAATTAATAAAACACTCATGGCGAATGCCTGTCATATTGATACACGACGATGTAGTACACGGAGTATATTAAATAGGTTTCCGGGAAGGCAGATGAAATAAACAGACACTTGCCCAGTACGTCTTTCTTCCTAAAGCTCTGAATATGTGAATATATATGAACGTATAAATCGTTACACGCATACAGACACACATACACGCGCACGGATACTCACAATGTGAAAGAGGAATTAATAGCAAAAGATAGAAGCGAATATATTAACATGATAGATAGATAGATAGATAGATAGATAGATAGATAGATAGATAGATAGATAGATAGATAGATAGATAGATAGATAGATAATGAAAATATTAAGAGATGGGTAGATAATAAAAAGCCTAAGATAGATAATGAAAAGACTAAGATAAATAGATAGATAGATAGATAGATAGATAGATAGATAGATAGATAGATAGATAGATAGATAATGAAAATATTAAGAGATGGGTAGATAATAAAAAGCCTAAGATAGATAATGAAAAGACTAAGATAAATAGATAGATAGATAGATAGATAGATAGATAGATAGATAGATAGATAGATAGATAGATAATGAAAATAGTAAGAGATGGATAGATAATAAAAAGCCTAAGATAGATAATGAAAAGACTAAGATAAATAGATAGATAGATAGATAGATAGATAGATAGATAGATAGATAGATAGATAGATAGATAGATAATGAAAATAGTAAGAGATGGATAGATAATAAAAAGCCTAAGATAGGTAATGAAAAGACTAAGATAGATAGATAGATAGATAGATAGATAGATAGATAGATAGATAGATAGATAGATAGATAATGGTAAGAGTAGACATTTCTTTATGTGGAAACATTCGACATTCATTTACCTATCAGTCAATGCTGCTGTCAGTTGAAATTAATAAAACTCTCTCTTGAAACAATTTATCAGGAAAATAAGTGATTCTTTCCTTTCCTTTTGCTTGGCGTCGTGTGGAACATCAGCATCTTGATTATGTCATTATTTTCGCTTCGAATTACACGTACTATCCAATTTAGTTGTTGCCGCTGTTGAAAGTTCTCACCTGATGTGGTTTCTGTTATCTGATAGATAGATAGATAGATAGATAGATAGATAGATAGATAGATAGATAGAGACAGCGGTAGATATCAGAGCATTGGTCTCTTGAACGTAGTTAATTGAAAGCAGTGGTGATGCCGTGTGGAGAAGCCAAATCCCTGGTCACTAAATTATTCCGGTTTCTGACCTTCCACCCAAAGCTGGAGGCTATGAATATTTAATAGAGAGAAATTATTACAGTCACTTGTAGCTAGCTAGCTAGCTAGCTAGCTAGCTAGATAGATAGATAGATAGATAGATAGAAGTAATTGAAAGGATAGATAGATAGATAGATAGATAGATAGATAGAAGTAATGGAAAGGATAGATAGATAGATAGATAGATAGATAGATAGATATGAACGGAATGATAGAAACCATGAGAATCAAAGAAATCATTTCCAGTGTAATCACAAGAGTAGGTCAAAAATTAATTTTTAAAGTTTTAATAAAATTAACAAGTTTTTCTTTCTTTTTTTCAGTTTTAATCCATAAAGTGAAGAAGAGAAGGTGAAAATTTTGTCATTTTACTTTCACTTTTCCCGCTCGTAATCGTCTTTCAAAATGACACACGTAGAAAGTAAGTGGGTGCCATTGAATGTCTGTTTTTAGAAGGATAAATTACTGCTGCAAACTTTCACACGTTGTTCGGAAAAGTTTATGAAAGGCTACACTTGACACATGTTCAGTAAAGAGCTTGGTCAATCCTTGAGAGAAAGAAGAAACTGACCACAGTGAGATGTTCCGCAGCAGAAAGCCAGGTTACTACTGTGAATGTTCATGAGACCAAACAAGTTGATGTGCTTATTACTTCTGGAATAAGAAGCATTATTGCAAAAAAAATGGAAACATTCAGATAAGTAGGTGTAATTCATGAATTTTAGTGGAGTCTTCTGACTACTCAAACATCAGTACAATGTGGCTTCCCAGAATGAAGATTCCATGAAGGGGAAAATGGTGCTTGCTGCCTAAAAAAAATCTGCACAGCATAGCACTTCCCAAGTAATATATTCACATGAGTTCAGACCTGGGTTACCCACTATTAAGTAAATAACAAAAGATCAGTGGCATGATCTCACCCAGGTTAACACGGAAATAAGTTGAAGACAGCACGTTCTGCATTGCAGTAGAAGGGAGTCACACTGTTATAGTTTTGTTATGTCAACAAATACTCCTTGTCACTTTCGTAATACACGTTGTAGTAGAGACTTTACAATCTCAGTTACAACTATAGTAACGCTGTTGAACAATACTGGTGTCGGACGCTTCAAATAAAACTCGCTCTAATAGTACTTGCTCGATAATATTCACTCGATAAGTAACCCGTATAGTGATCTGAATAGAGAAATATTATAGTGAATCGATTAGAGAATAGCGGTCCATATTTTAATAGATGACAGACTAGAAATGGTGATCCGTATAGTAATAGCGGATAGAATAGAAATGCGATCCGTAGAGTAATAGATGATAGACTAGATATGAAGATTGTTAGTCGTCAGCTACTTACTACATATATGCGTTTCCCCTATGGTCACATAGTCTGCTCAATTCAATAATGGGATCGCCTCTGTTAGCAAAGTGGCTATCTATGTTCAAATTCAAATGTCAGTAGCAACACTTTATTCCTATATAAAATATAGTTTATGAACAATGGTATCATTCTTAATTCTGACTTCTACATAAACACATTCAGAGAAAAGGCTTCTTCGTGCTAGGCCATATTTGAATGTGCGAGTTGTGATTATGACAGTGTAAACTCTCACGGAGCTTTAAAACCAAACAAGCAATGACAAAGAATAGCTGGACAACTTTCCTTCCTGGACTAAATAGAATTTACTTGGCCATCAGACTTTCATTTGTTTGGTTCTATGAAGCAGGTAATCAGAGGACAATGGATAACTCGCACATGGCTAAGACTGCAACCAAAAAGCTTCGAAGAGGCAGGATTACAGCTCATTCGATATTTGAATACTAAAATTGAAAAAAGGAGACAATTCTAAAATGTCTGTGTTCATTTTGTTATTCTACAAGTGTTTCTACTGGGAAATATGTTATAATTAAAGAAGGGTCATTTCTTTTTGACCGACACTCACCAAAATGGGCAAATTGATATTTTCCCTTTTATACATATTTTATTTCCTTATGTACTATTGTTCAAACACGTACACAAGGAATAGTCGCTTTATCAAGGCTAAAAATAACAATGAGCCCAACTATTTCAACATATCTATAGAAAGAGTCCATGCCTTTTTAAAGACATTCAGACAAAACTGAAAGTAACAGCCTCCGTCAGAATTTGGCACTATTAAATATTTTTAGATTTTGAATTCAGGTATAATACTTCCTGTATTTGCAGTAATAATGAGTTAATAAAAATTAGAAGCAGACCACAAACAAGATAATACAGCCACTAAGACGCAATTGGGTTGCTGAGTGTGAGAGAATATAAGAAAAACTACTATTAAGGAGCAAGAACAATAAAAGAACAAGAATTAAGAAGACAGACCCTAACATTGCAATTATTTTTTATAGATCAAAGTTGACTGGGAAGTAAGAAGCTTAAAGAAAGTTCCACAAGCGAGAAGTGTGATAGAAGAAATTGTTAGCATAGAACTTACGGCTACATCTAACCATTTCAACTGTAAAATGATTTCCACCGATCTAGTACTGTATCTTAAATTCATAAAGTCTAGGTACCATAGCCGAAAGTTCATCAGAACAATTAACATGAAAGTATTTATAGAAAAGGAAGCTACGTATATATATATATATATATATATATATATATATATATATATATATATATATATATATATATATATATATATATAGTTAAACCTAGAGAGCCAGACAAACCTAGCAAGGTTTCACCTAAGTGGATCGTTACGGAAAGCTAGCTTCCATGACGATCCGCTTAGGAGAAACCTTGCTAGGTTTGTCTGGCTCTCTAGGTTTAACTAGGTCTGCTCTACTTACTGTATCGAGCACTTTATTTAGTTATTTTGCCTACTCATATCGAGTTTTTTTTTCTTTGGGATTTGGGCTTGCATGCTAGACGATTACTTACGGCTAACGAACATGTTCTTGATTCTTTCTTTTTTTATATACCTTTTTTCCCTTTGGTATTGGTTTGATTATTTGCAAATGAAGACACCGAAGTTTTTCCGAACGAGTATAGTTTCTTATACTTATAATATCACTACTAATAATATATATATATATATATATATATATATTATTCACCTTAAACAAACCCCAAGAGCCACTCAAGTTAAAAGGTTACCGAATAAAATTGTTGCAAGAGAGTGCGAGAAATAAGTAATAAGTGCATATTAATAGGATAGATTATGATTGGCCCTAGACTTGAAGTGGTTAAGATCGAAGTGATTGGGGAAGCATCCGCTCAGGAGAATTTGTGCTGAGGGTATCATTTTCAGCAGCTCGACAAGAGAAATCGGTGAGCAGATTTCAAATTCCAGCCGCGACCCTTACATTAACTTTCGTGCAAATAACCTTGGGAAACATATGAAGCCATCACTTTTTCACACTCACCCTCCAGCTATGTTTTAAATAGCAAGGCAGACTGGGCTATCTATCCGTGGTTGGCAACTATCTTAGAAGAAAGTTAACTCTAAATTCAAAACCGCATTTAGATCTGGCATAGCACATAATATGAGGCTATCATAGAATTCATAATGAGTCTATAACTTCGATAGCGTTCGAGCTATGATAGAGGTCGTTGTATTATTATTTGTGTACGTTATGTTCCTGCTTTTTATCCAGTAGAGCTGGGTCCAAACTATGGCCCTTCGGCCTTATAGAAGAATTGTTATTTAACTGAGAGCATTTTTCGTAGTATATGGGATATTCCTAGTAGGGCGATCTTCTGGGCAAGTTGTATGTTGATGTTACCTGGGACACTGTTAGTAAAATTGTCCATTCCTTTTCTCACATGACCCAGAGTTCCGATTACTATTGGTCCAGTCTCAGCCTTCATTCCCCACATCCTGTTAATCTTACTCTCCAGGTCCCTGTATTTAGACAATTTCTCAATAATTTTCATGCAGGTTTTTCCCTCGGATGGTACCGCTATGTCAAAAGCATATACTTCCCGAATGTCTTTGACTTTTATAATATCAGGTCCGTTGGCTTTTATTTCCCTGTCAGTTTGAATTGGCATGCCCCAGAGGATAGTTACATCGTAATTTTCGGTAACTGTGTCTGGTTGGTGGTCATACCACCTCTCAGTGGTTTCTTGAATATCTCCTAGTGCACGTATGCCGTTACCTTGTTATTTCACTGGGTATATTCATTTTTTGCTAGTTCCAGACATCCGGAGATAATATGGTCGACAGTTTCTGCATATTTTTCCGCATATCTTGCATAATATCGTATATTATTATTATTTTTATTGTTATTATTATTATTATTATTATTATTGTTGTTGTTGTCGTCGTTGTTGTTATTATTATTATTGTTGTTGTTGTTAATATTATTATTGTTATTTTTATTATGATTATTGTCGTCGTTGTTTTTGTTATTATTATTATTATTGTTGTTGTTGTTATTATTATTATTATTATTATTATTATTGAGTCTAAGCTTGAAGGAACCTATATTCGAGTGCTGAGAGCTATACTTAACAAGTCTAGGAGACAACATCCAACTAAATCACAGCTCTGTGGATCCACCTCTGTTACTTCATTAATCTACACTGCTGGCGAGCAAAACAAAAAATCGCAAGTGATCTGCTGCTCTGGATACCTAGACATGGAGCAAGACGAGTTGGTCGCCCAGTAACCATCTACATTGACCAGTTATATTATGACACAGAATGCCACCCTGATGAGCTTCCGGTCTTGATGCAGGACTGTGACGGTTGGTATAATAGACTCAGGAATGTTATAACTTGATCGATCGAATAAAAATATGGTACAAGCCAATGTTAGGGTCTCTATACTTCGGTTGTTTTATCTAGATTTGTGTTCTTGTGCGTATATTTATATCTCTGTGTATTTGAATATTTATCTGTGTCTCTCTTTATATGTCCAGGTGCACGTTTATCTGTTTGTGTATGTGTTTATATGTTAATGTGCGTATCTCTACGTACGCGTGTATGCTCTGGTGTGTTTGTTCATGTGTCTGTCGCTGGTGCTTTTAAGCACTCAAGCCAACATTTCAAGGTTTCCTTCGCTTACGTTTCGAGGCGATTTTTCCATCGAAAGAAAGAAAATAAAAATAAAAACAACTTTTAATTAAATCGCAAGCATTAAACATTTTTTATTTCAACAAAATGTCTTCAAAAAATACTTTAAAATACTTTTAAGAAAGAAGAAAAAATACTTTTAAGAAAGAAGAAAAAATACTTCTCCCCATAAATCCGACGATTTTATTTCTCCACCCCACTAAAAACATCTCCCTGTTTTTAGAACGTATGAAAGCATAAATCAGACTTCCTTTTCATTTTGAAGATAGATAGATAGATAGATAGATATAAAGAATAAACATTGATAGACAGCGAGAAAGACTGAGATAGATAGATAGATAGATAGATAGATAGATAGATAGATAGATAGATAGATAGATAGATAAAAAGAAAAAGAAATCTGACGGAGATGCAAACAGGGAGATAATATATGTATATACATAGAAATACACATCTAGATAAACATTTTTATCGGTTTACACATCTTTATATCAAGAAGCGCATCTCTCTATATAAGTGCATATATACATGGTGCAATGGGTAAATTGTCGCAATTTTATATTTATAATTTCGCGCATGCGTGTTGTTTGTTTTTGACTTTGTCGACTGCACAATATACTAGGGTCTGTTTGACATCATCTGTTAGAAAAGTAGCACCATGACGCAATTCACTCCACCAGACATGTGGTTACTGCTTGGCATCCGCGCTGAAAGCTACAATACAAACATTTCAGAGTGTTTGGGTGAGGGCAATGCAGCGAATTCAGAAAGAGCTGCATGAGTTTAATGATGATTACGGAGGTACGGTAGATCGGAAAACTCACTCTGATCGTTCTGATAAAAAAAAGAGCTCCGGAATCAATCCGTGTGACATTTTTTCCAAAGCTCAAAGTGATTGTCGTGAACCTGTTTCCAAGGCGTGGAGGCCATCAACAGAATCGTAACGACGGAGCTGAGTGTCATCATACTCCCCACTAATGCATAGAGTTGTAGACGATAAGGATAGTAAAGTTCATTAGACTCGAAGGGAGATTACTTTGAAGGGGAAACCATGTAGTTTGTTGTTTGAAATTGAAATAAATTATTTGTGACACCAGTTCTGTTACTTTTTCAGACAGACTTCCGATATATATATATATATATATATATATATATATATATATATTGTTATGTCAACGAACAGTCGTTGCCACTTTTGTGATGTCAGCGAATACCCGTTGTCACTTTTCAAATGCTCGTTGTAGCAGAGACTTTGTAATCGCAGTTACAACTGTAGTAACGCCATTGTCAATACTGGTGTCAGACGCCTTCGAATAGCACTCGCACTAACAGTACTTGCTCGATAATACTCGCTCGACAAGTAACCTTTGTAGTGATCCGAATAGAGAAATAGTATAGGGAATAGAGTAAAGAATTAGCGGTCCGTGCAGTAATAGAGGATAGAATAGAACCCGATCCTTTAGACATCATACGAGTTCACACGCGTTTTCTCTATGGTCACGTGGTCTACTTAATTCAATAATGGGATCGCCTGTGTTTGCTAACTGTCGATCTATGTTCAAACTCAAGTGTCGGCAGCAACACTTTATTCCTATATAACAATATATATATATATATATATATATATATATATATATATATATATATATATATATATATTAAATACACATAGATAGATAGATAGATACATACATACATACATACATACATACAAATCAGTACCGAAAAGTTCTCTATCCAACTGAAAAGCTTTCTTTTTTAATTCTGTTAAGCATTTGGTCAAATTTTGTTAAATGTCATAGGTTGAGTACTTTCCCACACGGCTTGTAGATAGATAGATAGATAGATACATACATACATACATACATATCTGTTGGTATACCTATATATTCATTTACATCTCTTTTCATGCATCCATGTTTGTGTTTCTTGAGTGTGTGTGTGTGTTTGTGTGTGTGTTTGAAAAATTATCAGCGGATATCGAATATATTAAGCCGACCGGAATTCGATTTTTACTTTTTTTTTTTGGTATTTTTATTTATAGACACTACACAAAAATTGTCGGAAATCAAGGAAAGTGCTCGATTAAATTTCCTCGCTTTCTTTCGAGGAATAAGAAAAAAAAACTATCATCCTTTTGTTCTTTCTGTTTTCATTATGCGAAAGGAATTACTCTCAATTTGTCGCATGCCTCCTCCTCAAATCCGACAAAACCGAGTCGCCAAATTATTATGCGTTCTATTACTATAAATTGTCGGTTAAAAATCGACGTTTTAAGTGTTAGTCGTTGTCTTCCCTATTATCTTCAGAAATACGAATATGTAAAACTCTAATATTTTTTATAGAAACGATGTCCTTCTGAAGAATCAACAATTCTCTTTATTTCTGTTTAAAGATTAGGACATTATTTATACGAATTTTCATATCAGCAGATGCTGCTGATATGAAAATTCGTATAAATAATGTCCTAATCTTTAAACAGAAATAAAGAGAATTGTTGATTCTTACGCTGTGAATAAAATTATAGAAAGTTTTGCCAAAATATTCCAGCACCGTCCTCAGTTTTTGCGTCGATTTCACCCATCCACTTGCAAGCTTCTGTTAAATACTGAAACAGTTGAATCTACTTTCTGAGTGGTTTTCTAATCTATTTTTACGATGATTTGATCTTAATTTCCGTCCTATTTGAATTTGAAAATCTGAAAGAATTTTTCTTGTATTTTCTAACACGGCTTTTGGCTTATTCATGCGCCATTTATTTATAATCTAATCCAAGTCTTTTGAATAGTTTTAATTGATTACTATTCCTACCAGGCCATATCTCTTGAGGTTTTGAGCCGCACTACGAGAAGTACTGATAATTAAGTCTTTAATCTATCTCTATTGTGTTTTGTTTTTGATTTTGTTTTATTCAGCCATGACCAGTTAACTACCTTCAGAAATTTCCATGGTATTAATTCATTTTTAGATTTTCGGATAATATTCTTCTGAGTAAATGAGCAGTTCTACACAGTGACATGTTTTGAAACGCTTGTAAACAGGGTCTATATGAAAGTTTGTTAATGTGCTTGTCTGTAGCTTTCTTTATCATACTTAATGATCCACCTTTTATAAATATGACTGATTTTAACGTGCCACATATTTTCAATTTAATTTGCTTGTCATGTTCTTTAGCAGATATCTTTTTTATCAGATGGCACTACCATATTTATATGATAGCAATGTTTTATTTGTTTGTATTCGTTAATCATTTAATATATTATTTTATATATAAAAAATATACGCTGTCTTATCAACGTTTTCTACGACGAATCTCTTGCATATTCAAGCTTTTTGCATATTCTACATTTAAATACTTTTTTATTAAAACATCGTTTGTAAATGCCTGTAGGTTTTAATGTTTACGATGTTAATAAAATTATGTTAATTTTCGTTATTATTTTTATTGGATGTTAAAATATATTATTTATTCACCGAAAGTATCGGCAACATATTTTTCTATGTATCATGCCCCTTCAAGTCGTTGGAAATCACAGCTCTCCGCAATTTCCTGTCTTTTGTAAACTCCTAGTAAATTTTATCTTCTTTCTATTTCTCTTAACCCTTTTTCTGTTATCCATTTACAAAGTTCGTTAGGCATTACATTATATCTTGTGAGTGTCAAATTTCCCAAACTCTCATTCCTCGGTATGTACCCTAGAAATTTCAACTGCCTCTTTCTGATGTTAAATATAAGTGTTCTTTTTGTGTCCATTTTCTCTGAAACTTCGTCATTGCTCACACGTTCAGTTCATAGCATTCTCAGCATCCTTCTGTAGAATCACGTTTCTTTGGCCTCAAGTCTATTTTTCATCGGTGAGATTGTACAGTATTTACTGTTACATAAGAGAACTGTTATTACATATTGAAGAGTACTCTCTGTTTCTAACGAAATTTTCCTGTTTCTTAATACTTTGCTTAGATTTTAGCAGGTATCTTTCGATATCTCAATGCACCTTCGGATTTCAGCGTGACACTTTCCGTCTTCTGTTAAAACAATTCCTAGATATTTAAACTGTTGCATTTGCTTGATTTCAGTATCTCCAATTAACAAATGGCCTGGTGTGCCAATCGTCTTGCAGACAAGAATATATTCTATCTTTTTGCATTTTCAGTCTATTCTACTTTCTTTCCTTCACTACCTTCTATGGGTATTCTTACAGTTTCCTTTCTGTGTCTGCTATCAACACGGTGTCCTCCGCATATTTTATGTTGTTAACATTGTCGCCGCCAAAAATGGAACTTGGTAAGATATCTAATTCTCTCAGAAACTCTTTACTGTATACATTTAATAAGTCCGGTGATACGACACATCCTTGTCTTACATCCCTTTCTATTTTTGTATATTTAGTGAATTCATGGGACATTGAAGCATTTCATTTGCTGAATGCTTGATCTTGATTCATTTTTGTTTTCTGAATGCTCTGAGGAATCTCTCGAGAGATCAATAATGTATCTACAACTATCAAATTCCACTCTCCTTTCAAGGACTCACCGTCCGGGTGAATAGACGCAAACTCAGGTATAAATTGAATATATGCCCACTAGTTTGATAATTGGGCAGTGCGACCTTCATCAAGTGTTTGCCGATCCGGGTGTCTTATAGGTGAACCAGATTTATGTCTTAAAATAAATTGATTAAAATATTCATCAGATCTTTATAATTTGTATATATTATGATATATTATGATTTATTGATTTAATCAATAAATTGACTAAAATAGCCATCATTGATTCACAAGGTGTTTGTCGATCCAGATATCCTATAGTTTAAACCGGTTTTATGTCTTTTTATTAATCATTTAACCCAAAACAAGGAGAGAGAATGTGGAGACTTTAATGAGGAAATGACAATAAAGGAACAAGATGGCGATTGGCTTCGTATTTACATTTTTGAAGATCGTAGGTGATAGAAAAGCAAGAATTCAAGATGGATTTTCACAGGCGAGAAGCGCATGAAAAGAAACTGCTATAATAGAAGAGACAGTTACAACGAACTATTTAAATAGTAAAGCGATGATTCCTAGTTGCCAATCTAATAACACGCTTAAATGTATGCACTCGAGGGACTAAGGAAAAAAGCTCATCAGAAAAGTTGCCATGGAAATATTTATAAATAAAAGTCAGAGGGAAACTACATTCCGACAGTGAGAAAATGACCGAAGACAAATTACCAGGTCAGGATTGATTACATTACAGACCCGTCTTAGAATATTCTCAAGAACATCGAGGTATATGGCAGGGGCACCAGACCAGATATGACAGCAGTATTCGATGCACAGAAGAATGGTGGCTTTATAAATGTGCAAGATGGTTTCTGATGAGAAACATTGTCTGGCACTACAATGGTGAAACAACTTTCCTAGCAATAGATATGGCAATAAATTCAATATAACCACTCCACATGTGAGTGGAAAATGTGAGATCAAGAAGTAGCAAAGACTTGCTATCCTGAAAGTTAACACCATCCATGCTGATGGAAGCGGAAAAGTTTCTCTGAGGTGATTAAATGAAAGCATTGTTTTAGAGGCGTTAAAACATTTCCTCACCGCAGTTAAACACCGAGTTGAGATCATTTTCGAGAGCTATTGCCAGTTTTACTTATCGGACTTGCTATTAAGACTGGACTAAATAATTGTGTCATCAGCATAAATATCTAGTTGGGAACGGATGACATCGGAAAAATCATTGATCACGATAAGATACTGCAGTGCAAGAGCAGAGTCCCAACGGAATCCCATATTAATGTAAAAGGATCTAGAAGGCTGTCCATTCATGACAACCTTCATTGCAAGTATTAGGTTGGTGCAAAATAATGACGTAATAATGTCGTTTTTTGACGTTAACAAATACTTCAAAAAACGATATTATTACGTCATTATTTTTGCACCAACCTAATACATTACTTATTAAGGACGATTGGATTAAGTCAAATATTCGTCCAGAAACACCATCGCCCTTGAGGTTGTGAAAAAAACCAGCATACTAAAACCCGTCAAACATCTTCGAAATATCTAAAGCCACAGCCCGAGCCTCACCATTCTTGTCTACAACCTGATAAACACAGTCAATAATAACTGTTAACACATATAGACAGACCTAGAGAAACGAAAGTCATATGGTTGATTCGAAAGAAGGCCGTGTGAAGTGAGATGCTTAACCAATTCAGCGCTGATTAGAATAGAGTAAAAAGTGGTAAAAGACTAATACGATGATAATTCGAAAAATCAGAAGGTTCGCACGAGTTTTTAAAGGCAGGGACTACAGAGGAAGATGTCCAACAAGCTGGAAAGCAAGAAGGAGTGATACATTTATTGTAGACTTTTGAGGAAACAGTAAATAGTTCAGGAGCACAATTACAGGAATAGAATCAGAACCGAAATTCTTGTGGGGATCTAGTTTGAAATAATAGAAGAATCTATGGAGGGAGTTATATGTATATTCTATTTCCTCATTATTTGCCCTAAAAATTTCAACTGTCTCTTTCTGATGTTGAACATAAGTGTTCTTTTTGTTTCCATTTTTTCTAAACCTCGTCGTTGATCCCATGTACAGTCCAGGAGATTTTCAGCATTCACTGTTATACAGCGGAGACCGTTATTTCATAACTGTTTAGTACTCTTTTCTTTTTTCTAACGGAATTTTTCTGTCTCTTAGCATATTTCTTAGCTTTTGGAAGACATCTTCCGTTATACCAATACGACTTTGCATTTCGGTGTCGCATTTTCCGTCTTTTTTTTTTCAAACACTTCCTATATATCTAAATTTTTGTACTTACTTAATTTTCATGTTTTCAATTTGTAATTCACTTGTTGGGCTGTTCCTTTTGCTGACGGCCATACATTGTCTTCTTGCAATTGATGCTTAGTCCTTTCTTCTTGCTTTCTTTAACTACCTTTTGTAGGAGTTCATGTAGTTTCCTTGCCGTGTAGGTAATCATAAATAAATCTTTACCCAGCTTTTATCTTGCTGTTTTTCGTAGGATGTCATGTGACAGCAAATCCCCTCAGATTACCCTGCCGGTTAAAATTGTGTTGTTTTCAGAATGGTTTCTACTCTTCCCCAGTTTTTCAGTTTTTCCAGGCGCTTTACAAAGGCTCTTGTGAATCGTTTTAAGAAACTCGTCAATTGCTGGCTCCATCGTTACCTTTATTCGCCACATTTTTTTTAATCTTTTCGCCACAAGCAAAATGGTAATTCCACTAGTACGCAGGAGGTTGCAAGGAGTGAAAGTAAGAGAAAAGACTGAGTATAGGGAGGATTTGAGAAAAGGAAAAAAGATGAACGAGATTCAAGAAGATTGAAGATGGCGATTGATGTTGCATTTACATTTTTGTAGTTTTCAGGGAAGCAAGTAAAACGGAATTCCAAATACGGGATGTGCAAGAAACGTAACTCGTTTCTGTTTTAAGATTCCAGTTTTACCCGGTTTTTGACTCTCTTTGGATTTCACAAATTAATTTTTCTTGAGCTACGCTATTTTCTTCAAAAACAAAGAATAAATCGATCTGTTTTCTCTCTGCTTCTCGATCCTTTTGAATCCAAACGAACATTTTTCTTGCGTTTTATATTTGTTTACTTGCATGAATGACCGTTAAGCTTATCTAAGACCACAGATCCACACCACCGTACCCTCCGCCTTGAATTTCTGAGCTGGCTTTACACTTTCTGACCGGGTAACCTATATAATAATATAAAAAAAAAAAGATAAAAATGAAAAAAAGGCGAGACAGAAAAAAGAGAGAACGGAGTGAAGAAAAACTATGAGAAGATAAGAAAACAAAAGAAAAGCGAAATGAAAAGAAGGCGAGAGAAAAAAAAAAGTAAACATCTATACATACAGGGTGCAAGAGATAAATGGTCGCCTAAATTGCGCAAAAATGAAATTAACGCTCACATTTCATTTTAACAGATATATTTGCAAGAATTACACAAAATGTCTTGAAATACTAAAGAGTGAATTCATTCAATAAAATCGCCATTGGCAACAACCTTGGCCTCCAGACGACTTTGGAATCTTCTGCATGTCCTCTGACCGGCCTTTTTGTTTAAGTTGGTGAAGGCTGCAATAATCCTTGCCTTCAGTTCATCTTAAGTATTACAATGAGTTTTGTTCGTCTCACCCTCAACTGCGCCTCACATAATAATAATCAAGATGGTTGCAGCCTGGGGAGTTAGGTGGCCAGATGTAAGGGGTGATGTGGTCGCAGTAATTGTCTGACAGCTATGACTGGGTTCTCCTGCTTGTGAGACATGGTGAAGAGTCCTGTTGCCAGACATAGGTTCTTCCAGCAGTCACCCACTTACCCAAGGAAACACTGCCTCTTCAAGGCACTTGATGAAAGCCTCCATGTTGAGTCTGATGTCCGGCGGGAAGATGAATGGAGGTAAATATCGCCATCAATAGTGAGCACTCCAAACACCTTCATAATCACCATTAGACTCATCTAACTCTTTCCGAATCCTCTGCACTCATCCTCAGAATGACACCAAAATATTCTGAAATGTTCGTATTGAAGCTTCTGGTGCAAATGCCAAGCAGTACAGAATGCCGTTTTCGAATTTCTGGTGGAGTAAATTGCGTCATGGTGCACTTTTTCTTTCAGAGGGTGTCCAACTGACCCTAATATATTTTGCAGTCGACAAAATTAAAAACAAACAAGACGCATGCGCAAAATTAAATAGATAAAATGGCGCACCCTGTATATTGAGAGAAAGAATTAAAGATGAAAAAAGACACACACAGAGAAATAGTCATGATGGGTGGATATCAAGAGATAATGGGAGAAATATTGAAATATAGAGAGGCGTAAAAATTGTGTTACAGTAAAATGCTTTAAGAGATATCGATTGATTCGTTTTGTAAGGCTTATCACCCCTTTACAGGTTATTTGAAGCCAAAAAAATAGTTCTACAGTATAAGAATTTTTTAGGTTGGGGGATAATAATGGTTTACTGATAACAGTTCGAATAATTGACCAATAATTGATGCGGAGAAAGAGTTAGATCCATACCTGTACCACAGGTATTTCGGCGTAAGTAAATATAACGAACACAAATAGAATTAGAACTCGGCTCTCCGATTCAAAATTTTGAGCCATCATCCATTACACCACCCATACATCCAAGCATACAGCACCTGACATTACCAAACGGTCCCCCACGTAAGTACTGACGAGGATGCAGTGGAATATATTTATGTATTCTTTATTACTTTTTAATATGGAACAATCCATTCTTGTATAACATAAAAAGAAGGGCGGAGATTTGGAGGGTTAACAGAGAAAATCAAGAGATACAGGCAGCAGGTGAAAAAAGCAAAGACATGAGGCAATGGATAATTTTGGTCAATAGCTGCGGCTTTTCCCAGGGTCCAGATAAGTTTTACACTTCGCTTGAAATCACTTTATTCAAATTTAACCATGAAGTGTTTCATCTTAGATATAAAATATTATTTAGTACACAAACAATATGGTATAGATACGATGAGGAGAAATATTCGAACGATTGTAGATAATTTCCAGTTAAATTAGATATTGTCTACCGAGGTATGGGATATGAGTTTGGACTTGATTAGAATCTATTGTCTGAATCGGTTTTCAAGAAAGAAGCGCTTGAAAGCATTTTTATACAAATTTAAAAAAGAAACGTTGAATGGAAAAAGATATGGAATGATAATTCTGTAGCTTTGTACTTTTATCTTTATTTTTCCGGTTCACACTCCTCCGTGGTCTTTTCCACAATTCCCTGTCCTTTTGAGCTCTTAATAAATATTGCCTTTTTGTTATCTCTACTAACCCTTGTTCCGTCATCCATTTACTTAAGCTCACTAGGTAGTTTAAAATTTGTATATTACAATTTACGGGAACATTTTTTTGGTCCTTTCTTCTTCCTCAGATGCTGAAATATTCATTCCTTGTCCATTCACTCGTTCTTCCTTCACTGTCCAGGTTTTTCTTCTATTCTCATTCATTTATACTTTTTACGGAGTTCGTCATTCGAGATCATTTGGTTTTATAACAGTCTATATTCACCCAACCTGGGAACACGACGGCGTGATGTAATGTTTAGCAAGCTTGCCCCATTAAAGCAGTTGCTAGCGGTGCGTAAGTTCGATCCTCACTGGTTTCCCCATGCTTTCAGCCTTGTGCCGCATCTCAGCTACGCGCAAGTTTTATGAGTATATCTTGATAAATAGTTTCTACATTGAATACATATTTCTTTCGGTTATTTTCTTTCCTCGGTCTCATAATTTTTTTTTTTTTAATGTTTCCCGTTTTTACTCATTATTCGTTATATACCAGAACGATTTTATTGACTGTTATCTTTCGTTCTGAGGCCTTTTTCTTTTCTTTTTACTTGTTTATTATTAGGTTAGTGCAAAAATAATGACGTGATAATGTCGTTTTTTGACGTTAAAAAATACTTCAAAAAACGACATTATTACGTCATTATTTTTGCACCAACCTAATATTAATCTTTCGTTTTCTATTTTCAATGATGTTTATTTTTGTTTACATTAAATTTTCCTTTTTCGAGTTAAATGTCTTCATTCAGTAAAATATTGCTTTTCTTCTCCATTTTCTTTTTTCCTTCTTTCATTTTATTTATCATTTCTCCTTTACAAATAGCTTTTTTCGTCTTTCATTCAAATTTTTTGTTCACAATTTTTGTTCACATTACATTTTTTTTTTTTAACAATCTTTTCATTTTTTCCTCTTTTGTCTCATTTATTTCCCTGTCTTTATTCATTCTCCTTCGAAAAACGATTTTTCATTTTGTTCAAACCTATTCTATCATATTTATTTCTTTCATTGCATCCTTTGATTTTTTTTTTTTTTTTTTGCTTATTTCTTCTTTTTTCTTTTCTATTTCTAATGTTTCTTTTTACATTGGTTCAATTTCCTACCCAAACAATCTCATCCATTCACAAGCTATATACGATTCCCATTAGCAAAAAATTTTGATGTATCACTAAAAAAAAAAACAAACTCCTATATATTTTTCTGCTTTCCACCTCTTCCGCCATTCCTCCTTCTCTCCTACTCACCTCGAGGCGAGGAACAGTGTGATGTCGACATAAGTATATATTTGAATAAATCGTTTCCGCTCTTTCGACATTCGTGCGCATGTGTACCTGTCTCTTCCATTAAGATCGTAAAAATTATGACAGGAAACAGTTTAGGCGGGAAATGGAAACAGGTGCTCTCACCTGAAAATTAATAGAGATACATTGCACACAATTACAAACTTGAATGCACATTGCCATAAATGGCTCAAAAATGCTTTCACAAATGTCTCTCTTTTTCGCTTGCACCCGAACGCATGATCGCACGGAAACATTGGCCTCAAAATCAGATTAAGCTCGTTGACCTTGACCTGATAATTGCCGCTAAAATTGCAAGGATTATTTACACATGCTAAGAGGATTGTTGAATGATTCTGGAAATCCATTTAATTTGATGGGAGGTACGAATATCCTAACGGTTATTTACACAGAAATTGGGAACAAGTCAAATTCAAATTCCGACTCATATATTTTCTGTTCCCTTTGTGCTATTGACGTCAGGAAAGGCATGAATCCATATTTTCCTAGCAGCTCCCAGATATGGGTAAAATAACAGGCCACAATGAGACCTATAGCCTTGGTTGTTAACCAGCTTAGAAGAATTATAACTGAATTCAAAACCACTTTGTCTTCTTTCTTCCTCGGATAATTATTTTCTCATACTTCACTGTTTAATTTATTCCTTTTTTGTCCATTTGTTTCTTCTCTTCTCATTTTTACTAATACTGTTGAAAAAGGCATGAACCCACTTTTATTACAGACTCCCAGATAAGAGTAAAATAGTAAAAAAAATTGAATTCCTCACCGGTTCATCCATTCTTTTTTGTCCAGTTTTTTTTTATAAAATTTTACAAACACAAGATAAGTACCTTGGAAGAGATAATTTGCATTAAAATAAACAGAGACCCATACCATTATTTTAAATATATTACTCTTGATTGTGTTTTGGGATGCTAGCTCGGTTGAATTGTAAAGGTCAAAGGGTTGTTTATACTAGCGCACCTACAAGTTATGAACCGTCAAAGACTCGGAAAGAAGTTAACAATTGGCATTAGTTGATCTGTTAGCCAATGGTTAGTCTCAGGTTTTAGCGGGAAGCAACATTAAGTTTATCAGAATTGAGTTTTAGACGACAGAGAGAAAATATCTATCAAAAATCTTGGTCCTCACCACTGGCTGAGGTTGAAAGCCGATGAATGGCATCGCAACAATTGGGTAATTTTTGTTGTACTTCACAATTTCAAATCTATTATTTTCATATAGAAAGATATTATGTCTTTTTTTGTTTGTTTGCCAACACAACACGAGTATAGAAATTGCCAGAGGAATCCAGCAGCAAACCTTGAGAAGCCAAATCAACTAAATCCAATTATAACCATCACCATCAACAACAATTATGATTAATATGATTAGCTTCCTTACTGCTGCATGAAGCCACATTTGTTGCTGCAACATGGATGTGTTTATCAAGACCCAAGGTGAACCCCACTTCACCACCACTTCATATAGTCATATTTGGTTGCTTTTGACAAAGATAAGTTCGACTAAGTCATAAACAAAAACATCCCTAGGCCTGGTCATTTTGTTCTATTTGTTGTCTTGTACCAGGAAAGAGAAATATCACACAAGTTCAAAAATCATTATTTACGACAGTTTATATAGTCACACTAAAAGCATTTTATCTCTTTGTCCTCAGTTTATCATATAGAGGTTATAACTGAATTACAGTCAGCCTTCAGTAGAACGTTTATCAATTTGATGGGTGGATGTGAGAGAGAGGGGTTACATTTCTTTTTTTTAACACATTAACATATTATTTACAACTGTTAATAATGGTAGCAGAATTCATTCATTTCACAATTTTCTTCTCTCTTTCATAATTACTTATGTGAATGTTACCATGCAATATATAGTAAAGTTAGAAAAAAAAAGGAAAGGTAAATACCAGGATAGAAGTTAACAATGGGCATTAGAAGATTGGTTGGCCAATCAAAGGATGCTTCATCCCTAGCTTGGGCAGCAAAGAGAAGAGATTTTTAAAAACCTTGGTTTGCATTGGGCTGGAGACATGAAATTTTGGCCCTGCTTCACAATTTTAAAGACGGTTTATAACTGTAATAATTCAATTATTTTTATATAGAAATATGTTATGCTGTCTTTTTTTTGTTTGCCACCACAACACGAGTAGAGAAGTTGCCAGAGAAATCCAGTAGCAAGCCTTGAAAAGCCAAATCCAAATCAACCAAATCAAATTATAACTAAATCGAGTGTTTGTTTTGTTTTTTGGGGGTTTTTTTCTTGGAATGTGTAAAGCATGCTTCAACGCAAAGGGGGCACTTCTGGCGCCTCACGGTAGTTACCTTACCGGCTTATGTTTACCCGTAGACTCAAGTATAAACCCGATCTATGTTTACCTATAGACTCAATCATAAACCCGAATAATATTCACCTACAGACGACTCAAGCATTAAACCGACAATTTTTTACCTTATAGCTTCAAGTATCAAAGGGACCAAATTTACCTATATAGTCAAATATAAACACGGCACTGTATTTATCTTTTTACTTATATTTTATAAACGCGACAATTCTTTTACTCAAGTATAAATCTGTCCAATATTTACCTATAGACTCGTGTATAAACCCCACTAATGTTTGTCTATAGACTCAAGCATAAACCCAACTAATGTTTATATATAGACTCAAGTATAAATCCATCCATTATTTATTTGTAGACTAAAGTATAAACCTGACTAATGTTCACCGATATAGTTGTATATAAACACAGCTCTATATTTACCTATTGACTCAGGTATAAACACAAATAATGTCTACATATAAATTCAAGTATATATTCTACAGATTATTACCTATTGAGACAAGTATCAATACGACTCTACGTTTAGCGATTGACTTACGTATAAAGACTACCAATATTTACTTATAGACTCAAGTATAAATTTGAGCAATATTTATCTAACGATTTACGTAAAAACCTGATGATTGACTACCTGTAAATTCAGTTTCGTCAGTAATAGACGGCGCACTGATTGTTAGAATAATAAATATTCCTCTTGTAACTAATTCTCGAAATAAGGGATGTCACGCGTTGTTTTCCCTTGTCTCGCTTTCCCTCTATTCGACCCGTGAGTATCAGATACTCCAGACCCACCTTCCTCATTATGTGTCCCAGAAACTTCAGCTGCCTCTTCCGGATATATAGTATAAGCCTCCTCCTTGTTTGCAACCTCTCTAAGACCTCATCGTTGCTCACACGCTCGGTCCATGATATCCTTAGCATCCTTCTGTAGAACCACATCTGAGTCACCTCGAGTCTCTTCTTCATCTTTAGGCCTCCTCCCTGTTTGCATCCTAAGAAAATAACAAAAGACTTTCTTGAGGAACTTGTAGTGGTGAATACATAGTTCCAAGTTAAGTAAGGCTTACGGCTACATGAAGTTGAAACACCGATTCCCGTACGATCACCGATGTTAAGCAATGTCAAGCCTGGTTAGTAGCTAGATGGGTGACCTCTTGGGTATAACAGGTGATGTAAGCATGTGCGGATAGTGTAAAGGATAAAGGCTCGGAATTGATAATCAGAGAGACAAGTTCGAATTCCCGTCGGGTTCTTTGTATTCACTTACGTGCAAATATCCTTTGGAAACGTATGAACCCATCTTTTATGAAGGATTATTAATTCTTAGAACTTCTACCAGTAAATCATTATTATCTCAAATATGTTATTACAATCTAAAAATATTTTCTAGTTTAACTAACCTGCAAAATTACAAATCTATTATTAACAACAGATTTTTATAAACACATGACGTACAGCCTGATCACATTGAAACACCGGTTCCCGTACGATGTTAGGCAAAGTTGAACGTGGTCAGTACCTAGATGAGAGACCGCTTGGATATACCAGTTGCTGTAAGCTTGGATGCGCAGGTGGTGTACAGTATAACGGCACGGAATTGTTAATCAAAGAGCCGAGTTCCAATTAGAGTTATATTCACTTACGCGCAAATATCTTTTGCGAAAGGTATGAATTCACCTCTTTTCCCCCAACTATGGGTTAATTAGAAAGACTTGTATTACTAAACCGGCCTTAAATAACCTATTGCAATTGATATGATGCTAAACAAAAAGCAACCAACCATGTTAAGTAGAACTAACAAATAACTAGAAAAATCTTGTAAGTAAAATGTTGCATATAAGAAAAAATATGTAAGTTCAATAGATTGCCGTTTCAATCTCGACTCTTGGCTTTGATAGACAATTTTATCTTATGGAAATAATTTCATAGATTAATCTACGAATTCATTCAATATGCTTTGATACGTTTATGATACAAAAAAAGGAAAACTTGATTTATTTTCAAGAAAAATGGTAACAAAAAGGAGCTTTATAATTCTAACCAGAAAGAGACAGTTGTAATTTCTAGGACACATAATGAGGAAATTGGGCTTGGAGAATTTGACACTCACAGGATATATTGAAGTCAAAAAGGGTAGACAGAGGAAAACATCGAGTAACCAACACAACGAGCTTGATGGTAGGACAGAGTCTGGAGGGGTTAGTAAAGTTACAAACATTGCATAGAGCTACAAAGAAAAGGAAGTTGTGGAGAGCGATGATCACCCTCATCCTGAAAGGACACTGCTCATAAAAGAAGAAGTTGTCCCGTTAGCTACATCGGTAAGTATTACATTTGGTTTTATAGAATAGTGTCTTACACTTGTTGGTTCGACTTTTTGTTGCTGGTGCTTGTAGTTGGAATTATTTACGAAGTGTCTTTGGTTGAGACATCGCCAGAATATGTCGTCTTCCGTGACTGATGTGCCGGGTCCGTTGCGGAATCTATGAATGCATATTCTTGGGGCTATAAGCATCATTAACGAAAAGTCTTTGGATGAAAAAAAACATGTCTTCTGTAGATATAGCTCTTTTTATATCTTTGATTGATTCGCTTTTTACGGCTTATCAACCTTATGCAGAAGAAAAAATTTAGAATTTAAAAATTTAGAATTTTTTAGATAATAATCGTTTAGTGATACAAGTCTTACTAATTGACGCTTAGTGGGAGAAGAAGAGGTGAATTCATATATTTCCCAAGGGCATTTGCGCGTAAGAGAATATAATGAACCCAACCGGAATTGGAACTCGGCTCTCTGATTAACAATTCCGAACCATTATCTATAACACCAATCGTGTATCCAAACTTACATCACCTTGTATTCACAAGCGGTCACCTATCTAGATACTGAACAGCCACAACGTTGCTTAACTTCGATGATCGTACCGGAACTCTCTAATTAAAATGTAACAAGTTAGTAACTAACTTATTGTGTTAATTTAATATTAGGTTGGTGCAAAAATAATGACGTAATGTCGTTTTTTGACGTATTTTTAACGTCAAAAACGACATTATTACGTCATTATTTTTGCACCAACCTAATAATTGTCATGGTGTGCCCCAGCTGTGAAAGTTAAACATGGCTGAACCACAGAATGTGGTTCAACCGAGCACTTTCAGTGGAAGTAGCGATAGAGCAGTGAGAGGCTTGCCATATTGCGCCGGTGAGTGAGAGGTTGAAAAGTGGAAAATAATTCGTCACCCACAAGAACACGGAGATGCTTTTGAACTCTATCAAGACTGGAAAGCGAAGACTGCGCAGCTCCTATCCAAATATGTCGAGAGTACTCCATTCTTGACCTGATCTGGATCTTCTGGGGTAAACGCCTCATTTTTGGAATGGTCTTAAATGAATCAATGAATGTTTTGATACGATTATGCCTTTTCATTGTACCTTTTCGATAAATATTTCCATGGTAATTTTTCTCATGGTACTTCAACAGATTTAAGCGTATTACGTGATTGACAGCAAGAGATCATCATTTTACAGTTGAAATGACTGACCGTAAGTTCTTTGCTAACAGATTGTTCTGTCACACATCTTTGTGAAACTCTCTTCCGGTCTATTTCTTTCCAGTTAACTTTGATCTTCACAAATTTAAGTTCAAAATCAATCGTTGCAATGTCAATTGCTATCTTTTGTCTTCTTAATTCCTCGTTTTTGTTTTTTTATTGTTCTCTCTCCTTAATATTGTTTTTTTTTTTTTGTTTTTTTTTTTTCTAATATTCTCTCCCGCTCAGTCACTGCCTTTATTGCCTTTCTTGGAGTGAAATGATAACAAAAAATGTTGAGGTTGCTCTCTCAAAAATCAGACCACGACTTCCCACATTTTTATTACTCTACTCCACTAGATAAAAGTCGAACCCATAAAAGTTATTTAGCAACACTTGACCCAATAGATTTCTCTTCGTAAAAACAAAAAAGGCGGTGATGTCAATATATTTCAGTTTTAGTCTATGCAAAGTTTGTTCACCAGATTTGGAAAAATGTTCATTCCACTTGTAGAAAATTAAAAACGATGTGATCAAAATCCATACTTCTTCTTTTATGTGCTTGTTTTTCCTTCGGGAAAGGTATGATAATGGCTCTCCACAACTACCTCTCTTTTGCAATATTTGTCCACTTACTATATCTCTTAGTTTCTGTTCTGCCGTCCATTTACACAAGCTCGTTAGGTACTATACTCAATGATTTCCTCTGTCCTTCTCGCCTTCAATATATCCTGTGAGTGTCAAATTTTCTAAACCCTCTCTCCTTATTACGTGTTCCAAAAATTTCAGTTGTTTCTTTCTAATTCTTTTTGTTCTCATTTTTCTTAAAACTTCGTCGTTGCTCATTCCGTCTATGATATTCTCAGTATCCTTCTGTATAAACACATTTCTGGTGCATCAAGTTTCCGCTTCAACTGTGAGGAAGTTTTCCAATATTCACTTTTCCTATAGCTGAACTGATATTACATAACAGCTCAACACTTTCTAGCTGTTTCTTAATACTTCCCTTAGCTTTTGGAAGGCATCTTTCCCTGTTCCACTGTGACTTTGGATTTGTGTGTTACATTTTTCCGTCATTTCTTTAAACATTTCTCACTGAGTTAAATTTCTGTAGTTGAATGATTTCGACATTTATAATTTATAGCTCACAACTTGGACTATCGCTTTTGCTAATAACACCTACACACCTTATATTCCGTTAGATAGAAGTCTTCATTCTAAAGTGTTTCTGATCCCGCAAGCTTACAAGGTGTCAAAGTTCAGTCGGATCGAGTAAACATCTGCTTGTTGATACTGTATGCATGTGCACGTGAATATCAAAGATTTTTTTCTGTTTTTTTTTTGTCTTCTTGTTTGTTTAATTATTCAGGTATGTGATCAAAGACAGACACCAAATGACTTTCATAAAGGTTTCCATTTTTTTTTCACACATTTTTTTCTAAAAAAGAATTTATTAGAGCTAACGATATTTTTTTCATAATTCCGCAGAAGTTAAGCTTCAAAGGATACCAAATTCTATATTCTCGATTTGTTTTTTTTGTTTCGATTTTGGTTTTGGTTTTTTGTAAGCAATTCACCCCAAGCAAGGCTGGAGTGCCACTATTACGCAAGGGGCTACAAACAATGTAAGTAAGGGAAAAATTGAGTAATGGGGAGGTGACGAAAGACCAGAGGAGAATAAAAAGAAGAACGGAGATCAAGGCAACAGAAGATATCGATTGACATTACATTTAAATTAGTTTTCAGGGAAGCAAGTAAGTGGAAGGAAGTTCCATTGTCGGGAAGGGCAAGAGAAGAAACTGTTGAAGTAGAAGAGGCGGTTACATTTAACTGTTTTGACATTTAAACAGAGATGCCAACCTAGTAGCACGCTTAAATTCATGCAGTCGGGCCACCAGTGAAAATAGCTCCTCAATGCAGCTGCGAGGAAAATATTAATAGAAAAGACAAAGAGAAGCGACATTACGTCGAGCAGAAAGTGATTGGAGTTGAAATGCCAAGTCAGGACTGATCACATTGCATATCCGTCTTTGGATTTTTGTCGAGAATCTCGTGATGAACAGCGAGAAACACCAGACCATATATAGCAACAGTATTCCATGCATGGATAAATGGTAGATTTGTAGATATGAAGGATGGACTCCGACGACAAAAGCCTTCTGGTGCGACATAGATAACCATCTTTCCTTGCAGTAGATGCAGCAATTGATTCAATATAGTTGTTCCATCTCAAGTCAGTAGAGAATGCGAGACCAAGAAAACTAGAATAAAGGAAGTAACAGAATGTGTCATACATTCTACGCTCTTTCCTCATTGTGAAACTTCATAAAAATAATTTCTCGCATCTGATATGATAAATAATTAATTAAAAAAGACCTTTGCTATTTGTCCTATATTGTCATTCACAACTACATTGTCTTATCAATTTGAAGTTGTTGAAAATACCCGGAGTATTTTTTTTACTAATGTTTACACAATACAAAGCCCAAGGGTCACTCAAGGTAGAGGGTTATTGTGAAGAGTTGTATGAGCATAAGAAGTTTTGGGAGTTATGCAGCAAATATAACTGCAAACTCTAGACTTGAAGAGGTCAAGATTTAATTAGTGAATAAACTTTCAAAGTTCAACTGGAGACGTTAGAATTATAGAATTGAGTTTAGATTTTAGAAGGAACGTGAAACGCAATACTAAACTGGAAACAAGCCAAAACCCTCTATTTCTGTTCAAAAGACTGGGGCGGGGAATTCGGACTGGACGATAGGCAAACATATATAATCCTATTGGGAGAGGGAAAATAATAATAATAATTACTGAATAAAATTTCAGATTTCAGGCGGAGAAGTCAGAAATGTAGAGTTGAAAAAACCGGAAAACCCAATCCTAAGCCGGAAACAAGGGATAAACCCCTACTCCTGTTCAAAAAAAATGGTGCGGACTATGAACCGGACAGTAGGAGAACTTATTTACTCCCATTTATGTTTGGTACAACGCACCAGTAATTCAAATTTTCCTCTTTTGAATGTATATTTACCTCCTTTCCTTTTTCATTATTGAACCCCGAACATTCGAATCTTGATCTTAACTCTAAATTCAAAATTAATAATTTTTTCGTGTCCTTCTGGAATTTTCTTGATATTTCTTTTAATTGACTATTTTTTTATATATTTATTTAAAGCTTTTTCATAAAATATGTGATAGAACCACGTTCGTTAAGAATCAATAGTATGAAAAAACCTTTTGCGCATACATCGTAAGCTGTACCCACAGTTGTCAGGCCTGTCCGATTTTAAGGCGACTGTAAAAAGAATTATGATATGCAGTAGAGAAAAGTTTGGGAAAAAGTCATAACTTGGTAAGAAGAAAATCATAATATATTTTTGATTGTTAGGTTTTTTGTTTTTTGTTTTTTGTTTTTTTTTTCTAACAGAGAAGAATTGCTGGACGTAGATAGATAATACACTAATGGGAGTCTTATTTGGGGTTTCTTGTCAGAATTCAGTGGAGTGACAATTTTTTTATATTTTTCCAGCAAGCTATTGCTGATAAGAAGTGACCTTCTGGGGTCCTGTACCGCAAACAAAGACAGAACAAACTAAGGATTGAACAATAAAGCAAGAGATTTTTTTTCCTTCAATGTAAAACACAGAAATCAAATATTTCTGGAAAACACACAAAGGGGGGGAAAGGAGATGTTAAGAAAAGTGAGACTACTGCAATGTCTGCAAAAAAAATGCTATCGTGTCTGAATTGAATTACAATGACCCTGCAAAATGGCCTTTTTTTTTTATTTTCAGCGATAATTTGCGTCAGCCAATGGTACATGTACCATAGTAGTCTGTATCACATGATTTTTCCCCAAAACTCAAAAACCAGATTTACTCAGAAAAACTGTAACAGGATATTAGCACAACTTGTGAAGAAGTATGCAGTTGACGTTTCGTACCTTCAATCTCAACATATATATATATATATATATATATATATATATATATATATATAGAGAGAGAGAGAGAGAGAGAGAGAGAGAGAGAGAGAGATAAACCTAGTGAGCCAGACAAACCTACCCAGGTTTCACCCAAGCGGATCGTCAGGGAAAGCTGGCTAAAGAGGCAAAAGAGAAACAGCATATTTATAGGCGATAATCAAAATCATACCACGTGACCAAAGAAAAAGAAAAAAAAAACACAAGAAAAAACAACACCGCAGGGGTGGGGGTAAAGATTTATAGAGTTGTTTACTCGTGTCGGGTTTTTTTCTTTGGGCTTTAAATCTGTATCTGTGCGATTTTTTTCGACAGACTTTCATGTTTCTAGCTCTTTCTTTTTTTTTAAACATTTTTTCCTTCGTGATTGATTTGATTATTGGCAAATCAAAAATTCGAAGGTTTTTCGAAACGAGTATAGTTACCTATATTTATATATATATGTGTGTATGTGTGTGTATACTCATTTCTTTCCTGGTCCCAAACAGAGACCTAAAGTTAGAAATGGCTTCATAACATGTTCCACTGGGCATTTTTTGAGGAAAAAATCCCAAAGATCAGATACATATAACATAGATAATTACCTTTGTAAGCTGAACTTGTGAGTACAATTTTTCTTATATTTCTTTAAGGTTTGGTTTACCAGGAATTCTTTCAATGAGTCTATCGGGACCTTTCCAAATTCCAGGGCTACAACTACAACTGTAATTGTTGGTGTCACCATGGGCCACGTGTTTGAGATTTAGCTTTCAAGATTCTTGTATTTTTATAGCTTTTTGAAGATCTTCAAAGATACATTACAGTCGCATCCATTACGCTCACTTACCACTTACGTGCTAATGCCCTAGGGAAAGGTATGAATCCTCTTCTCTCCCAATGGATAAATAGCAGGACAGACCGGGTTCTATCACCTTGGGCGGCAACTGGTCTACCCTAGAAAGAAATGGCAACTAACTCGTCAGTCATGTATGTGATACATAACTGACTGATAGTAATAAGGAATAATGTCACATTTAAAAAAATAAAAACATATTTTTGAATTATTTACTTTGAAACACCCGGTCCCGTACAATCACCGAAGTTAAGCAACGTCGAGCTTTGTGATTAGCCCGACGGGTGACCGCTTGGGAATACAAGGTGTTTAAAATATGGATGTGCAGAAGGTGTAATGAATAATGTCTCGGATTTTTTAATCGGAGAGTTGAGTTTCAATTCCCCTTGGCTTCGTTATATTCATTTACACGCAAATAGCCTTGGGAAAGGTGTGCATTCACTTCTCGATTCAGCTATAGGTTCATTACTAAGATTTGTATCAATAAACCATTATTATATTTAAAAAAAAGTAATTCTTACAATCTAAAAATATTGGCTTTAAATCTGGCTTTAAATAACCTGCATTAAAGCAATCAATAAAGATAAATGTGTTTCGGGCAAAAGAATTTACTGTAATAATTAATTAATTAGCATTAAAACAAAACAGTTAAATTTACTAACTGTTAATCCTACAATTTTATTCTTTAATCCTTTAACGGTGAGCATCATCGGTTGATGCTTCATCGGAAATCAGAGGATGAATTAATTTAAAATGTTTTCCAACCTTGCAGGCATTACTCATTGATGATTCGCAAGGAAATGACTTACTGGCTACATTAGGATTCATGAGGTTAATATTTACTCGGATTCATGAGATTCCCTTGAAGTATTTGCTTGTAAACTGTGGAGTTCCCCCACTTACTTTCCTTAAAAAAAACCGTCGCCAGGTGACGCTCTTTTTCCTTATGAATACGGATTAACATTCTCTGTCATCCACTTTTCCTAATTTACCCAGGGACGGTAAGCTGTAAGTCACACGTAGAAAAGAAATCTGCCGCTGAGGCGCGTTCGCTTCCCTTGGTCCTCTGTTGACTTTTGAAATCTCTCATACCCATGCATATATATACATGTGTCTATCACACACGCTTGGTACATTTACACCTTCACTAGTTTAAATGTTTTCTCCTTTCATATTCATTATTTTGTCACACGCAACAATTTTCTATTGTCTATGTATAACTTTGTTTTGTTAATACATACTTATCGTATGCCGAACTCCATTGTACATGGAGAGCTTAAGGCAGCATCATACTTTTAAAACATTAAATTTTTCGACTATCATTTGTTTGCTTTCTCTTTTTTTATTCATTCTTTATAATCTAAAAGGGTTAAAATATAATTTTTATTGTTTCTGTATATCTTCTATGTGCTGTATTCATTCAACGCGTTGCCGTTCATGGCTCTCCACCACTTTCTGTCCCTTGTGGCTCTTAATAAATGTTGCTATTTCTCCTAAACCCTGTTCCGCCATCAATTTACTCAAGCCAGAGGGAAATAGTGATTAACATACCTAATGAGTTTTTTTCTTTTTTTTATTGATGACAGAACAGGGACTGAGAGTTGTAATAAGGAGACAATCATTGCTTAAAGCTACAAAAATAGGAAGTTTTGGAGAGCCATGATTGTCTAATTTCTAAAAGAATACGCTACATAAAAGGAGAATTTGTGCATAAGGATCGATTTATAGGCAACTTGAATACGTATATATATACATGTAATATCAATCATTTTTTGCATTGAATATGAATGTTATCAATTAACGAGTGCATACGTATATGAACTCACGCACGTATATATATATATATATATATATATATATATATATATATATATAAGGCTGGCTGTAGTCGGAGTCAATGTGAAATGCACAATCATTTCCTTAGAAACATTTTATGTGCTTCTGCAGGGCAGTATGTGGGTTTAAATTAAAAGTTGTGCTTCTCCCAGACCGGTCGCCAAGCAGAGCTATATTGCCCATAATGCCGTACAATTTAACCTCTGGTGAGACGGAACGACACCTACCCCAGTGGTATATGCCATCACTGAAAATAACGAACTTGGCAAGAATTTGAACTTGGCGCTCCAATTTCTTCAGTTCGAGCTGCTATCGATTATACCAATCGCATAACCAAAGCAAAGACCCGAAGTTTTCATTCATTAATTAATTTATCTCGTCAATAAATTGAGGAACTAATTACTTGTCATCACGCGTCAAGAAATTAAGAAAAGCAACACAAAGAATAATAGAAGAAATGTGAGGCGACGAAAAAGCCTGCCCCATCTCTTTCCCACCCAATCTATCTCCGCCGCTTGAAAGAAATTGATTAAATCGATGTATAAGATGTGCAGCCTTCCCAATAACCATCACGCTCCAAGCCGACCTTTGTCTTACGTCAGGAGAATTGAATCAAGGGGTCACATGCCTTCTTCCGTTCATATCAAGCATTTTCCTTCTTGTAACCTTTATTCACAAATTCATTTTTTCATACGAAGAAAACATATTTTGTCTCCCTTTTTTCATTCGATTTTCTTTTGTTGCGGTTTTAACTTTTATTTGTATTACTTTTTATGACCCATTTATCATTTTACACTTTATAACGAGCCATATATACTCGTCTAAAATTTCCTCTAAAAGTACGCAATGCATAATGGTAACGTTAATGTTAATATTAGCTGTTTCATTATAAGGAAACATTCTTCATTCATTGCCAGAGCAGCCAATGCTGCTGTCAGTTGAAATTTATAAAATCTTTGTCTTCTCTATCGCTACTTCCATGGAAAGTGCTCAGACGAACTAAATTGCTTTGTTCCTCAATGTTTAACCTTCACGACTAGAGCTTACCATGCCACTCACATTGTAGCAAACCATCCACATTCCCTTCGTATTCCATCGGTGAGAAGTAAAGTCCACTCGAACAGCTCCTTCCTGCGAACCACTGCTCTGTGGAACAGATTCCCAAGAGGATGTTTCCCTGATGACTACAATCTTAACCTGTTCAAGTCTAGAGTTAATCGTTATCTTCCTCTCGTATGCGTATAAACTGCCCCTTAATTTAACCCTCTACTTTGAGTGGCCCCCGGGCCTTGTACAAGGTGAATCTTACTGTAAAAACAAATCTTAAAACACTTTTTCGGGAAAATGGGTTTTTCAAGTTCAGTAGCTGTTCATGATCTTTCAAGTATTGATAGAAGATGTCTGGGATATTGTGGAATGTCAGCATCTTGATTATGTCAAGATTTTCTCTTTGAGTTACATGTGTTACGCATTTTAGTTGTTGCTGCTGTTGAAAATCACCAGGGGAGGTGGTTTCTGGTTCAGTTCTTTGTAGTTTTGCAACTGCAGTTCACGATGTTCGAGAATGGATGGTTCTTGCTGAGGCATACACGCTTCACTCGATCGAAGTTATGAACTTTAGAAGAAAGTTCGTTCGGTTTAGTTAGTAAGGTTACAACAGATTCTTTTTGACATTAACATTATTTTTTTTTTTAAATACCGGGTTTTATCCACTTAAGGATGTTAGTCGATTTTAAACAGAAAAAGTGCTCCTATAACTATTTGAAATGAAATAATATACTTTCAAAAGCGAAGAAAAGTATTGATAAAAAACCATGAAAAATATCATTAGAAAGAAAGAAAAGATTGCTGAACTGTAATATCAATCCTCTCATATGGCAGTGAATGCTGGACAATCCCCTCACAGGTGAAAAAGAACCTGTGATAACATAAATGTGGTTACACAGAAGGATGATGAGAAAACTATGGACAGAAAATTTAACCAACGAACAAAAGTCAAACAAAAACGTCAATAAAAGGACGTATAATCAGAACTAAAACGAAAATTTACCATCGTTACTCAGGCACAGTGACCGGCTACCCCAAAGATAAAAAAAGCGATGTTTGTCTCTCACGACAACTGAGCTATACACTCTGAATCCGGAGAGTAGTCTGAAGGGTTAAAAGAAACAAGTCGCCAAAGAAATTATGAGTACTTTAAAAATCTGTGGTTAACAAAGCACCCCATCTGACTAACTCATGGTTAAGATTATTTAAAACTAGAACTAGAATAAACGGCATTTCGTAGATGCAATACCTACTGAATACGCCGATAACAAAAAAAAACATTCGGTTAAACTGTAACAAACTCTATTTGATAAAAAAACAAACAATGGTCATATTCATCCGCATGGAATATTACGCTTTATCTACAGGATCTTTATAATAATCTACTTTTTCTATGTGTCATGTCCATTCAGGTCGTTAGCGATCATGGCTCTCCACGAGTTTTTTTTTTTTTTTTGTCCTATGTACCACTTAGTGAATTTTGTCTTTTTGTTATCTCTCCTAAACCCTGTTCTGCCATCCATTTATACTAGCACATTAGATAGCTTTTGCGGTGTCTGCTGCTGCCCCTCTTGCCTTCAATCTGTCCTGTGAGTGTCAAATTTTCCCTATCGTAATTATGTACCCGAGAATTTTCAGTTAACTCTTTCTGATGTTAAGTATAAATATTCTTTTTGTTTCTTTTTCTCTAAAACTTCATTGTTGCTCACATGTTCAGTCTATGGCATTATCGGCATCTTTCTTTAGAGCCACATATGTATCGTCTCAAGTTTCTTCTTTATCTGAGTGAAGGCGGTCCAGCATTCACTGACATATATGAGGACTGATAATATATAACAGTTGAGTGACGAGATTTTCCTGTTTTTATATATTTTGCTTCGCTTTTTGGATGGCATCTTTCGCTATCCAAATGGGAACTCAGATTTCACTGTTGCACTTTCCGACTGCTGTTTTAAGTCTCTCCAATTAAAAGTTGTACTTACTCGAATCAACTGTTTAGTTATCTTGAATGAACCTGTAGAAATGGTATATATATATATATATACGCGGAATCATTTTGGTTACTTTTTTAAACGGATATTTCACTTTCCCATGTTGTTATAAAGTATCTGATCTTCATCGTCTTCCGCAATTAATTTTTTTTTAAAATGGAAAATCCAGTAGAAATGCTGAGCGTATATATATATATATATATATATATATATATATATATATATATATATATATATATATATTCCATAGAGGTGTCTACTAGGTTAATACACACACACACATACATACATATATATATATATATATATATATATATATATATATATATATATATATATATTAAGAAATGGACAAAGTCCGACAATTTTTATTATAAACAGAACATTTATTTAAATACTTGTATCTATAAAAAGAACGTTAAACATAAAAATGTCTTTAATAAATAAATTGTCGGACTTTGTTCATTTCTTAATGTATGATGTCATTTGTTTACATTTGATACGCCATGAGCAGTTATGAATGTACGAGATTCATGGAAGATTGAAGTTTATAAGCAGTAAATTCAACCTTGCCTACCGAACGACCCTTTGCGGTCGAGCGGTTAAGGCACGTCAACGTAAATTGCGGTTCCGTATAGGATGCAGGTTTGAATCCTGTCAAAGAGCTAATATTTTCTATGAAAATTTCTCGGACATTCAGGCTGGTAAATGTTATTTAATACTGTTTATTATAAACAGAACATTTACTTGTATCTATAAAAAGAACGTTAAACATAAAAATGTCTTTAATAAATATATATATATATATATATAATTTATTTAGTTAAACGTTATTTTTAAATGGATACTCATATTTGAGTAGTTGCTCTGTTTTTATTTATTTCCTTATCAAACAGTATATTTTTTTATTTACATCTACCAGCTAAAATATTCGAGAAATTTTGTTAGAAAAATTCGAACCTGCGTCCCTTAGAGGAGAACGTCATTAGATCTGACGTGCCTTAAACCAACTCGACTGTTAATAAAGAGTATATTATTTTTATTTACATCCATTTAAAAAATAACTTTTAAACAAATAAATTAAAACGCTGTCGGATTTAAGCCATTTCCTATATATATATTGTGTGTGTTTGTGTGTATGTGTGTGATTCGACAAAGGTATGAAACATATATGTACGAGAAATGCGTTAAAAATGCACGTATTTTAAAAGATTTTGACTAAAGGTCTAAAGAGGAAAGAAATAAGTGTCAAAAAGAGATAATTACCATGAAAACAATCATAATATGTAATGTAGCATATGGTACACAGAAAACAATCAATGACAGTTTTGTTGATTGAAGATCCAAATCTAAGTGACATAGATAACCAACACAGAGAAAATGATATTCAACGTTTTATTCTGATATATTTAATATGCTGACTTTCTTCCGTGTCCCTCGGATGAAGTTAATTATTTTCGAGTTGAAGTTCATTGTGATCAAATTATGATATTGTAATATCATAATTTGATCACAATGAACTTCATCTAGTCTATCAGACCATGGAACATCTTCCAGTGAGAAATCACCAGCACACAACTTCATAAATCACTTTTAGTCTATTAGATTCCTAACAGTATCTTTTATATAAATCCACATAAATCGTATTGTTTTGTTTTTTGTATGTTTTATGTCGCTTTTGGACGTAAGCTAACATAGCTCTCCACAGATCCCTTTTATATGTATATACGTGAATTTTCATAACTTCCTGGGAACGATAGGGAAGTTTATTTGCCTTCTCCGCGGTTCTCAAAGTTGTTTTTTTTCTCTAAAACTGGTTAAATCCCAAAGCTAAGGAGCTCAAACTACTTCATGATTTCATTTGTAGCAAGGTAAGAAGAGATAGTTTCATGCCTTTCCTATTAATTTGAACTCTACTCATCGATTACACTTTTCATGCATATTCGATCGTATTGTCAAAGTTATCAAAATAAACAATGTGAAAATGTTGCTTATTTCTTTCTTTCTTTCTTTCTTCAATGTCAGAATAAAAAAAAAGAAAATTATACCACTTTTAAGCAATTTTTAAATATCACCTAAAATGTCGGCTCTCAAAATACAGAGAGGATATCATGCTTTTCTGTGAGCAAGATTTGTCCGTTCGAGAATAGAACAAGGATAACACTGATTTTCTTTTAGACCACACACCGCCTTCAGGCTCTTGTAGAACGTTTCGATCAGTTCAATTCAGATGTTGTTTTTTTTTCTGCCATCATGCTTCCTTCACGAATACAGTACATGCTCTTTGCCTTCCTTGAAAGACTTCGTTTCTGCAACAGAGTCAATTCCCTCCATCCAGGTTTTATGCAGTTGATTCCTTTTTGTCGATAAGCAGTTGAGCCTTAACATTGTTCCTATCAAGTCTTGTTGCTTCCATAGAGACATGAACTTCAAGATATATAGAGAAAGTTACATCCCTAAGAGATCTCTATGATCTCCTGTATGTCATTAAAAATACGTTATGGAACTTAGTTGAGATTTCAACTTTCTCAATTTTAACAATGGGGCCTTTAGTTTCATTGGAAGAGAGGAATTGTAATGACGCTTCTTTCATGTCAGACTGAAATCAACTTTATTACGTAACAGAGCATGTTCAGATAAGAAACAAAAAGAGCTAAAAGAAAGGGATGTATCTGAAATTACTCAAATAATGTCTGCGAGTAGTTTGATTTCGGTATTTATTTTTATTAAAGGACGTTTGATGTTGGTTCTACCATCTTTTGACTTCATTCCTCGTGTATCCAGTGTTGTATTTAACTATGTCTGGATCTTCAATGCATTGATAAACTATTGATTCAATACAGCATTTATTATTAAGAAGACAGTTTTGAGCATTTCTACAGTTCCATAATTTTTCTCTATATTCATTTCTTTTTCTTTTTAGGATCTATATTTTTGGATTTTGGTATAACTATTTATTCAAGATATTAGCATTATGTTTCTTAATAATCATTTCTAAGTTTTCAGTCCAACTGTAACTTAATTTTAGGGTATTTTATTAAAAATTGTACTGAGTTTACTATCTCTAAGAAAATGTTTATCAATTAATGCAACCCAAATCGACATGCACCTGAGGAAGGCAGTTTTGGCCGAAAGGTCGTGGTAATAACAACAAAGACGACGACAGTAGTCCGACTGTATATGGTATGAGTTATTATTTTATTATGTACATTATTTATATGCGTATTATTGCTGTTGTTGTTATTAGCACAATGTTTTGCCAGTTATATGATACAGCCATTTTCAAGTGTCTTCTGATTAGGATAACCTTCATGGAATTTCGAAATGGACTATTTAATATACTGTAGTAGATTGTTCTTGTTCCGTTGTTAACGTCTACAAAACAAATACCAGGAAATAGTTTTAAAACATTAAAATAAATGGTATATCACTGGAAAAATATGTAGGCTTCTATCAAGGAATGTAAAACCTTAAAATAATCATGAAAATGCCTGAATTTCGTATTAAATAACCTGGAAAATGTTGATATACCGTAGAATAATACACATTTTTTTACCCAAATCTCTGTACACTTCAGTGTACATTATTTTACCCCAACTCAGAAGAGACGGCGCTGCTAATTTCCCTTCCATATAATCTCAGCCATGCTTAAAATTTCCGTCTCTTCTTTCTTTTTTTCATACTAAATTTCACTCAATAAAACTTTGCATTGTTATATATTTTAAATCATTTAAAAAGAACTTTACATTATTACGTGTTTTAAATAATTTTCCAAAATTTCTTTTCAAAGATCCGCCAACTAGTTCGTACTCGTTGGCAGAGGCAAACAAAAATATATCCATGTCCCGTGGCAAAACGAAACACTTTGACATATGACGACGAAAATTGCGCTTTCTTTAAGATAGAAAGAAAACAAAAAGCAACTAACGTTGCAGACGCAAAAGAAGCTGAAGAAAAAATATTTTCAAACGTAGGGCAAACACCAATTGTTCTTTTCGACTGCAATTTGTTAAAATATACTCACCAATTAGGAGAACAGAAACTAAATATGGCTTCATATCATCAAGGGAAATATACAAATACATTTATTTTTTTACTTTTTTACAGATGCATATATTTTTTAGATACGTATGTAATTATCTACATATAGAGCAGAATGGGTGGACGCCTAACCCCTCTGCATCGTTTCATTACTAGTGTAATGAGTAGAAAACGAACTGAGCTAAACTTAGGAAATTCGTCGATAATAATGATTGCAATGAAACATCTTATACAAAGCATATATATTTGATAGGAGTAGTATGTGTTTCATATACCGGGGACACCGGGTAACTAAGAACGAATTGACTTCTATAAATTCGTATAAGGCTAAATGTTGTTCGAATATCTCCATTTTAAATCAGTAGAACAAAACAGCCGACATTGTAAACGCGATATTTACGCATCCGCCCAATCTTCGCGGCTTTGGGGATATGACCCCTGTTTTTTTTTTTAATGAGTGGTGCCCATATGGGTACATACGGACCATGAACAAAAATTATTCACTCCGCGCGAACATTATCACAAAGGTGTCGGTATTTCTCCAAATATTCCTCTTAAAAGTGCAATGAAGTGAGTGCTGCCGAAAATTTGAAATATATGGAATCAAGCATTCCGCAAAGCTTGTCCGTGAAGTTTATGTAGACACGTCAGAGGTGAAGAAGAGATATTGTACTTTGGTCCGAGCTCTTAGACCGAGGTATAAAAGCGAGGTATATTTATCCGGCCTCCTCGCTAAGCCATGATGTGACACAAGGTCGTTGTTTTACGCAGGGAGTTAATATACATACGTATGCATATAGACAATGGACGAAACTTGCCCAGTCTCCGAGCCCGCTATCAGGCTGGTCTCGATATTATGCGGACCCCACGTCTCTTAGCCTAATGAGGAAGGTGCTGCCACAAGGTTTAAATTTCCAGGACATCTCCCATTTGAAATGAAGGAAATATTTTACTCCACTTCCAGTGAAAAGCGAATTCTTGTGTCCGTATTTATACGTGTGCCTACGTTCCAAAAGAATATGACACAAAGGATGAAGTTGAGTGTAACTTTTTCAGCAGTACCGTAAAAAAATTGCTCAAGACCCTCCCAAAAGAGAGGCACTACATATACCAATTAAGTAGATTTTTCCATGCACCCACGTCGCTACCGAATGTGACACAAGGTCCAAATTCAAAGCGTGTTTAATGTTGAAAAATTGCTAAACTCCCACCTCGGCACTTCCTCTTTTTGGTGACGTCTTATGCGATGAGTATGACTCCCGAAAGGAAGGTGGGGCTTGAACTTCATAATATTTTTAAACTTTCCCAGCCAAAAGGGCCAGGTAAGGGGATTTTTCATCTCGCTACTTCACTATCGGATGTGATACAAGATCGAGTTTTAAAGAGGGTTTAACATGAATGCCGTGGAAAAATTGCTCACACCACATCGGAACCGGATAATGAACACAGTCTCGAACTGAAAAAGAGGTACTGCTTGGGAATTAGCCCACTGCGGCTTGATCATATTATTATTTTGAAACTTTCCCGACGAAAGTGCTAGGGACGTAATCATATATATTTACCTGGTCTCCCCACGAGTGCAGGACGTGACACAAAGTCGTTTTAACGTGAGGAGAGCCATATGTATGCATATGGATCATGGACAAAATCTTTTGCCCAGTCCCCATGACCACTGTTAAGCTGGAATTGATATTACACACACAAGCATGCCAAACCCTGTCAAATACCTTCGAGATATCCAAAGCAATAATCGGTAATAGATTATCAACTGTCATAGAGATGTGAACGCCATATTGGAATCCCCGGGACTAGGCGCATTCTCCCATGTAAAATGAGGAGAAACCTTTAATCCACTTCTGGGCAAAAATTAACTCCTGTGCCAGAAGTGATATTTATTTTGCAAATACAAAAATGTAGAACAATGTCAAAAGGATCATTGGGGAAGGAGCGGTCTTCAAACAGTCTTATCTTAAACTTAGCTAGCCACAATTACTGACCCAATCATACCACAGTATTCTTTACACCAAAACAATACATTCTTACTACAGCCATCATAATACCGCTAAGTCTCGATGAAGTCTTAACTAGTTTCCACATGTACACTTTGTTTGCACCAGCGGAGGTAGTCAGTATCATTAACACGCAAATATTTACTCTGCTATCAGCGTTTTATATATATTACGAACAGATTGCGTTTGCAACATGAGTGATAACATTATGTCATAATTTTTAAAACTATTTTGATAAATATTTAATTTTCGTTATTTATTTCTTTTAATTTAAAAATGACTATATATAAGCAATGTTTCTGGCAATAACGATTTTTTTCTCGCGTTTCTATAGAAAGAATTTATTTATATTTAATTTACATAATTTATATGTAATCTTGGTTTCTAAAAATGTTTTTAATTACTTTTTTCACTAAACGGATATAAATAAACATAATTTTTTACGAATTTCTATAATTTTTCACCGGTTAAATGTTAATTAAGACCTAATATTGTTGTCGTCTGGCTTTTCACATTGCTGCAAATGAGTCAAGAGGGAGTCGAAAAAATTCACAGAATTATATAAATAAATCAAAATAATCTGTTTAATGAGATCTCTATAAAAATGTACTGAATTATTTTTAAAAATTGCTTCTTTACTTAATTTGTTTATTCCCTCTTCTGCAATCTCTTATCGAGCATCGCAGCTCCCTGTCTTCTTGACCATTCGTATCACGCTCTAATATCAGTTGATATTTCTTTTGAGTCGTCTATTAGATAGAAATCGCTTATTAACAAAACTTTCATTCAGTGACTTTCTTCCATGAGACTCTTGGATTGATATTTTAACTTTCTTCTTGGGAACTGTGACACTGGGTTTTCTTTTTCGGTCTATATGTTTTTGTAACTTCTCAGAATTATCAGGTGAGACCACAATCTTCTTTTTGGTTCACCTCGGCCTATTCAGCAGTACCAGCGCAATAGTTCCGATTACAACAGACACCTCTTTGAGTCTACTCCTAATAATCATAAACGTGTCCTCAAAGAAGGTAAGTAGTTGTTTTATAACAGAATGAAGCACTGTATACCTTCTAGGGTGTTTGGTTCTCATGACTACTAGTGGGTCTGTAATAGTGTGTGCAATGACAAAAGTACGCATGTGTAGAGTTTAAGAAAGCTTTATTCAACTGCGAAAACAAGGTTCGCGTATAGTGTCCTTTTATAGTCCCATTAAGCAGAAATAGCTCTCTCAATAGGAAGAGTAACAAAACAAGAGGAGATTACTCTTGATTATTCATAACAGTGTCTTCCCTCAATTTGAAGTGTTAACATATTCTGTTGATAAAGCAGAATGTTTTGCTCTTAAATTCCTTTCTAATTCAACTCTTGATTCATTTGGAATATCTTTGCCTTACTCTTCTCTTAGAAAGGATTCTTTATTGCATATAACTCTCCGTCCATGGTTTCTGTTATTATTGGTATTAGGTTGGTACAAAAATAATGACGTAATGATGTCGTTTTTTGACGTTAAAAAATACGTCAAAAAACGACATTTTTACGTCACTATTTTTGCACCAACCTAATATTATTATTGCTATTGTTATTATTGTTATTATTATAGCTATTATTGTTATTATTATTATTATTGTTATTGTTGCTATTGTTATTATTATTGTTATTTATTGCTTCTGGGACCTATGAAGGAAAAGCTCTATTCATCCAAAGAATACCCATGTCACCAAGCGTTCATTACAGATGCAAAACTCGCAAAGATAACGCCTAAATTCACAAAGCTCAAGTTAGTTCATTTTTTTTATGTAGGTACCAAATTCTTTCAAAGATTGGTATCTATCTCAAAAAAATTGAATGTTTCTCTCATGGTCAATTCACTATGTCCCGAATAGGAAATTCAAGTGGAAATCGAGAAATTCTTAGACGCTGTTAATTTGAATGAATTCTGTCCTCGTGGAATGTAATTTATTAGGGTTGCTGTAGATTCTTCCTTTAATGTCGGTCTTCACCGCTTATTCATCTATATCTAGAGACAAGACGCGTTAGGCTTAAGCAACGTCTAGCCAACAGACAGTGGGGTTAAGAATAAGGAATTGAAATGGTACACCTAACCCACTCATATCTTATTTTCTCTTCCACCTTACTTCCTCACTTCGTTAATTTAACATATGCTTGATGAGGTCCATCAAAAACGTGTGAATTTCTTTTAATTTTTCATTTCCACCTTTGGAAGTAAAGTCCGATGATCCAGAGCCCTGTTAAAGGGGTTGTGGTGAAATAACTTATTACATGGAACCTTAAAGTGGTCTGTTTTTATTCAAACAAATATATATATATATATATATATATATATATATATATATATATATGATTCGTGTATTTGTAAAAATCATTCAAATGCTATCAAACCAAATTAGAATTACAAGCTAACGTCTTCCTTTTGGAGAGACGCTGTGTATTTTTAGGTGTTCACCAACCCATCAAATCTCTCTGTCCTCTCTCTCTCTCTCTCCCTCTCTCTGTCCTCTCTCTCTCTCTCTCCCGTATCACGATCCACTCCATATCCTCTCTCTCTCTCACTCCTTTTCTCTCTCTCTCAATCCCTCTCTCTCTCTTTCTCTCTCTCTCTCTCTCTCTCTCTAACATTCCCAACAAAATATGCATTTATTTTTGTCTAATAAACTACAAAAAAATGGAAAGGAAGAATGAAGCAAGAAATAATTTCAGAATATCGCGTGGAAGCGGAAGTTGTCTTTAAGTTTGAACCCGGGGGCAATGGTCTCTTGAGTGGCTCGCTTTTTGCTGCCCCTCTTGAAATGTCACGATAGATGCGATGCCAAAACGAGTGTGGGGATTCAAGAAAGGCCAAAAAATGGCACTCCACACTTAACTATAGTCATATTTATGGATGCCTAAGAAATAAGGACATATGTATTTATACAACCAAGAAAGCCTTAAATCAGTTATACAGAAACGTATACACGCAAAAACACAAAACACATACTGTTATATTACATAAAAATAATACATATACACATATCCCATTTTCGTTTTGTTGATAGATAGATAGATAGATAGATAGATAGATAGATAGATAGATAGATAGATAGATAGATAGAAGTAATGGAAAGGATAGATAGATAGATAGATAGATAGATAGATAGATAGATAGATACAAGTGTGAGAAGAAAAGTTCATAAGCTCACTATGATGGTGTGATTCTAGAGCTGTTACATCTTGTATGTATTAATTTCAACTCTTCTTATTAACACTTGCATTGTTTCTTTCCAGGTAAACTGACATTTGACTGGTCAAAGAAGATTCAAATCTAACTGGAAGCGACTTCTGAAAATGAACAAAATTTGCCATAGTGATGTTATCAAGTACCTTAAAAAAGTGTTTAGCCCCCAAGTACATTCCTGTAGATATGGATTCTACATTAAAGGATGACATTCTAGCTTTATCAACAGTGCAGAAGTAGGTCAAAAGTGTCTTGACCATGACCCAATGTCTGGAAGCCCTGCCTCAACAAAGAAAAACATTTTTAGTCTTCACCACATAGTGATGGATGACAGGCAATTGACTATAAATCAAAAACCAATTTTATTAGCATATGCCGTGATAGTATTGAGAATATTTTGCACAATAAACTTGGTGAAGGTTTCTGCTCGGTGAATGCCACGTCTTCCGATACCTGATCAAATTCGCACTGGTCTGATGACATCACGAGAAAATCTGACATTGACATTGAGGTAGATGCAGCTGGTTTCCTTGAGTGTTGGGTTCATCACTTTGAGCCAGAGACAAAGAGAAGATCCATGCAGTGAAGCCCCTTCAAAGACCGTTTCATCTACAGGGAAGTTGATGGCCTCAGTTTTATTGGATTCAAAAGGCATTGTTTATTGTCAGTCAGTGATGTGCCATGCGTGATACTCGCTTAGGCGACCATGTATCTTTCGATACATTACTGACAGGGCAGATTTTTCCCATTGGCAGACCAAGTTTAGAGAACCCGGTCTGTCCTGATGTTTATTCATAGCTGAAGGGAGAAGAAGTGGATTCATACCACGTAAGTGAATATAATGGATTTGACTGGAATTCCTCAGTCCGATCCACTATCCATTACTCCACATTGACTAACTACAAAAAGGGCGCACCATCAATGGAGAGTACTGTACCAAATTTCTATTGGATTTACGAAAGGCTTGGTTGAAAATGTACGGGAAAATTTACGAAATGGGTATTGTTTCATCAGAACAATATTCCAGCAAACACGTCCTTGGTTTCAATGGCTACTGTACATGACTGTGGTTTTGAAGTAGTTGATCGCCCTCCTTATTCTCTTGATTTAACTCAATCTGACAATCATTTGTTCCAGAAAAAGCACTTGACTGGAAACCAGTATCGCTGTAAAGATGACGTCATATCTGATGTTGATCATTTTTTTTTTTTTTTTTTTTTAGACAAACAGGATATAAGCATTTTCATCAATGGGATCCAAGCACTGCAACACTAATGGAAGAAGTGTGTGGACTGCAAGGGGGAATGTATTGAAAAATAAACATCATTTGGTCGAATTCCGTGAGAGGATATTTGTCAGCCTATGAACTTTTCATTCGACCCCTGCATATAAAATTTGAATTAAAAATTAATAACAGAGATAAAATATTTATCAAAGTATGACCTATAATTATTATAGATAGATAGATAATGAACCAAGATATACAAATAGATAATGAGATAGATATGAATATACATATGCAGATATATATGAACAGAGATAGATAGATAGATAGATAGATAGATAGATAGATAGATAGATAGATAGATAGATAGATAGATAGTGAACAGACTGGGATAGATAGATAGATAGATAGATAGATAGATAGATAGATAGATAGATAGATAGATAGATAGATAGATAGATAGATAGTGAACAGACTGGGACAGATAGATAGATAGATAGATAGATAGATAGATAGATAGATAGATAGATAGATAGATAGATAGATAGGGAACAGACTGGGATAGATAGATAGATAGATAGATAGATAGATAGATAGATAGATAGATAGATAGATAGATAGATAGATAGATAGATAGATAGATAGATAGTGAACAGACTGGGACAGATAGATAGATAGATAGATAGATAGATAGATAGATAGATAGATAGATAGATAGATAGATAGATAGATAGATAGATAGATAGATATGGATATGCATATGCAGATATATATGAACAGACATAGATAGATAGATAGATAGATAGATAGATAGATAGATAGATAGATAGATAGATAGATAGGGAACAGACTGGGATAGATAGATAGATAGATAGATAGATAGATAGATAGATAGATAGATAGATAGATAGATAGATATGAATATACATATGCAGATATATATGAACATAGATAGATAGATAGATAGATAGATAGATAGATAGATATGGATATACATATGCAGATATATATGAACAGACATAGATAGATAGGTAGATAATTAATACATATACTTTAGTTACTGAAATTTTATCTTTCGCTTTAAAAAAATATTTCATTTTAAGGTATTTTCTCTAACTTTTTCCTGTAGTGTAAAAGAAAAAGGCATAGAGGCAAACCTATCTCCTCAGTAAAGTATAATGCTCGAAGCCTAGATTGACTAGACAAAACAAAAGCGCCTAACAACGTTAAATCCTATGAAAGTAGGGTCCTAGTCGTAACCCGAGTTTCACGCTAACGCGGTCTTCAGACGACTTGAATGCAAATATATAAGAGTTTTAGGTTTTGGCAAGTCCTTCGTTGGTTCTATGAACGGTTTTGTTTTTGTTTTTGTTTTTTTTGTTTTTTTTAAATAATAATAAGTCCCGCCAGTCTCGTTGTAGAGCACTTTAGTACCTTAAAGTAAAACTTAAAGATAAACAATATAAAAATAAATAAATTAGAGTTGTTGACGCTATTGTATGTTCTCACGTGATGTGGTTTCTATAAATAGTACAGTCATTTGTGATTCTTTCGCGACAGTACACGAAGATCGAAAAAGGATGATCTTTGCCAAGACCTGTAAGCTTCATTCCCCCGATACCATTTTAAATATTAATTTGAAAATGCGGTTATAGATATTTATGAACAAACTTTGCTCCATGCATGGTATCCATATGAAAGTTTCGATTTGACGAGGCTATTTGATGTTAGGTAAATGTTTATGCTATTTGATTACGAAATATATTCTTATTCCTAGTTTCTCTCGTCTCCTTCGCTCCGTATACATCTCAAAGTGTGTTGTTCCCACATACCGCTCTCCTGATCAACAAGGCGTGGCTCAGGAGGTGACCCAACTTCACGCTCTAGTCTGAAAAACATTGATTTGATATTTTCATGTTAGTCTTTTCAGCCTTCACTCCCGCGTTGGCTTAGGGCAACTTGAAAGGTGTCGTAACCCGACACCGGTTTTGGAAAGATTTAGACAAGAGCAGTTTTAAAGATGAAAAACAGACATGTTTTCAATATGGAGTTAAGTCTAAAAGAAAAAAGTAAATACTAAAATTTAATGCAGAAAAATATTGGGCGTTTTCCGATTCCTGGTTGACCTTGTAGAATTCCCACAATAGGCTGCCGTAGACTATTTACCAACCAGTGCTATAGGACCCAGTCTGCCTTGATATTTAATCCATAGATGGGAGAGGAGAGACGTATTCATACCTTTCCCAGGGTTATTTGTTCTTAACTGAATGTAAAGAACTCGACTGAAATTCTAACTAGGTAGTTCGACTTTAAATTCAGAGCCGTTATCTATCACACGTCCTACACACGGTATACCCAAGCTTTTCCTCATCTAGGTTTCGATGATCGAACGAGAACCAATGTTTCAACGTGATACGGCTATAAGAAGGTAACTTGCTTTTGGGCGATATCGTAGTTTTTAAATTTCAGGGCAACGATTTGGCATGGATTGGTGTGTGTTATTCAAGACGTTATTAATTTTGCCAGGCAGGAATATTTGGCGAGAGCCCAGGTGTGACCTCGAATTTGACAGGTCAGATCATGTGCTCTTGATTACGTTTCTGACGGAAATGTCTGCCGAATATTTTTTGGTTTTCTTTGTTTTTGTTTTTTGGCAATGGCTCTGAATGAAATGGTGCAAAATCAAAACATAGGATTTGGTCTTTTAACCCTAACTTTAAACAATGGAAAATTGAGTCATTTTGGCGTATGAACAGTTTGATATGTGGGCAGAGAATTATATATGAATTCAGCTCGATTTTCAGGATACAAAGTGATGGGCTAGGCCAAGCCGACGGAAAGAGACGAGTCGTCAGACACACACGCAGTTGCACATCCGCACGAGGAAGGGTCCCAATAGTCACTTGAATTTCTAATTGAATCTTGCTGAACATATAGATCGAGATTCCAAGTCGCTTTTTGCGTTAATAGATGCCAAATATATTCGATTGTAAATTATTTTATTCACCTTCATTAAATCGTCTATATTTAAGCAAAACTGACATTATTATTTTTACGGTGAGAACTTGAATTTATTCCCAGTCAGACCCGACGTCAACAAATTTACCACAGCTTATAGACTAAAAGAACAAAGACAACTTTCTTCGTCAGTAAGACTCACAGAACTTGAAGAACCAAGACTTCACGATCTACGACTTATACTGGCACCAATCCCTAAACCATTTTGGAAGCTGTATAATAGCTATACAAAGATTGAAATATCTGAACAAGAAGGGTCCGAACTGAGCGGGTTCACGTCGCCAGAAAGTGAGACCTGAGGGGACCTAGGAAATGTGTACCGTAAGAGAAAGGGTTATACGGCCGTAAGAATAAAATTTTAAAGATAATTTTCCTTTCACCCCAAGCAAGGTATTAAAAGTGGGTTTTATTGGCTCCTTTTTCAAGTGTTTTCTTTTTAGAGAGCCTCCCCTCAGTATGGCTAATGAGCTCAGACTACTATATATTCACTGCAACGCTTGAAATCTAGGAATATCAATCTCTCTGTTCCATATTTAATCTGCAAGTCAACGGAATTTTGAAATAAGAGTTTTTGTTATTTGCCCGATCAAGTTAACGAGTTCCACTTACCTAATCTATCACTTACCCAGATTAATAGACACCCGAAGAAGACCAAAAAGGCACAATGGCCTAAATGTTGTGATAATGATAACCACAAAGATGAGGATATTAGTTCGAATGTAAATTGTCGAGGGGTCTACCCCTTTTTACACAAATGGACTCACCCAGTATATACATATACTACTGCTACGGGAAGACCCTAGAGTAAGAGGAGAGTAAGAGAGAGCAAGACCGAAGAGTCGAATCCAGAGTAAAAGGTTGTATGTAGCCGGAAGAGTGAGGGTGAAGTAACAGTTGTAGGTCACAGTGAGCGAGCATGTAGACTCAGTAACAAGTCATACAGCGATACTTCAATATCAAAGACGGTATATATATTTTGCTACTAACCCGTATTCCTGGAACAACTAACCTGCATTATCAGTTTATATTATTACGTTAATACATTATTTTCCTATAATCATTCTTGGCATTTGTTAATTATTGGTACCGGATTTCAACCCGGAATCCGCAACATAAATCAAGATTTCAGTATATTTTATGATGCCTAACTTATTGCAGGATTTAGGAAGCCATTTTTTCTGATTGCTAGAGTCCTTCAAGCTTTTATAAAGCAATGATTTTAATGTTCTGCATGTTATAATTTCTAAATAGTTATTATAAATTGAAATGATATAAATAAGACAAATTTATATTGATTTGATTTTGCAGGAAGCAAGGCAAGAAAAAGAAAGTAGTTTTCTGTCATTGTGTTTCAAGTAGATATGTTTTCTTTTAGTTCAGAATGTTTAAACCATGGAAATTTTTATAAAGCAGTAATTTTAATTTTAGAGATGTTATAACATCTAAATAGTGAAACGTGAAATTATATCAATATGACAAACTCATATTTATTTTCATTGTTTTTTTGTTATAATGCCGGTTATCAGATGTAAACCTGTGTAATCAAAGCGATATGGCTGATACGATAACTGACTCTTCGAGAGCGGAGTAACGCTAGCACAAAGAACAGATTAAACAATTAACTATTAAAGAAAAGGAGAGAGAAAGAGAAAATGTACTAGTGTCAAGAGAGTGGTAAAATTGTGAACTGCGAACTGGAGGCATCAAAATTATGCAGGTGCAAAAATTGAGCTCTCTTCGAACTGAAGTAACAGACGACGGAAAGTGTGACACAAAAATAGAAAGGTGCATCGGAATGGCGAAGATTCTTTTTTCGAAATTATGCATATTATTAAGAGATATAAAAATGTTCCTAGAAAATGTTGAACTACTCTGTATTAACTAACCTATATGCAGTGTAACCCGGATATAAGATACCTGGATATAAGAGAAACCCGGATATAAGAGCCATTTTCTCTGGTCCCAAATTAGAGCCATACTTACCTAAAGAATATAGACCAAACCCGGAGACTTCTTCTCCGTTCCGAAAACTCTCTTATATCCGGGTTACACTGTAGCAATGTAATCCTGTACAATCTCCTCACAGATGAGAAAAAAAAATTGAAGTGAAAGAGCTGTGATTCTATCGGCGACGCTGGGAATACCATGAACGAAACCTGTTCAACAATGAGTTAGTTTTAAGGAAAATATGAGGTGCAATGAAGCGTATACTTACAATCAGAATGAGACATTTGAAATTTCAGGGACATATAATAAGGAAAGTTAGTCTGGTGAATTTAACGCTTATAGCACATACTGAAGCCAAGAAAAGTAGAGAAAATCAACAATTAATCTCCTCTACAAGCTTGTAGGTGCATTATTTTTGCACCAACCTAATAATTGGTGCCAGAACAGTGACAAAGAGGGTGATAGTGGATCAAAAATTGCTTAAAAGAACAAAAGATAGAGAAGTTGTAGAGAACCGTTATCGCACATGGACTGAAAGAACACGACATATAAAATAAGAAGAAAAAAGGGAATGTAATATGTATCTTCCAGTTACAGTAAATGCTGGCCACCTTTGTCACAGACGAGGCAGCAGAGATGTGGTTCTACAGACGAAACCCTAAGAATACTATATACGGGACATTTGAACAGCGAGGTAGTTTTTTAAAAAAATGAGAACGAAAAAGACGCTAGTACTTAGAAACAAAAAGAGTCAGTTGTATAACGCTGGAACACATAATGAGGAAAGAAGACTCGAAGAATGTAACACACACATGACATCTTCAATCCAAGAGAAGCGAGGAAAAATAGGGATGGTAGATGCCTCCAAAAATACGTCGAGCAACAAAAACAAAATGTTGAAAGTCAAAACCCTGATGCGAATATTATGATCACAATTTTAGACAAATATGCGTTTGAGTCATTAATAATTTCCTTTTTTAATTGACAAATTTATTCTTCAAAAAATAAAATACAATTAAGTTTTATTCAATTATGTATTCGCAATTATTTGCAATGATTTGTCGCCAATTATCAGGAAGCTCTTCGATAGGTTTTGAGTAAATTCTGCAGGTTTTCATGTGACTAGGACTCGTTTCTGGTTTTCATTAGTTAATGGTTTTTCCCCACCTATGCATTTCCCAACGATCGACAAAGGTAATAATCAGTTGGTGCAAGGCCAAGTGAATATGGGGGTAGGGGTAGAACAGACAAACCTGTTACAAAATTTTCCCTGTGTTATCTATCCTTGCTGTGTACAACTGTTCGTTAGAATGAGAAAAAAATCTTTTTCCTATTGACCAGCACAATGCGCATTCCGGCTAACCTTTTATGAACACGTTGCAGCTGATGGACTTAGAAATATGCATTAAGTCTTTCATTGCTTTTTTAAAACTCTAAATTAACGACGATCCCGGCAATCTTAAATTAGCTTTCTTCACTTTTGGGAATCAATTATGAAGATTCATACTTGTTAATTTTTGAGTTGGACATTGTCAAATGTAAGCCATTTTCCGTCATTTGCTATGATATATTTAAGGAACGGAGGAATCATTTATCATTAGAATTGTTTCCCGAAAATAAAAATGATTTATGACTCAACAGAATTTATATTATAATCATTTGAAAATAAATAAAGGGAGACTACTCCGCAATTAACGAAACTCCAACTATATTTAAAAATTAAAGTTAGCTTTACTTGTACTTCTATTAACCTTAAACAGCAGGAGTCTAGTGTTAAATGATCTTAGCCGGGAAGACCAGATGTTAGTCGTACGTAACCCATTTTTCATCGTTTGTTATGATATATTTAAGAAACGTTTAGCTAGGATGATACATTCGTCATGACAATACATTCCCAAAAACAGAATTTGTGAGTCAAGTTCATTATGTATATGCCCAGATATAGTTAAACGATATGAATAATGAAAAGCAAATCAACATGGAAAAATGCGTACTCATTTTCATTTCTGTTTAGTTTTCTTGAGATCACGTGCTTCCTAATATCACCGTACGCTGGGATCGTCTACTCAGGCTGACAGTGTCAAGAAATCGCCTTCTTAAGAAAACTGAGCCTGGTGAGATTTGAACCCCGATCTCATGGACGGAAAACTGACGTTCTAAGAACTCTGTCTCTGTTCAATCCATCACGTTTAGATTGTCAAGAGGCTATACTGAGGAATTCTTCATGTTGTTTCTTAAATCAATAAGTGTTGCTTGTTAGTGCCCAACTCCTCTCCAAGTAGGTGTATTAGAGGCTGCACTCCTGTTGCGCAATCGGAGTTGGCCGTCTAAAAAATATCTAGACCACAAAAACAATAATACATCCCAAAAACTAAGATAATCAAGGGAGGTTGAAGAATATATTGGTGCAAACAATAATAGATCGATAAACTTTGATGCATTCGAATTCTTGTTCTAATCTTTGATTGTTATACGCCTTATAGATACGACGTTTCAGCCAAGTAGCTTCTGGCAATCTTCAGTAGTCTGTTACCTTTTGCTATAGGACATCTTACGTCTTAATTACTGTTTTTTTTTTTATTTCTATGATTTTTCTTTTTATGTGCCAAGTCCTTTCAGGACGTAGGCGATCATGGCTCTCTACCTCCCCCTTGCCCTTGTAGTTTTCAACAAGTTTCTTCGTTTGCTATCTACCCCAGACCAGGTTCTGCCATCAACCTGCTGAATCCCGCCAGGAATGTCACGCGCTGCTTTCCCTTGTCTCTCTTTCCCTCTATTCGACCCGTGAATATAAAATTCTCAGGGCCTTCCTTCCTCATTATGTGTCCCAGAAACTTCAGCTGCTTCTTCCTGGTGTTAAGCATGAACCTCTCCATTCTCTGCATTCTCTCCAAGACCTCATCATTGTTCACATACTCTGTCCACGAAATCCTGAGCGCCCTTCTGTAGAACCACATCTCCGTCGCCTCGAGTCTCTTCTTCATCCTTGAGAAAATCGTTCAGCATTCGGTGCCGTAAAGAAGGACGGATGTCACGTAACAGCTCAGTATCCTTTTCTTTGTTACCCAAGAAATCCTCCTTCTCACAATACTCTGCCCAGCTTTTGGAATGCGTCCTTGGGCATCCCAATACGACTACGGATCTCGGTGACGCATTTACCGTCCTCCGTCAAAACGCTTCCCAGATATTTAAACTTCCGCGTCTGCTTGATTCTAGTGTTCTCGACCTACAAATCGCATTTCGGGCTCATCCTCTTACTGATCACCATGCATTCCGTATACTGGTTCTTATTCTAGTGTATACTGTTTCACTACTTGCTAAGGGGATTGAACGAACAACCACTAGATGACAGCAACATGAGTCACTATGCCATTATTCCAAAGGACATTTTTAAACTAATGTCAAATGGTTTTGATATTTGTTTAACATGGCGGGTTCGTCCTGATAATTTCTGTTTTTGAGTTCTAAGAAGAGGAATTACAAAGAAAGCTAATATTTGAAACTTTGAAACGCTAAAAGAAATATAGGTGAATGCAGTATTCAAGAAATACGTTAACTTTTTTTTCTTTTTTTTTTATGGCTGAACTTTTAAAAAATATGTTTTTGGTTTCAAATTCTCAAGCATTATGCGAACATTGACTAAGAAAGTTCGACCTTGTGCAAAGAAATTGTTACGTCGCCACTGCACCAGGTTTTGGGAAAAGGAATCAATTTCTTCCATTGCTTACCTCTGGCCAATTCTCCAAAGACCCGTATTTGTTGCCGGTAATCTACGACCAGACAGGCAGTTCCCAAACGATCACCAAGAGAACGGTGTTTAATTGACATTCGACTGCTTTCAGGCTGACAAGCCGAGTAAAAGCCTCATTTCTCCCGGCTCATTCAGTCTTTTAATTCCTTCCGCCGAAGAGGTTACATTTCCGCCACATCTCACCTAACCACTGGCGACTGCGCTATAATCAATTAAATAATATCGATAAGAAGTCAAATTAAAAAAAAATTATCTCGAAGCATCTGCAGGAAAGATTCGAGAATTTTAAAGCTATTAATAAAAAAAAAATCAACGATTTCAAATTATCGTCAGTTTTGATTATGGCACTATTTTAAGCGTAGCTTTTTCTATGCGCGTGAAAGGAGACACTTCAAAACTGAAGGTGAAGAGTACACTATGAGATATAACCACACGCGTATATATATATATATATATATATATTACGGCGTTAAAAACATAAATATTTTTACATTGGGCCATGATGTTATTAAAATAAAATACCAGCCGACCGGTTTCGCCCCCTCTCTTCAGAGCTGTAAACGGGGGAAAATTATGAAAAAGGAGAAACAAAAAAAAAAAAAAAAAAAATATATATATATGGGTGACGTGAATGAACGGAAGGGAAGTTGTTACACCTAAAGATGCTAGAGACCCAGTAGAGCAAGCCCAAGCAAACAATCTCTCTGTTTACAAAGAGAAGGTCGCCCAGACTTGATAAACAACGTCTCCAACACCTTCAGATGGAACAACGAGTGCGAAGTGGACACCACAGAAAACCAATTCACACTAAAGTCCACCGCACAACCAGGACTATTTATGAGATGATCCGCTATAGATGACCCGTATGTGTTTCGAACGGTATCACCAATCGAAAAATTTTTATTATAAATTTTCGCAGGCACGTGTTGCTTGATTCTAACATCCAATCGTTGTGTAGTTCTACCTATGTAGTCGGCACCGCAACTACATTTAAATTTGTAAATTACAGAATTAATATGATGAGGAGGTAAAACATCCTTACTCATGGATGGAAGAACAGATCTTGTTTTAAACACAACACGTACATTCGCTGCAAAATAGCATTGATTAGAACTCGATGAAATTTGCTTAGCCAACATTTCGCTATCCCCCCCAAAATATGGAACTCGTAAATACACGGGACATTTTTTGACAAGCACTGGTTTTACTTTATTAAAGTCCACCAACTTTTGACGAATAACCATTTGAACGATATCATAAGGATAACCGTTACTAGTGAAGATGTGAGTTAAAAACTTAATCTCATCTTTCAAAGTGTCATCTGAGCAAATCCTCAATGCCCTATGGGTCAAAGACTTAATTAAATTAATCTTTTGCTGTTTGGGACAAAAGGAGTCCCAACGAGTGTAAAGACCCGTAAAAGTGGACTTCCTATAAACTGTAGTAGTATATAAGGAAGGTGTTCTACGAACTAGAACATCAAGGAAGGGTAAAGTATTATCCTCTTCCTTCTCCACTGTATATTTAAGGGCAGGATGAACACTATTTAGTAGGGAGAAAAATTTGTCTACCTCGAATTCATTACGAAACACACAAAAAGTGTCATCAACGTAACGGAAGTAAACAGTGGGCTTAGAGGAATCTGTAAACAAACTCTGTTCATAGAAACCCACAAAAATGTTAGCTAAAACAGGACCTAAAGGGGAACCCATAGCAACCCCATCAATCTGTCGATACATAATATTATCAAAGCTGAAATCGACAGACATGGTAGCAAATTTCATGAGTTCAATAAAAACATCTTCAGGTATTGTCGGAGGTGTCAAATGACTACGATATAGCAAATCACTGCAAATATCTATAGTCTCCGACAATGGAACGCAAGTGAAGAGGCTACAAATATCGAAGGAACACATAAATCCATCAGTGGTCTCAAGATTCCTAATATATTCAGAAAACGAGAAGGAATCTTTAATACAAAAGGAGCTATAATGCTGCAACACTGGTTCCAGCATTATAGTTAGCCACTTAGCGACTTTATGTTGAGAGGACCCAATCATAGATAATATGGGTCTCAACGGAACACCCTCCTTATGAATTTTAGGTAATCCATAAAGACGGGGTCGAATCGAGCCTGACGGTCTCAATTCCTCAGATATATCAGAAGAGAGAACACCGCTTTTTACCCATTTAAGGAGACGCTTCTGAAAACGAATTTCAGAAGTTAACGTATTATCATGGGTATCAACGTGACCAAGACGCTGAAACTTAGAAGGATCATTAAGTATATGTAACATTTTAGTCACATAATCCTGGCGGTCCATAAGCACAACACCAGAACCCTTATCTGGTCTGGTAATGACCAGAGAATTATTATTTTTTAGGGACTTAATGATCCTGTGATGCTCCCTACTCCTACAGCTCATTCATATGCAAGCTCTTCAATTTCCTCCTCTGAATTTAAATGGAGTAGGGAGCATCACAGGATCATTAAGTCCCTAAAAAATAATAATTCTCTGGTCATTACCAGACCAGATAAGGGTTCTGGTGTTGTGCTTATGGACCGCCAGGATTATGTGACTAAAATGTTACATATACTTAATGATCCTTCTAAGTTTCAGCGTCTTGGTCACGTTGATACCCATGATAATACGTTAACTTCTGAAATTCGTTTTCAGAAGCGTCTCCTTAAATGGGTAAAAAGCGGTGTTCTCTCTTCTGATATATCTGAGGAATTGAGACCGTCAGGCTCGATTCGACCCCGTCTTTATGGATTACCTAAAATTCATAAGGAGGGTGTTCCGTTGAGACCCATATTATCTATGATTGGGTCCTCTCAACATAAAGTCGCTAAGTGGCTAACTATAATGCTGGAACCAGTGTTGCAGCATTATAGCTCCTTTTGTATTAAAGATTCCTTCTCGTTTTCTGAATATATTAGGAATCTTGAGACCACTGATGGATTTATGTGTTCCTTCGATATTTGTAGCCTCTTCACTTGCGTTCCATTGTCGGAGACTATAGATATTTGCAGTGATTTGCTATATCGTAGTCATTTGACACCTCCGACAATACCTGAAGATGTTTTTATTGAACTCATGAAATTTGCTACCATGTCTGTCGATTTCAGCTTTGATAATATTATGTATCGACAGATTGATGGGGTTGCTATGGGTTCCCCTTTAGGTCCTGTTTTAGCTAACATTTTTGTGGGTTTCTATGAACAGAGTTTGTTTACAGATTCCTCTAAGCCCACTGTTTACTTCCGTTACGTTGATGACACTTTTTGTGTGTTTCGTAATGAATTCGAGGTAGACAAATTTTTCTCCCTACTAAATAGTGTTCATCCTGCCCTTAAATATACAGTGGAGAAGGAAGAGGATAATACTTTACCCTTCCTTGATGTTCTAGTTCGTAGAACACCTTCCTTATATACTACTACAGTTTATAGGAAGTCCACTTTTACGGGTCTTTACACTCGTTGGGACTCCTTTTGTCCCAAACAGCAAAAGATTAATTTAATTAAGTCTTTGACCCATAGGGCATTGAGGATTTGCTCAGATGACACTTTGAAAGATGAGATTAAGTTTTTAACTCACATCTTCACTAGTAACGGTTATCCTTATGATATCGTTCAAATGGTTATTCGTCAAAAGTTGGTGGACTTTAATAAAGTAAAACCAGTGCTTGTCAAAAAATGTCCCGTGTATTTACGAGTTCCATATTTTGGGGGGGATAGCGAAATGTTGGCTAAGCAAATTTCATCGAGTTCTAATCAATGCTATTTTGCAGCGAATGTACGTGTTGTGTTTAAAACAAGATCTGTTCTTCCATCCATGAGTAAGGATGTTTTACCTCCTCATCATATTAATTCTGTAATTTACAAATTTAAATGTAGTTGCGGTGCCGACTACATAGGTAGAACTACACAACGATTGGATGTTAGAATCAAGCAACACGTGCCTGCGAAAATTTATAATAAAAATTTTTCGATTGGTGATACCGTTCGAAACACATACGGGTCATCTATAGCGGATCATCTCATAAATAGTCCTGGTTGTGCGGTGGACTTTAGTGTGAATTGGTTTTCTGTGGTGTCCACTTCGCACTCGTTGTTCCATCTGAAGGTGTTGGAGACGTTGTTTATCAAGTCTGGGCGACCTTCTCTTTGTAAACAGAGAGATTGTTTGCTTGGGCTTGCTCTACTGGGTCTCTAGCATCTTTAGGTGTAACAACTTCCCTTCCGTTCATTCACGTCACCCATATATATATATTTTTTTTTTTTTTTTTTTTTGTTTCTCCTTTTTCATAATTTTCCCCCGTTTACAGCTCTGAAGAGAGGGGGCGAAACCGGTCGGCTGGTATTTTATTTTAATAACATCATGGCCCAATGTAAAAATATTTATGTTTTTAACGCCGTAATAAAGTTTTGTACCACAAAAAATATTTTTAAATATTTTAAAAATAGGTACACCTCTGATTCAATTAAAAAATTGAATATATATATATATATATATATATATATATATATATATATATTAGGGGAGAGAAGTATAACAAGTTATTAAATATCTAACATTATAATAGATTTTATACGCCAAAACACATACTGAAAAAAATATTAATTTTAAATTCTAAATTGTCAACGTCTCTCTTTCGCTCGTGTAAATGTGTAGGCGTATCAACGTAAACACTAAATTTTTTCCGATGCCATACTTCTTTCTTCTAAAATTATTCTATACATATAAAAATATTTATATATCATTATCCTCACAGATGCGCCGTCGCTTGTCTCTGTCTTTTTTACAAATATATATATATATATATATATATATATATATATATATATATAGAGAGAGAGAGAGAGAGAGAGAGAGAGATTGTCGACAAAAGAAACAAAACTATATGGTGATTGCCAGTTTCACGCTTAAATGCGATCTTGAGGCAAACTGCCATTATTCCTTCAGCATGCAGTATTTATAGCGGGTTCTTTATATGATCACTAAAAGATTAATAGAAATAGGTAGAGTGGAAACTATCCCCCTCCAGTTACTTTTGTTTAAAGATGATATTTGGGGTTATTTCCGCAAACCATGCAAACTCAAGGCATATATGGAAAACAAACCAAAACACACTAAAAATAACATGGAGAATAAGCATCAAGTTAAAACAACACATCGAAGCGATAAGAGAAGAAAATGACGATAATTACATTTCCAAGACAAGTTATGCACCTAAACAAAAGATGAGAAATCTTTTCCAAATACAGACACGAAAACAAATACTTTATGCGCTATCCAATCCACCTTATGATCCCAATGACTAAATTAAAATCCCATAATCTATTTCTATTAATTTGTATTCCTAATACCAAAACACAGAAAAATGAAACAGAATACAGGACAAAATATACAAAACTAATAAAGAATATAAATGAATTAAATAAATAATATAGATATAAGTAAAGGATGTTGAAGTAATTAACATAATTAAACGTAGCCTTTTTACATACACACTTCCTCCAATCACCCAATCAGCATAATTAACAATCTTGAGGTCAGAACTGTAAATAATTTTCACCATTAGACCTGGAAAAAATAAACTACGGATAATCCATTAGTGACCAACATGCACAACCAACTATATATACAGCCAACTTGGTCTCTAGGTCGCAATAAAGCGTGATATTTACAGTCACTGTGTTGATCCCTATCTACACAATGTCTAAATCTTTAAAAAATATCTATCTCCGAAATTGCGCACTCTTCCACGACACGTGAAATATTCCTTCCTTTCCCTGTGCCTTTTCTGTAAATATTTACATGGCAGTTCTGATGAGTTTTCCTCTTTAATACCTATACTAAATGAATTTACGCGCGGTGCTATACTGGAAGCTAGACCTCATCATTTTACCGTTAAAATTGCTAGATGTAACCGTAAATTCTGCGTTAATATTCTGCGTCCTTAATTTCTTGTCAACTACAATCTTCAAAAATTTAAATGCAACATAAATTGCCATCTGCTCTGCTTGAATCTAGTTCTTGTATCGCCCTCAATAACGTTTTCTCAGTTTCTTTTACTCTCGATAACTCCTCGGGCTTTGTGTCTTTGCTTGGGGTGAAATTCTTAAAAAAAATAGAGACTTACCTAAGATGAAAACAACTTAAGAAGCCTTAAGAGTAGGTCAGTTGAAATAGTGGCATACAAACAAAATCTATGAGTTTATTAATCCAAAAGATGGTAAAAATATCAAAAATCTTCCCCGTGGTTCAGACTATAATTCATTTTACTCTCATTGACGCTATATACTGTTTACGACTTTTACGAAATTTGTCACGCAGAAAACACCGGATTTAAGATGAAGAAATCGTTGCCACCACAATTTCAGAAAACCTATTAATCGTGTAACAAATTCAAATCAGGCTTAACGAAAAACAATGGTAAAATGCAGGAGAAAAACATCGTCGACATGAGATTGCTTTAGTTAGAATGTCCTTACTAATCGCTTGTGGTCTCCTTATATATTACGTATGGTTAATTGCTTCGAGGTATGTGCCTTCAGTATGATAGATAGATAGATAGATAGATAGATAGATAGATAGATAGATATGAACAGACTGGGATAGATAGATAGATAGATAGATAGATAGATAGATAGATAGATAGATAGATAGATATGAACAGACTGAGATAGATAGATAGATAGATAGATAGATAGATATGAACAGACTAAGATAGATAGATAGATAGATAGATAGATAGATATGAACAGACTAAGATAGATAGATATGAACAGACTGAGATAGATAGATAGATAGATAGATAGATAGATAGATAGATATGAACAGACTGAGATAGATAGATAGATAGATAGATAGATATGAACAGACTGAGATAGATAGATAGATAGATAGATAGATAGATATGAACAGACTGAGATAGATAGATAGATAGATAGATAGATAGATAGATAGATAGATAGATATGAACAGACTGAGATAGATAGATAGATAGATAGATAGATAGATAGATATGAACAGACTGAGATAGATAGATAGATAGATAGATAGATAGATAGATAGATAGATAGATAGATAGATATGAACAGACAGACATGACTGATCGATCAATTTGGTCTTCGGTGTCATTGCTGATCTTTCAAACATTCATAAGACAATTTGCCAGCCGCTGGGATCGTTTCTCTTTTCCTCATCTTCCAACTGATCAGCTTTTTATGTTCGATAACGACGTCCCAAATCCTCTCTTGTGAAAATGACACCGACCCTTGACCCATAACTCTTCATCGTATACTCCCACCATCAGTTTCTGAAATGTCTCCTGTCACAAGCGTACAATGAGCCATACTCAGCAAACTTTCTTGTCCATTATATGCGATCGAAGCGCCAAATTGACAAATATAATGGTTTGGGAGAGGACTGTGAGCGGCGAGAAACACTGTCGGTTGACTCACGGCCGGCGGTGTTCCTTTTTGAAGTCGGAGCTTTAGATTGAGCTCGCGTTTCTAAGGAAGATTCAGGTTGGCTAATCTTATTGCCGGAAGAGGCATTCATCAACGGAAGTGCCAAGGAGAGTGACCCTTCCGGTCAAGGTGAATCGTAAAGGCGACGGATGTTGCTGTGAATTGAAAAGGTTGGGAACGAGGGTTTGTCTTTGATCCCGACTACAAGTGAAGTCATAAGACTTGTTTCATCACCCGTAATAACTTCAGTATGTATCCACAAAATCAATATCTATCCATTATATATATAGATATGTGTCTGTGTGTGTGTAAGAGAGAGAGAGAGTAAGGGAGAGAAAGAGAGATTACATACGCAATCATACTCTCTCTCTCTCTCTCTCTCTCTCTCTCTCTCTCTCTCTCTCTCTCTCTCTCACTCTGTGTGTTGATTACTTTCTTTCAAAAATATTTTTGGATATGCATTATATATATATGTGTGTGTGTGTGAGAGAGAGAGAGAGAGAGAGAGAGATTGAGAGAGAGATTGCGTACGTAACCTCTTCTCTCTCTGTATTACCGTGTTTCAATTTTTTGTTTGGATATGCATTGTATACATATATATATATATATATATATATATATATATATATATATAAATATATATATGTATGGGGAGGGTGTGTAGGTGTGGGGGTTTGGGTGTGTCTGTGCGTGGGTGTGTGGGTGTGGTTATTGTAAGACGCTGTATAAATCCGACCGAGGCATGTTGAATGACCCTCTTCCCGAAATCTAACCAAATAGCCATCCACAAGAATTTTATTGCTAATCTCTTCGTATTTGGGCCCATAATTTATCAGAACCCTTTTTAATACGTGTGGACCTTATCATGTATATTCGTATGCACACAGAACTACATATATAATTTTATTTGTTGAATATTTATATATGTGTGTGCGTACGCGTGTGTGTGGGGTTTATATGTATATTATAAATAATTCAGAATATAAATAAACAGTCCATTATAAATAAATACTCCAGTCAGCTAAAACAAGAAAATGAAATTAATTATCTATTATAAAAAACAATTAAAACATCTAATCAGATCGTCAACAATAACAACTCACCTTCAAGATCCAAACAATGAACTGAAGACTCGTGCCAGTTGTCTTAAATAACCTCGTCAAATCGACACTATCATATGGATACTATGTATGGTGTCAAACCCGTTCAGTAATATCTATACATCCGCTTTCTCAGATCAATGGTTAATATGGCTTTGAGAGAGTGAAGGCCTGTCGCAACAGAATCAGAAATAACAGAAACCACATCACTTGAAGACTTTCAACAGCAGCAACTGCTAAAATGGATAACACATGTAACTGGAATAGAAAATAGTGACATAATCAAGATATTGGCATTCCACACTAATTCAAATAAAAGGTTAGGAAGGAAACCTACATCAACACTGGAAAGAGCGATAACAGCTACTGAATTTGTTTTAAGAGAAATATTTCATAAATTTCAACCGACAGTAGTACTGACTGCTTGCTCATTGACTGTCGAAGGTTTCCTTATAAGGAATCGGCTCATATTACTATTTCCATTACCGTGCAGGCGCAGCGATTTTAAAAACCTACGGTGGGATTGTACCTAGGTGTAAGCATTAAGAAGATGTACATTCAATAGTTCGCATGTGTAGATTGATAGCTAACAACGTAGTAAGTTTGATTCTCATTGGATGCACATTATGGCATTCTTGTTCTGGTCTGTGTTGTATACCGGTAGGACAGAAACAGGTGTTCTCTTTTTTGCATAAGAATGCGCATGCTCAGAGGTCTGGCAGGATTATGGCCCTTTTGAAGAATTTGATGTCTTCGTGCATAGACCATACCTATACAATTCAAAAAATAAATTGAAGGGCCACATTGCTCGCAAAAAATTAGCTGCAAATAGCACAAATTCACACCAAAGAATTTACGAAACATAGTTTAGATGTGTCATAGGACCGAACTGAGGACAGTACTCAGTCGTAATTGATCTAACGAGATAAGCGTGCTAAGCATTGCGCCACGTTGACCTGGACGCCCAACGGAAGTACGTCTCAATCCTGAACAAATCTTTTGCATCGGTTTTCTTTCTGTAAGAGTTAAGCAAGTGCCGACTGTTTCTTTTTTTCTTGAGAGGTTTGGTAAGAAAGGTTTAGATTTAGTTTTTGATACTTTATCTCGTCGTACTGGGTATGACGATAACCTATATCCGGCAGCAAGGCCTCTGATGGGAAGATTTTGAGGAGCGTGGAACCACCTCTTAATTGTTGCTGTTCCCAGGTCTACCCTGACCTAGGGTGGTAGCCCCTGTTAGGGTCTCAGCTATGGGTAAATAGTTAACCTCCCAAACTGGGGTTAAAACACTATGGCAATATAAAAATACTTTATAGTAAAAATGCCAGCAATACATTAAGGACACAAAAAAATTGAGCACTAGTGAAAATGATTGCTGAAGACATTAGGTTTATAATACCCAGAAATTCATACACATATGTCCTCAAGGGATACAGTGGATAAAGGCGTTGGTTAGATCCAGTAAGAGGATCCAAAGAGTTGTGAGTTCAACACCTGGTTAAGGCAGTGGAGAACTTGGAGGGGTGAATTAACAGGAGATAACTGATAACTGACATCCATTAGATATGGCACGTGGAACTAGAACAGTCTACCCCAGCGAGCGAAATAAAGGGTTCAGTTCGACATTCCAGCCACCTGAAGAAGATTGGAACGTGCAACAGCCGAAACGTTGTGATAAATACGACAACAAAGATGAGGACAATAGTCCGAATAATGTAAACAGAATACCTTTTTATAGTAAAAAAAAATTGCCAGCCATACATGTTTGTGAATACAATTACTAATGCTCCCAAGAAAATTAAATTTCGTCATTAAATGACCCATACGGTGTTGATATGCCGCTAAACAAAGAAAGATACTTTGTCGCATCGCACGCTTCCTTAACTTTAGGAATCTTAAATTTTAAATTTTCCAACATTTAATATTTTTAACAGTTTCATTATCATGCAACTATAACAGAACGGCATTGGAAGATATGACTCTCTTTTTTAGGCCTTGTGTCCTCCCGACGACTAACATCGAAATATGAAGTTGAAATTTCTCAACGTCACCCTCAGACACACACTTTCTTGAAAGAGAGGACAGAGAAATGCCGGTTCTACGCGTACCCTACCCAACGATTCTCATTACTTACGCCGTAGTTTCAAAATGGTTTCTTCGCGTCACTACAATGTTGCAAATATTAATTTAAATGGTGAGATTAGCCATTTTGTTGTAAAGACTCGCTATTCATTGACAAAACAGATAGAGTTACTCTTAGTCGTGATTTATAAACTCTTTCTTTTTAAAATGATTAGGAAAGCAATTTTAAACTGAATAGAATTTTCAATGTGAGTGAGATAGAAACACCTACACATAGAGAGGGAGGTAAGGACAGGAAATGTTTTCTCTTTCTTTTACTGCAGAAAGGGTTTAGTCGGATACAAAGAGAGTGAAATATTGGCTGTATAAAGTCATACTTCCACAAAATTGATCCGTAGCTAACTTTATACCCGATGAATACAAAAGATGCACTATTTTGAAAACTGCACGCGTGTTGAGAAGTGTTGCTGGTCGCATGCGCCCAGCGAGCCGTGTTTCGGGGCGGCCCCAACATATATCATCAGACCTACTCACCTAATTATATGTCAGTCGACGATTCATGATTCCAATCTATAATTAAGATTTAAAGGGAGGAACTTTCCGAATTATTCGTACGTGGCATCAGTACCAAAAACAGCTGTTCATTGACTAAACGTAAGAAGTTTTAAAAGTTAAAGGGAGTGGTGGCATCCTAACTGTTCTCACCGGTTCTCACGAACCGATTTTTAAATTTATAAAATCTTAGCGAACCGCTTATTGGATTATCCGAAAATAATCTTATATGTATAATCTTATCTTAGACTATGGCCTAGGTAAAATGTTAGTTGCTCCAAGCTTGTTCGCGCGCCAAATGAAATTCTAATATACACATGCCTCCTACCGTTTTGAAGTTAAAAATGTGGCAAATCTTCTAGTCGTAAATTTGATAGGTTTTCAATTGGATCTTTGATACTGCAGTGATTCAGTTCGAATTTGGCTAAGAAAACATAGCTGATGACACTAGAGTCAAAAGGCATCCTACTTCTGAACAGAATTATGATGAGAACAGAATTTCAGCCTAGAAATATCTTAATAAATAAATGTTTTCTATTAAATTATCAAAATGGTTTAATGCATTTTGATACTATAAAGTAATTTGCTTTTATCCTCAGACTGAAAGGAGAATAAGCAGAATATGTTTCTAAAGATTGCCTATATAGAACCGATTCCTGGAAATCTAGGATGGCACCACTGGGTAAAGGGTTAGCCAAAGCCATGCAATAAAGCCACTAAGACACAAGAGGTTAATGAGTGTGAAGAAATGAGAAAATGAAAAACATTATTAAGGACAGAGAACAAAAAGAACAGAAATTAAGAAGACAAAAGATAACGATTAACATTGCATTTAAACTTTTGAAGATTCAACTTGACTGGAATGCAAGAATATATTTTTAACTGTGGTGTGAATATAGGGAATAGCCTGTGATTATGGAGAATCGCCTGTTTCATTGCCCTAGGTTATTCTCTTGTTAATCTGGCCAAGGACTTTTCAGCAACAATTCGTATTAACAAAATGTTCTCTGACAAAGTTTCTGTCGATCCATAATTCGTGTTGTTCAAATTCACTTGCTTTTAAGTCTCTAACTCTATTTTCTTTGCACATTGCGTATATTCAAACAACGTCAAAAAGAACTCAATCATGTTCAATCGGGTCATTTCTAGGTTGTGGCCTTGTAGTAAGGTATTCGGTTTCCGTTCTTCCTCACATCCAAAACCGGTATGCTTTGGTTCATTCTCCGAAACTCTGCTATAATGAGATTATGTTTCGGTCACTGCCATGAAATAAAAGTCATAAGGTGCCTCGCTTAAGTTGATGGCGCTGTTTCCGCTTCAGATCACTTCCGGCAGAAAATCAAACTGATATCGACCGATGTCCACTGTCACTATTAGGACTTCAGTATAAGAGACCATTTAATAGTATAATGTTTAATACTGGAGTCTTAATTTGTTTTGTTTTGGTTTTTAAATCACAATGCAACAAGGATCAGTACTTGCTTGAATTTATTATCTTAACGGAATAATATTACTTATCATAACATCGCTTCAGATACCAGCGTGCTTCTTTTCTTTAGGTGCAATAAAATGTCATTCTAATAATAAATACAAAACACGATACAAGAAAAACTATCAGGCATTTTCAATATAACCTGGTATCCCCTGATACATGGTCGGATCATCGGTGACTAAATCAGTTCTCCCAGCAGGCTTAGAACAGTATAAATTCTTTGTCCAAGAACAAAAGGATTACTGTTGATTTATTTGTATAATAGGGAAAATTCAAAACACAATACAAGAAAAACAATCAGGCATTTTATAGTGGTACTATATAACATGATACTCCCTAATCCATAGTTGGATCATTGGCGACGACACAGTTCTCTCACCAGCCTTTTTTTGATAAGGGGGGTGACTAGACATCGAGCAGCATTGTAAACTGTTGTGGTAAACCCACCTACAGTAGAATGAACTCTTCCTCCTCTCATAAATACTAACTGCGAGACTTCCAAAACAGTCGTTGAGCAGTCTCGAGCCAGACGTTCACCTCCTGACCAACTGTTCGGTTGGACTCTCTGCCTTCGGGCGGGAAGGAACCCGAAAGAGACTACGCCGAAGAGCGGATTCTCTTTCGGGGACTTAAACCGACCCAGAACCCGTTTATACGGGTTCAATGGGCATATTTTTGGCCGAGCCCACGGGCTCGGAGATCCCACGTTAAACCGGCCTTGTGCCACCTGATGCCCACGTGGGGGGGGATGACTAAATATAGTCGTTGAGCAGTCTCAGTCGCTCAGTGGCTCGGTCTGAGTTCAGTCTGAAGTCGGGCGACCGGCTGACCAGTTGAACTCTCTGCCTTGGGCGGGGAGGAACTCGAAAGAGGCTACGCCTAAGGGCGGATTCTCTTTCGGGGAGGTTAACCGACCCTGAATCCGTTTATACGGGTTCAATGGACATATTTTTGGCTGAACCCACGGGCTCGGAAATCCCACGTTAAACCGTCCTTGTGCCACATGATACCCTCGTGTGGGGGTTGACTAAATACTGTCGTTGAGCAGTCTCTGACTGTGTGCGACTACTGTCGAACTCTCTGCTTTGGCAGAGAGGAACCCGGACGAGGCTATGCCGAAGGGATGAGTTTCGTCCCGGGAGGTAGACAGATCCATAACCCGCTTATGCGGGTTGAAAGGGGATATTTTTGGCCGAGACTCCGGGCTCAGAGAAACCCACGTTAAACTCGGCCTTGTGCCACATACATTCCTCGCGAGGGGACTGTTAAATATCGTCGTTTGGGCAGCCGAGACGTAGTGTAACCTGATCGTTCGGACGGACACTTCTATCTGCTTATTACTAACACTCTTGCTTTGTATATATCCGTTATTTTCAATACACTTGTTCACCTTACCTTCGACTCACGTGTCTTTATTTTCTGGCCCCTAAACAGGGCACAACAAAACCCATCAAAAGGCTGGCGAGACTTCTTGTAGGGTCAATATCAGCTTCCATAATAGGAGTAGACTGGGTTCCATTACTATGTACACAGCCATTTCGGTGATGGTAAGACATTTCTGGACGGAGGGCTTCCTAGATTAAAGTCAACAGCGAAGATAGAACCCCCAAATGAAATCAACGGCCACTTGTCTGTTTCTAAGGCGAACCATCAAGTTATAGGATATCGGTTGTGGTTTAACCCGCTGCAGAATGAGGATCTCTTCTAGGTCTTTTAGCCTGTGACACAAAACTCATTCGAAAGGATGCTTAATGTCTTCAAGTCTTGAACCAGCCGTTATCTACCGCAACTACCGCATCTACTGCAATACTTTGCACTTCCTGTTTCCTCCTTGAATATGCCCACTCGTTAAACCCCTACCTTGCTTGGCTACTTAGATTTGTACTGTGCAAACAAAAGTAAAAAATAATAATTTATCCTCTTTTGGGACAAATTGATGTGCTTTCTTCCTTTTCATTACGACATGAAACAAATGAAATAATGGTTTTCCGAGCCCCTGGACATCAATACCTGAACCCGGGAGCTCTTTAGAGTCCACTTTGGGAAAACCTGCTCTAGAATATTATATTAATTCCGTTATGTTCTGCATATCTCTCTGCGTCGTAGTTGTCGTAGTACAGTTCTCCGTGTCCTTAATAGCGACCAATTTGCTAAGCATAGCTTCCTATGTTCGCCAGTTGTTCTCTAATTATACTTGTCTATCTAATTTACATACGATACTACACCTCCCTGAATAGGAAAGATCGTGTACACTCTTTTTATTCTTTTACTATTCCTAATTATTTTCGTATTTTCCTTGCTCTTATCCTTCTTGTTTTCTCTTTTATGATGATCTTTTAGCCTGTGACGCAAAACTCATTCGAAAGGATGCTTAATGTCTTCAAGTCTTGAACCAGCCGTTATCTACCGCAACTACTGCATCTAGCTTCTGAACTGATCTGCATGATGCCAGTATATGTTGTCCCTTTTTCTCAAATATAGCCATGTTGTGTCCTTTTTGTATCTGGAAATTTGCTTCTTCTGAATCAGCCTCTTTTTTTCTTTCTATACAATGCCTTCTCTTTAATTGCGAAGGATACAGTTATAGGAGCTCTGATTTGTCTTTCCATTGCTCAGTTTTCTTCCCGCATGTGGAATAGATCTGTAACCGTGGAGCAATTTTGGTAGATATGCTTCTATGCTTTCATTAAGTAGTGTTTTCATTTTTTGCGTAATTTAGAGGACAATTTATCCTTTGCAAACTATACATATATATAAGTCTACCATTCTTCTATGCTTAAAATATTGCTTCCACATATGGTCCAGTGTCCCTGCTATTTACCTTGAGATCCAAAGAAGAATCTGCAATACTATTATACGATTATTACGAAACATATACGAAAGATCTATATAACCATAGTAACGTCAGTAAAAAATCAAAATACCATCATAAATTTCTAAATAATTTACATAAATCAGTGCAAGATTATCTCCCAACTCCAGTAGTTAGGAAATATATTTGATAATACTGAAATTAAATATATAAAGGCTTTTGTACTAAATTAAATTTAAAGTAAATTTAAAGCATTTAGAAAAAAAAACACAGAGGTAAAAATAAATAGAAGCACCGTAAGCGTAACATTATATGGTCTAATCCAACTTTTAATCGTAATGTTCAAACGGATATCGGAAGAATTTTCCTAAATTTAATTCATAAGCACTTTAACCAACACTAAAAACAATAATGCTAGGATCAGCTATAGCTGCGATAATAACATCGATAAATCTATATCCCAACATAACAGCATTATATTAAATAAATATATTTCCAACAATGTGAACGTTATTTTTTTTTAAATAAAAAAATGCAATTCCCGAAAAATATGTACTGTTTGTACCATTTGTACCATTCCTTCCGCAATGTCATTAGATTGTGGGTGATATGGTGGTCTCTTGTATGGGATGCGTCCAATCTGTTTTAACCACGAACATAAGTTCTCATCGCAAAATTCGGGTTCATTGTCGGTGACTATTGTCTGTGTTAATCCATTCCTTGGGAATATAGCTATTAGTACTTGCTTTATTGTGGTGGCTTTTCTGTTTTTACTCTGACAACCTCTGGCTATCCTGAATATGTGTCCACTAATACCAAGAACAATGCCCTTTCTTTGATATGTGCGTGAACCATGTGGACCCTAAACCATGGATCTGCTTCCTTGGGCCATGAGGGAATTTATTGCTTGCTTGAAGATTTTATTTCCGCACATTTTGGGCATCTCAATGTATTCCTCTACATTTTTTAATAACTTAGCCACCGAGCTTGTAACGTTAGTCTTCTTTGTGTTGTTGCTGTTATGCCACAATGCACGTCATCGTGTACTCTTCATGTACTCCTTTTAATATGTCCCTTCTTCATCATTTTGGGGCTACTATTATATGCCCATTGCATATTATACCATTTTCTATGGTTAGTTTATGCTTCGTTTTTTTAAAGGGTCACTCTGCTATCGAACAATTGCTCCATATATTATTTTTTATTCTCTCTACTATTCTCCTTAATATTGGGTCTTGCTTTGTTCCTATCTAGAGGAAGAACGTCTGTTTCTACCCAGTGTATTATTTTATCTTCAATATTTTCTTGTTTTTCTTCTGTTTCATTCTTAAACTGTAATCTTGATAAAGCGTCTGCGTGAGGAATAGTGTACATTTTACGTATATATGTCAAAATCGAATGCCATGATTTATATTTCCCATCTTAAAATCCTTGACAATGTGACTTTGACAATTCTTTTCTCTGGTTAAATATGAATTCTAATAGTTTGTGGTGCGATTTTAATAAGAATTTTTCCTATCAGAAAATCCATACAATCGCTAGTGCTTCTTTTTCAGTATTCGAGTAGTTAGTTTCTGATGACGATAACCTTCTTGATATGTACTTGATCAGGTGTTCTTGTGATAGAATAGCAGCAATCGCCTTTTCACTTGCGTCTCTGGATAACGTTACTTCTTTTTGTGGTTCAAAAACCTTTATTATTGGTTTGTTCTGCAGTATTTACTTTAGTGTTTTAAAAGCGATAGTTTGCTTTTGTGCCCCGTTAAATTCATTTGCTTTTTTGTTTGTTTTTTATGTTTGTTTTTTGGGGGTTTTTTGGCGTAATTTTGCAAATGGGTCTATTTAGTCGGCGTTTTTTGTTTTGTTTTGTTTTTTTTTGTTTTACCTTTCCGATTTGAGCTGGGTTTTTTTAATGACCGTTGAATGATGATCTCATAAAAAAGAACAGAAATAAGATAGAAACCAGCTTAAATTAAATACATTCGTCTTATATATGGTAGGTTAAATATATTTTAGTCATAAAGAAGATAAAGTGAAAAAAGCAAAATAAAATACTATACATTATATTGCTTTTTTTTATTACAAACTTGAGACATTAGCTTCATTATACTTGTATTATTTCAATCTGTTTCGACTATTTTAAATCAGGTATTCATTTATTGGCTGATATTTTTCGTGTGATATTTTATCCTGTTCATTCCTGTTTCTCTCCCTGTTCTAAGGTTTGCACTCACAACGACTATATAAGAATAACTCGTGTATAACGAAATCTTCTATCCACCTACCACCGCCCCGAAAGGACTTAGTGGTGTGATTTTGTTGCCTTTTTATATTCAAGGTCAGATGGTGTTGACATTTGGTTATGATAGTTGGTTCGTAACACTTTTAATAATTGAGGTTTTCACTTCAGAGATGAATAATTCTTAATATTCTTGTATTATTTAATAATAATAACGTATTCGTCTTTTTCTTCAATCAAAACTGAAAAAAAAATCCGATATGTTGACTGATCAGGAAACCAACTAAAATGATATACAGGACTGACCGTTCAAGAGAAAGGTTGAAGTTATTTTATTCACCAAAATCGCTTCTAAAATTTTACCCCAACTTAACATCATGGATTTTTTTTTTTTTTTAGTTTGCAACAAAAAGAAGTTTAACATGTTTTTCTTTCTCTTTAGGCTTCTGTTGATTAGTTGAATGATTAGTTTCCTACGGCTTATCAACCCATTTAAAGCCAAGAAATATGTTTTTGTGATAGTAATAGTTCAATGATACCAGTTTTACTAATTAACCCATAGATGGGGATTATGAGTTGAATTCATACATTTCACAGACGCATTTGCACATAAGTGAATATAATGAACTTGAGGGAATAGCAACACGGCTCTCTGATTAACAATTAACATTACACCACTCGCACATCCACGCTTACTGCACCTGGTATTTCCAAGGGGTCATCCATATAGGACCTTGGCTTCTGTATTTTATAACTGTGGATGTTAAGTTTCAGTAATGACACTTACTAAATCAATCGTCCCAGTTACTCTTTTAGTCTTACTTTTTCTTTTCACTTCCCAGTAGGTTACCCGGATCTGATGATGGCCGGAGAGTACATTGACTGAAATGCCGTGATAACAACAACAACAAAGATGAGAAGAATTGTCCGAATGTAAATAGTTTAAATTAATTTTTGTATCCCCAAAATCTTCGGTAAAATTTATAGTCGCCACAAAATGGATCGTTTTATTTTATATATATATATATATATATATATATATATAAGTAACGAAAATCTTGGTAATTCGTATGGATAATCCCAAGGAGGATGAAATCCTGAGTGTTCAGTATATATATATATATATATATATATATATATATATATATACTTTTTTACTTTTATTGATTTCTTTTTTTCTGCTTTTAAGTGTGGGTTTCTTTTTTTTTCTTTTATGGAATTTTTTCTTATGTCTTTCAAATTTTAGAAATATGAAAAGAAGTGATGTTTCATGACTAGCATTTGTTTTTTTTTAAAAAAAAAGGTAAAACTATCTTCGGTCACCACCTGATGAGATGTCTGAATTGGGCATTGAAACAAATATGAATTGTTGTAGTGGTAACTCAAATGTTCGAATGTAATAACTTATAATATATATATATATATATATATATATATATATATATATATATATATATATATATATATAAGTTCACCACATACAAAACACGAGAGCTAATCAAGGTAGAGGGTCACTTTTAAAATGGTTAAAACGAATGAGTAGAAAGTGATAACGATTAAATCTTGAAGAGGTTAACATTGAAGAAGGATCCACGTGGGTATGTGTTCTCAAAAGTAGCAGTTCTTTGGATGGGGTGCAAAAAAGCTGTCTGAATGGAACTTTCTTCTTAGATTTGGAATATGGAGGAAATGAGAGTGATTCAAATCCATGAAAGTAGCATGGCAAGTCCTATCTGAAATTTGTATCCAATAAGCTCTTCAGACGAACAGGCACAACCGGTCTTTTATATTATATTTAAGACGAATACAAAGAAATAATTCGTCGTGATTACGATTTTCAACGAGCCAACCACCGAACTGATGCTGACACTTTTGTGACAAGTCACGCAAAGGCGTCCGCCAATTTCAGAATCTTTTAATTTATGCATCTCTTGAAATTGCTTTGCTCAACGAATGCCTGTTGTTCGCTTGTTGTGTCTGGTGTAACAAGCGTCAAGTGGCTTCGATCAAACTATATCCGACATGTCATCTCACGTTTTATCCTCAACAGTCAGCGACCTGGCGATACTTGATAATATCATTCCAGCTGTGACATTGGATCAATAAGTTATTCAATAGAAAATTCTGGTCGAGCGTGTGGTCGTTTCAGTTAAGTTGTATTGTTTCCCACCGGCATCATCAGTTGGTGTTCAAGCCTAGACAAAAGCCAGGATCTAGAATGTTCATTTGTAAGTCAGTCTCTCTTCGTTTATTAACCGACTCATCACAGTCTGAACATTCTTATCAAATTTAATTTGACGTTCTGTCAGATTGAGTAAGGCTTAGTAAACATTTTCTATAATTCTCTCCTGAAATAACGCAAGACATATTTGATTTATAATGGAGGTTGATTGAAAAGTTCGTAGCTTAAGGATGGCAGGTCGGAAGCAATTATTAATTATTTTTCCGTTAAATGAGAACTTACCTGGCGAGCTTGTGTGAATAGACGGTGGAACTGGGGGAGCCATACCAAAGAGCAAAAACTGTGAACAGCCACACGAGATAGATAAGTTGTTGAGGATCATTATCGCCTATATCTTGAAGTGACGCAGTACATCGAAGAAGCTTACACCACCTGCTATTCTCAAGCAGTCACCCATATAGTTACTAACTAGACTCTACGTTGCTTAACTTCGGTGATCTTCGGTAATTCAACTTTATATGTCTGTAAGCGCTTAATAGGATTAGACAGCATCGTCTATTTTCCGGTTCACATTCCTTCCGGGTCTTTCGAACAGAAGTAGAACTTTATCCCTCGTTTCCTGTTTAGGATTGTGTTTCCGGTTCCCGCTAAAGCCTTCTTCCATCTTCTTTCGCTCCAAGTAGCTCGTTGCATCTTAGTGGCGTTATTGTCTTGCTTGGAGTGAGGAAAAAAAAGAAATTATGCCGGGAATTTTCAACTTCTGCTGAAAAACCTACCAACATCTGCCTAATATCTGGTGGGGCAACATAATAAAACAGGGGTCATTAATTTCCGAACGACATTCGGACAAATGTTAATTTCACTATTGATTAGTTTCTTTTGTATCGATTTTTGCTTCAATGTTCTCAGCCGTTCTTTTCCTCGATCGTTAAAATGAAGCTTGTTTCACTTGGAAGATTTTACAACATATCAACAAATTTAGGATTTATTTAATGTCGAATTCTGTTTTTTTTTTTTTATGGTTGAGTCTATAGGTAAAATATTGGTCGGGCTTATACATGAGTTTATTAGTAAATATTGCTCGGGGTTATACTTAAGTTAATAGGCGAAATTGATCGGCTTTATACTTGAGTTTACAGTTAAGCAATAATTGTGTTTTATACTTGAGTATAAAGGCAAACATATTTCCTGCGTTTATCTTTAAGTAAACTTTTGTCAAGTTTCTACTAGAGTCTCTAAGTAAAAAATTGATTGAGTTTATACTTGAATCTGATTCTTGATAAAATCCAAAGAAAAATTTGCAATGGTCCTGACCTGGCATATCGGCTTCAGTCACTTTCCCACAATCGCAATATAGCTTTGCTGTATCTTTTCTATAAATATATATGGTAATTGTACTAATGAATTTTCCTCTATGGTAACTCAAATTTATGAATTTAAATGTAGTAATAGAATGGAAACAGGGTATCATCATTTTACAGTTGAATTGGTGAGATTTAACTGCACGTATGCTAAAAGTTTCTTTTCTCGCTTGTTGAAATCTCTTCCGGCTTCTCGCTTCCCAACCAACTTTAATCTTCAAATATCTAAATGCAATATCAATCGTTATTTATAATCTTCTTGATTCCACTTCTTTTATTGTTCTTGCTCCTTAACAATACATTCTTTTTTTCACATTCAGTAACCCTTTGTGTCCTAGTGCCCTTATTGCCATTCTTGGGTTGAAATGATTAACATATATATATATATATATATATATATATATATATATATATATATATATATATATATATTATACGTGGCGCGTGGTGGAGTGATTGGAACGTTACTGTTACGGCCGTAAGTTTCACGTTTAGAATTTTACCATGTTCGATTTGTCAAGTGAATGAATTCTTGATAAGATCGGTCTGGAAAGACGATCTCTAGGTGCAGCACATTTAGGAAGTATCTGAAACAAATTACTATGAGTTGACCCAAGCCTTGGGAGTGGAATTAAGTAGACGAAACTGTTCAGAAGCTGTCTTAAATTATCTGTCTATATTTCTGAGATGAGGTATTATGTAAATTATTTACATTATTCGGGCTATTGTCCTCATCTTTGTCGCCATATTTATTATAGCGTTTCGGCCGTTGTACGCTTCGGCCTTCTTCAGGTAATCGGAATGTCGAACTTAACCCTTTATGTTCTAGCTCCACGTGCCATGTTTAATGGTTATCAGTTATCAGTTATCACCTGTTAATTTCCCAGGAAGCTGTAGCACAAGGGGAAATGGAAAAATCAGGCGTGGCTGACCACATATGGAGAGAGAAGGGAGATCACCGCCCTCTGTGGGATCAGGTTGAAATCATAGACAAGGAACAACATTGGAAAATTCGTAAACTTAAGGAATCAGCACATATGCCAGCCCACAAAAATCTCCTGAGCCGACCAAGCATAGAAATGAATACAATATGGGAACCAGTAATAAGGAGTGCCAGAGAAAAGCGATAATAACAACAAAAAGTTCCAATGTGAGCTCTGGTAAAAACATTAAATGATAACAGCAAAAAATTGCAATATGAGCACTGGTAAAAATGGTTACTGAAAGGCAATAATATAGTTTATAATACCCAGAAATTCATACACAGATGTCCTCAAGGACACATGGCACAGAGGATAAAGGCGTTGGACCCAAAGAGTATGAGTTCAATACCCGGCTAAGGCAGTGGAGAACTTTCAGAGGGAAAATTAACAAGAGATAACTGATAACTGACATCCATTAAACATGGCACGAGGAACTAGAACATAAAGGGTTATGTTCGACATTTCAACCACCTGAAGAAGCCGGAGCATACAACGGTCGAAACGTTGTAATAAATATAGCGACAAAGATGACGACAATAGTCACATTAATGTAAATAATGCTGTCTTAAATTGTTCTTGCATCTAGTTAAAAGTCATCGTGACTCAACTTTAGATCCTGCTAAAATTCTACCTGAAACAGTAGTTGATGTACATACAGATGTGATCTGAAGAACTGTGCCGAGAGGGTGTGGCTAAATGTGCCTGAGAGGGCAAAAGGGATTAGCAAACACACAAGATTATATTCTTGTAAACGAGTAGCCAGCTGTTAGACCATATATATATATATATATATATATATATATATATATATATATATATATATATATATATAGAGAGAGAGAGAGAGAGAGAGGGAGAGAGAGAGAGAGACTGTGAGGAGGATGGGTAGAACACGAAACGTATGCGGATACTTCTGTCCTTGAGATTTTTATTCGGAAAGAAAAGAACTTGGTGGAATATCCGAATCGCCTGAAAGCAGAAAGGGCAGTAAAATGTTCTTGCCTCTTTTCACATCAACCATCTTCATCATCTTACAGGGCTGGTGATCAAAAAGACATACCATGATTTACTTATCACGGCAGGATGCTTCTCTGCACTGACCTTTGTAACACAATGATTCCAACAACAACATCAACAACTAATGAGGAGATATTCACTCTCGTCGTTATCTCGTTTCTTCCCTAATCGAATCTCACCGGTCAACTCTTCAGATACCGCTTCGATTTGAACGATTTTAATTCTACAGTTGAGTAACACCCACTCACTATCGATATGACTTAACGCTGACTGCAATAAAAAAAGCGACTACAGATTCTTGAAGCATTTATAAGAAAATCAATCATCTACCCTTATATAAGATTTAAATTGATTTTTTAAGATCTCTCCGATCAATTCTTTATGTTCCGTCTCGATTCGAACTAATTTTGAACTTTTGTAACATCCACACACTGGTAAAGGATCTCCACATTAATTGGGAAAAAATCAGCTGCAGATTCTTGAGGCATTTTTAAAAGAATCAAGAAACCTATCTAAATTAAATTTAAATTGTTTTTTAAAATGTATTTAACGACTGTCAATTCTCATGTCAACCGTCTCCTATCATCAGCATCGTCATTCAATAAACTTCTACGTTGAGTCACTCTTAAGCGTTGTACTGGGTAAACAATTTCAAACCGAACCTTTTATTTCATCTGCATCATGTGCGGGGAGGCTCATCCCACTGTCTATATGTGAGAATTTCTCGTATTAATCAATTCTTCTGTTACTTCGTTCCTGGGTTCTCTCGAGGTGGCTTCTTGCTTTGACCATCTACTGGGATTCAAGATCACTCCAGACCTCAAGTTGAACTCATATACATGTTATATATGTTTCTAAAAAATCTAGAAAAATGGTCAGTTAATTGTACCGCCTTAAAAGGTATCTGCTATACTCTATTGTTACAAATGTCAGATCAGACCAAAAATGCAGTACTACTGCTATATCCTTACTTCTCTGTCTTGAGAGAATTCAAAATCGTCTACACAGCCTTTTGGGTGATTAATTATTTTCCACCCTACAACCCCTTTCCCATAGACGAAAAGTTGCAAGTCTCTCGC
>OZ010606.1:49607619-49697619 GCA_963932145.1 Acanthosepion lycidas
GAGAACCGACTAGAACTATGATATGACTACAATGTATGTGATACTTCTACGATTCGAATGGGTTGGTGTGATATAAGGAGAAATAAGGGGAAAGAAAATTGTGCTGCGTCAGGGTTTTTTTTTTTTTTTTAACAGGAGTGCTCTGCACCATCCGAAATTATGTTGCATTTTCCCTAAGTTCTAACGCCGACCATTAGCAACGGTGGGAAATTTTCACTGCTGACGACACCAAACAAATGAGATTCCCTTCAAAGTATAAATCAAATTTAATTGTCACTTTTGAGGCTATATATAAGTAACTTCCAAATGCAGACATCAAAACCAAAGTTCTTCTGCGCTACCAACAACCACATCATGACAACAATGACTAAACTGAAATCCCATCTTCGAAAGGAAAAATATAAAATTAAAGACACTCACACGCGCGCGCGCACACACACTCTCACACACACACACACATATATATATATGTTTTTTCCCTTTTTTATCCTGCTGCTATCGAGTTGACCTACTGGCTATACACTCATAATTCTACTGACAGACTGCTGCTAACTATTATCTCCTCTTTCCTTTAATATGCTAGAATAACAGTTAAACATCGCATGGTCAAGATACTTCGTGGACCGCAGATCGACTCTACGAATAAGTTATCTGAATATAAATTCTTTGAAATTACTTAACTGGAAGTCAAACCCAGGACGGCTATTTTTAAGTTCTTTCAGAGGTATGTCACTGCCAGTTTTAATTCTATGTTGAATTTCTAATGCATATCTTGACTTTAACTAAATTACAACTTAGTAACTTTTAGTTAATAGAAGCAGATAGTCCTAACTATTGTCCGGTTCATAGTCCTCCTCTTTTCTTGAACAGGAGTAGCAGCCTTTTTAGAAAGGGTTCCCTGTTTCCTTTCGTTTTCTTCGGCCTTAATAGTGGTTCTGTCGTGATTTTGTGAGGTATGTGTGGATGTTGGCAACGCCTCTTCATAGATATTGAGTGTACCGGGTTGGCAGTTTTCTGGTTGCTATCTTCGACTGGTAGTGCGAGCCTGATCTCTTGCGTCGCGTCTTGAGAGGCTGCTCTAATCATAATGTCTAGGTTCTGGCAGTGTGATGTCACGAATGGATGAGTGTACCTGCAAGAAACTCCGGTGAGCAACCCCGAAGCTACACGATGTTGCGGTCTATGACAGTTCTCCCCACGCACATGTTACATTAGATGATTGACTGATTCTACTACCCTAGGTTTTTCCATATCAAAATAATACACCATGAATATAAACAACCAAACATATAAAACTAAACCAATTAACAAGAAAGCCTCTATACTCCTCAACCTTTCTATCTCCAACATTCGTGGTATTTGTACCAACTTCTGCAGTGTGGAATCGTTCCTCTTGAAAAAGTTTCCGGACATCCTAGCCCTCAGCGAAACTAATCTTAACTCTTCAAACCCCTACTCTGATTTCTCGATTCCTGGCTTTCTTCCCCTCTTGAAGAAGGACTCTAATGTCAAAAGGCCTGTCCACGAACATGGGCGAGGGAACTCTCTCTTGAATCTCCAGACCATTTTTACATGTGTCTCCGTCTCTCTCTATTAAACTCAGTCAGCTATCTCTTCTTTCTCTACCGTTCCCATTCCTCTCATGACTGATGCGTGCTATACAGTATTTCTGATAATATAGAAAGGGCCATGTCCCTATGCCCGTTTGCAAATATATTTGTGTTCGGTGACTTTAATGTCCACCATGCCAGATGGCTTAAACACTCTGCCACTGACCTCACTGGCATCTAGGCTCTGAACTTCTCAATCACTCGATCTCTGACACATGTGGTGGAGTTTCCTAGGTGTTTCCCCAGTAACCCAAATGCATAGGCTTCTCTGCTACAAATCTGATCATGTAGTATTGTCTGAAAAAAAATCTCTTTCCGCTCCCCCACCGGCCAAGAACCCACTGCCAACAGAATATCTTTCTGTTATCAACGAGCGGATTGGGACATGTTCCGTGATTTCCTTCGTGACGTCCGTTGGAATTAAGTTTATAATCCTCTTTTTCAAAAATACGCGTCTTCTGGATGAAAGCCGGCATCGATACTTTCATTCGACCAAGGAAATACCAAGTTAAACCGCGTTCATCACGCTTCTCACCTACCTGCTCGGCAGCTGTAGCCCACATGAATCACTTCTTCAAGCTGTACCAGAACGACACGTCTGATTGCAACAGATCTTTCTTTGTCTCTGCTCGTGCAAGCGTGTTCCCAAAGAAACGAAGTCCTGACATCTACAACTCATTGTTCGAATCATTTGGTGTACCCACACCTGATTTCCCCAATAGGACAGACGTTCTACTGAGTGATATGTTCATAAACCCGTCTAAATTAGACTCCCATAAGAGAAACGGTGACAGTATCCCAGCCGTTGTCCTAAAGAAATGTGCTCCTAAGATGGCTCTAGTTCTCTCCCAAATCTACAAATGCTACGATGCTTCCTGATTTCTAGCTTGTTAGAAGTCCTCCTCAGTAGTTTTAGTTTTTAATAACTCTGGAGAATCTTCTGACTTGTCTAACTATCGACTTATTAGTCTTCTACCGCTTTCCGACAAAGTATTCAAGGCTTTAATCAATGCTGAATTGGTTAAGCATCTTACCTCTCATGACCTACTCTCTGACAAACAATATGACTACCGTTTTTCCAGATCTACCGATCTAACGGCCATCACTGAATATGTATATCAAGCTCTTGATAACAACGGCGAAACTCGAGTTGTGGCTCTAGATATTTCGAAGGCTTTTTACAGGGTTTGAAATGCTTGTCTTCTACGTAAGCTCCAGGACTACGACATTAATAGACGATTTTTTATTTAATCTAATCTTTCCTAACAAATCGTGAAATTAAGATCATTTTGGACGGGCTGCCTTCCAGATCCTTTCGCACGATCCCTGGAGGATCTATTCTGTGTCCTACGCTGTTTCTGATCTTCACCAATTATCTTCCTGATGTGATCAGTTTCCAAGTAGGCATTTATGCAATTGATACTACCATTTACTCCTGTCCCAATAGCAAATCCATCAGAGCTGACAAAGTGAGTCTGATCGCAATCAGTGGTTAACTGTGGCATGAAATGTCTTTTCTACAAATATTTTCATGGCAAATGCTCTGACGAGCTTTTTCTCTGGTGCCCGACTATATGAATTTAAACGTGCTACTAGATTGGCATCTAGGTCCCACTCTTTTACTGTTGAAACAGTTAAATGTAACCGTCACTTCTACTCTAACGCTTTCTTTTTTCGCACTTCCAGCCTGTGGAACTCACTTCCGTTTACTTGCTACACTGATAACTAGAATCTTCAAAAATATAAAGGCAACATCAACGGCCACATTCAATCTTCTTGAATCCCATTCATTTTTTATCATTTCCTCAGCCTTCATACATAGTGTTTTCTCTCATTTTCAGTCTCTGTAACACCATGGGTACAAGTGGCATTCTCGCCATAATTGTGGTGAAATGATATATATATATATATATATATATATATATATATATATATATATATATATGTATGTATGTATGTATGTATGTGTGTGTATTTGTGTAGCAACCCCACTTTAATACGTGTTTGTTTGAACAAGTGTGACAAGGTTCTTGAGTTTTATTATATTTTTCTTGTATGTGTACAAATGATCTCTGGAATTAATGGATAGATAGATAGATAGATAGATAGATAGATAGATAGATAGATAGATACTAGTGTCAAGGTACTGCGTTTGTCAGACGTATTTAATGGAGCATATATAAAAGAGCGATTGCTGTACAAATACATATATATATATATATATATATATGTGTGTGTGTGTGTGTGTGTGTGTGTGTGTGTGTGTGTGTGCGTGTGTGTGTGTGTGACACTATAAATGGCCACTGGTAGTAGTTAAAAGGAATGTGACACCATCGTGACACTGGTTCTTTGGAATTAAAATTGAAAGGGTTCATGTAAAAAAAAACGCATAGAATTGGAGCTTTGGAAAGGTTAAAAAAACGTTAAAGACGAAAACGTGAAGTGAAAACCAGAACCTGGAATATGAGGCGAGTGAAAAAAGAGATGTGCTTTTTTCCTGATAAACTGACGGCTGAATACAGTTATGTTATACAATAAGTTTGTTTTGATAAAAGGGGTCAGTTGCAGTAGGCAATGTTTAGGTCGTATTAAAAAATAAACAAATGATGGAATGTAGATACTCTGGTGTCCTTTGGAAAGTGAACAAAATAATTCTCGAGGTCAGGATTTGGCACATCGAAAACTAGAAGGTATTGCTGATTCGAATTAAATTTATTGACCAGAAATTATTCTCGGGGAAAAGAAAAAATCTAAATGCACAAAAAAATTGTTAATGTAAACAATAACTGTGGTGTAAAAGGAATGTGAAAACAAAGATTATTGTTTTGGAATACCAAACCACGTTGTTTTAGCGTCAAGGTTATGATTTCAGGGTTGGAGAAAATAATTAATTGGTGAATACATAATGAGCTTGGAGAGGTAGTAAGAGTTAGGTGAGATGCATATAAACCGGACGAATGCTTAAAGCCGGCATAAGAAGCTGCTGTTGGAGAAGGCTATGACCAATCAACAAGTAAGCAGTTGAACCCATACGACCTGCGATGGAATTCCCGCCGGCCTAACATTTTGTGTGACTGTTTAAACCGTTCCAATATTTACCAGCAAGAAATACAGTGTCACGATAGAAAGTCAAATGGGAAGGGTTAATTTTGTTGTGTCAACGACTATATAAATCCACTGAAAATTAACCCAGCGGCCTTCTTCGTTATTTATTCTGATCTTTGTGCCTTCACCGGTAAAAGCATTTTTGTTCTTTTTCATAGCACGGTTCCGATAACTCTATTCAGCACTTAAGTGCGGACGGAAGTTCGATCTTCACTGCACTGTGATCAAAGAATAAACGTGGGACAGAGCAGACGAATGAATGAAGCGATCAACGGATAGCCATCGGTTGTAAGGCGTCAGTACTGACTAGCGTAAGATAGACCCCCGTACACACACACACACACACATGCGTACAGATGTGTATATTTAATTAGTTTTCGTGTATTTATAATTTTAAGTTCATATTTATTTCATTTATTTACTTATAGTTTATGTATATATATTTTTAATTAGTGCTTAGATAGCAAAGTATTTATTTATATGCCTACATTTACCCATTATTTCATTTTTCTTGTTTAAGTTTTGGTTTCTAAAATGAATTATTGCTAATTTTTCTTCTACGAATATTTTATAATTTTTCTCTTAATACTGTATAAGGCTACCCTTTTAAAATTTCCCATTTGATTTTGGTGGGGGATATTGTTTTATTTGGGGGATCCATATATATTTTGATAGTATTGTATTGTTTGTTTATATTTTTCTTTTAAATGACATTTTCTGGTTATGATATCTTTCTTTTAAAGTTTTGTCCATGGCGGCTATATAATTTTTTCTGTGTTAATGTAATTAGTTACGATAGCTTTGTATATTAATTTATTGGTTAAACATTTATTGCTAAGTGAGCAATTTTCTATATTTCTGCAGTTACATTTGATGGTATCTTTTTTTTTTGCTGGATGTTATTGATGGAGTAATTGTTATTGGTTTTTCTGAGTATTTTTTATTCTGCTTAGTTATTACTTTCTCCGTGTTAGCCATGCAGCTGTAACTAATTTTGATGGTATTTTTATTGACAATTATTGATAATTTGCTGTTTTTAGGGAAACGTATATCAATTATTTTGAAGAATATTTTCTTTATTTTTGTTTCTCTTGCCCCTCGCCTCTCATTTTTCATCCATAAATTTGTATGTATAGATTTTATTGTCATCAAATTTTTAAGTCATGGGGCGGGTTTTTGCAGGTCCCCCTGAGAGGATGTGATATTATGGTATATGGATACTTGATTGGTGAAAGACGGTTTTTTGGGAGCTTTTCTTTGTGTGTATACGTAAATTGTAATGGGTGAATGGGATTAGCTAGTTATAAGATAGATAGTGAAGACCAGCCTAAACCCTTCTCCTCTTTTCGGCCTCGTGCCATAATTGTATTTCTTAATACAATAAATATACAGCCGCAATGAGGGAGAAAGCATTACACGTACCTTTGCCAGTGAGACACGCTGCAAGAGCCACTCCGTTTCAACTTCGGAAATTTGAAAATTTAATGAAATAAATTTATAGACAAAACCTTTATTTAATTAAACATGTTTGCGAGAATTCTTGCAGTCGAAATACACTATATATATATATATATATATATATATACATATATATATATATAACATTCAGAGTGCTTATATATATATATATATATGTATATATATATATATATATATATATATATATGGACTCTCCCGTCGTTTCCGACGTATTAGTGTCTTTCAGCTCAGTTTTTATGTTTATGTTTCGTCTGAGACAAAAATCCTGCACGGGATTTGCAAACAAATTCACACAAAGGACATACTAAAGGGTTGACCGTCATATGGACGGTTGTATTAGCCCCGAGATTGTTCATTCTTAATTCTCTTAGATGGTTAAGACGATTCTTTTCAAAGTTACTCATACCTCGGTAGCAGGTTTCTCCAGTTTGCTCGGTTTTTCAACAGCACATTCGAACTCCTCTGTAGGAATGTTTGCAGTAATTAAATTGTGTTTATATATATATATATATATATATATATATATATATATATATATATATATATAGGAGGCACAGTGGAGTAGTGGATAACGGCTCGAATTGAGGAATCGGAGAGTTACATTTACTTACGTGCTAATACCCTTGGGAAAGGTATTAATCCTATTTTTCTCCCACCAGCTATGGATAAATAGCAGGACAGACTGGGTTCTATAGCTTTGGATAGCAAATGTGACCCTGGGTTTCACGCTTTTGCGATCATCAGACAAACTGGCTTATTTTTTTTTAAATGTATCTATTTATACTTGTTTGACTTTGTTTGGTGGAGGGAAGGGGAATTTCCCTCCGCATCTGTTCGAGATGACACTCTCCATCACATACACACATATATAAACAATTTGAAGATCATGACCATGAATAAACCTAGCCTATTTACGGAAGCATTCCCTTCGTCTACCCAACCAGCATAAATAAGCAATCTTGTGGTAATGGGAGTAAATGCCTTGAGCATTAGCCCTAAACCACACGCACTTAAAAGGGACGGTTTTCTCTTCCTTCACTTACCTTAATACTGTAATCATTTAAGCCTACAACTGCTATAAATACAGCCCACGAAAGGAGTAGCTGCACTTGGTCTGAAGATTGTCCTGAAGAGTGAACTGAAAGTTATGATACAGGATTATTCATATATTCATACTCCCTCTTTATACACTCCCATATTAAACACTCCTGTATTAAACATTGTTTTTCTACATAGTAAATTTCAAACAACATATATATATATATATATATATATATATATATATATATATATATATATATAAAACAGTAGGCAGAATATAATTTATATACAAAGAAATAATCACACATAGAATCAATCAGCAATATTAATGCTATTATTGGCGACATCCATCGCTAGTAGTATATAATGTATGCATTAAAATACTGTTAATTCATAGAGTGAAGTGATCCTTATTTATAAAACTGTTGTCTGTTGTTTCCAGTTTATATGTTTTTAAAATGCAAGTACTTTCGAATAATCCTTTATTCATCGTCAGGCATATATTTTCCTTATAAAATCAAAAACTTGAAGACGAAATAATTGTTTGTCGACCGAAAGATGTTTTTTTGGATTATTGACGGTTGTGTACAATCTCGGAACGTCCAAAGACGCAACGCTAAGTTTTTCAAAATTTTAAGTGAGAATTTTATTTGAACTTTTCTTGTGATGTGGTAAATCCACCTATTCTATTTTTACAAGTGTATTCAGTTAATATGTCATGAACTAAGTATATAGTTCAATTAATATAGTGTAATGAATACGTGGATTTACCACATCACAAGAAAAGTTCAAATTCCCTATAAAAAAACTACTACTAAGACATTACAAGTGCATCAATAAGTCTGTATTTTCTTAACTAATGAATCCTTCCGTCTCGGGGACTATGTACAATAATAGGCGGACTAACTACTTGTTTACTATGGAGACTTAGGTGGATGTTTGTTCAGTCTTATTTGGGTTTCTTCAAAACACGCTGTTCTAAACTATGGCTTATACTGTATGTAATCTGTTCATATCTAACTCGCAGTTTAAGGAAGAGTGCACATAATCTGCCAGGATCAACATTTGAACAAGACCAGTACGTTCGAATACCCGCTCACCATGATTTGTGATTTCCTGCCAGGACAACCACCGAATAGTTTCGTAACAGTTTTGTCGACATCATTTTACTCATAGGGTTTTGGATCATTGATAGCATGATCTTCTTCAAGGACTTTGCAATATTGCTGAAAGAGACACACACACACACATATATATATATATATATATATATATATATATATATATATATATGTGTGTGTGTGTGTGTGTGTGTGTGTGTGTGTGTGTGTGTGTGTGCGTGCGTGTGTGTGTAAAAATATATAGAAAATAGGAAAGAACACCTTAGGTAAATAATCCAAAGTTCTTTAGTATTTTTGTTATTATTTTAAAAAAATAGTGCTCGATACAAAAGTAGAGGATAAATATAATTATAATTATTTATTTAAAATAAATAATATCTTTTTTTTTCTTTTCAGATGATAAATTATATAAAAACTGTCCTAATGTTCTTTTTATCCGAGCGCTTCCGGCTATATATTTAGCCATTTTCAAGCATTAAATGTTTTAACTGTTAAATAATAAATATTTTGTTGCATGTATGTTTTATAAAATGTTTTAATTTGATAGGACTTCATGGTAAATATTTTTAAGAAAATTTATTTCTTTCCTTTTTCCTATTAACAGCGAAAGAATAAATTCTTAGGGTTTCTTATTCTTGAGCATGCAACATACAACTGGCTATGCGTAAATATTACTTTCTGGAGCCAAATGCCAACATTTTGAAATGTTTGGACTTGTAATTTGTTTATAGTTCTCGCAAACATAGGGCCAGCTGTAAACTGGATTCTTTTATATGAAAACTTAAAGAAAAAGCATGCAAAAAATAATACTTGATTTTTATTAAATAAGTATTTGTGATTTTAATGATTAAATTGTTTTTAAAATAGTGGGATTATTTTGTATGTTAAATATTACATTGGTGCAAAAATATTTAAAAAAAATGAAAATTTATTGTACTAACCTATGCATCCTGAAACCAACTATAGTTTGTACTTGTTTGCATTTCTCTCCAAAATTTGGTTTCGATAAAGCAATGTATGGCTATTTTAAGGAGTATGATGGACGGACGGACGAACGGACAGACGGACGGAATTCACAGATTATGAAATACTAATATTTGCCAAAATATTTAACACTTGCAATGGAAGCAGATTAGCGTGCATGTCTCGTAATCTCAGTGGCCCCCTTAACAGTGAGAAATTAGTTCTCTCTCTCTCTCTCCCCCCTCTCTCTCTCTCTCTCTCCTTATAATGTTGGGTTCTTTCATTCTCTCTTTCTCATTCTCTCTCTCCCTCTCCCCCTCTCTCTCTCTTTTAAAATATATGCCTGTGTGTGTTGAAATCTCATTAATATGTTTAATAAAGTCATGAAGAAATTTTTCCTTCTACTCGGTGCCACCATCATATATGCTGACAAAATGTTTTATACGTGGCATGCTATGATTTCTGACGGTGAATGCGTGAGCGTTTATGCAGGCTACTTTTTCATAAGTATCGTAGATGGTCAAGCAATAGCAGCACATACCTGCCGAGTCAAAGTTAACAGGGTCAAATTAGATAGATAGATAGATAGATAGATATTAAGAAAATTAAATAGATCGATAAACATATACATCTGAAAAGAATTATTATATTAGATAAAGAGACGGAAGAGAATGAAACTGATCGATGATTAAACAGATACATATGAAAATAATTACAGATAGATAGATAGATAGATAGATAGATAGATAGATAGATAGATAGATAGATAGATAACGAACAGTCTTAGGTAGATAGAGAGAGATATATTAAGAGAATGAAATAGATGAATAAAAATATACATCTGAAGAGATATCTATATATTAGATAAATAGACAAAAGAAAATGAAAGATCGATCAATAAACAGATAAATATGAAGAGAATTACACACACACACACATAGAGAGAGACATATATATAGATAGATAGATAGATAGATAGATAGATAGATAGATAGATAGATGGAAGAGAATTAAATAGATTGGTCGATAAATGAAGAGATAGACGTAGATACATAGATAACGAACAGCTTGAGATAAATAATGAACAGCTTTAGATAGATAGATAGATAGATAGATAGATAGATAGATAGATAGATAGATAGATAGATAGATAGATATTGGCAGAGTATTGTGCATATTAATAAACTTAGGTATGGACAGACTGAGGCTAGCTAGATAGTATCGCCATAAATGTATTATAATATATGCAGTCGATTCAGTTTAAAAACGAAAATAAATTGATATAAAGTCGGCAAAGCTGAAAGACCAAACATATCTTTAACACAGACAATGCGTTCATAATCGGATTATAAAGACAAACGCACTGAATAATCTACTTTCTTTTCTGCCTGTTGTTGACGGTCTAGCTTTCTCAATTGCTGTCACTTTAATTGAGACTTCTTCGTTTTCTTTAATAATGAAATCTCAGGAATACGCCGCATATATAATAAGCAGCGTCGTCATTAAAACTCAAAATCGAAATGTATTTTCTTACTGCTATTTCAGACTATACATGTAGGTTATTTAGTGAGATATGTCAAGTCTGGCACATGGTACATGGTATTTGTGAAATTATATATATATTTATACATAGATATAGATATAGTTATAGATATTGTTAGATAATGAAATGTTTGGTAATTCGTATGGATAATCCCAAGGTGGATGTAATCCAGAGAGCTCAATGTAAAAACAGAGCGAATATTAGTTAATTTAAAAAAAAACGGACAACTTTAAGGGTCTATAGATTATATTTTATTTCCCCGGGAATGGGATTTTTTCCTGATTCCTAAGATCACATCTTCAAGCATATATATATATATATATATATATATATATATATATATATATATGGCCGTCTTCGTCGATGGTGACGGTCGGCAGCGGAAAATATGCTATCTCAAAACACAGAACCGCTGATGGCTAAAACAACCAATGCGTGATTGGCGCGGTTTTTGACAATCACCACAGTAGTAGAGTCATCCACCGTGGGCCATTTGCGTCTTTTTCTCGCCTCTACGGCGCGCTGGACTCTATTCTCTCCATAGTTCTTTGCTCCCGAGAAGAAACAGTAGCTCTCCATCCCGGGCAAACGCATCCCAGTTCTCAATATTGATAGAAAATTCCTTCACGGACGTTTTACACTGGTCCTTGAAGCGAATTTACGCTTGCCCTCAGACAGTTCCCCATACAGTATCTGTTTGGGCATTCTGAAGTTATCCATGTGCGCAACATAACCAAGCCAGCTGAGCCGTCAAGACCGCAGGAAGGAATACAGTGACTAAATGTCATATCTTTTGAGCACCTCTGCATCCGGGACCCTATCTTGCCATTTAATTTTCAAAATATTTCATAAACAACTCATTTGACAACTATTTAACCTCTTCTCCCGACCAGCATACAAGGTTTACGTCTCATTTCCGTAGTGTTGAGAGGATGCATGTTTGATAAATTAGTCTTGATTTTTATCTTAAGTTTATCATTAACACTCTGTTTGCATAAGTTTCTTGAATGCAACTGTGGCATTTCCGATTCTGCTTGTCAATTCCTCATCTAGATAGGGTCGATGTTATGGTGGATTCCAAATAAACAAACTTATCTACTGTTTGTGATATTAGCCGTTTCCTTATAAGGAAACATTCAGCCTTCATTGGCAAAACTGCGTTACTATAAGTTGAAATTTATAAAATCTTTCTCTTCAAACAAGTTTCAGAAAACTTGGCCGGAATTTGAACACAGCTCGTCAATTTCACTTACTGTATCGATGTATTTTACACTACACACACACATTCTCAAATCCTTCTATTACTAAGGCGTGAAAAAAAGAACTGGAATCAACAAAAGGATAAGCCCAAAATGCAAATTACCGGTCGAGGATATTAAAATCAACCAGATACAGGAATTTAAATATCTGGGAAGTGTTCAAAACGAGATCCAAAGACGTGTTGACATGGCCAAAGATGCGTTCAAAAAGTTAAACAAAGTATTAAGAGATAGGAAACTTCGTTGAAAACAAAGAAAAGTGTACTAAACTGTTACGTGATATCTGTGCTCCTGCATGACAGCGAATGCAGGGAAAAGATGAGGAAGAGACTTGAAACACAACAAAAATGTGGTTCTACAGAAGAATTCTGAGTATAACATGGATCGAACATGTGAGCAACGACGAGGTTCTAGAGAGAAAGGAAACAAAAAGAAGACGTATACATAAAATTTCTGGGACACGTAATGAGGAAAGAGGGCTTGGAATATATGATACTCACGGGAGAGATTGATGGTAGAGCAGGATTTCGGAGAAATAACAAAAAGACAAACTTATTAAGATCTATAAGGAAGAGTAAAATGTCGAGGGCCATGATCGCCTACGTCTTGAAGGGACATGGCACATGAAAAGAAGCAGAATTTACTTAGAACTAACAGTGCTATACAGAGAATTTTACACAACTTTATAAACAAGTAATGAAACCGCACATGCAAATTGTCACAGTAAAGTCAATGAAAACTATTTGGCATATAAAGTTTTCTTGTGTACGTTTATATACGATTGTAAATAAGCTTTAAACCCCAATAAATGAACTTTAGCCCCAATAAAAATTTTATTTTCCGGCCACGTCATTTTCGACATTTTTATTTGCGATTTTATCACTCCGTCATATAAAAATCCAGCTGACAGAAGGTATAATATAAAACCCTTCAATTGTCTTACGTTCTTATATACTTACTATCAACTGACATTCACTCATTTCTCCCGCCATATTTGTCATCGTTTTTTTGGGTTTTTTTTTTTTTTTTTGTTGTTTTGCTTAGTTTTTTTGTATTAAGCTTTATTATGGCTTCAGGGCCGAAACTAAGATACGCCAAAGGAAATGACTATATCAATTAGTAACACTGTTTTTGTTCCTGTATAAAGATATACTCGTCAGTCTATAAAGAATTTTGCGTCTTTTTATCGCATATTTTTGTTCATTTCTTCTTCCTTTTTCATTCCCACTTTTCTCTGCTTCTTTCTTCTCTACATATTTCTTCTTTTCTTTCTCTTGATATTTCTTTATTTTTTGTTTGTCTACTCTTTCTTATCTCTCTCTGTATTTCGTTTTTTTCCTCTTCCTTTCTCTCCTTTCTATTTCTCTTCATTTTGTTTCTTTTTTTCCTCTTCTTTTCTCTCCTTTCTATTTCTCTTCATTTTGTTTCTTTTTTTCCTCTTCTTTTCTCTCCTTTCTATTTCTCTTCATTTTGTTTCTCTTTTTCCCTCTTCCTTTCTCTCCTTTCTGTTTCTCTTCATTTTGTTTCTTTTTTTCCTCTTCCTTTCTCTCCTTTCTATTTCTCTTCATTTTGTTTCTTTTTTTCCTCTTCTTTTCTCTCCTTTCTATTTCTCTTCATTTTGTTTCTCTTTTTCCCTCTTCCTTTCTCTCCTTTCTATTTCTCTTCATTTTGTTTCTTTTTTTTCCTCTTCCTTTCTCTCCTTTCTATTTCTCTTCATTTTGTTTCTTTTTTTCCTCTTCTTTTCCCTACTTTCTATTTCTCTTCATTTTGTTTTGTTTTTTCCTCTTCTTTTCTCTCCTTTCTATTTCTCTTCATTTTGTTTCTTTTTTTTCCTCTTCTTTTCTCTCCTTTCTATTTCTCTTCATTTTGTTTCTCTTTTTCCCTCTTCCTTTCTCTCCTTTCTATTTCTCTTCATTTTGTTTCTTTTTTTCCTCTTCCTTTCTCTGCTTTCTGTTTCTCTTCATTTTGTTTCTTTTTTTCCACTTCTTTTCCCTACTTTCTATTTCTCTTCATTTTGTTTCTTTTTTTCCTCTTCTTTTCCCTACTTTCTATTTCTCTTCATTTTGTTTTGTTTTTTCCTCTTCTTTTCTCTCCTTTCTATTTCACTTCATTTTGTTTCTTTTTTTCCTCTTCTTTTCTCTCCTTTCTATTTCTCTTCATTTTGTTTCTTTTTTTCCTCTTCTTTTCCCTACTTTCTATTTCTCTTCATTTTGTTTTGTTTTTTCCTCTTCTTTTCTCTCCTTTCTATTTCTCTTCATTTTGTTTCTTTTTTTTTTCCTCTTCTTTTCTCTCCTTTCTATTTCTCTTCATTTTGTTTCTCTTTTTCCCTCTTCCTTTCTCTCCTTTCTGTTTCTCTTCATTTTGTTTCTTTTTTTCCTCTTCCTTTCTCTCCTTTCTATTTCTCTTCATTTTGTTTCTTTTTTTCCTCTTCTTTTCTCTCCTTTCTATTTCTCTTCATTTTGTTTCTCTTCATTTTGTTTCTCTTTTTTCTCTTTCCTTTTCTCTTTTCTTCTAATCTGTATCCACTTTTATTTCGTTACCAATATTTTTCTTTTTTCTGTTCTTTCTCCTTTTTTTCTCCTCCTGTCACATTTCCCCTCCTCTTCCCTCTGCCTTTTTCTTCAACTTTAATTAATTCTTTATAACTTTCATTTCTTTTCTATTCTCTTTTCTTTCTTTCTTTGAAGGGCGGTCTTTTATTATAGTTTTATTCCGACATTTTGAATACAGCAATTTATTCAAAAAATATTTTTGTAATTTTGTCCGTTCTAATTTGTTTTCTTCCTCTCATAACCAAACAGTTATTTTTAATTGCGTTTTTTGATAACGCCATTTTAATTCAATTCCAGGCAAATATCATGAATAATTCTTAACGATCGCTGTCAGCGATTGGCATTTTTCGCGCCAAAACACGCGCGGATTTGCTTTCGCGTGCAAAGAAATGCATTTTTCAGTATTACACACTCATTTGAAAACAGATGTTCATGTATTTTGGCATTAACATGCGCACACACAGACAAAACTACCTAACCAATGCATCCATGAAAATATTATTTCATTCTTTTCAATTTTTCTATAATTTTACATTCTCTTTTTTCTCGACTTTTCCCCTAAATTATTTTTCCTCTATTTTCGCCTTTTTAATCAACTTCCTCTGATGAGTTTTTCTGCCAAATTAATTTTTATTCATGTTCGCTTTTCCTTCACTTCTTCATATTTATCCTTTATTAATATTTTTCTCACGTATAACTTCTCTCCAATTTTTCTTCTTCTTCTTCTTCTTCTTCTTCTTCTTCTTCTTCTTCTTCTTCTTCTTCTTCTTCTTCGTCGTCGTCGTCGTCGTCTTATTCTTCTTTAGTGTCATTTTCTTTTTCTTCGTTATTTTTCTTTTTGTCCGTTTCTTCCTGTTCTTCTCTGGTTGCCCTTTTTTCTTTTTTTTTTCTTTTGTCCTTTTTTCTTGTCCTTTCCTCTTTCTTCTTTTCGTTTTTATCTCTTATTTTTTTATTATCTTCCCTCGCTTTCTTTCTTCTAGTTCTTTATTTCTAACTGTTGTGATTCTTCTTATTTTTCTGGTATTTTTTTTCTTTCACTTTTCCTTTAATCTTTTTCTTTTTCATTTTTCTTTTTCTTCATCAGATTTGCAGTTTTTTCCCTATTCTAATCTTTCTGCTCTCATCCTGCTTCGTTTATTTTTTGCTTTTCGTCTTTTTTTCTTGACTCTTTCTTCTTTTCCCTTTTCGTTTTTAGCTGTTATTTTCCTGTTTTCTTCCCTCGTTTTCGTCTTTCTTTCTTGCTTGCTTTCTATTTCTTCTTCTTCCACAATACAAACCAATGTACACGTTCGCGATTCTAAGTTCATCAAGTATTCATATCCTCAGAGAGAAGCAAACATATTTTCTTTACATGTGTCCCAAACCAGCAACTACAACGATATCTTAATCCAGTACAAAGCTACAATTGTTTGGTGCCTAATGAGAACAAAAGTTTCTAACAGTTGCTACTGAAAGTAGATTAAGATATCCACGTTTTTTGACGGTTGGAAACAGAAGGGACATTAGTATTATTTGTAGTTGACTGAAAAAAGCTAAAATCCCCAATGTCGTATTGGAATAGTGAAACATTCGTTCCAAAAATTAAGCAAAATGTTAAGAAATAGGAAAATTTCCCCCAAAACAAAGAAAAGAGTACTAAAATTTCACGTATATCAGTCCTCCTCATTGACAATGAGTGTTGGACAAATCTCTACACAGAGGAAGAAGTTACTTAAGGTAACATAAATTAGGCTCTATAGAAAAATGCTGAGAATACAATGCACTGAATATATAAGTAACAAGGATGTTTCAAGATAAATGGAAACAAAATGAATGCTTATACTTATACAGTGTAACCCGGATATAAGAGAGTTGTCGGGACCGGAGAATAAGTCTCTTATATATGGGTTTCTCTTATATCCGGAGTTTTCTCTTATATCCGGGTTTTGTCTATTTTGTTTATGTAAGTATGGCTCTAATTTGGGACCATATACAATCTCTCTTATATTCGGGTTTCTCTTGTATCCGGGTTACACTGTAATCTGAAAGCTAGTTAAACTTTCTATAGCGAACAAGCAATAGGGACAAAGGAAAGGAAAGAACCATCTACTGCATATGCTTCATATTTAAAAAGGGTTGCAGAGAGATAATTAAAAGACAAAAATTGCTAAGAGCTACAAAGGATAGGATGTTGTGAAGAGCCATGATCGACCATCCAACAGTTCTGTACTGATGCCTTATTAAGAAGAGACCTTACTGTAGAATTTATTGGTGGATGCCGAAAACTATCGGGAAGATACCAACTGACAGATTTGTCTTGGGTTGTTTTATTTCGCCTATATGTGAGCATTAAGATCAATCATAGACTACATGGCCAAGTTTCTCAATCAATCAACCCGGAGATCGATAAGATTTGTTAAAGGAGACGACCTTTACAGTGCTGTGATTAAAAGCTGTTGCAATTAATACTTGCTCCCACTCGGAATCAATCTTCGGGAACAGTTCGAACAGGCATTGGACCAATCATTTGCTTTATTTAAACGCCGCTTGACAAGATCCACGATATTTTATTAGCCGCCCAATTCAGTAAACGTGGGTATTTTGTAAATCGCCAGAGGGACATTGGTGCTTCAGTTTGTGATTTTATATCTGTTCTCCATTTTGATGTCTCTACTTATAACTGCAATTCGTTTTGCATTCAGAGAAAAATACGCATTAGAAATTAATAAAGACATATTTAGCAGAAATTAGTACAAAACGGTAATGAAATATATCGTAACTAGTCCCGTAACCTAAAAGTGTCGAAGGGGTATCACACGTACTGCAGCGATAAGAGAATCGGCATATCTAGGCCAATATAACCTGACTGAGAGCATCCATCTTCAGGCTGGTTTCGAGAGTTTTCCTTCTCGACAGTCGAAAGCTACATCAAATTGAAACCCTAGTTCCTGTGCGATCACCTCAGTTAAGCAACGTCGAGCCTGGTCATTACCTAGATGGTTGACGGCTTGAGAATACCAGGTGCTGCAAGCTTGGATGTGCGGGTGTTGTAATGGATAATGGCTCGGAATTGTTAATCGGAGTTTCGAGTTCCAATTCCCGCCGGATTCGTTATACTCACTTAGTCGCAAATACTCTTACGAAAGATATAAATCCACCTCTTCTCCCCAGCTATGGGTTAATTAGTAAAACTTGTATCACTAAACAATTATTATGTCCAAAAAAGTTCTTATAGTCTAAGAATATTTTCTAGCTTTAAATAGCCTGCAAGCGGTTGATAAGTCGTAGAATAATGAATCAATTGATCAAATAATTCTACTAGACAGATTACCACCTCAAGGCAAGAGAGCCCAGGTAGGGAGATGAATTTATGCCCTTTCAAGGAGCTTTAGTTCGAAGTAATCAAACGGGAATCAAATTCTTCGACACGCCTAAATTATCGCCACGGAATTCGACACACCTAATTCCGTGCCGATAACTGCCCTCCAAAAACCGTCATCGGCGGTGGCGTCAGCTTTATCTCGTATCCAAGAATTTAATTTTTTCTTTGCTGTTCGTTTCCTCTCTGATGATGGTGCTAATGACTAAATTCGCCGCCAACGTGCAGGTTCATGTCTACATGCTTCCAGTTTCACCAAAACCTACTCCCGTCATCCATTCTCTATCGACGTTTCGCTTTGCAAGAGTTGGTTGGAGGTGAAAGAAAATCAGACTAGACGAAAGTACCAATGGCGTGAATTTATTTCAGGTGGACCTCATCTTGCCGGGAAATGACCCACACACTTAATTTCTCTGCGGCACATGAAACATGCAGAAGCTAGTTATGTAAGTGCAACGGAATGCCTCTGACTGTTATAATATCTAGTGGCGCCTTCTCTAGTATATCCGTTATGCCTAGCCCCCTTCATCCTCTGGTTCAACCGTTCAGATCTGTTGCAATCGTCATCTGCTTGTTCCATTATTGTGGTCTTTGGAGTAGGTTGCGCTTAGTCTGGGTCCTCGTCTTCGACATATCCGCTAAGTATGGCCCAACCAGGAGTTTTGAACTCCCGACGATATCGTTCTCAGAGTTATTGGAGCATGACAGCCCCTTCACCACGGCAAGGAGCGATTATATATTCTTATTTTTATTCTATTTATATTCATATACACGATGTATATGACGCACAGCAGACGTTGCCACATTGGACTGTATACTCAGTGCGACACCGGGGCTTTAGAGAAAGCAGATGTACCCGCAGGTTGTCCTTCTTGCCACCAGATATAGATCTGTGCATCAGATGATATCAAATCCTGTCTCTAACATGTAAATAGCAGGTTGCCTCAGTGGCGACTAGTATTAAAACGCGTAGGAAAAATCTTCATGACAAGTACATATAAAAATATGCACTCGAGAGAGAAAATAGAAGAGAATCTTTCATCCACCCGAGAATCTACGTTCGAAAAAAGCCCCAAAGCTCCACACACATTCGATAACAGTAATTGATTGGTCCCAGAGTTGAATAAAGAGGAGGTTAATATTAAGAGGTTAAGTATCGTCTTCTCATTAAAATTCGACAAATATAATATTACATAAAAAAACTAAAAATGTTAGTTCTATTCATAATAAGCCGACGATTATGTAAATAATGATAACAGTAATGATAATCGTAATATTAGACGTTTCTTTATTCGTTATTCATTGGCCTAACAGCTTGTGGTACTGTCGACTGAAATTTATATCTTTCTTTTTAAAACAATTTTTCAGGAAAATAGGCTTCTCAAATCAAGTAGCTAATATCTCTCTTTCCCGGGAAATGACAATTCAAAACCACCGACTCAGCACCGCCGACTGAACGCCGGGACAACTCAGGACTGAGACAACTCAGCACCAGAAAAACTTCTTTTTTTTTTTATAAACGACATTTATTAAGGGTTGAAACCTTAATTAGCGAATCGTAAAGAAATTTATTTTTTTAAAAAAAGTAAAACTATTCCAGAATTAAATTTTTAATTCTAAATAACTTACTTTTATTCGGTTATTTAAAAAAAAAAGTTATGTTTCTCTGGTGCTGAGTTGTCTCAGTCCTGAATTGTTCCCCGCTCAGTCGGCGATGTTCAGTCGGCGGTCTTGAGTTGTCCCGCACACCTCTTTCCATTATTGATGAAGGTTTCCTTCCTAACCTTTTATTTGAAGTAGTGTGAAATATCAACATCTTGATTACATCATTATTTTCTCTTCAAGTTACATGTGCTATCCCTTTTAGTTGCTGCTGTTGTTTTTGTTGTTGAAATAATTGGGCCAATCTAGTACTGTGCTTAAATTCATATCGTTTTGGAACCATAGAGGAAAATTCATCGGAACAATTGCCAGAAAAGTATTTATAGTTAAAACACAGAGAAACTATGCTAGAGTGGTGGGAAAGTGACTTAAGCCAAGATGCCAGGTGAGGACTAATGAGTTTGAAGATATTTTTTGTATTTTATCAAGAATTTCTAAATACATAAAAGAAGCACCTGATCAGATATATATATATAAAACATCATCCACAGACTGTTTCGCTGCTCATCAGTGCGGCTAGACATCCGGTTGCCTCTAGCTCGGATCGAAACCCGACTGAATTGGTATCAGCCGGAGATTCTACCACTAAGCCGTCGGCGCACGGCAGGGAAGTAGGTGGATTTTTAGCGTATTTATTTTATTTATAAAAGAGGATGCATTTCTATAATAAGGGATTCTACTGAGTCCTACCTGTTAATACAAAAAAGTTTTCATTCATGAAGTGGTTGTAAAATAGAGAAATTAGAAATAAAATGTTTGGAAGATTCTAGGTCATTCTAGTATATTCGAGAAAAATCTAGATGATTCGAGAAACATCTAGAAATATGCAAATTAGGTGTTAGCCCCTATAAAAATGGGATTTTGGAAAAGGGTTGTCAGTTGATAAAGGAGAATTTTTGCTGTTATCAACTCCGGCTTTTGATTTAAGGACTATTATATCCAGCCGAAAGAATCTCTATAAAAAGTTGCCGACATACCAAAACCCAAAAGAGAATTTCATGGAACAAATTTGGTAAATAGAATTTTGACTAATTTTCATTGACCAAACTAAAAATTAATATTTATTTACACACCTTTGTGGATTTCCAAATATAGCACTTAGATTACTTCACTAGCCCTAAAGTGATAAAGATAATTGACTCCCTTTCTTTCTCCCTCGTAACACTTCGCCAGTAACTCTGTGTTTTCTGTTTTGTAGGCCACAATTGTTTATCCTGTATATATTTTATGTTCTGTTTTAGTAAATTAAATATTTTTTTCTGATTTAGCTCTGTGTTGTGGTAAATCATTTTTTCCTTTGTTACAATTATTATCAACACGTAACAATATATTAATAAAAGCACATATACCTACATCTGATGTGTTTCTTCTTATTCGGTACAGTTCTTCGTCTCCGATTCTATAGCCCCATTCCACAATGTTTGAAGTTCTTCTAACATCTAATGATTAATATGGCTGTGAATCGCATGGATCATTATGAAGTCCACACATCTTCAAACCTTGTGGTCTGGCGCTACAGAATCACAAACAAAGAACTGTACCAAATAATAGAAACCACATCACTTGATAACTTTCAACAGCAGCAACAGCTAAGGTGGATATCACTTGCAACTGAAAAGAGAAAACAATGCCATAATAAAGATCATGGATAAATCACTTTGGAGTTGTGAGTTTGTTGTAACATAGAAAAGTTTACAGAATGAGGAATAACTAAAACGAATGTTGGAAATAAATTGGAAATCTTTATAACATCAACAAAATACAATACTCACCAGCGGCATGAAGTAGGTAAACCACTTCTAGTGGTGGACTAGTTAGACAGCATATTACTACCACTTACAATAGTGTCCAACGTATTTATGAGGATTGCGACATACCCATAAGTGTTCATAGGTACGGTATATAACAGATCTGAAGTAGTGGAACTAAAGAATCTAGTTTGTCTGAACATTTGGCATAAAAGTAGCGACAGAGGAGTGAGAGGCTTGCAACGTTTCGACTGAGGGAAAAAGGGTTGCAGGGTTGAAAATAATTAATTGGTCAAAACGTGAACGGGTTTTGAACACTATCACGGTTGAAAAGCAATTACCGGTCAACTCCAGCGTAGATAGTTCATTTTTGGCTTGAACGAACTGTTCTCCAGAAAGCATATGACGAAAGGATTGAGGTAGCCAATAACACCACAAGAAATCTAACCGAATGACTGGCCGATCTTTGTGGTGTAATAGGATTTAACAAGCTAGTTTCTCAAAAATCATTTTAATTTCGATTCTCACTTGGTGTCCCGCATTTGTGGCTTTGTTTCAGATGAACCTTATATAATACATATAAAAACTTCGATAGTATATACTTAATATTATTATCCGCTGTTTTATTATTATGATTAGAAGCCTGTGATTAATAAGGTACTTTTATAAACTTACTAGCAGCATGGCCCGGCGTTGCCCGTGCTTTATTCAGAAATCGTACGACTCATACAGCAATCGCTATCACTTGACTTAAAATATTTTTGCCCTTCCTTGCCTTCAAAGGAGTGCCCTTTTCCCGTGCTGATGTTACTACATGCTTTACTTCTTGCCTATCTCACACTGCGAATTTTTTCTAAGCTCTATAATAAACATTAAATCTGTTACGAAAAAAGAACTAAACAAAATGAACACAAAACGATCAGCTTTAAAAAAAAAAAAAAAAGGACTCGTAACTGGAAAAACCGAATGAAAAAAGAATGTTAACAACAAATACTTTTTCACACCGAACCCAGTTTTGCGGAATCAGAATCAACGTTCAATTTAAGCAAGTGAATGAGCCAGTTGGAGTAAAGTGCCATGCAGATTTAATTTTTCCCCCGAATGCAGCGATCGATTTTTTTTTTTTTTTTTGCATGCTAGCATGCTAGTTAACAATCGTGTCAGTCAGCTACTGGCCAATAGAATCTTCCTGCCTATTCGTGGCAGCCAGCTATAGGCTCTCACTCTGGCCAGTACAAAATGGCCGCAAACTGCATGAAAAGTGCCGTACAAGGATGAAAAAATCGATTATTTCCACTATCGTTGGGAGTTGGAAAATGTAATGTCGGTCTTGGCGTTCCCGCTAACTTGGAGCATGTTCATGTAAATTTTGGTGCAAATCCGTCGAAAATTACGGCCGTGCATTCGTTACACACACACACACACATCCTGCCTTTTATAGATAGAGATAATTAATACCGCTTTTTTTTTTACCTATAACCAATACCGGATTTTACTTTGTGCTTTAAAGAGTTTGTGACTGGTAAAAAAAGGGCACCACGGGGATGGGTTCGATCCTTAATGTGTGCCCTATACAAAATTCGAAAATAATTTTGCAAAATAAAATCAACTAACAATATTAATAACCCACAAAGATGTTTATCAAAGGAGTTATTTATAAGTTTCACGCAAAACCATAATGTGCGGATTAAACTCAGTACCAACGATCAACCAGATTAGCTTTCTCTGCATTACCCTACACAGTAGCGCCCTAACATATTTTCAAGGGTCACCTTCTTCGTCTATACGCCGAAATAGTCAGATGTACAATCATAAATTATTTACAAAGAAAGATGAAGACTTTAATATAAAGTTCTTAAAAGATGAAGCATTGGACGGAATGTTAATACTGGAGACCTTTGACCGATTGAAGGGCCAAATCAAGACTGTCTTGTTGTTGCCTCTGATCAGTGAGAAGTCGAATTAAAACCAACACGCGGAAGATAACTAAACTCTATTTATTGGAGTATCAGCTCACAAAATTACAGAAAGAGAAAGAACCACACCCACACGGTTCTAAGCTTGTAATCCTCAAATCCTAATTTGTCCCCCAGTTTCTTTTTTTTAAATTAGTGATAGCTCCCGGTTTATGTCTGCGTTGTGCTTCTCGCGGTGGCATATGAGGAGTTGTATCGACAATTTTACAACGTGTTATGTTTTTTTCTCACGCTTTCTTAGATGTGCTTGTAATCTTAGAATTTGCTTTCTGAAAACACAATACCGAAACCGACAAGTTTTGATCCGATACAATAATAGTTCAATTCAGCTGACATAATAAACCAGCATATTTTTAACAGATACATTAATGTGAAACACAAGATCTCGTAACAAACTTCGACGTGTGCTTTTACAACTCACAACAAGGACAGATTAAATAGAAAAGTTTGCCTATAAATGTAACAACTTTCTGTTTTGTCACGATATCTACAACGGAGCGCAAGGTGTAGATTTTCGCCTTTCCCACGTGATGATTTAGGTCCGAATCAAACCCAATTCCCCCATTTTGTTTCTCGTGGACATAACGTTTGAGCTATAGTTTTATAACAGATTTTCTACTATTTACCGGAGCTCTATAAACTCCCAAATGAGCCGTTGAACAGTGAATTACACTCAAAGGATTCAGTGTTTTAAACAGGTAGCTATTGCCTGTAGAGTCTGGCTTCGAAACACTATTCCGTCAATATGATTGGAACTGATTCAGTGGAAAACCCGGCCGCCACCTTTTGGAATCTCCGGCAAAGTTAATTTAAGATCGAGGAGATAACGGAATAAGTCTTTGCATTTGATTCGACCAAGAGAAAATTAATACATCGATCATTTTTTTCCGTTGGAAATAAAGTTATAGAATTAATTAAAGAAAATCCAGGTTGTGTCTCACAAAGATAGGCGAAATCAATGCGTCATTTTTTTTATGGTGAGCGTAAGTGGGGATAAAGGAGAGAAAATGCTATTCTTAGATATACCCAAGGTGAGGACGTATGAACACGAAATACAACAATATAGACAAAGAATATATGGAAGAAAGAAAGAACGAAACAAAGAAGGTGGGAAAGGATGTCGGATGAAAAGAAACAAAGAAAGATACATAAGGAAAAGAGCACGGTGGTTTTCTTAGCCTAATACGGTACATGAGTGAAAGTATCGGGTACTCAGTAAGGATCGAATTCACTTGTCGTTGATCGAGCGAGACAAGTTTGCTAACCATTACACCACATCTAAGAGCCAAGTATAAAACGCGTATTAAGAATTAAACATCAAGAAAATGAAAGCGAATTGAAAGAAAAGACAAAGAAAAAAGAATGAAAAAAGTAAACAGGAAGAAAAGGACAGAGAAATGGAAAAAAAAAGAATGAAAGACGCATCAGTAACAGAGAATGAAAAAGGAAACACGAAGAAAAGGGCAGAGAATTGAAAAGAAAGAAAGAAGCATAAGAGAAAGTGAATGAAAAAGATAAACATGAATTGAAAAGAAAGAAAAAAAAAGAAAGAAAGAAAGAAAGAAAAAAGAAAGAAAGAAATGTCATAAAAAGACAAGGGAAAAAAATAAGCATGAAAATGACAGAAGTGAAAGGAAAGAAAGAGAGAAGTATCATAAAAAGAGAATAACAGAATTAAAAAGAAAGAAAGAACAGAACAGAAAAATAAAAGTAAAATCAATGAAGAAAAAATCTCAAGTAGAAAAGGAAATTAATTTAAAAAAAAAAAAAAAAAGAACTTGAAGCGTACTATAAATGCTCTCTCGTCGGACAAGGAGATGAAATGAATGAACTTGTGACTGTAAAAAAAATCAAAGATCAATTTCCAAAATTTATTACAATTTTTCCCGCTTAACTCATTCGCTACGACCAGACACAGTCAAAAATCAACTCCAACCTTGAGAATGTGTCATTGTTTTCTCTGGTTTCTAATTTGTCTCCCCTTCCGGATGCTAACGGAAGCAAATCTCAATCCAAAGAAATGTCATTACATTCTGCACAAACTTCTTCGAGTCAAGAGTCGGAATTCTACCACGACAATATAGAGGATTCTCTTATTTTTATGAGAAGATAAAATAATTTTATTTTATATTTATTTCTCTGGATTCAAGTGCAGTGTCTTTTTTATATTAATGCTGACGAAAATTCTAAGAGCCAAGAAGGTTACTGTGAGATGTTGTATGAGAGGAAGAAAGGGTAAGAAGTGAAGTTCCTAGGGCTATGCAGGAAAAAATAGCGGTTAAACTTAAACTTGAAGAGATTAAGATTATAATGATTGGGAAAACTTCCTGTCGAGAGTCTGTTCCACAAATCAGCAGTTCTGTGGTTTATCCGGCATCTATGCTCAGCGGACCTTCGTTACAGTTCCTGGGAGAGAGTGCAGACTGCATTATCTAGCATGATCAACAGCCTGAACAAGGTCAGCACGCTTGAACCCTTGATCACGATGACTTGTGACTTCGTGGTAGCAGAACAAACCGACGGCTCTCGGGTAGATCCGCCTGTCCAGTTTCACTCACAAGAGTCAACTTTTGGTATGGTTTCCAAAGGTGGGATCACCTCTCCAGACCGATAACATCAAAAAGTCACCATCCTGATAAATTGATGATGGTGAGATTCGAACCCGGGTTGTATGATCGGTAAGTGAAAGTTCTGACCACTCAGCCATGTAAAATATTGACCACGCATTAATGTTAAAACATTTTACTTTAAAATCTTAACTGTCTGAATGAAGTTATTCTTTCTCATTTAATTATTTTATGGGCGGTAGGTATTAGGTTGGTGCAAAAATAATGACGTAATAATGTCGTTTTTTGACGTTAAAGAATACGTCAAAAAACGACATTATTACGTCATTATTTTTGCACCAACCTAATAGCATATAGAGGAGCAGTAGATGGCACCCAAGACTCGCAAGCTGTTGATAATGAGTTCGATCCTCTTTAGATATCAAACAATTGTAGCTTCATCCTCATTAAGGTTATTATTGTAGATTTTGTTAGCGACACATATAAGGAAAATATTTGTTGGACGGTGAAGACGTGAATGCTAGACAACTGATAGACTCTGATTTATAGACAACACAAAGAGCCTGTAAACTATAAAAAAAATGAAGACACGGAAGAAATAAAAAAAAGGATTTTATAACAGACGAGTAAAAAAAGACGAAAACAAAAAGGACAAACAAAAATGAAATAAGAGAAAGCAGAAAATACTTTCATTTTGATTATGGAATTTTTAAATCACTAGATGACTAGATGTAACCGTAAGTTCTATGAGAAAAGTTTCTTCTCTCGCACTTTTCGCCTGTAGAACTTTTTCGTGGTTTTTTTGCTTTCTGGTCAACTATGATCTTCAAAAATTTAACTGCAATGATAATCGTTATATTTTGTCTTCTTAATTCTTGTTCTTTTATTATTTTCTCTCCGTAAAAAAGTTTTATTTTCCTCATTCTCTCACACTTAGCAACGTCTTTGGGTATCTTGTCTTGCTTGGGGTGGATTTTATTAATAATAAATTAAAGAACAAAAGGAAAATACGATAAAGAACTCGAAATTGTAACAAACGAAGGCAACAGCCGAACAAAAGAAAGTTTTAAAATGAGAATAACAGCCAGAACAGTCAAGTTAAGAAAATAAATAGGGATGACTGTTCTTGGGAAATTAGTACACTGATCTTATTCCTGCAGAAGGCTTGGGAACACATCGGCCGAAACGAAGTGTCCGAATAATTAATGAAATATTAATGTTTTGTCTCATAATTTTATACAGTACTGAAGAAAGCCTGAAAATACGTCAATCTGATGACGGTAAACAATTAAGATCGGAAGGAAGTAGAAAAAATAACAAATGAAGATAATGACTGCAGCAAAAGAAAGAATTAAAGAAAATGAAGAGGTTTAAATATCAGATTAAGTGATAAAGAAAAAAATGAGAAAATAGAATAACTACATTACTGTATGGATGTACGGCACGGTGTAATGGATAACGGCTCTGAATGAGAAATCGAAAACCAAGTTCGAATTCTGGTCGGGTTCGTTATATTAACTTAAGCGCAAATACGCTTGCGTAATGTATAAATCCACTTCTCTCGCAGCAGGACAGACTTGATCCTATAGCCTTGGTTGGCAACCAGTCTATGCAGGAAGAAACTGCAGCCTACTGCGAAAACTTCTTCTGCCTAGTCAGACATTAATCGAAAGACATGATCGTCAAAGCGTGCATCCCGTATCGCCTTTGTCTGACTGATACTTGCTCGAGAACAATGAATTTGCAAAAAATCGAAGGGCAATCAAAGATTATCCGCATATTCATGAAGAGTCAAGGTATCACAGCTTAGATGTCAGGTCAGGACCATTAACATTGCAGATTCTTCTTTGGATTTTATCAAGAATCTCTAAATATACAGCAGGAGAACCAGACCAGATTCTGCAGCAATGTTCACAACAAGGACGACTCGTAGACTTATAAATATGTCAGATAGATTTATAGAATAATAACAATTGTTCTTTTCAGAATTTTATACAATACTGAAGAAGGCCTTGAAACACGTCAGGCTGGCAACTTAGAGTTGGGGAACACAAATAAAAGGATATTCGTCCTGATAATTAATGGAATAACTGCGAAACAATACTCTCGAGTTTCAAAGCAAGCGCCTCATTCAGTTGCTTCTCAATTCAATTTTCTCAGGGTGTCGAATAGCTAAAAGGCATTTAAACATAATGGGTGTTTCTAAAAAAAGATCACGTTATCAATTTTTCATCCCAGTGGGTCTCCCGAGATCTCGTTTGAGATCTTTTCTCTTGTATCTACGAGCAATTTTAACTTCAAATTAAATGCAAAGAAAGATGATCGCTGCAAATAGCGTTACACAAAACATAAGGGAACAAAACAGTGCTAAATTACGTCAAATAAAAATAATTGAATTTTCATACATACACTGTTCTTTTTCTCTTCTATATATTTTTTCATTCTTTTCTTTCTTTCTTTTTTACAGTATGACATATTTTAGAAAAAAAAACCTGTCGAGTTAGAAATAAAGTATCATATTCGGAATGATCTGGCAGCATTTTCTGAATTTTCTTTTCTATAAATATTTTCATGGTAATTTTTCTAGATATTTATATCTAACATTCGTCCTTGCTTCGAATATTCCTGCCATATCTAGTCTGCTTCTCCCTCTATATCTCTAGAGATTCTTGACTAAATCCAAAGAAAAATGTGAAATGTTATTGATCTTGTTCTGGCATCTCGGCTTCAGTCACTTTTCCACCAACGTAATGTCCTTTCTACAATATGCATTTTGTGTAAATATTTTCATGGTAATTGTTCTGATGACCTTTCCTCCGTGGTACCTAGACTTTATAAATTTAAGCGCAGTACGAGATTGTCGGCAAGGTCTCATCATTTTACAGTTGAAATGGCAAGATGTATCCGTAAGTTAACAGTTTTTTTCTCTCGCACTTCTCGCTTGTGGAACGCTCTTTCGGCTTTTTGTTTCCCAGCCAAATTTGATCTTCAAAAATTTAAATGCAATGACAATCGTTATCTTCTGTTTTGTTAATCCCTGTTCTTTTATTCTTCTTGCTCCTCAATAATTTCGTTTTCTCATATTCTCTGACACTCAGTAACCTCATTGGTTCTTATTGAATTTATTATCTTGCTTGGGGCGAAATGATTATAAAAAAGAATTTTTGAGAAGTTTTATTGTTACTTGTTGGGCTTTATACACCTGCTTTCTCATACCCATGGTTAAAAATGGCTTCGGGTGAAAGATGCAGTAGATCTGAGCAAAAGCCACCCTTCTTCGAACCTCGTGGACTGGCGCTACAGAATCACAAATAATTCTACTAGATATCAAAAATGACATCACCTGAGTACTTTCAACAGCAGCAGCAACTAAAATGGATCCCATTTGAAACTCGAAGAGAAAATAACATAACCAAGATGGTGACGCTTCACATTATTGTTCTAAGTGCCACGTCGCTTCAGGACGTGGGTGATCATGGCTCTCCACAACCTCCAACCCTTTGCAGGCCTTAGCAACGTTTATCCCTTTGCCAAGCCGCCCACACACCCCATTGAGCTATCCATTCCCACAAGTGTGTAAGTTAGGTGAACAGATGCTTTCTCCTTCTCCGCTTACCTTCGATGTGCTCCGTGGATGTCTAATTATCCAAAACTCTCTTCCAATAAATTTTTGTCGTCCTTGGTATGACATTAAACTACATCCGCGTCCTGGGTAAGACGTTAAACTACATCCAACAGCAAGGCCTCTGATCAGGAGGTTTTGAAAAGCGTGGAACCACCTCTTAATTGCTGGTGGCAGACTCGCAAAGTCAGCTTAAGAACTCTTAGAAAGTGTTATAAAAGCAAAGAAAGAAGTAAGAGCTATTAACTGTAAGCAAAAAGAACAGATAGTTGACTAGAAAATAGAATCCAGTGCGTGAGCTATGTGTTGGGAACATAAATATCCAGATGCAGAAATTTTCCTCACTATATAATGTCATAACAGACTATGAAAAGGATGCTACAGAAATCCTGTGTCACAGAGGTATAGTGAAATATGCTGCCAACACACAGATATTAATCAAAGAGGTGGAAAATAGACTTAAAAACAAAGAAAATACTCTAGAACTGTTATGTAATATCTAATCTCCGAAGAGTCCCCATCTGCCTAGTTATTTAATGCTTAACTGAAGAGAGAATAGACGGATTCTTACCTTTCCTAATGTTATTTGTACAAAATTTAATATGATGATCTCGACTAGAATTCGAACTCAGGTGTGAGAGTGCACATTTCGAATCTTTAACCGTTATACTATCAGCATATACCTTAAGCAGATCTTTTCTGAATCAGAAAACATAAACAGCGTTTGTCCTGTACAAATCTTTCTTATCTTCTTAACAGAAGACCAAATCTAAAGCGATTGAAAAAAGAAGAAAAGTGATAAAGAAAGAAAGAAAAGGGTTGGGTTTTTTTTAGGCTTGTGTAGGAATTACAAGAAGAAAAAAAGTCCGAAACGACACAGAGAAAAAAATGAAGAAATAAGAAAAATCTATATTCATAATAAACTTAAAAAAAAAAAAAAAAAAGGAAGTATTATTTTTCAAGCATATCTCGCTGAACATGTTGTTCACTTGAGAGTCGTTAGCTGCGGGGCTTGTAGCCAATTTTTGATTTAATGCACTAAACAACATCGAGTATGATCAGAGCTCTATCGAACAGAAGCCAGTATAATTGGCTGGCCTCCCGATCCGAAGTAGAACAGCTCTGACTTTTACCAGCTAACCCGGAACAAACAAGTGTCCGGGACTGATTACAAACTGACACCGGTCAGGCTTTTCATGCGATTACTGTCCGTGGTGATCCCAGCACGTATAATTGAAAATGATTACAAATACTAAGTGTTACAATTTCAAAGGTCACAAAGAGGTCTTGAGATAACTAAAGTTGCATGTCGTTACAGAAGCTTTCTCAATAAATGGAATAGTGCATTTGGTAGTTAAATGACCCAAACGTACACATTGAACAATACTAATTATAAATCATGAAATTATTAAATTTAACCAATAAATGTGTAAGGTAGGTGAACAGATGCTTTCTCCTGCTCCGCTTACCTTCGATGTGCTCCGTGGATGTCTAATTATCCAAAACTCTCTTCCAATAAATTTTTTTCGTCCTTGGTATGTTATCGATGGTAAAATTACATATTTTGGCTGAATGAAGCCGTGATGCTATTTTATATCATTATCTCTATACATCGACAGGTGATTTCTCCAGCCTTCCAAAACTAGTCTAAAGTATTCATTGTAAGTAATGTGATTTTTCGATGAACTATTGAGAGCTGTATCGTCATTTTTAATGTTTTTATCACTGCGCTTCGGCCAATAACGTCTGCTGTATCCTTTAGCTGTATAATCTCCCCAATTATTCCATTTTTTTTAATTTAATTTTTCAAATTTTGAACACTAACGCAATTCAAAAAAATTCACAGAGCAATGAAGAGCATGAATCTTTCATGCGTAGATTTGTGAATTCTTCAGAAAATTTCCAAATTTTAGCCGATCCAATATACAATTGAAGAAGACCGAAAATGCATTGGCTGAAACGTTGTATTATTCCAAAGTAATTATACCAGTTCAAAACATGAATTGTTTAATAACAGTATATTCATTAAAAGGTCATTCGTTTATACAACCAACTTGTACAACGAAATCTTGATTCCAGATTGTAATCAGATTCTCACCTGTCACTTGTCGAACATCACAATTCCTCTTAGTAATTCAAATTATGCTGTAGTATCAGTTGATATTTCCTTTGCTCGCCTATTAGACATGAACCCCATATTCACAAGAATTAGGATTCGTTTCATTTTTTTCGTGAGGACCCTTGAAGTAAAATATGTAACATTCTTATTGAGAATTCGCCACTAAGGATTCTTCTTAGGGTAAAAGCCGACATCGATGCTTTTGCACCTTCTCGGAAGTACCAGCTGAAACCACAATTATTTTCTAGGTTCACACCTGCCTATTCAACTACTATAATCCACCTGAATTACTTTTCCGGCAGTACCAGCGTGACATTTCCGATCACAATAGACGTCTCTTTGTGTCCGCTCGGAATAATTGTAAAGGTGTCCTCAGTGAGGCGAAATCTTTGTTTGAACATATCTTGCGTTCTGTGTTATTTCGGGGTCCCCACGCTACTACATAAAATTGAATCAACAAAAAGGATGATTTCTTTTTCTTATTCTTTTTATTAGGAAAGAGTGGTGGCAGTTTGGAATCTAAGAAGCAGCAGGAGGAATGACGTCACAGGAACGCATGTTCAACGTTGGCTCAACGCCTTTCCGTGGGTGGTCTTAGTAAGTCTCTCAACCTGGGTGTGGGAGTCGCGTCGAGACTTCAGAATTCTTGCGTCCTGTCTATTACAATCGCGCCGTTTGGGACATATCTAAAATCCAGGCAAAAGCAATCCATTCAAAATACCTTCCCCATAAAGCACTCCGGACAATCGTTCACCATTCTGGCCCTGGTCTCCACATCCTATAACTGCCAGAATGATACACCGTATAACCTCTAACAAGTTTTCTTATCGTGATTACTGGTGACTATGTAATAATGTGCTAAATAAGAGTAAGTCCGGTATCCCTCCTTCTTCAATGAATTTGTGGTGTTATTACAATGTTTTCCTGGTAAATTCTTTTCCAATTCTACTATTGATTCACCTGAAGTATCTATACCTGACTTATCACTCAGAACCGAGTCTCTACTGTCTTTTCTGCATATAACTCCATCCATAGTCTCTACTCTCATCTCTAAACTGAATCACTGCAAAACAGCAGGACTTCATGGTATCCCTAAAAGAATAATAAGGGAATTGGTGCACGTAATGGCTTCTGTTCTCTCTAAACTCTATAATAATTACCTTGCCTCTTCTTGCTGTCCTGCTTGTAGGAAATCCTCTTCCTTAGTTCCTGGTTTTAAGAACTCAAGTGAACCGTCTGACCCTTCTAAATATCGACGTATTAGTCTTTCATCTCTTTTTGGCAAATTTCCTAGAAGCTCTAATCAACTCCGAATTAGTTAAACACCTCACCTCGCAGAGTTTCCCTTCCGACAAACAATATGACATTCATTTTTCTAGGTCAACTGCTGATGTGTTAACAGTTATTGCTGAAAGAGTCTGTTACGCTTTAGATAAGAATGGTGAAGCTCGGGCTATTGCTTTGGACACCTCGAAGGCATTTTTCAGGGTTTGGCATGCTGGTTTTCGTCAAAAGTTGAAAAGTTATTATATTTTGAGACGAATTTTTTTATTTGATTCAATGTTTTTTTTTAGCAAATCGCGAAATGAAAGCACTCTTTTACGGCTACTCTTCTATATTTCTTACACTAATGCCGACGTGTCGCAGGACTCTATCCTTCAAAACTGTTCTTAATTATTCACCTAATACAAAGCCCATGTGTCACTGAAGGCAGAGGTTTACTGAATGGTATTGTATGAACGTAAGAGGAATAGGTAAGAATTATGATATGTAGGGTATATAAAGGTTGATTCTGGATTTGAAGAGGTTAAAATTCTAATGATATGGGAATCATTATCTCAGGAGTTTTGCATCACAAGGCAGCGGATTTTTATACCTCCTATCTCATCAGTGTAATTTTTATGTCACGTACCTTGTAGGCCAGGTTAATTAATAAAATATGCTCGCCTTCGAATATTAGAACAGACTTTTATCTGAGATCCAACTGGACATAGCTTGATGTACCGCCGGTAGAAAGTTTGTGAGCATGAAGCACAAAGAATGTTTGCAGAAACGCTATAGGCAAACTCCGAGTTTTATTCAAGAATGACCAGTATTTCAAGTATAAAACTAAATCACAGTCAGGTAGTGCATTATCCTAGAGCCGACCGACCAGTCTCGTCTAATCCATCTACGATGAAAGAAAGGCCGCATTGGAAAGTCAAAGTCATGGTTTTATGGTTCAACCTTCGTTGTTCGCTCTTATTCGATAAAGAAGAAGACGACGATCGAGAGAGAACTGAATGCTCTACGGTAGTTCAAACGACTTAGCCTGGATTATCGTTGAGTTAAAGTAAAAGCCAGTACAAGAGAGCGGAAGATCTTTTATGCAGTGAGAGATCACTTTCTTCCCTGGCCAGTCACCGCCACTAACACAGCCAGCCAATGCTTTTAACCCGTTAGTCGCCATCTAAAAAAAAAAAAGAAGAAATGGTTAACGAAAGGTGTGCAATGTAGAAAAGAGAGCGATTTTTTCCTTCTTTTTCTTACGGCTTTTAAATAAGATTTCTTTAAGTGCTTGAATTTAAAAATATATATTCACCCAAGTTTATCCTTTTTGTTTGTCAATATTTATTATTTGTTTTATAACGGTTTGCTGAGGTTGATGCGTTTTCCCATCGGTGACATCGATTGGTTACTCATCTGTGTTAAAAGGTTAGGATTTCTAATGCTACTTCTCGAAATATATCCTCATTATTTGCAAGAATTGGAGAAAAAGTTTCCTACTACCATTTGGATACATAGCTTCTATATTTCTTCTTCTAAGTGCCGTATCCCTTTAGGAAGTTGGTGATCATGACTCTCCACAATTTCCTATCCTTGTAGTTCTTAATAGATTTTGTCTTCTTGTTCTCTCTTTACCTTGTGCCACCATTCATTTATTCAAGTTTGCTATGTAGGTTATTCAATGTTTACCACTGACCCTCTTGCATTCAGTTTGTTCTGTGTGTATCAAATTTTCCAAGCACTCTTTCTTAGAATCTTTTATGTTAAGTATAAGTGTCCTTTTTGTTTCTGTCTTCTCTAAAACTTCGTCGTTGTTCTCATTTTTGGTCCATGGTATTCTCAGTATCCTTCTGTAGTAACACATTCTCTCAAGTTTCTTCTTCATCAGTGAAGAGATTGTCCAGCATATACTGCCATATAGGTTGACCGATATTAAAAAATGATGCAGTAAATTTTTCTTTGTTTTTTTTTTTTAACAAAAATGTTGTCGTTCCTTGACACGTTGCTTAACGTTTGCAAGATATTTTTCTCTGCCCCAATGTGTCTTCGAATTTTAGTGACGCTCTTGCCGACCTCTGTTAAAACACTTCCCAGATAAGTTGTTTACTTGTTAGATTGTGGTATCTCTAATTTTTAATTTACATGTTGGACAGTACCATTTGCTAACAAATATGCATGTCAATGTTACGTTCTACTAGATTTTGTGGCGTACTTTGTCAAATGCTTTTGCATAATCTATAATCTATAAAACACATTTAGGCAACACCTACTGATATCCATAAAATGATTTTATTTAACGGATGTCTATGTGAGCAGAACTTTGTAAATAATAGGGTTCAGTAGATATCTAGACCAATAATCATTATCAATAAATAAAAAGAAGTTTGAGATACTTATCAATGATCCAATAAAGGTTACGCAATGTTAACTTTAGATGTTAAGTAGTGAATTGTTAACATCGAGTAATTTTTAATTGGTTATCGATAAATATCGTGAAACTTTTTTATTTATTGATAATAATACCAGGCATAATAGATAGATAGATAGATAGATAGATAGATAGATAGATAGATAGATAGATAGATAGGAACAGGGACTGATAGATAAGAACAGACTGAGGAGATAGATAGATAGATAGATAGATAGATAGGAACAGGGACTGATAGATAAGAACAGACTGAGGAGATATATATATATATATATATATATATATATATATATATGTTATTTGTTTTATTTAATTATAACGCTGTCTGTCTGCACATATATATATACATACATATATATATATATATATATATATATATATATACACACACACAAACAGACAGCGTTATAATTAATAAAACAAGTAATATATATATATATATATATATATATATATATATATATATATATATATATGAGAGAGAGAGAGAGAGAGAGAGAGAGAGAGTGAGAGATAAAATATAAAATTTGTCGTTGAGCTGATTGCTGTTACCTTCAGCATCCTCACTCAAAATCTTTGTAGACGGAACCTGCAGCAATTGACTGTTTATATTTATCTTTTTTTTTAATATGCAATTTCATTGGTGCAAAGTTTAATCTTTTTCCTTCCACCGTGCTTGTATGCGTGCGCGTGTCTGCGTCCACGCGCTCATGCGCTGGTGGACTTTGAGGTCAACACCTCGCGATCACCGTCTGTTTCATTCTTCAACGCAGCCTTCAGGCTTCAATTTTACGTTCAAGCATGAAACAGAGGTGAACTGTTGTATGTTAACAAAGCATCCACTTTTATCTTTATATACGCTATATCCATGATATTGAGCACTCTTGCCCATAAATATATACCCCTAAATCTATATTTTATTATATATATTTTTCTCACATATATATATATATATATATATATATATATATATATACTAAAGTTTATGATAAATGCCTGTCTGCTTCCTGTTTTCCTGCTATTTGGAAATTCACTCCTGTAGTTCCAGACTTTAGGAATCATCTAATCCTTCTAACTATCGACCTATTAGCTTTGTGGCAATTACTAGCTCCTCTAATCAACTCTGAATTGGTTAAGCATCTAACCTCGCAATGTCTTGTTTCAGATAAGTAATACGGCTTTCGCTTCTATAGGTCAGCTACTGATGTAGTGACTATTATTGTTCAAATAGTCTATCAAGCTGGATAAGAAAGGTGAAACTCGGTTGTTGCTTAGGATATATCGAAAGCAGTTGACAGAGTGAAGCATACCTGTCTTCTTCACAAGTTGAAAGTTGAATAATGTCGTTTTTTGACGTTAAAAAATACGTCAAAAAACGACATTATTACGTCATTATTTTTGCACCAACCTAATAGATGTCTCCCCCTGGGTTTTTGAATCTACGTTCTTACTAATTTTCATCAATGATATTTCTGATGGTGTCAACTTTCAACTGGAATATCTACGCAACTATTTATTCCTGACTTAATTGTAAGTTTGATCGCTTTGATAACATCAAATTGTTAGCTGATCTCAAAAGTGATCTGCTGTTAACTGGAACGAGGAATAGCTTCTTAATTTTAACGCCTCCCAAATAAAACAACATTCTATTAATCATCGGAGAGACACCTTCCTGCTTTCCATCTGTATGGCTGATGCTAGCCTCCAAAAGAATGATTCATTGCGCTTTCTCAGACTAAGCTTCTCTGTTGACATGAAGTGGACAGATTATATTCAATCAATTGCTAGGTCTGCTTGTTAAGAAAATTGGTTTCCTGTGTCGTACCAGACAATTTTGATCTCCTGAATTTCTTACATATTTATAAGTCCACCATTCGTGCATGGTTTGAATATTGTTGCCACAAAAGCTCTGGTGATCTTGCTATATATTTAGAGATTCTAGACAAAATCCTAAGAAGAATCTGCAGTAATATTGGTCGTGACCTGTCATTCCGGCTTCAGTCACTTTCCGACCGCCGTAACCTATCTTCCTTGTGACTTTTCTATAAATACTTTCATGGTCATTGTTCGGATCAACTTTGTTCTATGGCATCTGGACTTTATGAATTTAAGCACAGTACGAGATTGGCGGTAAGGTATCATTACTTTACAGTTAAATTGGCTAAATGTAATTCTTTGCTAACAGTTTCTTCTGTCGCTCGTAAATCTCTCTTCCGGCATCTTCCTTCCTAGTCAACTTTGATCTTCAAAAATTTAAATGCAATGTCAATCGTTATCTACTGTATTCTTGATTCTTCTTATTTTATTGTTCAGGCTCCTTAATAATGTTTCTTTTTATTATTCTTTAACACTTAACAACCCTTTGTCTCTTAGCGACTTGATTGGGGTGAAAAAGATTAGATAGATAGATAGATAGATAGATAGATAGATAGATAGATAGATAGATAGATAGATAGATAGATAATATTGTATATTGAGTGCTGATGTTAATAAAATAGTATATTTATTATATTACTAATACGCACACACACACACACACACATACATACAGGTCGTAAATTCATGATGCAGTTCTATGACGTCGTGTCACGTGAGAGAACGAAATATTAACAACAGAACCATGTCTAGATGCAATGTAATGTGTTGCGGCTAGTTTGAAATGCCATATATTACAATTATATATATATATATATATATATATATATATATATATATATATATATATATATATATATATATATATGTAAGCAAATATATGGATATAGATCCGACAGTATGAAGAAAAATATACGGAAAAAACAAACAAAAATCCTTATATGCAATTATGCTGTTTTAATGTTAATATGTCAACGTCCTGAAGATGGTTTATTAGACCGAAACGTCCGACGTTGACATATTAAAATTAAAACAGCATAATTGCATATAAGGATTTTTGTTTGTTTTTTTCCGTATATTTTTCTTCATATATATATATATATATATATATATATATATATATATATAGTTAATATGTTGTTACAATTATATATATATGTATGTCTATATGTCTGTGTGTGTGTGTGTGTATCCGAGCGCGTGACCTGAAGATTGCGTTTAAGCATGAAACAGGCTATTGCCACTCAGTTTTAACCTCAGTGTTCACTTTTATATTTACATCCTATCTATCGCTGATATTGAACGCTTTTACCCATAAATATAGTAGTATACATTAAATATATATGTTACTCATATATATATATATATATATATATATATATATATATATGTGTGTGTGTGTGTGTGTGTGTATCTCCATGCAGGTGAACCAATAACTCCGTAGCCTGTCACGATTATTAACTGAAACTGTCACTTTATAGTTCAACACTGAATCAAGGGAATTTACAAAGAAGGCGATTATGCTGAAAAATGACGTGGAAAATAAAGACTGTCATCATTAGGCGACGGACTTATTGATCTGCCTACCTGCTACAGGTATTAGGTTGGTGCAAAAATAATGACGTAATAATGTCGTTTTTTGACGTTCGTTTTTTGACGTTAAAAAATACGTCAAAAAACGACATTATTACGTCATTATTTTTGCACCAACCTGATATTTTTCGCTATTTTTCTCTTCACTATCTACGCCATTTCTTACGCTTTTTTTCCTCATATTATTTGTCCTCGCTTCTTTCCTTTCCTCTTTCTTTTTTCTTTCTTTCTTTCTTTCATTAGTTTCATGTCTCCTTTTTTCTCTTCTTCCTTTCTTTCTCGCTTTTCTATCTCACCCTTCTCTTTTCGCTATTTCGATTAGTCCTCTCCTACATCTTCCCTCTCTCCCACTACACCTTTTCATTCCATCTAAATTCGGCGTCTTGAATTTGCTTTGACGTTCATGCTATGGATGGACAGAAACCATAAAAGCCGGTACCTTGAATTTCTTTTATGCATCTTCTTTCTTTTGCATTTCTCTTCGCCATATTATATCTCATTCTTATATGTCTTTACTAAGCTTACCTAAGTCTGGCAAAAGGTAAAATAAAGGAGGAAGCTGACGGTAAGAAGATTATATTGGGTCAAACTCTCCAGTGAAAAGAGATCGTGTATCGTAAAAAACAACTGTTGGAATATTGAGAATACCTGGTCCCGTGCTCTGGACCATTGCATAGTGTGATCATCTCAATTTCCACTCAAGCCCAGAATGATTATTTACTAAGGATAGCATATAGCATGGGACCATGAGAGTTGAATATTCAATGAGGATAAAACTCACCACACTAACGAACTGTTCTGTGAGAATTTGCTCTACAGCAGGAGCACTCTAGGTTCATAAAACTCAAAGGTTGAGTTTTTATTATTTCATTGTTTTGTTTATTCAGTCTGACGTTGTTGTTGTTGTTTATTGTCGAATATTTTACAAGACACAATTTCATCAATACAAAAAAGTATGTCCAGTGATTAAGTTTTGATCAGATTTCATGATTTCTTATCATACGTTTCTAGAAGAGCACTAAGTCTTTCTTAGTTCAACATAAACAGAAATCGGGAAAGTGATTTTTGTAATAGATAGATAGATAGATAGATAGATAGATAGATAGATAGATAGATAGATATGAAGAGCCTAGTACATAGATAGATAGATAGATAGATAGATAGATAGATAGATAGATAGATAGATATAAAGAGCCTAGTACAGAGATAGATAGATAGATAGATAGATAGATAGATAGATAGATAGATAGATAGATATGAAGAGCCTAGTACATAGATAGATAGATAGATAGATAGATATGAAGAGCCTAGTACAGAGATAGATAGATAGATAGATAGATAGATAGATAGATAGACAGATAGATGAAGAGCCTAGTACAGAGATAGATAGATAGATAGATAGATAGATAGATAGATATGAAGAGCCTAGTACAGAGATAGATAGATAGATAGATAGATAGATAGATAGATAGATAGATAGATAGATAGATAGATAGATATGAAGAGCCTAGTACAGAGATAGATAGATAGATAGATAGATAGATAGATAGATAGATAGATAGATAGATAGATAGATAGATAGGAATGGGTGTGTAAGATAGATATGGACAGACAGAAATAGAGAGAGGGAGAGAGAGATGATAGACTCTTATAGTCAAGGACAGATAGATAGATAGATAGATAGATAGATAGATAGATAGATAGATAGATAGTGAACCGACTGAAATAGAAAATACATGCATACATAATGATTGCATTCTATTGACAAAAAAATCATTTCTTCATTGGTTCCGCACAATAATGGACGTATGTATGACCATTCACCCCGGCTTCAGTCTAGCCTCTGGTCCTTTGAAGAGATACGTACGCAAAAAAGTATTACAGCAGTATGTAATTATGCTACACACATACATAGACAAAGACATACACAGATACATATATACATCCTGTCCCTAGTTAAAGTTAACACAAGTTTAAATATAAAAAATGGGTTAGAAATATTGCTTGCAACATTTTACAAGTGCGGAAAGGCTGCTTAAAAAATAGCATTCGATATCCTAGTCATTTTACCTGAACTGAAATGCTGTCCACTCGTGCGAAATGCACACCTACCTCAGTCAGAAAACACCTCGTCTAATAGCTGTGTTATATAGATATTTAACCAGCCAAGTTTATTCTTAGACCAATCCAGAACTTGTACTGGCAGCCAACCGCCTATATACGGATAGAAAATGAGTTCAGTAAATATTCAAAAGAGGCACTGTGGAGTAATGGATAGCGGCTCAGATTGGGGAATCGGAGAGCCTAGTTCGAATTCCAGTCGATTCCATTACTCCATTTATGTTCTAATATCCTTGGGAAAGTTATGAATCCGCTTCTTCAAAACTATGGGTAAATATCAGACCGGGTTCTCTAGCCTTGCTAGCGGGTTCTCTAGCAACTGGTCTACCGCAGAAAGATACAGCAATCTACTGTGGGAAAAAATCTGTATTGTCAGTCGTATATCAAAAGATACATGATCGCCTAAGTTTGTATCACGGATGTCACATAACTGACTGACTGAAATATTAAAAAAATATAAAGAATTGTACGACAAGGATTCGTCTCCCCACTAGAATTAATCGATCTATCCACAGAGAGAAATTATCGGAGAGAATTAGAAATCCTACCAGGATACATTATTGGCGGACACAAAATTTTAACATCATAATCATATAACTCAATGTTGATAACAGATACAGAAATAATAGAAAAAAGGACTAAAGAACAATTGCAAGAAGACTGGATGCATGATTGTTAGTTAAAGCATCTGCCCGACATGAAAATTAGAAATTGGAGATATCAAAATCGAACAAGTAAAACAATTTAAATATCTGAGAAGACAGAAAGTGCGACACTGAAATTCAAAGAGAAAAAGACAAAAGGACTGAAGAATTATGTAATATAAGTCCTCCTATATGGCAGTGAATATTGAACAATCTTCCTCACAGATGAAAAAGTGACATGAAGCACCAGAAATGTGATTCTACAGAAGGACATTGAGAATACCATGGACCGAACATGTGAGCAACGACGAAGTTTTAGAGAAAATAGAAACAAAAAGGACACTTATACTTCGAATCAAAAAGAGACAATCGCATTTCTAAGTTATATGCTGAGAAAAGAGTGCTTAGAAAATATGATACTCACAGGACAGATTGAAGGCAAGAGGGACAGAGTAAAACATTAAATAACCTACCTAAACAGTTTCGGTAAATGGATGATGGAGCAATGTTTAGGAGACATAACAAAAAGATAAACATTTATTAATAGCTACAAAGGACAGGAAACTGTGCAGGGTCATGATGGCCAATGTCCTGAAGGGAAAAAGCACATAGAGGAAAATGAATTAGTAAAGGTAGATTTTTTTTTTGTTTTTTTTTTTTTTTCATTAGGAACAGAATTTAATTTCGCGTTCTCATATTCACCTTAGGAAGGCACAAAGATTACTGAATATTATGATCGTTCTTTCAATTTCCGCTTTTAGACAGATTTTTTTAAGTTGGCATTCAAACGATATTTCCCTATACTCTCGTTGGAGTCTCCCATTTGTGAGAAGAAGCATATTTTATGGTTTTTATATGTTGTCGCCTTATCGTGGTTATTATTAAAGACACTCATTATAAAGTTTCGTTTGTACACAATGTAGGTAAAGACAACAGCAGGTGCTGGTAGTGTGGCTGTTATCGGTGCATGGAGTGGAATCGGCGAGGTAAGTTCTAATTCCCGCCAAATCTGCTGATTGCATTTTCGAACAAATACCGTTGGGAATAGCATTACTCAATCACCTCTTCCCATCACCCAGCTATTGGTTAAATAGTAAAGCAGACTAGAAACTCTAGCCTTTGTTAGCAGCCACTCGAGTTGAAGTACAACTCTGAATTACAAACTAGTTGCGCGTGAGGATAAAAATAGTATAAAAACGCACTAGACAAAAACATATCTGTCTATATTTCTGAAATGAAGTATTATGTACACTATTTACATTATTCGGACTATTGTCCTCATCTTTGTCGCCATATTTATTACAACGTTTCGGCCTTTCAGTATCTGTCTATATTTCTGAAATGAAGTATTATGTACACTATTTACATTATTCGGACTATTGTCCTCATCTTTGTCGCTATATTTATTACAACGTTTCGGCCTTTCAGTATCTGTCTATATTTCTGAAATGAAGTATTATGTACACTATTTACATTATTCGGACTATTGTCCTCATCTTTGTCGCCATATTTATTACAACGTTTCGGCCTTTCAGTATCTGTCTATATTTCTGAGATGTGGTATTATGTACACTATTTACATTATTCGAACTATTGTCCTCATATTTGTCGCCATATTTATTACAAGGTTTCGGCCCTTCAGTATCTGTCTATATTTCTGTGATGTGGCATTTGTACACTATTTACATTATTCGGACTATTGTCCGCATCTTTGTCGCCATGTTTATTACACCGTTTCGGCCGTTGTACGCTCCAGCCTTCTTCAAGTGATTGGAATGTCGAACTGAACAGACTTCTTCAATGTTGATTTTTTTCTATCTGAAACTTTCAAATTCAAACCAGTTATTAAAATATTATTTCCCAATTTATTTTTTACCCTAATAGATAGACTTTTAGAATTCAAACGATTTATGATTTGATTTTGCTATGATGGATTGAATGGACATGCGTTATAGTATTTTCTATTTCAAATCTTGCAATTCGACTTTTGTATTTGAGCTTTTCTGATTCTCTGACCATCATGAACCTTGTTTATTTCGAGCTGGCATGTCGAAGGCGTTTCTTCTACAGGAGAGTCCCACTCCAAGGAAAAGCACATTTGTTCATGAGCTGTCTGGAGTAAGCATTTCAGATTCTTGCACAGTTCTTCGCCGTCATCTTTTATTTAATTTCGCAAAAACATCCATAATGCAAATCCCTTGCAGAAGAAACATATTTAAAATGAAGAAAACTGTATAAAAAATCAAAATCAAACATTATGTTTCATCAATGCACTTATTTTGAAATAAATATTTCAATTAGGACTATAAACTCTAGAGAAAAAAAGAAAAATGTCTAATTGAAATGATTTAAATGTGTGAAGAGTGCCAGAGCTCACACACTTGCATTCGAGGCCAATCTAGTTGGTCAAATGTCTCGTCATTTAGTAAGTTGACACCACTTAAAGAGGAATTATCGTTAAGATTTCTTTTTTTATGTCCAAAACGTTGTTCTATTCCTGCTCGAAGTGGTTTCGTTCAAACGGATAAAGAAAAAATATATCCATTTACACGCAACTCAAAGAACAAGCCTACAAACATTTTTTCTTCAAGGTAAACACGTTAAAAAAAATCTTTTCTCTAAAAGTTTCGACAACCACCAAAATTGACCAATTAGAAAGCAAAAATAAAAAACATGCATTAAATGTATCTGTGTGCAAACAGATATTTTAAATAATGTAGAAATGTCAATATCAAGCATGTGCAGAAGTTTAAATATCTGTGTAGCTTTTTAAGGGAATAGAAATTCTGGCACTGAGATATGAACACGCATTGGACTAGCGAACGAAGGTGCTGAGAAACGGGAAAATTTCATTAGAAATAAAGAAAAGAGTGATGTGGTATCTATCTTCTTATATGGCAGTGAATGAGGAAACAGACTAAAAGCAGCAGAAATGTGTTATACAGAAGGATACTATAAGTTCAATGTACGGAATGATTAAGCAAGAAGGAAGTCTGAAGGAGAATGGCAACAGAAAGAACACACATTCACTTATATTCAGAATCAGGAATAACAGCTGGAATTCCGTTGACATATAGTGAGGAAGTATAGCTTGGAAAACTTAAACCGCACAGGGCATATTTGAGGACAAGAGCATATTTGAGGACAAGTTAGCGACTCACTTACGTGATGACCCTGTGTGAATGAATTGGGGTGGGGAATAGAGCCTGGGCCTTAGCAAAGAAAGAAAAACTACTAAAAGCCATAAGGGATAGGAAGTTGTGGTGAGCCATGATCGCTTCTGTGCTGAAGGGATGCGGCATATGGAAGAAGAAGAAGGTTATAACCTCCTATCAATCTGCGTTTAAAAGTTTAGGGTGTAAAATCTAACTTCTCTAACGGAAATACCACGTTTTAAAGCGAATTTCCAAGATGTCTTGTTATCCAAAGAAGAAATATTTTACCCAAATTTGGCTAAGTTACTCATGTAACCCATGAGAAGTAGGATCTTGAGAGTCGTATCTGTAGAAAGTAACGCCTAAGGCAAGAACTCTAACATTGCAACACTATCTAAACCTCTGATACCCTACTAAAATACAAAGTAGACCTACTACTTAAAAATACAAGGCCATTAATATATAAAAAAATATATATGGAATATATTATGGTAGTGTAACCCGGATATAAGAGAAACCCGGATATAAGAGGTATTTCTCTGGTCCCAAATTAGAGCCATACTTACCTAAACAAAATAGACGAAACCCGGATATAAGAGAAACTCGGATATAAGAGAAACCCGGATATAAGATACTTCTTCTCCTGTCCCAACTCTCTTATATCCGGGTTACACTGTATTAGTCTGCCGTTATTTCCGCAAATGAGATTCATTCTATAGTTCCACCAGTTCAGACCTTTACATCTACAGCACGTCATTTTACCTCTCCGAAATCGAATCACCTTTATTTCCTCCGTGTTCCAATTATAATAAGAAAATTCCACTTTTGCCCAAAAAAACTTTGAGCAACAGATTCTTCCGTAAATGTTTCTCTGAACTATAAAATCATCATCAGGGGCTCTCCCTACGGATTCTCCCGGGAGGATTGGCAGAGGAAGAGAGGGGTTTTTTTTCCCCTGTCGTAGTAGATGCTGTGGTTGTAGTATCTGTTCCGTGCTGGTGGCCTTCTCTCTTCCCTTGCATTCCCCACACTGTTGCCTAATATCTGTTACGTAGCAGTGGTATGACTATCAACTCAATCTATGACCAGCTTAGACAAGCTATGACCAGCTTAGACCAACTCGGGTCCCCAGATTAAAAACCGACCATGTGTCACAACCTGGCTCAGTGGGGGGGGGTCAATCCTCACCTGTTCTCCTTGTATTCATAATTTCCTCTTCTCTTCCGCATATATCTCACGTGCCATTCATTATGTCACTTTCAACTGTAACCGTCTACTATGAGTTACCCTTATTGGGTGAAATTTAGTATTAAAACATTGAAATAAGAAGACTATCTTTTATCTGCTATATTTTATTTGAAGGGGATTTCAATTTTGACAATATAATGGTACTATATGAATGTGTTCTTTTACGTAATTATGGCAACACGAACACAGAAACAAAGTCTTTTAAAGTATGAAGTTGACCAAAAGCTTCGTTCACTTTATTAAGCTAATTTTCTATTTAATAAGCGAACCATCCTTTTGTTCAAGGCAATACATAAACTCAAAGTATAGGTGTTGTGGATTCCGAGATGAAATCCGGTCTCAAATGAATGACAAACGCAGGAATGAAATATAGCAAATAAATCTATTGACGTAATAATACAATTGGTAATACGATTAGTAGATCCAGAAATGTGGTTAGTAGTAATAATATATATATATATATATATATATATATATATATATATATATATATATATATATATATATATATATATATATATATATATATATATATACAGTCAGTATCAAAGTATGACTTCCTTCTGAGTCTACGTGCTCGCAACTTTGACTCCTACAAAGCGGTTACCTCACACTCTCACTCACTCACTGTATCACTTCCGGGTATTCACCGGCAGCAGTACAAGTACACACTGGGCGAGTCCACTTGTATAAAAAGGGGTGGACCCCTTAACAATAGGTAAACACGCTTTAATCATCATTTACATTTTTGATTGATGAAAAATATGATATAAAGGTACCACAAGAAAACAATCTTTATCACATAATGACATCACAGAATCATCTTTTAACATTCCAATATCATTAAAATACTCCATGACAAGACGGTTATTTTTAATAAACTTTTAAATAAGACATGGGCAACCTTTTTCGAACAGTGGGCCGCATGAGACTCAGTTAATCATAAGGTGGACTGCACTACTAAAAAAAAAAATTAAAGTAATTTTTCATTTGAGATACCAGAGATATTCACACCAAAAGATCATGCACATAAGTATCTGTCTTAGAAATAGAGAAGAGTCGATTTGTTTTCTTTGGAGAAAAGATTCTTTCTATGATTACAAAAAATACTGAAGACTTCGTATAATATTATCACTGATGACAGAGTGATTAACACACGTTGCTGTGTGTTATTTGTTTCTAATTTATCCATTTGACGATGCAAAAACATTTTTAAAGAAGTAACTTTTATTCTGTAGAGAAAACTAATTATCATTAACGTTTCCTGTTTCTGAAGCAAAAGGTGTTTACACTTAAGATCTTCCTTAGTGAAAATCGCCAATGATTTAAAATGCTGATAACGTTACCTTCAACGAAATGTTACAAAATTAAAGAAACATTTTACTTAATCATGTGTCCAATGGATGGGAGTGTGTGAGTGAATAAGTTAGAAGGAAAGGAAACAAACAAACATTTTAATAACGTTATTTTCCTCATTAAATTATGCGTGCCACTCGTACTGCATGTGGCCTGGGGGCTACAGCATGCCCATCACTTTCTTTTTTATTTTCTCTCAGTAAGAAATTCTGAAAGTGTAATGACACTACAAGAAGATATATGTATTTTAATAACTTTTGCACTCGTAATGCGAGAAGACAAGTGGAAATAATGAAGGCGTTGTTAAGTCTAAAACATTATTTTTCTTACACTTTCATTGAAGCAAATCCGAAAGTTAAGAAAATTATTAAAAGACGGGAACATTTGTTTACAAAGAAAATACTTCTAAAATCTTATGTGGGTCCTCCTATATGATAGTGAATGCTAGGCAGTCTCATCACATAGGACAAAGAGACTTGAGGCAAAAGAAATGTGGTTCTACAGAACGAATACAGTGCAATGAATATTTGAGAAACGAGGAATTTCTAAGGAAAATGAAAACAAAAAGGACACTTATATTTAGAATTTTAATGCATACCGTTGAAATTTCTAGGACACATAACGAGGAAAGAGACCTTGGAGAATTTAAATACACACAGGGTGTACTGAAGGCAAAGACGGAATAACCTGCGTAACATGCTTGTGTAAATAGATGGCAGAACAGAGAGCGAGTCGGATGATGAAAATACAAACGTTACTAAGAGCGACAATGGATAAGAAGTTGTGGAGAGCCAAGAATTACCACAGCCTGAAGAGACGCTGCTCAAAAAAGAAAAGGATGTATTAGGTTGGTGCAAAAATAATGTCGTTTTCTCACATAGTAACATATGTGAGAAAACGACATTATTTTTGCACCAACCTAATAGATATAAATACGTGCGTAATGATAATCATGGCAAATTCTACATAGATGTGTGTTGTTCTAAACTAAGCTTGTCATAAGTGTGCTTTTGTTCATTAATTTTACAGTAAACAGCTTGCGATATGGTATTTCAGTTTGGTATTGATGGAGAATGGAGATGATAGAAACCTCGTGTGCTCATGTTTGAAGTAAACAAGCCTACGCATTACAATTCAAATAAAGCAGCAAATTAATACGCTGAAGAAATGGGTTTGCAGGAGCAAACAGAAAAGTGTTTTCAGGGAAAACATGGACAGTTCGTAATCAGATTTTATTATAATTTAATCAATTTAATTTTTTTTTATTATTTGTTAGAAAATGGTTATAAAGAGTGACGTATGATTGAGTCACTGCTCCTTCTGATCTTTTTATCCAGCAGGTCTGGCTTGAAAGGAATGGCTTAAGACAATTACGAAATAGCATGGCTACTATTTTCAGATTAATAAATTAGCGAGCAGAATATCCAGTTCGCGAAGCAAAGAAAAAAGTTGAGAAAAGCAATTGTCACTTGTGAAAAACATTAATTTAAATTTAAAAATGAGTGGACCGTCATTAATTTTGAGAGATGTTTTAAAACTCACTTGCTTATTATGGACAGTATTCGGCGAAAAGATAATAACAAATATGAAAACCAGAAAAAAGGTAACCTACATATTTAGTGATTAGCTACTTCAATAATTAAATGTGCAAGATTTCTTACGGGAACATTTTATAGTACATGAAATAATGGTGGTGAAAAAGAGTACATACGCAAAATGACAGACCAATTGATTTGCAATGCAAGATAATATTTATTATAGCAAAGTTAAGAAAAAGAAAGTTTAAAAGAAATGTTTCTTTTGTTAGAAGTAAATTGAAAACACAAAGCAATATTCATGAATATGTTTAAGTGGGACTTTGTTGGTGTTTTATATGTGCAGCGTTCACAGCCCCTTTAGCTTCAGCGTGTAAAGTTCATGACTCCTGCTCGAAAGAGGAAAACCCGGAAGAGAGAGAGAGAGTTACTCTAGGGTTCACTTGTTTTTATATTCGAGAGCTGCTGCTGATATGAATATTATTTTAATGATGCTACTGCTACTATGTGTACGGACACTACAACTAGAAATCACGTATCTTTTATTTTTACTGTGATCTTATTAAAACTTGTCACTCGACCTGGGGATTTACGAAGATAAGACGCAGAATTGGGCGAATATTCCTTAAATTTACGAATGAGTTGAATTTAAATACAAACTTTTTTTCTTTGATCTTCTTGTGTAGGATTACCGCATTTTGACATGGCTTTTTGAAAGAACGCCAACCTTCAAACTGAAAACACATACATTATATCTTCCCCCACAATAAATATATTCACTTTATGTGAGTAAGTAATCAATTCAGAAACATCAACAAAAGATTCTGTATAAATGTTTAAACGATGTTTCTTACCCCGCTATGCCAACAAAAAACTAGAATAGTAATTCTGTAAACATTTTTATTAATATATTTTAAGATTAATTGTTTTGAATGCAATTCTTTCTTTTCATTGTCTACTATAATATTAAACTACTATAAAAGTTGAACCAGTATCATTATTTACCCTGTCTCATATGAGACTGCAAATATTGTTTGAAGAACTTATAATTCAAAAGTCTTTAAAATGATTATACATGCGTTTTTAACCACCCGTTGGTATTGTAGGGTATTTTTACAGCATTAGTACCATGGGTTTTCAAAAGCCACAATTAAAATATAGAGAACATTTACTTGTGGATATCCTTGTTATCTGTTGTCTTCGTACTTCTTTGTTTTTTTTATAAATAAAATTGACAAAAAAAGTTTTGTTTTGAAAAATTAAATTAAAACTAGACAATAAATTTGTAAGTTTCAAAAGTCCAAATATGCAAAAATATGTTTCATCTTCTTTTCAGTTTGATCTTTTAAAAGAATTTATGATCAATCTGACTCGTTTTTCAATTGATTTTTCACATTTAACACAATGAAGAATGATAAGGTGACTTCTTCATACATTTCTGCTACAATTATTACTGTTTTAACGTCATGGTCACGTGCTGGTAATTAACACAAACATTATGGCTATAACTAGAAACTGCTTGTCGTTACCTCCTGATCAAGATATTTAGAATCCTACTTGACTAATCATGAAAGATTTATTTTTTCCATATGCAATAAGACGAAAATTATAAGAAAAACATTATGAAAAATAAGAAAAACATTTTTTTGTATTCAAACACCCCCGATACTAACTACGGGTAATCATTTTTCAACTCTTTTTCTAGCATTCATATGAAAAGGAAATCAAAGCGCGAAGAAAACAACAAAATCTTAATCTTTTGCCGTAACAAAATCTTAATCTTTTGCCGTAACAAAATCTTAATCTTTTGCCGTAACAAAATCTTAATCTTTTGCCGTAACAAAATCTTTTTAAATCACGTATTGGCAGATATTTACTGGGTGTCAACTTTAAACCATGAGGCTGTGTGGTTTAAAACCACAGTCTATAGACGTTTAAATAATTCCATTGATTTTTATACATTCGTGTAATTTACAGGATTAAATTTTTATATGTTTACACTATTTACATTGTTCGGACTGTTTTCCTTATGTCTATTGTCATATTCACGACGTTTCGGCCGTTGTACGCTCAGACCTTCTTCAGGTGATATACGTTTGAATTTCGAACCAAACTCTTTATTTCGTTCACCCCGGTAGATTGTTCGCGTTCCACGTAGAAGGCGTAGAAGGCGTTTTCTGGATATCTCAATTTAAGTGATTTCCCTTCAGTAACTCAACTCTCCAAGTTTTGGTTTACCTCTGCTGTGGCCAGATATTGAACTCACAACTCTTTGGGTCAAGTCACTGGATTGCATCAAAAGCTTTTATCCACTGGGCCATGTGCCGTAATCAGTATATCTATTCTTTTTCCGTCCGTCCAGTTGTCCGTTATAGACTCCGAAACTACAGATTGTATTTCGATCAAGCTTAGAATTCAAATAGGATATGACCCTAGGAGTGTCATAGGCTACGTAATGTTGGCCTAGGTCAAGTTAAAAGATCATGAAATGTAAAAAAAAATACGGTCAAAGAATCAATTTCTTATGAAAGTTAAATATTTATTCCTACGTAAAAATATAAGAGAGTTTAATCTGATTTGGGTAGTAAAGTAATAAGTGATTAATTCCCTTAGTTATTTTAATAATCTATACAAATAAAATAAGTTTATTAAATTATATGTTTGTCTTTTTATTTGGACAAAATTAGTTCTCTAGCAACGCTAGTTATCTCTGCTATTAATTAAATAATTATCGTGCAAACAAATTCGCTATGCGCCGTTTACCAGTGTTTCAAGATATATCGGACCAGGAGGAAATCATGTCATTTTATATCTGTCTGTTAAAGTCCCATTCATCACCGGGGATTTATAATCAATTTTAAATTTATTTTCCAACCTCGACGGAGGACAAAAGTGTCTGCGCGGGCTTGTAGGTAAGAAATTACTTTCTTCTTTACAACACCTTTTGTATAGACGAAACGTCACAAGCCTCTCGGTACCCTATCGCTCTTACCATGGAAAATGTTCCAACGAGATAATCCTCTAGTTCAACCAGTTCAGACCTTTACAACGAAGGCCGAAAAGTTGTAATAAATATGGCGGCGATGAGAACAATAGTCCGAATAATGTAAATAGTGTACATAATACCTCATGTCAGAAATATAGACAGATACCTACTGCTTTGTGAAACAAACACCCGAGGGGATGCTTACCTGACAACTACAAACTTAATCTTAAGTTTAGGGTGAGCCTTCATCTACCCTACATTTCCTCATCATCCTTAATTCTTACGTTCATGAAACAACCGCGTTCAGTCAGGCTCTACCTTGAGTGGTTCATAGTCATTATATTAAGTAAACGATAGCGCAAAAAGAGATTTTTTAAAAAAAAGTAGATTACTTCATAGGAAAAGCTTATCTTCCTTTTCCAAGCCGAGACAAAAGACTTTCAGACAAAAATAATAAATACGTATATACATTATCTTATTTACATTGTTTGGACCGTTGTCCTCATCTTTATTGTTATATTCACGACGTTTCGGCCGTTGTGCGTTCAAGCCTTCTTAAAGCGTTATTTTGCGAATTTGGTGACAGTAATTGTGAGTTTATTCCCTGGGTCGGACAGTGTCTACTTGGACTCAGTGGAAACAAGAAAAGCAATAATTGAACAATACTAAGAGTAAGAGATAGATAAGATATCCCTAGACATGATCAGCTTAACGAGAACAGTCATAAACTGTAAATTAAAAAAAGCGTTCAGTTCGGAACTCCTTGTAGTTTACCCAAATTGATATACACTTGAGAAAAGCCGGAGGGCACAAATGCAGTAACAACAAAGATGAGGACAATAGTCCGAATATAAATAGTGTAAATAATAAATATACGAGGCCGAAATGAGTTTTCTTGGAAGTAAGCTGAAATATACCTCCACAAAACAGACATTTTATAACGATAAACTCTAAGCGTTGATATCGTTGTATTTCTCTTAGTCGAGCTTATTGTACAATCAATAAGAGAGTCTTCAGAAAATATGAGATGTATTGTAAATTTTCACTAATCTCTGAATAATTATCATACAACTTTCCTTTCCTTAGGCCATCTTGTTTGTTGCATACTGTAGTCTACTTTAGTTAAACTTCTTTTTTTTTTACTGGTGAAGATTTTTGTTGGTTCGGTAGTAATATTAATTTCTTGCATCATGCGAAACTGCAATTTTCATTGCTAGGTTTTATTTACGTATTTATAATATACTTGTTTCCTTTTTTAGCCGGGCTCATATTCTGATCTACAGTTCTACACTATTCCCTGATTTGCACACATCCAGTTTTTGATGTGTTATGTAGTGGTTTCACAGTGGAGGCTTGTATTTGTACTAGGTCGGTCGTAAGATAGGTTCGACGTACAAAACGTTAGGAACTTCATATAATAGGTAATAATGCAGCAATCTAGTTGTGGTGGCTGATTCTTTAATATCCGACTAACGATCGTCCGACATCGACTAGACTGAGCAACTCACTGCCGATTGACTTGTTACTCTTACTACTACTACTTATTATAGATGGGAGAGTCTATTAACTATAGAATAGGTGTGTTCCACTATAACATGATGAAACCTGTGAAAGTAGACTAATATTGTATCAGGCTTCTTTCAAGAAAATTCAATACCGTATTCGTTACCTGTATTCGATCACTAAACTTCCAGTTACCACGAAAAAGGAACACAAGAATGAAAGTAGTGTTTTACCGACTTTAAGTAACCCAAGTACGCTGACTTATTACTTAATTAGCTGCCTTGCTATTGCAAATTTGGAACTATTTAATTGGCAGGAAAGACTTTAACTAAATTTTTAATTGGCTGAACACTGACGTTTTCAGATCTCAAATTGGTACTCATTGGATTTCCAATATTTAAACAATTGCTCACACTAATTAACTGAGTTCATTTTGACCCGCTTATTCTACATTTGGAAGTAAAGACACTTCAGCCACAACGATGAACAAGACTTACATATACATAAGCTAATAGCAACATGAGCTTATACAAGCAGGCACATATACATACGTACATACATATATATATATACATACATACATACACACACATATATGCGTCCGTGTGTACGGTTAATGAAATTGGAGGAATAAAGAGAAAATAAAACGATAAGAATATTGCCAATAAGATTTTTGATACTTATTATATACTAGCTTAAAGCCGCTCTATCGGGTGGCATTTTAAGCAAGCTCCAACGGAGGGCTACTGATTGGGACTTCGGCTTGTTCAGGAGTTTGAGACTCCCTAAATCTTTACATATTCTCAGCATTGGAAGCTCTCCTGTCTGCCGTTTGATCTGGGTTTTCATTTGTATGGGACATTCTTTTTCTCGGTGCAGCCTTGGTTGTTTTGATTGCAATTTGGACCTCTGTTGACAGAGATTTCTTTTTGCTTGGCATACTGTTGCCATATGCGATAGGCAACAATAATCTACAGAAGAACTCAAAACTGATCGCTGTATTTATAGTTACTTTCCGTACAAACAATTATTTTTATTTCATGGGTGACTTTCGCGAGATTTCGTAATGAATTTCGATTATTCCCAAATTTATTTCGAAGTTATAAAAAATTCGTTGCAAAAAATCCCATAAAAACCGCTGAATTCAGCGGTTTTTATGGGATTTTTTGCGACGAATTTTTTATAACTTCGACTTGGGATTCCAAACATTCAGGTGGTACACTCGATTGAAAGTTAGAGAGTTGTGTACCTTTAGATGTTTTTAACAATAGAAGCTAAGATGGCGTAATCCGAAAACAATCGGAGTAATGAAAACTTGGAAATCCAAACTTTCAGAATTGCTGTTCCGGATCCGGTCCGGAATGTTTTTAATTTACTCATGACGTCGACTTGATTCCAAAATGGTATATGTTGAGCTACGGCCTCTTGAAGTTGAAAAAGCGTGACACACTGCCATTTGCATTTATTGCATAGATTAGTAGGCCTTTTAACTAAAACGAAGCACGAAGAGAAATATTTTAACGTCAGAATTTTCGGATACGCCTGTGTATCGAGACGAAAAATTTGAACTAACTCTTCCGGGGAATACTGTTGATATTTCTTCATGTGTTGTATTACTGAAAAAAATTTGATATTGGCTTGCTATTATGTCAGGATTAGCAGCATGGCCCGGCGTTGTCCGTGCTTGATTCAAAAATCGTACGACACATACAGTAATCGCTATCACTTGACTTAAAATATTTTTGCACTTCCTTGCCTTTAAAGGAGTTCCCTTTGCCGTGCTGATGTTGCTACATGCCTTACTTTCCTATCTCACACTGCGAATTTTTTCTAAGTTCTATACTAAACATTAAATCTGTTACGAAAAAAGAACTAAATAAAATGAACACAAAACGATCAGTTTTAAAAAAAGGACTCGTAACTGGAAAAACCGAATGAAAAAAGAATGTTAACGACAAATACTTTTTCACTTCCAACCCATTTCTGCGGAATCAGAATCAACATTGAGTTTAAGCAAGCGAATGAGCCAATTGGAGTAAAGTGCCATGCAGATTTAATTTTTTTTCCCAGTCGATTTTTTTGCATGCTAGTTAACATTTGTGTTAGTCAGCTGTTGGCTCTCACGCTGGCCAATAAAATCTTCCTGCCTATTCGTGTCAGTCAGCTATAGGCTCTCACTCTGGCCAGTAGAAAATGGCCGCAAACTACATGAAAACTGCCGTAGAAGCATGAAAAAATCGATTATTTCCACTACCGATGGGAGTTAGGAAATGCAACGTCGGTATTGGCCTTCCCGCTAACTTGGAGCATGTGCATGTAAATTTTAGTTCAAATCCGTCGAAGATTGCGGCCGTGCATTCGTTACACACACACACACACACACACATCCTGCCTTTTATAGATAGAGATTAGAGTTGTGGAGGCTTTATAGAAGGCTCTCTGTGGAAACTTTATTCGCTGTGTAAACCTAAATTCCTGATTAATCATTTCACATGATTCTATTTACGTTGTTCTTACTGGTTTTTATACCAAGACGCTAAAAAACACGCATCTGATGTTATCAATGCTGCAGCGGGTTGGTGAAGTGTGCAGCGATCGGGAAATTGTTGTTATCTGTTATCGTTTTTTATGGTTATTGACCTGAATAGAGAATTCTGTTCCTGATTCTCCACCATAATTCCGTTTTTACATTTATGACAGAAAAATAAATATATTCAAGGCTTTAATCAATGTTAAATTACTTAAGCATCTGACCTCTTACGACCTAATCTCTGACAAACAATATGACTTCCATTTTGCCAGGTCTACCGATGGTGTGCTAACGACCATCACTGAATATGTATACTATGATCTTGATGATAACGACAAAGCTCGAGCTGTGGCTCTGGATATCACGAAGGCGTTTAACAGGGTATGGCACGCTGGTCATCTACGTAACCTCCAGGGATACGAATCATTGGACGATTGCTTATTTAATTCAGTCATTCCTATCAAATCGTGAAATAATGGTCGTTTTGAACGGGCTTGCTTCCAGATTCTTTCACGCGAACGTAGCTGTCCGCCAATGCTCTATCCTCGGTCCTACGCTGAGTCTGATCTTCAGCAATAATCTTCCTGCTGTCATCAGTTCCCAAGTAGGCATTTATGTTGATGACACTGCCATTTACTCCTGTCTTAATCGAAAATTCGTGAGAGCTGACAAAGTTAACCTGACTGCTGCTCTTGAAAAGGATCTCCAATCTGTGGTTAATTGTGGATGGGAATACCTCGTAAATTTTATTGCCTCCAAAACAAAACTGCTCTCATTTAATCATCATAGAGAAACTTCTCTGTCCGCCATCAGAAAGGCTAGTGATAGACTCACGGAGACTAAGACACTGCGCCTTCTTGGACTCACATTTTCACCTGACTTGAAATGGAACGACTACATCGAATCAATAGCTGCATCTACTGCAAGGAAAGTTGGGTCAGTGTGTCGTGCCAGAAGGTTTTTCTCGTCAGAGCCCATTTTGCACATTTATTAATCTACCATTCGTCCGTGCATTGAATATTGCTGCTATATCTGATAATGTGCTCTTGATACTCATCTCAATGTTCTTGACAAAATCCAAAGAAGGATCTGCTGTAATCGATTCTTACTTAGCATCTCGTCTTCAGTAACTTTTTCACCAAAGTGACTACTCTCTGACTTTTCTACAAATGTTTCCATGGCAACTGCTCTGATGACCTTTTTTTCCTGGTGCCCGGAATTCGCGAGTTTAAGCGTGATACTAGATTGGCATCTAGATCCCACAGGTTTACTGTTGAATTAGTTAAATGTAACCACCACTTCTACCCCAACAGTTTCTTTTCTAGCACTTCCCGCCTATGGAACTCCCTTCCGCTTCCTTGATTCCCTGGTACTACAATATTCAATAATGTAAATGCAACGTCAATCGCCATCTATTTTCTTGAACTCCCTTCAGCTTTTATCCTTTCCTCGGTCCTCCTGAACCCAGTCTTTTCTCTCGCCTTCCCTGTCTGTATCGACATACTAGTGCCATTCCCGCCTTGCTAGGGATGAAATTATATATATATATATATACACACACACACACACATATGTGTGTGTAAGATTGTAACTGTTACAAATCAAAGCCGATGGTTTGAATATTGTGTGAGTGCTGGCTATGTGAAAATGCTATTAATGATGACATATTTAGTCTTGGCATCGGGGTTTATTGCAGGTGATATTCCCTTGGTGATGTGGTGATTTATATATGCCAGATGATCTTAGGAGGGTATGTAGGTTGGGAGGTCTGACGCCTAGCGTGAAGTGGGTTCTTGTTGAATATCTTCTAATTGTTTGGGTGAATTTTTAATTCTGGAAATCTTCTATTAAGATACGGGAAAGTTTGTGAATATTGTAACTAAAATCAAAGATCATGGAATTTCTAGAATTATTCTTTTTTGTAAATTAACAGATACCTTTTATTCGTAAACATTGGTTGATTTTTCTAGATTGGTAGGGTGGCAGTTATGGAAATTTACGTAACAATGACCATCTGTGGGTTTGGTGTTAAGACGTTATGGAGATGTGGTTGCTATTTAGACTCCACATTGTAATTAGCTATTTAGACCACAGTTTACAGACAGAAGTTAAGGCTTTAGTTCCGGGAAAACCTAAACCAGGCACATTCTACACTATCTCTAAATTATATAAATTATAACTTCAAAATCTTCCTCTTCGTGCTTCGGTTTAATCAAAACGTTTACTAATATAAAATAAATATCATCAGTCCTATTGGCAATAATGTTATCATTTTCTTGTCTTTCTACTCTTCAAATTTCCTTAACTGTCCTATTAAATTAACATAAGAAGCACACGTGAAGCATCTTTCATTTTAATCATATATATATATATATATATATATATATATATATATATATAGGGTGTATCAAAAATACTTTTGAAAAATTTGGAGGTGGGTTCCTCACACAAAAACAAGGAGAAAATCCATACAAACATATGTTCACAAATCCTTCGTTTTTGAGTTCTACTTACGCATGCACCCGTCAGATCATCGATTTATATCTGTGGGACCACCATTTGACACCACATGACAGTATTTAAAAGGGTCCACTAGTCAATGATCCGACGGGTGCATCCGCGTGTAGAAGCAAACAGAGGGCATTTTGAACATTTGGTGAGTTGCAGCGTTGCGATATAACGATGTCCTTTTGGGCCACATTTTTGTATTAATAAAATAAATATTAGTTTTCTCTATTCTTCTTAGATTCTATGAAATTAAGAACAGTACCAGATTGGCTAGATTTAACCGTAAGTTCTATGGTAACAGTTTCTTCTATTGCACTTTTCATTTGTGAAACTCTCTTCCGGCTTTTTTCATCCCCGTTAACTTTAATCTTCAAAATTTAAATGCCATGTCAATCATTATCTTCTGTTCTCTTAATTCCTGTTCTTTTATTGTTCTCTCTCATTAATAGTGTTTCTTTGTTTTTTCTCGTATTCTCTAACACTTCTTACCTTTTAGTGGCATTATGGCTTTGTTTAAGGTGAAATGATTAAAAAATATATCTGGGGAAGGTAACGGTTAACACTAGAGTTGAACGGATTAGGATTGTAATGATCGAAGAAGTATCTCCTTTGGAGTCGGTTCCACAAAGTAGCGATTCGTGGAAAGCAGCTGCTCGAGTGGATCTTAAATCTTACCGGTGGAATACGAAGTGAATGATGGTGGTTCGATGCAATGTGTGTGCAATGGTGGATCTTAGCTGTGAGGGATATAACTGATGGAAGTAAGGAATGTAATTCGTGTGAACACTTTCCTTGGAAATAGCTATAAAGCAGCTCGAGGCTTGTGACGTTTGTTCTGTGGGAAAGAGTTTTCAGAGTGGTAAATCATCATCCACAAGGATGCGGATATATTTTTTGAGACTGGAAAGTAAGGACCGAAAGCTCCTATCCATATTGTTTCCATTATGTATCGCCATAAAATATCATTACCATTTTGCTTACAGGAGTAGATGTTTAACCCTTGTTCCTTGTTTAGGATTTGATTTCCGATTCCTTCTCCAAAGTCTACTTCAACTTTATACTTCTAACGTCTAACGTCTCTGCCTGAACATTGAATTGTTCTTCAATAATTATTTATGTTTTCTCCTCCTCCAATAGGAGTAGATATGTTCGCCTATCGTTCGGTTCATAATCCTCCCCGATTTTTTGAACAGGAGTAGAAGTTGATTTGGGTTGGGCTTCTTATTCCTTCAACTCTATATTTCTGATGTCTCCGCCTGAACTTTGAAATTTTAGTCAAAACACTACGTAAAAAGTGTAAAAATAAGTTTTAATACCATAAATACTTTGGAAAAAATATTACAAGCAATACATTATTACCAGCAATACATTTTTGAAAAAAATTTATCACCCGTTTCTGAAAAAAAGATTACAAGCTATTTACATTACAAGCTATACATTTTTTGAAAAAATATTACCAGCGATACATTGTTGAAGAAAAAATATTACTAGCAATACATTTAGGAAGAAAAATATTACCAGCAATAAAAATTGTCGTAATTAAATAACCCATTGTGGTTGATATGCTGTAAAACCAGACCCAGACCAGATGTGGCAACGGAAGTCATTGCACTTATAAAAGTGCAAAATTCCGATGAGAAAAATTGTCTTGATGACACAGTGAATCAGCTTACATAGCAATTGATTCGTTCCAATTTATGCTAGTGGAAAACATAAGACCGAGAAGGCGCAATGAGTTACTCCTTACTTTTGCTGATTTTAACATTGACCTGTATTTTCTTTAAGTCTCCCCACACTCTCTAAATTTATCTACTTCTTTGATAGGGTTTTGGGAGTCGTTTCAAGTTCTTCAGTAATCACAGACACCAGCTTCATTTTATGATCGATAAGTTTTGCACCTCTTTTCATAAAGTTTACTTATAATTAATTTCTGCTTTTTCATCAGTTTCAATCAACAAATTTTGACTCTGTCCTAAAAGCCTAAATACGGATAAGGTTTCTGTTAACAAATGCGAATATGTTAATTTACAAAAAAAAATATAAACGTAGACCTCCTACGCTTAACGGCCTCAATCGAGAAAAATAATTCGACAGTAGCAAGAATTTAAGAAACGCCCAAGCGTGCTACTCGATTAGCAAGTAGATCTCACTGTTTGACTGTTAAGCTAGCTAAATGCAACAGCCATTTGTATTCTATCAGTTTCTTTTCTCGCACTTCCCACCTGTGGAACTCCCATCCGATATCTTGCTTCCCTGATAACTACAAAAATTTAAATGCATCATCAATCGCTATCTTTTGCCCTCTTGAATTCTGTTCCTTTTTTTTTTTTTTTTTTTTGTCCTTTCCTCAACCCTCCCTATTCCTCAGTTGTCTTATTCTCTTTCAATTTCACACCCTGTAACCCCATGCGTTGTAGTGGCATTAACGTCTTGCTTGGGGTGAAACGATTAAAAAAAGTGTCCCGTAATAATTTTGCTCAAATATTACCTGGGTTAAAAGATGATCGGTCTATATGACTGCACTACGGACTGATAGAAATACAATAAATAACAATAAAAATAATAATTTTTGTCATATTAAAGGAATACCGGACTACAGGATTTAATAGAACCTCAGCATCTAATGTTGGCCGGATTAAAGCAATACCGGACTAAAGAACTTATTTCTGTATATAAATATTATTCGTATTACTCGTGTTTTTATTATCATTTTTATTATTTTATTTTAACTTTATTATTGCCACTTTTATTCTATGCTTCTTCTTACGTTTACTTTTGGTTTCTGTTGACTCCTTGTTACGAGTTATTTATTTCCCGCCTTTTTTCTCTGAACTTGTTTACTTCGCCATTTTTGATTGCTTGCGTGAATAGAATAATCAATTAATAAGCCATAAGTCACACGCATTTCCACCGATTGCGAATTCGCGTTCGACATTATCTGGTGTTTTTATTTCTTTTATTTTTGCCTTTTTTTTCCGAGCCATTAAAGTTAGATTTCTACACTTGGCACCAGTCATTCGACGCCCACAATTCACCGATGTCACATCAACAAGAAAGGGAATCAAAAAAAAAAGGAGAGAAGAAGGGCTCAATAGAAAAGCAGAAAATACGAACAAAAACAAGAAGATGTATAGGTAGGGTTGGGGGAGACAGTTACGGAGAGGAAGGGATGACCCTTTTTGATTTTAAAGAATGTGTTTTCCTCTTTCTTTGAGCTGAATGTCAAGGCATCACTTTGCCGGAAGTGAATGGAATTTAATGGCTGCAGAAGATGATAGGAGATGGAGTAGATGATGAAAATGAGCGCCGCCATCGCTGTCACAGTCATGGTGACAATGGTAGAGATGCTGATGATGACGTTAAGCGTTTGCAGGGAAATAGAAGAAATGAAAATGACGAAACTGTTTTGGATTCTGTAGGGAAAGAGAATTTTCTAGAAGATAATGACTATTTCTTTTTTCTCCTTCTTCTTCTTCTTTTATGAGCCGTATCCTTTCAGAATGAATCCGGGCGTGACTCTCCACAACTTACTAAGCAATCTTTGTCTTCTTACGATTTTTCTGTTTTGCCATCCATTTACACAAACACATTACCTAGATTAATCACTGTTTCTCTGTGCTCCTCTTGTTTTCAATGTATACTGTGGGTGCCAAATTCTCCAAGCCGTCTTTCTTCATTACATGTGCCAGAAATTACTGATTCTAAGTACAAGTTTGCATTTTGTTTTCATTTCCCTTAAAAAGTACCCGTTTCACATATAATATCCTTACTTCTTTTTTCTCCCTTCTCCTACTTCTTTTCTTCTTCTTCTCTTCCTCTTCCACATCCTCCGCCTCCACATCCTCCTCCTCCTTCTTCTTCTTCTTCTTCTTCTTCTATCCCCTTATTTCTTTTCCTCTCACTATGCGCCGTTAGGTTTTCCACGCCCTCCTTCCTCATTATGTGTCCAAGGAATTTCATCTGTCTTTTCCTGATTCTGAGTAGAATTATTTTTTTTGTTGCCATTTTCCTTAAGACTTCCTTCTTGCTGACTCACTCTGTCGATAGAATTTTCAATATCTTTCTGTAGATCCATGATAATTAAAACTAGCATATTAACAATGTTTTGTTTCTTTTTTTTTAATAATCATTAGCGAGAACTCGAGAAATTATGAAACATAAAGGTAATACCTGGACACGTCAAGGGCTCTCCACAATTATCTATTTTTGTAGCCCTAAGCAATGTGTGTCTCCTAGATATCTCTTCAATTCGCGATTCTGCCATATGTTTATATAAACTCGTTAGGTAGGTAACTCAATGTTTTCTTCAATTCATACTTTTAATATTTTCTGAGAATATCAAATTATAAGAACACAAATTAGCTATAAATAGACTTGCAAATAGATTGATAATAATTCAACTTCAGATGAGGAGCTGAAATAAATTAGGCAGTAGTATTCTTAAAATAAACAAAAGTATTGAGAAGTGTTGATGTATTGAAGATACTTGCTGACACTTGATTGCTAGTAAGAGCCACTAGATATTGTTGGTATGAAAATGTATATGATTGAATCATATAGAATATGGAGAAGGAATATGGCTGCCACCTGAGCTCTATGAAAATATCTTGCCTCTAAGAAAGAAAGAAAGAAAGAAAGAAAGAAAGAAAAATGAGAAAAGACAGCCAAGAAGGAAAGGAAGAAGGACTGGAAGAAGGAAGGAAAAAGACAAAGAAAGAGACTGTAAGAAAATGGAGAATAACCATAGGAATGACGCTGACATGAATTGGAAGGTAAAAACCTGGAAAGAACTCTGAAAAAAATTGTTAATAAGAATTAATACCGAATGATTATGCTAAGAATGAAAATAAATAAATCATTAAATAATAATAATAATAATAATAATAATAATAATAACAAAAATACTGAAAAGTGAAAACATTCTGTTGTCTGCTATTCGATTTTAGAAATCTCTCGGGGAAATGATTCCAGAAGACTTAGGAAAATTATTGCTTTATTTTCACACAATTCTTCTCTTTCTTTTCCGAGCATTTTTCACCCGATGTTTTCTTTAAATTTACCGGTATTTATCGCTTAATATATATATATATATATATATATATATATATATATATATATATATATATATATATATATATAAATAAACTTCTGTTTAAAACCAGCAAACAATCTATTTTCATATTTTACCATGACGACCAGCGACTTATTATATTTTCCTTCTATGAAGAATATACTTCGTGGATTGATTTGAATTCCATTTGTAGAATATGAGATGAAAGTTCATTATTTCTTCTTCTTCTTCTTCTTCTTCTTCTTCTTCTTCTTCTTCTTCTTCTCATTATTATTATTATTATTATTATTATTATTATTATTCCGTGTTCCTTTCAGGGCGTAAATAATAATGACTCTCCGCAACTTCCAGTCCTTAATTAAGCTATTTAAGCCCAGAAAATATTTTTTCGGTTGTAAGATTTTTTACGGCACCTGGTATTCCCAAGGGGTCACCTATGTGGGTTCGACGTTGCTTAATTCAGGGGATCATACCTCGACCAATGTTTCAGCGTGATGTCACCGTAAGCCTTTATAGTTATAGCAATATTTGTTTCCTTACTATCCCAACCAGTCGGTGTGATTCCATGTATTTACATAAACTCTTTAGTTGCCTTATTCGATGTTAGCCTTTGCTCTTTCTGCCTTCAATATCTACTGAAAATATCAATTTCACCGAGACTCTTATCATTATGAGTCGTAGAAATTTCAATTATCTTTTCTTCTTCTCGGTGTTCTTTTTACTTAAAAACTACTCGTTGCTCTCGTGCTCTTGGTATTCTCAGCATCCTTCTGTAGAACCAGATCTCTGTTGCCTCAAGTCTTATCTTCAACTGTGAGGAAAATTTTCAGTTATATATGATTGATATGTATGATTGATATTGCAAAGTAATTCATTTTCTTTTTCATTTTTAATAATGATTTTTTTTTATTTCTTAATACATTGTTTACCTTTTTAGAAGTATATTTCGACATTTCATTAAGTCTTTCCATGTCACATTCTCCATCGTCTTTTATAACACTTTCTAGATAGTTACATTTGTGTACATTTTTCATTCTGAAATCTCGTAATTCTCTTTATGCACTGGTCCTTTGAACAACGACTATACATTCTACGTTTTCTTACAACTGATGTTTAGGCCTTTCTCCTCTCTTTACTGCTTTGTGCAAGAGTTAATATTGGGCCTGCAAAAATCGGACTGTGAAAAGAATGTTTTTTCCCTTGACACCACTATTATTTTAACTACCTTCACTCTTCGGCAATGTTTATTGTTTTTAAAATGTTTAGTTTTTATTACAGTTCTAATCATCACTTTTTGAAGCAATAAACATTGCTGATAGTCAAGGTAAATAAAATAATAGTGGCGTCAAGGAAAAGTTGTCATTTTGATACTTCGTTTCCATGCGGGCACGAAGATCCTTGTTTGCCAGTTTTTCTTTCTGTGCCTACTATCAACACAGTGTTATCTCCGTATTTCATGCTGTTTTACATTGGAATTTATGTTGATATACTTTACAATATCGTATCGTTCACTGGGGTATATTGTTCTAATTCCACGTGGCATGTTTTTTCTGGATAACTCAGTTTAAGTTATTTCCCTTTAGTAACTCAGTTCTCCAAGTTTTTGATCGCCTCTGCTGTGACCAGGTATTGAATTCACAACTCTTTGGATAAAGTCACTGGAATACTTCAACCAATGTTTTTACGCCCTATGCGGGAAAAAGGTCGGTGTGAAAAAAGGCTGAAACGCCGTGAATATGACAATAAATATGAGGACAACAGTCCGAAGAAATTAAATAGTGTAAATAGTTATTATGCCTCATCTCGGAAATATAGACATATGAATTATTTTCAACAGTTTGACATAATCACGATATATCATTGTTTATTAGTCTAATGATGATTTGAGGCGATCGGCTGGACAATATGTTGAAGTTATACATCTAATATATACAACCCATAACAGTTAGAAGCTTATTTCCTTTTCTGTTTATTATCTAACTAGAAAGATGAAGCCATCCATTGTAAGACAGAATTATGGTAATCAGCAACAGCCCAGTATTCGAGCTACGAATTGGAAATATCAAAATGAATTGAGTACAAAAGTTTAAATATCTGGGAAGTGTTTTAACAGAATAAGGAAAATGCGATACCAAAGGTGCCTTACAAAAGCTAAGTAAAGGAAAGCAACAGGAAAATTTCATTAGAAACAAAGAAATGAATGCTGAACTTCAATGTAATATCTTCTATGTGCCGTGTTTATTCAGAAACGTAGGCGATCATGGCTCTCCACAATTTCCTATCCTTTGTAGCTCTTAATAAATTTTGTCTGTTTGTTATTTCGTCTAAACCCTCTTCCGTCTATTTACACAAGCTCATTAAGCACGATATCCGTTGTATTCCTCTGTCTCTCTTGACTTCCACCTGTCCCGTGAGTATCAAATTTTCCAAGCCCTCTTTCTTCATGATATACCGTAGAAATTTCAATTGTCTCTTTCTTATGTTAAGTATAAGTTTTCCTTTCTCTAAAACATCGTTGTTGCTCATATATTCGGTTCATAGTATCCTCATTATCCTCCTGTAGAACCCTATTCCTGTTGCTTCAAGTCTCTTCGTCATATCTGAGGTGATTTTCCAGCATTCACTGCCATATAAGAGGGTAGATATCATGTTTTAAGTTCAGTACACTTTTCTTTGTTTCTAATGAAGTTTTTTTTTCTGTTTTTTTTTATACTCTGCTTAGCTTTTGGAAGGAACTTTGACTATCCGAATGCCACTTCGGATTTCACTGTCTCATTTTCTGTCCTCTGTTAAAACACTTCCCAAATATTTTAAATTTTGTACTTTTTTGTTTTGTTATCTCCGATTTGTAATTTGCATTTTGCGAAAAGTTATGCATTCTGTCTTCTTGCAATTGATGCTTAGTCCTTTCTTCTCGCTTTCCTTCTCTACCTCCTGTAGGAGTTTTTGTAGTTTTCTTTCCGAGTCTGCTATAAACACTGTATCATCTGCATATCTCATGTTAAGACTGTGTCCGCGAATAATGAATTCTGGTAGGACTTCTAATTCTCTCAGAATTGCCTGGTTGTATAGTTTGAATAAGTCCGGTGAGAAAACACATCCTTGTCTTACAACCCTTTCTATTTTTGTATATGGGCTGAACTCATTTTCTATCCGTATGCAGGTGGTATGCTACTAGTACATGTTATGGATTATTTTAATAACCTTCACAAATATGTCAAAGTTACTAAGCAGCTTCAACAGATCTATTGGCGTATATTATCAAACGCCTTTGCATAATTTATAAAACACAGAGACACGTCCTTCTGTGTTTGTATTGTTCATTCTGATAACATTCAACAAACACGCGCTGTTCTTGTCCTATTTCCATTCTGATTCTGCTGCTCACTCTATTCATCAGAATTCGGATGATAAGTTTGGTTATATGGCTCACTAAGCCGATTTTTCGACGCAGTTCACATTCGTTTGCACATAACATTTTAGGCAGTGCTATGAAAATTGATCTATTTAGGTTTTCAGATATATCACCACTGTTGTAGATTTCATTTATTATTTCTGTAATCTGATCTATGCCGAATATATCTAAGGCGGCTAGTATATCTATTTCAATTCTGTCTGGCCCTGCTGCTTTGTTTCTGTTCAATTTGGTGAGTGCAGATTCCATTTCAAGTTTTAATATTGTCGGTCTGTCATTATTTGTGTATTGCCGATTGTTCTCTATCGTCATGGAAGAGTTCTCCGATATTTTCCTTCCATCTTTGAAATATTTTTTTCTGTTGATGAGCATGTATTTGATCCTTTTACTTTCATTATTTTTATCAATATTTGCTTTATCTGTGATACTCATTCTTTCTATTTCTGCAATTTTTTGCCATTCCTCATTTGTTTCTTATTCCTTTGTGTAGTCTTCTGTTCTGCCAAAACAAGCAAAATATGTAATATCAGCCCTCCTATATGGTAGTTAAAATTTCCTCACAGATGAAGATGAACAGATGATGACGTGTCAACAGAAATGTCCTTCTACAGAAGGATGATGAGAATACCACGGACCGAACATTTGAGCAACGAGGAAGTTTTAAGTAAAATGGAAAAAAAATCTATAGAGACAGTTGAAATTTTTGGACGCATAAGAAAGAAAGAAGGTTTGGTCATTTTGACGCTCCCAGGACATACTAAAGGCAAGATGGACAGAGAGAACCGACGAGTATTGTATCTAATGTGCTTGTGTATTGGGATGGCAGAACAGGGAGATGTAAAAAGGTAAAGGCGCTATGATGGACAGAAAGTCGTGGAGAGCTGTGAACGCCCACACCATAAAGAAATAATAATAAGAAATCATAAAAATAATGAGAATATTTACATATGAACCTGCACTTCCGTCTTGAATCAGAATATCTTTGCATTTCAGTATTCCTTAGGATTGTCAGTAGAATCAAGGACACTGAAACAAGAAAGGAAATATTTACATTTACGACTATAATGATATCGAAAAATAGAAATGCAAAAGGATATACACTTAACACTCCACACTTAGGTCGTCTACTTGACTTGTTTGTTTAACGACATATCAACTCCTTACGAATTTTTTTTTAAGCGCTTCACCCCAAGCAAGGCGGGAAGCCACTAGGACGCAAGGGGTTACAGAAGATTTGGAGCAAGATCAGATAGGAGTGATAGAGGAAAGGATAGTGAATAGAGCAAGGCAACTGGAGATGTCGACTGACATTACATTTGAATAGTTGATTATAGCTATCAGGGAAACAGGAATAGGGAAGGGAGTTCCACAGGCGAGAGGTGCGAGATATGAAACTATTGGAGTAGAAGAGACAACTACAGTTAATAGTTTCAAAAGTTAAAGGGTGAGAGCGGGATGCCAGCCTCGTAGGGCGCTTCAATTCATGAAGTCTGGGAACCAGCGAATGCAACTCCTCGAAGCAATTACCATGGACGTATTTGTAAAAAAAGACAGAGAGAGGCGACGGCGCGTCTGTGAAAGAGCGACTGTAGACGAGATGCCAGAACAGGGTCAATTATATTGCATATCCGCCTCTCGATCTTATCAAGAACCCCGAGGCAAACAGAAGAGGCTCCAGACCATAAATGGCAGCAATACTCCATGCAAGGGCAAATTGTTGATTTGTAGATCTGAAGGATCAATTCCGGGGAGAAAAATTTCCTGGTGCGGAACAGGGAGCCAACTTTCCTTGCGGTAGACGAAGTAATTGACTTAATGTATTTGTTCCATCTCAGGTCAGCAGTCAACGTGAGACCGAGCAGCCACAGAGAGGTGCTCTCGAGAAGTTGAGCGTCAGACATTCTAATGGGGGGCAGGGAAGGATCTCTATTTAATGCCGAAATTTAATTTTCTTGAAAGCTTTGAAATAATAAGAATATGTTACATGTTATTCTGCTTTCACAGTTGAATACATAGTAGTTGATATTCATCTTTTGTGTTTACACATGGTTGTGTGAATATAATTACTAGAAGCAGTAACTGTCTATATTCCTGATATGAGGTATTATGTACACTATTTACAACGTTTGGGCCGAAACGATGTAATTAATATGGCAACAAAGATAAGGACAATAGTCTGAATAATGTAAATAGTGTAGAAGTAGTAATATGTGTGTTTTATGTTGTAGTTTTGTTAAAGTTATATTTTGAAATAGATGTTGATCTCTTTAAGAAATTGTAGGATATTTTATGGATTAATATCATGAAAGAGTTTTTTCATATGGATTTATGTACTATTGGTAATTTTACTATAAATATGTATTGTTGGTAATTTTTTATATAAAATGTATTTTTGCTATAAAAAATATTTTTATACCTTCATGGCATTTTGTTTTTGTTTGGGGAGGTCATTACTTGCCCATAGCGGGGACTCTAACAGGTACTATCACCTTGAGTCCGTGTGGACCTGGGAACAAAAGCATTTAAGAGGTGGTTACACGCCCATCACAACCTCTAATTTTCCGATTAGAGACATTGCTGCCGGGTGTAGTTTATCGTCATATCTAGGACTTGGGTATCTAGGGAAAATGACAAGTCGACAATAGCCAGATGGCGATCCCTTTGATAAAACTAACGAGAAACCGAAAATTTCAAATATTTAATTAAAATACTAACCGCCGAAATACTCTTATTCTTAAGAGTTTAAGCAGAGAATTGGGTCGAACGAATTTGGTCATCTGTCCTAAATCGGCCAAGAGAATCTCTTGTCATATATACAAACACTCCAGTAGTAAATGTCAGTTTATCAGTGAAATGAAGAATCGGACATCACAAGAATATGTCATGGTCGTCCATCATAGCTGACATGACAAAGGGATAGATTTCCCATATATCTGGCATGCGTAGCCAAATCGACATAATTCAACCGTTCAAAATCGACGGAGAGACGAGCCAGTATGTTTATTGTTGGTTTTTTTTTACGGCATATCAACTCCTTATGGGTCATTTAATGCTTAAATTGAATTTTCTTGGGGGCATTAGTAATTTATTTTACAAAAATTTATTGCTGTTAATATTATTTTTCCTTTAAAAATGTACTGCTGGTAATTTTTTTCTCCTTACAAAAACGTATTGCTGGTAATTCTTTTTACTATGAAAATGTATTGCTGGCATCTTCATTACAAAAATGTATTTCTACATTTCCATAGTGTTTTAAACTCAGTTTGGGGTTCACTATTTGCCCGTAGCTGGGAGTCTAAAATGTGTTACCACTCCGAGTCAGAGTGGACCTGAGAACAACAGAAAGAGGTCGTTCCAGGTACTTCGAAACCTCCCAATCAGAGAGGCCTTGCTGTTGGATGTAGTTTATCGTCCTACCCAAGATGGCGACGAGTCAGCTTAGCAGAAATATTGTCAGGGGAAAACAATATGGGTTGTAGATTGTTTTGCTTTGCTTGGTTTTACGGCATATCAACCTCAATGGTTTCCAAAAAATGTATTGCTGGTAATCATTTTTTACAAAGTTTTTCTGGTATTAAACCTTATTTTTACACTTTCATAGTTCTTTGACCCTAGTTTGGGGGTTGACTATTTGCCCATATCTGGGACCCTAACAGGTGCTACCACCCCGGGTCAGGGTGGACCTGGGAACACCAGCAATTAAGAGATGGTTCCACGCTCCTCAAAACCTCCTGATTAGAGGGCTAGCTATTGGACGCATTTTATCGTCTTACCCAGGACGCGGATGTAGTTTATCGTCATACCCACGGCAGTATGGGTTGTAGAGATCGTCTTACAGAGAATCAAGTAAATTAGCTAAAATTGACCGATAGCGACATAATTTCTTAGATCAGATACCGTAGTTCCATTGATCTGTCGACGCAGGATTACATGCAGATAGGCCATACGTAGGGTAGATACAATCGTGATAATTTTATAACCAACAGCGGAAAATAAAACTGCACTCACATAACGGATAAATTGGCTTCGTTATTATTTCGAAATGCCGGAATTAATCGTTGTCCGCAGTCGAAGACGACTCAAAAGAGGCTGGCAACGGACTGAGAAATGTTTGTCCTCTGCATACATGGATGAGCGATGGGGAACACTTGATATCACGTGTCAATCAAATGTGTCACAGTACGCTACGTACACCGGCCTACCAAACTTTCCGGCCTTCATGCAGGAATCTTCAAGAGAGAGACACGACGCCATTTTCCAGTCTACGGGACAGAGACGGTAAAAAGGCTGCTGCTGGAGATTCGAAACTTATTTCCGACTGCACAAAAGAGAAAAAAGTCAAAGTATACTGACAAGTTTAGTATATATATATATATATATATATATATATATATATATATATATATATATGCGTGGTGATTATATATAAATTTGTATATATAAACAACAGTTTTGAAGGAAAGATGTATGACAAAGTGGAAAAAGTTTTCATGTCACGCGTTTTGCCTGGTGAAGTCCTTAGAGACCAGATGCAGCAAGTAATTATAAACAAAAGTAAAAATGTCATCAGATTTTTTTAATTTATGAACGCTCATAAATATACATCAGGTTAACTGAAAGTCAAGGTAAATTATGGAGGACGCATAGTGATGTAATTTAATGTTTAATAGACAAAAGTGAGTAAATGTTTTGTTGCTGAATTTAGCTCATTAGGTAAGTTATTTGCTGCTTTATTCTGTCCCTCTTGCTTTCAATATGTCCTGTGGTATTAAAAGCCTCTCCTCTCGTTATGTACCGTAGAAAATTCAACTTTTTCTTTCTGATTCCAAGTAGAAGTGTTCTTTTTGTTTCCATTTTCCCTTCGTCGTTGCTCACATGTTCAATAAACAGTATTCTCAGCATTTCTCTTTTGCCTTAAGTCTCTTCTTCATATGTGAGGAGATGTCCAGCATTCGCTGCCATATAGGAGGATTCAAAAAAAAATCATTATAAATGTATGGGCTCTATTTCCTTTGGTGTCAACTTGTCTAAAATGAGGAAATCTCTGAATTGCAAACCATTGAGATAGCAACAAAAAGTTCCTAAGGAGTCACGGCAATTCACAAATAACAAATAAAAGGGCGAAGTGTCATGGCCGCAATCGGGCGCAATTTAAAGGAGGACTCTTGATTGGACCTTCATTACAATAGGTAGGGAAAAGTAGATGCGATAGGCAAAAATAAACTACAGAAGAACTCAAAATTGATCTCTTTATTTAAATACGGCATTAATATTTAGAGGCTCGGTGGTGTAATGGATAGCGGCTTGGATTGAGGTAATTGGAATGTCAAGTTCGAATTTCAGTCGATTCCGTTGCATTTATTAGCATGCTCATAGCCTTGGCAAAGGTATGAATCCTTTTTCTCCCCCTCCAGCTATGGGTAAATAACAGGACAGACCGGGTTCTATAGCTTTGGATGGCAACTGGTCTACCGCAGAAGGAAATGGCAACCTACTGCCTCGCCAATCATGTATCAAAAGATACATGATCGCCTAAGCATGTTTCACGCATGGCACATAACTGACTGATTAATATTTAAGCCTACCTTTTAAAACTTCAACGATGATTGATACTTTAAGGACAATTTGTTGTACGTCGGTCTTTACTTTCCGTACAAACAATTATTTTTATTTCATGGGTGACTTTCGCTGGATTTCGCAATTAATTTCGATTATTTCCAAATTTCTTTCGAAGTTATAAAAATTGTCATGGAACAAAAAAAAATCGTCGCAAGAAATCACTTAAAAAATCGCCGAAAATTATATGAAAACTTGGAAATCCAAAATTTCAGGAATTCGGGCCCGGATCCGGATTCGAACGTTTTTTTAATTTGCTCACGGAGCCGGTCTGATTCCAAAATGGTATGATACAATGGGCTACGACATCTAGGAGTAAAGTTGAAAAAGCGTGACACACTGACATTCACATTTATTATTATTGTGAGACCGGAACTACCTACACAATAGACTCTTCCAGGTCTATATTAAGTATGCGACACAACACTCTACAGAGAGAGACAATGAGAGCCGAGATCCCTCTCGATACAGTCTTTGACTGTTTGCGACGGCTGTCGGACTCTCTGCGTTAGCAGAGAGGAACCCGGACGAAGCTTTGCCGAAGGGCAAGGTTTCGTCCGGGGAGGTAGACAGGGCCTGAACCCGTCTAGGCGGGTTCAAAGGCTATATTTTTGGCTGAGCCTACGGACTCGGAGATACCCACATTAAACCGGCCTTGTGCCACATTCGGTCCTTGTGGGTGGATTGATAAATACTGAGAGACAGTGAGAGCTGCGTACGACTACCAGTATTGGACACTGACATATAGTAAGCTCCGCTTACTATCTCTGTAACCTGTTGCTAATATATCTTTCTTACATCTAATCCGTGTTCCGTTTTACTTCTGTGGTCCCGACTTTGGCCCCACATCAATTATATAGATGTTATGAACAATAATAATAATCCATACTTGTAAACAAAACGAAAATACCGTCAACACGTTATAAACTTAGCGTGGATGGGTTCTGTATATGTTTTTCGGTATTCTTTTTATTCTCTGCGCCCAAACAGAAGCAACAAGAAATGTGTGTATAGCTGGAGGGAGATCGAGATGGAGATATCCTCTCCTCAAGGCTATTTATGCGAAAATGAGTGTAACGTACTTAGCCAGGATTCGAATACGGCATGCCCATTTCTCTTTCTAAGCTGCTAATCATTACAATACTAGCTCTCTTTATTTGCACCTATTCGTATTTCTGGTGTGTTTAAGTTTGGTTCATACAGAACATTGGTTTAAAACACCTACCGGAAGGTTAACTGGGTTTTCACTAATCTAGACAACAGACAGCCTGGATCTTTAAAATAAGTCACTAAATATAACAATACGTGCTTTATGGCCACCCACAAAACCTTGCATTTGCATATTATCTCTTCTTGTGCCTATGGAAGCTTCTTAAACAAGACAGAAAATCTGCTTGCTGCAGAGAAGATATTAGGTTGGTGCAAAAATAATGACGTTTTTTGACGTATTTTTTTACGTAAAAAACGTCATTATTTTTGTACCAACCAAATATATCTTCTTATGCCTATGGGAGCTTCTTAAACAAAAGACAGAAAATCTGCTAGCTACAGAGAAGATAAAATAACTTTTTACCGCTTCTGATTCATACTTCCTGACCACCTGTATACGAGGCAAACAGAAGGTTAATAATAGCGTTAGTAAAGCTTTGAAACTTGGAGTCTAGACACCGAGTGGGAGTTTGGCAAGACACATCAACATTTTGAAGAGAAAATTACGAAAAGGACGAGATTATTGCTATTTAACGAAACTTGACTCAGCAATGTTAACGACGAAAGGTCGTCAGTTCTATTACCTGGTCAGCCGATATGTAGTGTTAGATATGAGCAGATCCAGTGAATTTCCCATACTAACATCATTAGTTGGGGATGTAGATGTTGCCATTAAGATCGTAGAAAGGAACTTTGTATGAGCAGGCAGGCAATCATTTTTTGAAGATATTTGGTTTAATGGATGGAAGTGGAATCGAATTATTTTTATACACAGTTAAGGATTATTTCGATGGTTTCATCGACAGGGACGTTTGTAAATAAGTTTTCAATGTCGAGTGACGCTACAGTACATTGGTTTGTTTGTATAGTTTTTAGAATTTGAAGAAATTCATGAGCTAATGTGATGCTATAATTGGTAAGTAATGATGTTGTTAAAGAAATTTAACAAGGTGTCGATATGTGTTGGGATTTGTGAAATGGTGGGTCGTACTGGGTATCCGGTTTTATATATTTTAATATTTCCATATAGGTATCCTGGTTGGTAATCTCCGATGATTTTGTTGATTATAAAAGAATCTACGTCAACATTGTTTGATGCTATAAGTTTGTTGACGGAACTTTTTAGACTATCCATGTTTTGTTTTTTTTTTATGTAATTTGGTAAATTTACATCGGTCATCGACGATGTATTGTAATTCTTTTCCTCGAAACTGCTGCAAAAGAATTGAAAAAAATAATTCCATTATCGCTATCAGACGAGCCGACAAAGCCAACACATACGTAATTTTGGACAAAATGGATTATTATGAAAAATTTCCGAGAAGAATGTGTGTTGTTCAGTGACGAAGCTTTGTTTTACGTGAACTGCGAGTTAAACCAACAGAATGTTCTGTACTGGTCGCAAAACAGTTCACATTGTGGAAAGTTCATGTTGGGACCGTTTATTGGTAAAGCGGTAACTGGTGAGACATATCTCACCATGTTGCGAGACAAGTTAATGTCCCAAATTTAAACGTTACGTGGAGGCCTCCCTGGGTGATTTCAAAAGAATGTAAACCCTTCCTACTAAGAATAAGAGTATTCTTTTTCTGGGGTGTGCTGAAAGATTAGTACAGGTGTATCCAGATTTTACGGTCATCCTTTATATCTTCGTTTGTTCAGAGCAAAATGGTCCCGTTGCTTGATATGCAGAAAGGCTACGTGCTTCTGTTATTGTTAACTTAGAGACTTGTCTGCCCGATCAAAATTAAAACAGCCGGGTAAAATATTGTAAAGCTTTGAAACTTGAAGTCCAGACACCGAGTGGGAGTTTGGCAAGACACATCAACATTTTGAAGAGAAAATTACGAAAAGGACGAGATTATTGCTATTTAACGAAACTTGACTCAGCAATGTTAACGACGAAAGGTCGTCAGTTCTATTACCTGGTCAGCCGATATGTAGTGTTAGAATTTGACAGTGCCTAGATGGATGATTGCTTGGGAATTTCAGATGCTGTAAGATTGAATGTGCGGTAATGGGAAAACGAGTGGGAATGGGAACAGAGAGCCGAGTTCGAATTCCATTCGAGATAGTTCGTTTCACTTACTCTTGCGAAAGGTATGAATCCATTTCCTTGGTTGGCAACAACTCTCGGAAGAGGAAAACTGAATCAAAACCTGCCTGGAGAGAGTTGGCAAAAGACAGACGAATTTCCTTCTGGCGCCAACGGCCAACATGCAAATTATTTTTCTTCTGGGTGTCTCTTCAGTATCGTTTTCGCTTTGTCGAATCACTTTAACATATCTAGGAACTGTATACTTATTGGTCTTCTGTGTGTGTGTGTGTGTGTGTGTGTGTGTGTGTGTGTTTTAATTCCCTAAATTTACCTTTCAACACGTTCACTAGAGCTTAAAAGTCAAAGTTCTTCGGCTATGGGAGGAGGTTTTGATTTATCTTTTTTTTGTATATTTTCAAACACTATTTTTAAACCGGTTAGCATGCCTTTTTGTGATATATTAGATTGTAGGGGTTCGGACGTCAAATACCAATGCATTATTTCTCATTGAATTTAAATGTTTAAGGAGAATAGCTGGTATATATGAATCATTTTTACTCTCTCTCTCTCTCACACACACACACACACACACACATCAGTGAAATGCACACTTAAGGATCAAGTCAGGATACCAAAAGCCAACATCTGTGATTTGAGTCTCGTGTTTTCTAACCCATTTTTTTAATGAATTCAGTACAATAAAAAGGTAACTCAGAGAACCTGAAAAAAAATAAATGTTTGAGATTTATCAATTCGGGTGGTTGGTTGGTTTTGTTTAAATGCATATTAACTTCTATGGGTTATCAAATGCCGATGTCTAAATATTTTGTACGTATTTTCTTTTAATTTAATTTTTATTTTGGCGGGAGATAATAATAGTTTTAGCGATACAAATCTTAATAATTAACCAATAGCAGAAGGACAAGATGCTTCAGGGACCGGTGTTTCAACGTGATGTGGCCGTACGTTTTATCAATCCGGGGAAGGCTGTAAGAAAACTCACAAGTAGTTTGACATATACAGTTTGTTCACTGTCTTCTCATCATTCAAAAATTATTATCCTTACAATTCTTTCAAGAACGCGTCGTCCAACATTTCTATGTCCCCTGTACCTTCAGTACTTAGCCATTTATGGCTCTCCATAAGTCCCTGTTCTTTGTAGCTCTTAATAGATGTCTTTTTATCTCTCCTAAAGCTTGTTCTGCCATTCATTTACACAAACTAGCCTTCGGATGTCAGTGTCGCACATTCCATCCTCTGTCAGGGATATCTAAAAACAAAAATTAAGTTTCGGTTAATCTGAAATCGAGCGTAAAAGATATCCCGACAGATATGAAAATGGCTCAAACAAATTTACAATGTTTCAACAGTTCATAGAACATTGAATAAATAATATCAATAATTTCACGGACAGGTTGCACGAAAAATACTCTATTGAAGAAATCATATAAAAATGGTCGGATAGTATTCGCTAATAAGTTTTCTTTTTTGTTTTCCAATAAATCTATCGATTACTAAAAGACTGTTATTTGCTCAAACGAAACAAAAATAGAATTTTGCACATAACCTGTAGCGTCATGTCTGAAGAGAGGAAAGAAAATGGCTTACAAACTAAAAAAAATATAATCCCATCAATGAAACCTGGTGACGGACACATTATTTTATGGGGTAGCATTATCGCAAGAGTTTCCAGGACAACTCAGTAGGTTTGAGAGGGAAATGGAATCGCTAAAATTTTAGTCGATTTTTTCGAAAAATCTTTTAACCTCTGATATATATATATATATATATATATATATATGACAGTGCCTAGATGGATGATTGCTGGGGAATTTCAGGTGCTGTAAGATTGAATGTGCTGTAAAGGGAAAACGAGTCGGAATGGGAACAGAGAGCCGAGTTCGAATTCCATTCGAGATAGTTCGTTTCACTTACTCTTGCGAAAGGTATGAATCCATTTCTTCTCTCTTCGCTTCAGTTCCGGGTAAATAGCATGAATGAGTAGGCTCTATAGCCTCGTTTGGCAACAACTCTCGGAAGAGGAAAACTCTGAATCAAAACCTGCCTGGAGAGAGTTGGCAAAAGACAGATGAATTTCCTTCTGGCGCCAACGGCCAACATGCAAATTATTTTTCTTCTGGGTGTCTCTTCAGAACGTTGGCGATCATGGTCTTCCACAGTTACCTGTTCTTTGTGGCTTTTTTGTAAGTATATGTTCTTTCTCCTAATCCTTCTTCTGTAGAGCTTGTTAGGTGGTTTATACACTGCTTTCCTCTCTCCCTGTTTCCTCTATTTGTCCTGTGATTGTCAAAGCCCTGTTTCCTCATTATGTGCTCTAGAAATTTCAACTGGTTTTCTAATGTTAGGTATAAGTGTCCTTTTGGTTTCCATTTTCTCTAAAACTTCGCCGTTGCTCACATCTTCGACAAATTACATTCTAAGCATCCTTTTATAGAATCATATTTCTGTTGATTCAAATTTTAGCCATTATCAAAGATTATTTTATTTTTATTTTCAACTGAATGTATTGATTGTTTTATGTATGCATCAAGGAAATATTTGAAAAATTGCATTGAAATATTCCCAGCGTATGTCCCGAAAAGAGGTATTCAGTGCAGCAAACCAGCCTCTCTCGCTTTACTTTGCCTCTATCAGATAATATTATTTAAAAAAATATTTTCAAAAACCTTAAAAGACAGAATAAGTAAGTGTGCAGCATTCAGTTTCGCATTCAGCGAGAGTACTGATGTGAGTGACACAGCTCAGTTGTGTTTAGGAGAAGTGTGATGGACAAATTTGAAATCGCTGAGGAATTTCTTGATATGGCAAGTATGTCTTCAACAACCACTGGACAAAATATTAGTGATTATGTTGATTAGTGATGATTAGTGATGAGGTGATTAGGTTGATAGAGAAGTTGCATTTGAAGTCTTCAAAATTGTGTGGACTTGCAACTGACGGGGCACCATCAATAACTGGCCAAACGAATGGATTCATTAAGAGATTTCCGGATGCTCTTGGTCCTCATGACGTTTTAAGGAATCACTGCATTATCCATCTGTGCGCAAAAGTATAGAGCTTTGCAGAAGTTAGGAAAAATGTAGACCAGTGTGCGAATTATATTAGTTCACGTGGATTGGATCATCGCCAGTTTAAGGCTTTCTTGAAGGAAATTGACGCTGATTGTCCTAATGTTTTGTATTTCTCTGCAGTGCGTTGGCTCAGTAGAGATGAAGAGATTCTGCAATCTTCGAGATGAAATGAAAACATTGATGGAACGCAAACAACAGAATGTTTCCTATTTAAAGGACGATAACTGGTTGAATGACTTTGCTTTCTTGACTGACATTTCAGAACCCTTACCCCTATCCGATTTAGATGTAAAGCTACAGAGTAACGGTCAGTTGGTGACCAAATTATTTGAACATTATTTATATTATTCGGACTATTGTCCTCATCTTTGTCGCCATATTTATCACAACGTTTCGGCCGTTGTATGCACCGGCCTTCTTCAGGTGATTGGAATGTCGAACTGAACCCTTTATTTCGCTCACTGGAATAGACTGTTCTAGTTCCATGTGCCATGTTTTAATGGATGTCAGTTATCAGTTATCTCCTGTTAATTCTCCTCTCCAAGTTCTCCACTGCCTTAATCGGGTATTGAACTCACACTCTTTAACATTAGATAACTGATAACTGACATCCATTAAAACATGGCACGTGGAACAAGAACAGTTTACCCCAGTGAGTGAAATAAAGGGTTCAGTTCGACATTCCAATCACATGAAGAAGGCCAGAGCGTACAACGGCCGAAACGTTGTAATAAATATGGCGATAAAGATGAGGACAATCGTCCGAATAATGTAAAATAGTGTAACATAATACTTCATCTCAGAAATATAGACAGATACTGAAAGGCCGAAACGTTGTAATAAATATGGCGACAAAGATGAGGACAATAGTCCGAATAATGTAAATAGTGTACATAATACTTCATCTCAAAAATATAGACAGATACTGAAAGCCCGAAACGTTGTAATTAATATGGCGACAAAGATGAGGACAATAGTCCGAATAATATAAATAGTGTACATAATACTTCATCTCAGAAATATAGACAGATACTGAAAGGCCGAAACGTTGTAATTAATATGGCGACAAAGGTGAGGACAATAGTCCGAATAATATAAATAGTGTACATAATACCTTATCTCAGAAATATAGACAGTTATTTGAACATATTTGAAAAGAAATTGGTTCTTTTTCAATTACAATTGAATAAAGCAACGTGTGCGCATTTTCCCAGTCTGCGAGCAAGAAAAGCTGTGATCCTTGTCCTCATTTGTACAAAATATGATGTTGCAAGTATTAAAAACCGAGAGAAGAATTCGACAAAAGGTTTGTGGATTTCAGAAAATATGAAAAGGAGTTGAAGCAAAGTCCAGAGACGGATATTCAATGTGATAGGTCTAGATCTGGCATCACGTCTACAGTCACTTTCTCACAGATGTGCTAAGGCTTCCCTCTGTCTTTTCTATAAATATTTTCATGGCAACTGCTCTGACTTTCACTGGTACCCAAACTGCATGAATTTAAACGTGCTACTAGGTTGGCATCTCGGTCCCACCTTTTCACTGTCAAAACGGTTAAATGTAGCCGCCTCTTCTACTCCAACAACTTATTATCTCGCACTTCCCAACAGCGGAACTCTTTTCCTCTTATTTGATTCCCTGATAGCTATAATCGCCAAATATTCAAATGTAATGTCAATCGACATTTTCTGGTACTCTGATCTTGATACCCGTCCTTCTCTTTATCCTTTTCTCAAACCCTCCTTTTTTAAATCTTGCTCTCAATCTCTGTAACTCTTTGCGTATTAGTGGCACTCCCACTTTGCCTGGGGGTGAGATGCTTCAAAAAACTATTTGCTCGACCTTTTGAGACGACAACTGAAGACAGTGCTGTCTGCTATCAAATTGAGCTTATTGATTTGCATTTAGATATGGAATTGAAGACAGCATACAGTGAGGATGTCTTGGTGACATTTTATTCAAAGTATGTAGATGTAAAATATACAAATTTGACACAAGATGCCATTAAAATGATCTCTCTTTTTGGAAGAACATACCGCTGTGAACACTTTTTTCTAGGATGAAGCTTCTAAAAGCCAAATGCTGAAGTTGGCTTACTGGTAATAATTTGGTTAGTCAGCTACGTGTTGCCACTACATCTGTAAAAGCTGACATTGAAAAGTTGTGCAAAGACAAAAAATGTCAAGTGTCACATTAACAAAATTATGTTTTCTCATGCTTATTTATTTAATAAAAAATGTCAAAATGCATCTAAACAAGATTTTGTTAAAATCAGTCTTTTTACGTTAAAAATATATGTTCTGTCTAAAAAAAAGTCATATTTTTAGAAGACTGGCTCTTTATCATTTAAATTTTTGAGAGTAGCTTACGAAAAAAATATGTTGAATACTCACGTTCTAGAACTATTTTGTTTATTAGTAAGTTTTTATGTTATGCTATAGGTATAAACTTTTAAAAGCCTTACAAAATAAATAATTACATCATTATCAAATTGAAAAATAAAGCCTATGAACCGTTTTGTTTTATTACACTTATTGCATACATCGAATTTTCGGTTGGGGTGAGATTTTACAAGAACTAAAACAAAGTTCATTGACTTATCATATAGGAACATAGAAATACAAAAAAGTCAAAACCCATATATATATATATATATATATATATATATATATAAAAGTGAACATAGAAGTCAACACTTAGAGGCGACAGTCTGTTTCATGCTAGATGCAATCGTGGCCTGACGAAGCATGATCTAGCATGAAACAGACTGTCGCCTCTAAGTGTTGACTTCTATGTTCACTTTTATATTTACACACGCTCTATCTCTGATATTGAGCACTTTATCCCATAAATATAGCACATCTTATGACTATATTTCTTTATATATATATATATATATATATATATATATATATATATATATATATATATATAAGCATTTTCAATGAAAAAAAGAAAAACAATACGCAATAACACAAGCTATGAACACGGTCACAATCTCAGAACCGTGTTTGGAAAATAAAACATTCCTGTAACTCTAGATCCATACATAAAACAACCCATACATTCAGTTAAAAGTAAAAACAAAATAATACTTGATAACGGCTAAAAGTAAAACTGAAACTGCACGAACATACAAAACATACCGAAAAAATCGTTATATATATATATATATATATATATATATATATATATATATATATATATATTGTTCTTTAAAAATAGTAATTTGACTTTGCCAACCGGGTGCTTCCTCTCTAGATAAATGGTGTAGCACGTCAGGCTCTACTGTGTAGGATACAGGTTTGATTCCTGTCGAAGGGCGCATGTTTTCTATGAGATTTCTCGGACACTCAGACCGGTAAATGTTGTTAATACTGTTTATTATAAAAAGAGCATTTACTTAAATATTTGTAACTATGAATATAACGTGTAAACGGAAAATACATTTATATAGCTGTGTATTAGGGCAGCAGTCCCTCTTTAATACATGTTTCATTGAACAAGACTGACAATGTACTTTTGTTTAGTATTTTATCATGTCTTTCCAGTATATGTAAGATTGTCTACTTTTTATCTTAATGAATGTAAAAATTATTCAAACCGTTCCTCGTACTTTTTGGGAACCAACAATCTTTTAGATAATTTATACATTTATTAAATCCAAAAGGTATATATCATATATATGTGTGTGTGTGTCTGTGTGTACGTGCATAGGTGTGTGTGTGTGCGTGTGAGTGTGTCTGATGGCCGTCTGGTTAGTGTGTTGGCGTTCCAACCATGAGACCAGAGTTCGAATTCCTCCATGGTCGACGGTACCGGCCAGTGTTCTAAGTGCCTCAAAACTATATCATCTCAGTGCTTGCGTTACAACGACCATGACCGAGATTGTGCGTTTTCTCTCAATATTGTAAACAAGTTTCTCTAATGTAAACCACGTGGATGTCAAAGAAACACAAATGTGCCCGAGCAAGTGTCTGCAACATTAACAAAAATGTTATTGATATAACCTTGAAAATTTCATTTAAAGAAAACTTTTGAAATATAAATTGACAACTAGAAATATTTTGTTTTGGAATCTTTTCTCTCTTTTATGGCTTTGGTAGAATTGATAGCGAATTTAATGGCAATAGTAGTAGTAGTAGTATGAGACATAAAAGTTGGCTGTGTTGTTATGGCTACTCTTATGAAATATGGACGTCAAACAAACTCTCTGGAGAGAAGGAGAGGTGTAAGGCAATGTTTTTCCGTTTGTTGCCTGCGGACTGTGGTGATTGACTTTGGCCAAAGGATTAACGCCATTGTCCATTCTTTGATGTTGACTGATATGTTTGGACATGGAATGAAACTCGTCAGAGACCAGCACTCAAAGAGGTCACGGCAAAAAAAAGCCGAAGAAATGGCTGGAACAGCATAGAAGAAGAAGAAGAAGAAGAAGAAGAAGAAGAAGAAGAAGAAGAAGAAGAAGGAGGAGGAGGAAAGAGAGACATCAGAAAAGAAAGAGCGGGGAAGCATCAATAAAACAAGAGGGGAAAGAACAATATAAGAAATAAAAGGTGGGAATTGGGGAAGAAAATCATTAAAAAAAAATAAAGAGTTCAATGATACGAGCAAGAGTAAGATCAAAGAAAGAAAGTCTTCTATTTTATTTTCTTAGTTATTTGGTGGCACCCATCTTCTCTCCGAATAAGAAGAAAAGTATTAAAGAGAGTGTATCGATCTGACCGCATAATTATTTTTCTATCAGAGCTGCATCGACATTTATGTATTTCTATAGATGATGTTTTCAACCATTGTATGTGCTTTGGTTAGAATCAAAATGAAACCATTTAGGTGACAACTTTGCCGTGCTGTTTCAAATACGGGAGGGTGCTGAAAAATTGACGGCTCAGTTTAAATTAATCAAATCTTAACATATGAGCAAACAGAATTTAGTAGGGAATAACTTCTAGCTCAAATCGAGAAAGCTCCTCATCGTACAAAAAAAATTAGCAAAGTGACAGAGACAGTGAGAGGGACAGTGACTCAGACAGTGAAAGAGACAATGAGAGAGACAGTGAGAGAGAGACAATGAGAGAGACAGATAGAAACAGAGACAGTGAGAGAGACAGATAGAAACAGAGACAGTGAGAGAGACAATGAGAGAGACAGAGAGAGAGAGATAGTGAGAAAGACAATGAGAGAGACAGAGAGGGAGAGACAGTGAGAGAAACAGTGAGAGAGACTGAGAGAGACAATGAGAATGACAAAGAGAGAGAGATAGTGAGAAAGACAATGAGAGAGACAGAGAGGGAGAGACAGTGAGAGAAACAGTGAGAGAGACTGAGAGAGACAATGAGAATGACAAAGAGAGAGAGATAGTGAGAAAGACAATGAGAGAGACAGAGAGGGAGAGACAGTGAGAGAAACAGTGAGAGAGACTGAGAGAGACAATGAGAATGACAAAGAGAGAGAGATAGTGAGAAAGACAATGAGAGAGACAGAGAGGGAGAGACAGTGAGAGAAACAGTGAGAGAGACTGAGAGAGACAATGACAAAGAGAGAGAGAGAGAGAGAGATAGTGAGAAAGACAATGAGAGAGACAGAGAGGGAGAGACAGTGAGAGAAACAGTGAGAGAGACTAAGTGAGACAATGAGAATGACAGAGAGAGAGAGAGGTAGAGATAAAAGGAGAGAAATGTGGCATAATGATTTCCAGTCCAAGAAATGGAATTTGAACTGAGTTTGATTTTGCTTAAAATATTGATGCACATCACCAGATATTTTTTAAAATACTTCATTTCTAACATGCAACGATGGTTGACAGAAACCCGATTGCTAATTGCAATGGTAATATTAGCCGTTTCCTTATAAGGAAACATTTAATATTCATTGACCGATAAAATCTTTCACGTAAAACAATCGTTCAGGAAATTAGATTTCTCAAGTTCAGTAGCTGTTTTTGCTTTTTTGAAGGGGGTTTCCTTCCTAACATTTTGTTTGAAGTCGTGTAGAATGTCAACGTCATTATTTTCTCTTCGAGTTACATGTGATATCCATATTAAGTATCTTGAAAGTCCTCAAGTGATGTGCTTTCTGTTATTTGGTACAGTTATTTATTTGTGATTTTGTAGCTCCAGTCTATAATGTTCCTAGAAAAGTAGCCGTCGCCAAGATCTACAGGATTCACTCGCTCAAAGCCATTTTTAACTATTGATCTCTGTATACTGCAGACAGTCTAGATATTTCTAAACGGGTTTGGCGCCATCAATTACATCCATATGAAAGAATACGACACGAGTTTTCAGGTTGATGTTTTGGTTTTGTTGCAATTTGCTGTGTTGGGCAAAACAATTCTCGCACAGCCTATGTTCAATTTCCGTATCTTCTAGTTTTCTCCGAGTTTTCTGAAGTGTTTGTTGTTTACTAATGGGTGAGTCTATTGATTATCTTAAGTGACTAGACAGTAAAAAAAATATCCTCATAGTCAGTCTATTTCAGATAGATAATTAAGATTAAGGTTAGCTGAATAGATAGATAGATAGATAGATAGATAGATAGATAGATAGATAGATAGATAGATAGATGAAAGCGTAACATGAAAAAAATTATTCTTTTAAAAATGTTAGAATTGTAAATGTATAATTGTCTAGATTGTCTTTTAATACACGTTTTTTGAGAGAAGTGTAAGTTTATAAAAGTCAGACGGTTTGTGTAAAAATTGTCACATTTTTTATTGCCAATTGCTCCAGCGGTTGACTGCCAAAATTATTTGGTGAATTGTCGTGGATTTGTTTTTCTAATTCTTGGGGAAAGGTTTCATATATATTGGCCAATGAGAGACGATCTCTTGAAGCCCTTGTGAAGACTTGAAGTGAGCCGATATGATGGTCCTTTTTATTTCAATAAAAAAGACTGCTATGAGCGGATAAAGAGTAGAAAAAGACGGAACCGTTGTGAAAGCAATTAACGGTTGGGAAGGAAGAAGACATTAGCGTCCACGCTTCAAGAGGACTGGTCCAGTCAAAGGAGGTCGTAAATCAACAAGGGACAAGAAGTCGGTATATTCGAGGCGTATTCAAACCCAGAACAGAATATTCCTTTCTGCGCCTTCCTGAGAAGTAAATCCGAAAGAACTTTCAAGTTAGTTTTCGAGCAAAATACTTCAAAAGTCTTTCGAGATAACAAATTTGTGAAAACACGAAAACACCTTCGTAATGAGACGACCTATTATTGAGTATTCAGTTAAGAACAGAAGTGGGTACGTTTTATATTTTCTGACTTGGAATGAGGAAAGAGGGCTTGGAGTATATGATACTCACGGGACAGATAAAGGGTAAGAGAGACAGGGGAATACAACACATAACATACTTAATGAGTAAATGGATGACGGAACAGGGCTTAGTAAAGATATCAGAAATTTATTAAGAGCTGCAAGAGACAAGAAGTTGTGGAAAACCATGATTGCCTACGTCTTGAGGGTAAACGGCACATAAAGAATGTTAATGATATTAGATTCGTGCAAAAATAATGACGTAATAATGTCGTTTTTTGACGTTAAAAATACATCAAAAAACGACATTATTACGTCATTATTTTTGCACCAACCTAATAATATTAGCTCTTTCCCTACAACGAAATATTTGACATTCATTGACTGAACAACTAATACTTCTTTCGGTTGAAATTTATAAAAACATTTTCTTAAAACACTTTTTTTAGGAAAACAGGGATCCTGAATTCTAGTGGCTCTTATCGCTCTTTCCAGTATTGATGAGGGTTTCCTTCCTAACATTTTATATGAAGTAGTGTGGAATGTTAAGATCTTCTGTCGTTATTTTGTCTTCGTGTTACATGTACTATCCATTTTAGTTGTTGCTGCTGTTGGTAGTTCTCAAGTGATGTGATTCTGTTATTCGGTACAGGTCTTTGTAATCCTGTAGCCCCAGAGAATGGTGATCTTTGAACGGAAATTAAAAGAATAGGAATTTATAAAATACCATTATAATATCACTATCTGTTTAGAAATAGTAATTTAAAAATAAGAATATTTTGTTTAAGAAAATTTGGTCTCAGAAATTTCGCTCTTAAATATTTAATTATATATTTGAACTGATTATCTTAATTATATATTTAAACTGATGATTTTAAATTCTATATTTAAACTGATGATTTTAAATTCTATATTTAAACAAATGATTTAAAATTTTATATTTAAACTAATGATTTTACATTTTTATTTAAACTAATGATTTTAATTATATATTTAAACTGATGATTTAAAATTTTATATTTAACTGTTTGAGCTCTGCATTCCTGGACAATTTTATCCTTTCTCCCTGAGCTTCTGAATCAAAATTCGCAAATAATTGGTATGTAATGTTTCACGGTTGATATAAAAATAGTTACAAATGTTTACCCACCGTTCAACCGGTAGCTGAGCATTAAGTCATTTTTCTCTACCACCGGTGAAGCGGTGGCCAGGGCTTTAAAATAGCTACACATGTTATTTTATATTATTTAGAATAGCCAAGATTGTAAACATACAACGAGGGCTTCTCTAATCTTTTCATCTAATGAACAATAAAATCCGACGTTGCATATCTTATCCTCGTTTGCGTTGGCGTGTACCGAAACTGGGAAAGTCCCACTGTACGTTCTCCAGGGAAACTAAAATTGAAAATAAACGCCAAGGCGAGAAATGAAGATTCGAAACCTTTTTCCAATATATTTTTTTGATTATTTCAGGGAACGACGTGGGTGGATAAGCGACACTTGGGACAAATTCTGCTACTTGTGACAACTCAGACTAACAGTACAGCTTATTCTATAACCAGTGGCTTTTTTCTTCAACTCTCATATCACCTCTTTCCCCATCTCAACATTACAACGCGCGGGTGGCAGCGGAGCTACATCGGTGGACGGCATCCCTTGGTAAACGGCAGGCTGGAAATAACTCAATAACAACTGTAACTGTTAATATAAGCCTGCGACCGGAAATCTTTAACGTCCGCTTTTTTATCACTTGCTCCAAAAAGCTTACATTTATCTATTGTTTTATTCTCTTTTGGTTAAACTTTTGAAAAACCCCAAATTCACAGTCTTTATCGTCGATCATAAAGCACATAGCACAAGATTGATATAAAATCACATCCCCTCCTTTGTAGGTGTCTTGACCATAGTGTCAAAAGAGAAATCTTGTAATCGAATTTTATGACTACCATTTAAACTGTAGAATACACATTCCTTAGGCTCAATGGTCGCTAAAGTCAACTAAATTCTGGATAATCTTTCTCAAGTGAACATATCCATAATTGTTGAAACCTTTTTTTGTATGTGTGTTTTACAGACACTCCATGTCTAACCGTCTTTATACAGCTTCAGGTGACCACGTTTGGAATTCAAAGTTTTCATTCTCCTAAATTGGACTTCTTCAAGTCTGGTTGGTAACTACAGCTAAAGAGGCCATTCTATTCTGATATATAACCTATCGCTGGGGAAAATGATTTGGTTAATTTTGTTTTACGGCATATCAACATCAATGAGTTATTTAAGGCCGAAAAGATATTTACGATAGGTTCGTATGAATATAATATTTCTTTGTAAGAAATCAGTTTGTAGGTCTGATTTCATTGACGTATTTTTGTAAAGAGGGTTTTTGTTCAAAGTCAACTGTATTGCTGGTAATTATTTTTCAAAAAGTATCGGTGGTAATTTTTTACTATAAAAATTTATTGCTGGTATTTCTACTATAAAAATTTATTTTTAGATTTCATTGTGTTTTGACCCCAGTTTGGGGGTTAAATATTTTCCCATAGCTGGGACCCTAACAGGTGTTACCACCCCGGGTTAGGGTGGACCTGGAAACATCAGCAAGGTGGTGGTTTCATGCTCCTCTAAACCTTATGATCAGAGACCTTACTGTAGGATGTAGTTTATCGTCATACCCAGGATGAGCTGGAGGGAGAAGAGAAGGCCTCACAAATTTCCCAAAGATATTTGAACTAAAGGGAATGAAAAAAACTCGACCAGAATTCTAAAACTCGGCTTTTTGATTTTTCTTCTAATCCAATTCGAACTATTTACTAAACAGTAAGTAAATAAATAAACATTACTTCATTGATGTTTTCTACAATATCGAGGCAATATATATAAGGCAATATATATATATATATATATATATATATATATATATATATATGTATGTACATATATATATATAAGGCAAACTACTGTCAATAGTTTATTTGTGTAGCTTTATCCAGCCCTGACCAGAGTCATTTTACTCGGCACTTTACTCTCTTTACTGGCTGTCTGTAAAACCGCAAAATGTTAAAAGCACTTCAGACCGGGATATCGAACCTGTAAGAAGGCACTGAGGACTGCCATTTGTACAGCGCAATATAGCGGTGTGTATTCAATAGCTGCCTGCAATAGAAAATGTTCTGTTATGCAATATTTTTATTTAAATACTGGAACCTGCTTTATTGGAATAAAACTGCAACCAAAACTTTATTTATGACTAATTCAATCGCAACAAAATGTTTACTCACATCCTTCTTTAACTGATTTCTTTCCGAAAATTTAGTAAAAAGTAAGTAAAAATAAATAAATAAAAACAAAGGAAGCTTTTAAAAGCTGCTGTCTTCGATGACGCACTAGCACACGCACGCACACAGATATATATATATTAATTTTAAAATATTACATTTTATGGTTCTTTATGGCTGAAAGTTTCAAATGTGCGTGTATATGCACGTGTCACTGTTTATTTTGATTACGTATTTAAATAGTGGAATTCAAATGTGCGTTGAAAATTGTGCATCTCAATATCGGTGTTTACAAACTAAATGTCCCACTAAATGTTCCTTTCTGCATAATCGCGGACGTTCACTTCCATCTTCTTTACTAAACACTTCTCAATTACTCAAGTTCAATTCAAGTGTAGCTTCTCACTACACCATCTTCCATCATTTTCTGCAATCTTGAACTTCAGTTTCCGCGCTCCCAATTAACGGTCGTTCCTTTTCTAAACAGTTTTGTTCTTCTCTTTTTTTTTTTTTTTTTTTTTTTTTTTGTCCCTCTCTTTTCCATGTTTACATTTTCT
>OZ010606.1:49702619-49705119 GCA_963932145.1 Acanthosepion lycidas
ACAGTTTAACAGGTGTTTGAATAAAATGGAAAAAGTTTCAATTTCAAATCTTTTTATTTGTACCCCCTTACTTCTTAAAATATCGACCAGCATTCATATTTATGATTCTTATTGCAATTATTTATTAAGTTCAAATATTTAACGACTAGTATTCGCATGATTGTTATTGCAATATTTTGTTAAAGTTGTTAAGCTCAAATATTTAACGATGGGATAGAGGAATTCCTATGGCTATTTTATTGTCACAGAACTCGCTTACTCAATCATTAACTTAGGAATTAAGATACATCATAAAATTAAAATAGGAAAACAGTGAAAATTTCTTTCTTTTATATATATATATATATATATATATATATATATATATATATATATATATATATATATATAAGGCAGGATGTGTGTGTGTGTGTGTGTGTGTGTGTAACGAATGCACGGCCGCAATTTTGGACGGATTTCCACCAAAATTCACACGCACATGCTCCAAGTTAGTGGGAACGCCAAGTCCGACTTTGCATTTCCCAACTCCCATCGATAGTGGAAATAATCGATTTTTTCATGCTTCTATGGCAGTTTTCATGCGGTTTGCGGCCATTTTCTACTGTCCAGTGTGAGAGCCTATAGCTGGCTGCCACGAATAGGCAGGAAGATTCTATTGGGCAGCGTGAGAGCCAACAGCTGACTGACACGAATGTTAACTAGCATGCTAGCATGCAAAAAAAATCGATCGCTGCATTCGTCACAAGTGAGAAAAATTTAAATCTTCATGGCACTTTACTCCAATTGGCTCATTCGCTTGCTTAAACTCAATGTTGATTCTGATTCCGCAGAACTGGGTTGGGTGTGAAAAAGTATTTGTTGTTAACATTCTTTTTTCATTCGTTTTTTCCAGTTATGAGTCCTTTTTAAAGCTGATCGTTTTGTGTTCATTTTGTTTAGTTCTTTTTTCGTAACTGATTTAATGTTTAGTATAGACCTTAGAAAAAATTCGCATTGTGAGATAGGCAAGAAGTAAGGCATGTAGCAACATCAGCACGGCAAAGGGCACCCCTTTAAAGGCAAGGAAGGGCAAAAATATTTTAAGTCAAGTGATAGCGATTGCTGTATGATTTTTGAATTAAGCACAGGCAACGCTGGGCCATGCTGCTAGTTATTTCTATAGGTGTTATTATCAGTGGATACATGTGTTTGAGTTGAAAACCCTATTCTTGTTTTTTTGTTAAACAGTGAAACTAATAACAACCGGACTATATAGAGAAAGTCCTACTAAAGAAAGATTGTATCTCCCGAATGAGCATCCTACACTCCAGACAACGTGGCCCTCGAATTGCTCAATGCAACCTGCATTGAAGTGCTATTTCATCATCAAAGACTATACTGTAAAGGCCAGGTCACTGAAATACCAAAGCAAATGCTTTTTAGTGAGTTGCTCCAGGCCACTCGACTACAACATAAATAAAGAAAATGCTTGCAACTGGCTATATACAAAATCCTTTATGGGAAACTGCTGCTTGGAATCGAAATAAGTGTCGTACAATTAATGAGGGCACTAAGATCTTCCAAGAACATGCAACCAGTTGGGCGAATGATTCTCCAATACATGCTTCATTAGCCACAAGAAGATTCATATCGGTAGACCTTTAACAAATCAATATATATATAACATACGAGGTGTATCGAAAAAGCTGAAGAAAATACATCGGTTTCGTCCGTCTAATTAAAACTCACCTTCAGCCTGAATAGAAATTGCAAAACAGACCAGAATCTGTACAGTATAGCTTAGTTTTCCGCGTTGCGAGTTACTCGTTTCAAGAATCATTGTCGTTCTCAATGGAACAAAATTATGAGTTCAACGTGTCAGCGATGGTCATATTTGTTTGAGTCGACAGCCATTATATATATAGCAGTTAATATTCGGCAATTTATTCTAGAACTTAATATAGGACATAACTATATAAAATTTTGAACTGTTAAGATCTTCCATATTTCTAAACGAGCGAACGAAGCGGAAATGTGTGATAAAAAATCATCAGTCAGAAATGTTTACTGTTGCTCGAGTTTCACACTTGAAAAACTCCTTTGTCGTAAAGTTATTCTTGTGAAATCAAGTCGAGCATAAAACTGAGAGTAATCCATCATTCAACTAGATAGATAGATAGATAGATAGATAGATAGATAGATAGATAGATAGAAGTAGACAATGAGAGTGAGATAACAACACATTAAGTTAATTACATAGATAATACATTGGTAAATAAAAGTAGACATATATATTTATAGAGTGACAGAAAGTGTGGGATGTGAATATATTGAGATATTTAATTAGATATGACATACTGAAAGAAAGAAATAGAGAACAAAATGAATTAGATAGATAGATAGATAGATAGATAGATAGATAGATAGATAGATAGATAAGACAAGTGCATTCTATAAGAGATTAGAGATTAATTGAACTTTTCTGAGCGATTTAAAGTACGCCCGATCAAAGGGGAACGCA
>OZ010606.1:49710119-49760119 GCA_963932145.1 Acanthosepion lycidas
AGTTAGAAGGTTAGAGACGGCAAAACATCATCTTGAATAAGTTGAAAAATAATCCTGGAATAATCTTCTACACAGATGAGAAGAATTTTACACAGGATCCGTACACAAACTGGCCTCAGATGCTCACTAGAGAGACAAGGATGTAACTTTCAAGTGCAAAAACCCTTCCAAGATAATGGTTTTTGTCTGTGTATCCTCTGATGGCAAGAAAATGTTGATCATGTTTGCAATGATGAGAGACTGACAGGAGATTGCTATGTTCAAATTTTGAAAAATGTATAGACCTGGATTCTTTTTTAATATCCTGCAGCTAGAGACAATTGAAACCCCAACAAAATCAATAAGGCCTTCAAATTTACATTCCAGTAGGATGAAGCTCCTTATCTCACGAGCGCAAGGATGAGTTTGTAAACAGGTTTGGGGATAAGAAAACCTGGCCTCCTTCACCGCCTGATTTAAACCGCTTAGAATTCAGTATCTGGAATGAACTAACCAGAAAAGCTTGTGAGATGCTCCACAGTAACATGCAAGCCCTAAAAAAATACATCAATAAGGCCTGGGTGGAGAACATTGATGAAGAATTCAGTAAAAAAGCTTGTGCTGCATTCGGGAAGAGAGTTGAGAATGTCATTTGCAAAGGTTTAGCAACACATGATGCCTTATCAACTTAAAATAAATACTAGTAATTAAGCCTCCATTTGAACTATTTCAATCCTTCATGAGCTTCCAATCCTTAGCTACGATTAATTAGTGATTAACATGCCATGTTCATTTATGATCGATTTCATCGCAATTTCTTCTATTAAGCTTGGAGAGTGATTATATATTCTTAGTGTTCAAAGTAGAGTCCAATATTGTTATAAAAAGCCAGTTAAATTCTAGTAAGATATCTTTAATCATTTCTAAAATACAACGGTTCAGAGCTTAATCTAACAATTGGACAATTTTGCTGTTACACGAATTGGACAATTTTGCCGTTACACCAGGTACATATATAGTGCGAAAGAGAGAAAGAGTGACGGAGAGTGGGATTGAGAATGAAGGAGAGGAAGATGGGGACTGATTTAATCTGCTTTTTCAGTATACCTGATCTATGAATGCGTCCTCATTCCAATAGTGACTTTCCAAAACAATTAAACCGTCATATATTAGGTTGGTGCAAAAATAATGACGTAATAATGTCGTTTTTTGACGTTAAAAAATACGTCAAAAAACGACATTATTACGTCATCATTTTTGCACCGACCTAATACCAAGGTTATTCGAGGACAATCAAATGGTAAGGACTTTGTTGCGCCAAGTTTTCAAATGTGAAACTCCGGCTTAGCTTAAAAATTCAAATTCAAAATACTTCATCTTACACCGATGACGATGATAGGAATCTACAAGTGCTACAGCCACTACACAAACAAGAAAAAAAGAAACTATATGGACGAAAGAAAGAAAGAAAGAAAGAAAGAAAGAAAGAAAGAAAGAAAGAAAGAAGCACTCAGATACTTAAGAAGTAAAGAAAGATAGATAGATAGATAGATAGATAGATAGATAGATAGATAGATAGATAGATAGATAGATAGATAGATATGTGAAAACGAGAAAGAGAGTAGGAGTAAGTTCTTGATAATTTCCTTTTGCCATTCCACAGGAACCTCCTTTGACAATTCCCCAATATATTATTCGTTTCCCAAACTATGAAGTTGACACCAAAAAAGTAGTCCGGGAGAAATATGAAGCCTTGAAGCTTCCATGAAACCACGAACAGAATATCTAATTAGACGATACTTCACTTTCCGCGTGTTTAATGAAAAACTAAATATATAAATATATAAAACTGACGAAGAAAATTTCATTCAAAATGAAATGATCTTTTGCACAAAATTAGTTCTGATGCATATTCGAACGAAGTTTGTTGAATTTTTTTTTTTTCTTGTTTCGGTATTCATAATTTTATTTATTGTACGCAATTTAATTTCTTTCTTTTCTGTAGTTCCTTCCTAATCAGTTCCATTCTGTCGTTCGGCAAAATCGAAAACCGAAATATGAAAAGGAATTAAATGAAATATTTGTCATCATTATTGCGCAGTTCAATGCTGCCGACAGTGAACATAAAATGATGACGTCAGCAAAAAGGATGAAAAATCAAAAATAACGTTTCTTTTTTTTTTTTTTTTTTTTTACCAGCACAACTCAGCGCAAACGAAATGCTGTAGTCGTCCATATCTGTGTGTATGTGGAATGTGTGACTGTAAAGTAATTCAAAAACAGACAGATATCGACAAGCCAATGCACACGGATTCAAAGGATTAATATCTTGCAGATATTAAATTTTTGAATATTTAGATTGTTTTCAGTTTGATGGGCAGAGTCGGCGTTCGTGCTGAACAAACTAGATTTTGATTTCTTGTTCGATTTTGCAAAGACAAACTAATCAAAACAAAATTAAAATAAAGTAAATTTTCTTCTAAGAATGCAAGTAACGAATGGCAAGTTTCTAATGTCGACGTTTTTCTTTCAAAAGACAAACCTGATAAAATTGTAAGGATAATCCTTCGTGGACTTAACAAGAGTGACATAAATGGGCGGCTTTCTGCACTAGAAACTTTGTGTTTTGATCAATGCTGGTAGTGGTCTGCTCTGCTGACATATTTAGGGCGTGGTGGGAATAGAAATATGACGAGCTTACAATCCGCCATGTTTGAAATTGTTCTGTTTAATATTGCAAATAGTTTCTCTGTCCTTGGCTGTCTTGTAAAATCATTTAATTATTTCCAGACCGGGACAGTCATATTTTATTTTATGTAAAATAGTTAAATATAATTATTTCGGAACTTTATTTGTTCTCAAAATAATGCCATTCAAATAGATAGATAGATAGATAGATAGATAGATAGATAGATAGATAGATAGATAGATAGATCTCCTCAGATCTCCTGAGTCGTGGTGCAGAAAAACTGTGTATTCAAACGCCTGTTATCTTGTAGGTTTTTCTTTGCTGGGAAAAGACTAAGAGGAGACAACTCTAATGTAAAACTAGCAAGCTGTATCTTACTTCGACTTGTCTCTAGATTATTTGTCTTTTTGCGCAAATCTAATGTTAGAAAGAGATATATTGGACTAGAGAGTCGATAGCTCTCATCATCATCATCGTCATGCATGTATGTATGTAGCAATTGTTTAAATATGTAGGGCAGGCTGAGCTCTTCATCCTTGAGTCGCAACCAGTCAAAGGAAGGATCAACTCTGATCAATACATGCGAATGAAGTGATCATTAGTTATTTTGAACTTCTTCCTGGGTTATGTTCATGTTGTGCAAGTATCTTTCACTATAATCTGAGTTGCAAGTACTTTCTTACTTGTAAGGAAGATGTTACGCTTGAAATCGAGTAGACAGTCATCAGAAACATCTATATATACAAAAGTTCCATTAAAAACCAGAAAAATTTATTGGTCCTTTCAACACTTCTAATAAGTTTTCAGATCTCTTGTTGGTATTGGAATATGAAATTCCCCATAGCTTCTTAGTAGCTTCGTCTGAACACCACTGACCATTTTTAAAGGGATTTTCGTTACAATATCATCAGTTAATTTTTCAAACATCGCGTTTTGCGTGTTGGCTTATATCGAGTAGTCACATGAGAGTTCTTCTAATTACATATATATATATATATATATATATATATATATGAATTGGAGTCAAATATGGATTAAATCCGACAGAATTATTGAATAAAGCACAAATAGGAAACGTTTATTTATTTAACATATTTTGCTTTTTTTTAATCATCTTCACCCTATGCAAGACACAAGGGTTACAGGGTGTGGAAGAATTAGGAACAGAAACATTAATAATGAGAGGGAAGAAAAAAGAAGAATCAGGAGGACAGTAGATAGAGATTGACATTGAATTTAAATTTCTGTATATTGACTGGGAAGCATGGTGCCGGAAGGGAATTCCACAAGTGCGAGAAAAGAAACTGTTAGCATAGAATTTATGTTTACATCTAGCCAGCACACCTGTAAATTGATGAGATCTCGTCGCCAGTCTAGTACTGCGCTTAAATTAAAAAATCTAAATACAACAGCGAAGAGCTCATCCGAACAATTACCATGAAAGTATTTATAGAAAAGGCACAGTGAGGCAACCTTACGGCGGTCGGAAAGTGACTGAAGCCAAGAGGCCGGATCAGGACCAATAATTTTGCTTTTATTTATCTCCATCAGCATTTTTAGGAAATGGGTTAGGGAAGAGAAAATTCCGCTTCCTTCAGTTCTGTGTTGTCCATTTTTCATTGGTCATTTCACTTGTTTATGCCTTATTGTGTGCGTGCGTGCATGCGTTCGTGCGCGCGCGTGTCTCTGTGTGTGTGTGTGTTTGTGTGTGTGTGTGTGTGGATTCTAGCGAGCATTTTTGTGTCTTTCTGGTACTGTTTATCTGTTTAATTCCTGTAGATGGTAGCCGGTAGAGGAATGTGAAGTGTGTACGTGTATGTGTGTGTATTAAATTTCTAGTTGATTTTACAAGAACTGGTGGTTCCGGTACGTGTGCCGACTGTTGGTTAGATATCTTTTAATGTTGGGGTAAATTCTATAGTTGAGGAAAAATCGTGTATATCAAGAAATTTGGAGGTGGGTGTGTGGGTGTTTGTGTTCTAGCTCAGTTCTATTATTATTATCAGATAACTTTTGTTGATGAAAAATCGTGTGTCGGAAAATTTTGCGTATGTGTGTGTTGGTTTAATTCTATTATTGATATTATTGTTATTATGTTTGACTTTTGAATGTACCGGGAGATATTGTTTGGGTGAAAGCTTACATGGTCCACAGGTATTCTGGATCCTACATTCTTTAAGTTTGTCTTTTTTAATGTTACTGGTATGAAAAAGTGCCTCTGTCGTGTGTTTCCTGGTGAAAAGTTATTAATTAATATTCCTTCTAGATATTTTCTTCGTACTGGGGCATGTTCTTTTTTATTGGAGTTGTATTTTGTAAATGAAAATTATGGCCTGTTTCATGCGTTACGAGGGAGTGCAGTGGGTTATCCGAACCATCACTTGATATGACACTAGAAATGTTGAAACAAAATGGCTATTTTTGTAGTGATTTTATAACATATTTATGTTATAATTTTCGAATAAATTATATTTGCTCTACTCTGTATTAAGCACTTTTTAAAAATAGTATTTTTTGGTTATTGGAATTTATTCCGTATACACCAATCCTATACTCATATATAAGAAAGAATTTGGGAAATGAAAATTAAAGAAATTTAAACAGGTATAGCATATTTCTTTCATCCTTTAACATCAATACACAGAAGGATATTCGTTAGTATGTACGGATTTTGTTAAATCATTAGCAGATATAATGTTTGTAATTTATTCAATCAGGGATATATATATATATATATATATATATATATATATATATATATATATATATATATATATATATAACAACTTTCCAAACAATTAAACTTTTATCCAGATACTGTTTCTAATAAAACCAGCAATACTGAATAAAGAGAATAAAAAACCTAAAAGAAAACTTACCTGCTCAGTATTTATTTTTTGCAAATTCCTTTCATATCGACTGATAAGTTTAATAACATTATCATTGAAAGACGAAAGAAAATCACCATATTGATACATGTTTTTTAATCCTATCTAAGCTTTCGTCTTACATAAGCCATCATCAAAGATGACAATAACATTGCAATATATTAAACAATACACAGACATGGTAATAATGATAAACTGTTTTTGTTTGCATGGAAGATTTACAGGTAACGACAAATATCGTGCATACGAGACGCGGGAAAGCGAAAATCGCGCCGCAGCGCATGACATCACACATGATCACGCGATAGTGAAAACAAGAAGTATTAAGTATGGTTTAAGCTGTTAGTATAAAGTAATGGTTTCTGTTATATATCCGTTTATACCAACATGCATCAATGAAAAAATGCTGCCTAAATATATATATATATATATATATATATATATATATATATATATATATATGTCCATAATTATCTTGGGATATATAAGTCTTTAGTACATTCATAGATCGACTTTACTTCATCGATAAAGAACGGAACAAGCACGGCGTCTAACACTCAAACAACCCAACATTCAAACAATACGTTCTGTCTTTTCTCCGTGTAGGAATGTTCTGCCAGCCGAATACAATTTAATTTCCATATTGCCGTCAACCTTTCAGAAGAGACAAAGGGATCGGCGAATGAGTAGGAAGGGAGGCAATTGGACGACAAGTGATTGGCAAGTCATAAACACATTCCCAACCAATTGCCTTGGGCGTTAAACTGACCAATTAACATCGGCCTGATGGGTGACGTCAGCAAATGGCACCGAGCCAGTGTCTTCCACTCTGGGAACTGAGCATCTGATGCTTTAGAAGCATTTATGTCTATTCGATGTAAAAATTTCGCAATTTCTTCTTCTCTTATGTGCCGTGTCCCCTCAGGACGTAGGCGATCATGGCTCTCCACTAATTCCTGTCATTTGTATCCTTTAATAAATTTTGTCTTTTATGTTATATCACCTAAACACTGTTCTTCCATCCATTTACTTAAGATCACAAAGTATGCTGTGCATTATTTCAATCTGCCCTGTTAGTATCAGATTTTCCAAGTAATCTTTCCTCATTATGTGCTCTAGAAATTTAAGCTCTCTCTTTCTGATGTTAAGTGTATAAGTTTCCTTTTTGTTTCTATTGTTCAAATGTTCAGTCCATGATATCCTCAGCAACCTTCTGTAGAACCATATTTCTATTGCGTCAAGACTCTTCTTCATCTTTGAGAAGATTGTCCAGCATTCACTGACATGCAGCAGCACATATATCACATAACAATGCAGTATTGTTTTCTTTGTTTCTAGCGAAAATATTTGGTTTCTTAATACCTTTCTTAGCTTTTGGAATGCATCTTTGGCTATCCCTTGATTTGCGAAATTAATTTTAATTTAATGGCTAGATAAGCCTCTTCATGGTCAATACTCTGCCCGCACCAACCAAGCTGATGTAAACAAACTCCGTACCCATCAGTGGTTACGTAGTGGAGGGTTAAAAGCTGAAACCGAAGATTTTATTCTTGCTGCACAGGATCAATTCTTGCTAACTAGAAATTACCAAGTACACATATTGAAAAATTATGTTAAACCCAAATGCAGATTCTGTGATAAATAACCAGAAACAACTGACAATTTTGCATCAGGTTACCTGCTGTTAATACCCACAGTATAAAACTCGGCATGGTAGAATGGGCTAATATCTTCACTAGAAAATATGCAAGTTTTACGGAAACGGAAATGCAAGAAATTAGTATGAACATCACCCAGAGGTTAGACCTATAACAATTTTGAGATTTTGCAATATACACAAGCAGAACAATCAAAGCTAATCTCCCAGACATCGTGATCAAAGACCACAAAAACAGAACGTGCTTTCTTATTGACATGGCTGTCCATGAAGATCTCCAAAAAAACTATCAAAATACAAGGATCTTGAAGTGAAAATCTCAAAAAGGTGGCACATGAAGACATCAGTAATTCCATTTGTAATTGGAGCATTGGAAATTCATGGTTGGCCATGCCTTAAAGAAATACAAAAAAAATGTACTCACAAATACAGCTGACGAAGAGCTTTATCTATGTAAAACATGTGTGATTTTTATTTGTTTTTTTTTTTTCTTTCTTTTTTTTTTTTGGTGGGGACAACAAAGATGATCAGTGGAAAATGTCACGATGCCATTTCTGACCTTAGGTCTTTGGTTGGGACCCTAAAGAAAATGTGTATACAACAGAAATCAAAAGAAATAATAATAATAATAATAATAATAATAATAATAATAATAAAAGTAGACCATAGACAAGATTATCGTCTTGTCGATGAGTGCATAGTGTTTGATACGCCAGGGTTGCATATGGTTTTGAATTCAAAGTTGCCTTTCTCTTCAAGTGGTTGCCAACCACGATTAGAGAAACCAGTATGCCCTGCTATTTATCCCACTGGTTAGCCGTGAATATTGGGGTTCATACCTTTCCCAAGGGTATTTGAACTCGGTTCGTTGATTTCTCATTCCAGACCGATAACCTTTACCCTATTTTCACACCCAAAGTGTAATGGTTTTTAAAACAAAATATTTTAAATAATTTTCTGTCTCCCAGACGCGGAAGGGGTTGTTAGGGTGGATGTAGCGACAACAGATGTGTCTAACAGAGTTAATCCTCGTTCGGGATGGTGTTTGAAGCTCGGAACTGGTCAGTACGTAGATGGGTGGCCGCTTGGGAATACCAGGTACTGTAAGCTTTTATGCATGGGATATGTAATGGATAACGGCTGGGAATTGTAAATCGCAGAGCCGTGGAAATCGGAGAGCCGTATCCCGATTCCAGTCGGGTTTGTTATATTCACTGACACGCAGTCTTGAGAAAGCAATGAATCAACCTCTTCTCACCCCAGCTATGGTTTAAGTAGTAGGGTTTGTGTTAGTAAATTATTATTATCTCGCAAAAGTTTTCACAATCTTCTGGCTTTGAATAACCTACAAGTGGTTGATAAACCGTAAAAAACAAATAAATCAATCGATCTTCCGTTTTTTTAATTCCTGTTCTTTTCTTTTTTTCTCTCGACTTCATAATGTTTTTTTTTCCTCATATTCTCTCACACTCAGTAACTCTTTCAGTCTTGGGAGCTTTACTGCCTTGCTTGGGGATGAGGTGACTTAAAAAAAAAATTAAAACCACTCTATTATCTTTTCAAGAAGCAATGAAAATTCACAGATATAAAGAAACAAAATCTATAGTGAGCCATGATCCCTATTTGAAGCCCAATAATTTTCAATCAAATAAGAATGGAATATCTGTTCATAAAATTCCAGCTGACATTTGAGATGTATCGTACGAAGTCAAGGAAGACAACTCATATGAACTAGAAGTAATTTCGCTGATCGATGTACATGCTATTTCTCCTTGCAAAATGGCTATCACTTAAATAAGAATTATTATTATTAATGTTTCACGTCGGCCAAAGACTATGCCAACGTCAAAGAGAGAATTGATACTCACCAACTTCAATGCAAATTTCTATTTAGAATTTGAAATTGTATAAGTTCATCAGTCCTGAATTATCACACAATCGATGAAAAAGACGCTCGATCTGTTACCATAACTAGTCCGGTTTAAACAATGTCGACTGGTTAATATATAAAGTATTGTGAACCAAGACTACAAAATGAGCAGTCAAGAAAAAGTAGACAAAAATGATTTTAATATTTAAGTGGCCGAATTTTAGTGCTTGCTTTTTTGTTGTTTTTGTTTTTGTTTTGCTTTGAGAAAGGCATGAACTCCTTTGTTTCTAGATTTCTTTATATTTTGATGTCATTACTTCAATGCTATAGCACAACAGAACGCAGTGATAACGAATCTGGCTTATGTCTCATTAGCTATTATTTAATTACTTCCATTAATACGAAACATCTGAGAGCGTTAACTTCATGTTCAGCGATAACTGTTTGTCTCTAATATTAATTCTGTCAGAGCACAAGAAATGAAGATTCAGTTTGTGAACAATTTGGAACTATAGAAAAGCATTTATAATGATTGCGACTATGAAAAACATTAGCAAACATTGCAACAATGAAAAATCATCAAACAATGATAGTGACTATGTAAATTCATTAAAATCATTACGACTATAATTAAGTATTTGCAATGATTGTGACAATGAAAAAGGATTTGATTTGATTATGACTGCTTCTTCTATGTGCCGCATCCCTTCAGGACACAGGCGACAATGGCTCGCCACAACTTCATGTCCTTTGTGGTTTTTAGCAGTTTTTCTCCATTTGCTAAAGCTTCCGCTCTCCGTTCTGCCATCGTCAGGCAAGTGGTTCGCTGCTTTCAGTTATCTCTCTTGTTCTTTTACTTAACCTTTTAGAGATTCTGGCTCTTCTGTTTTTTTCCAGCATAGGTTTCTCTCTCGTATTATGAAAAGGTTCTTTGACAAGCAGTATATTACTTTATTTTAGTTTAATTTAAATTTGATTTTAAGACGCATTGGGGTAGCCAAAAATGCCTTCCAAAATCTCAGCAAAGTATTAAGACACAGAAAAACTTCGTTAGAAACAAACAAAAGAGCACTGAACTGTTATGTAATATCGGTCTTCCTTTAAGAAGTGACTGCTGGAAAATCACCGCGCAGATGTAGAGAGACATGAAGCAAAAGAAATGTTGTTCCACAGAAGGATGCTGAGAATTCTATGGACCTAACGTGTGAACAACGGGGAAGTTTTATAGAAAATGGAAACACAAAGGACACTTATACGTAACACTAGAAAGAAAGATTTGAAATTTCTAGGGCACATAATGAGGAAAGAGGGATTGGAAAATTGATATTCACTAAAAAGATTGATGGCAAGAGAGACAGAGGAAAATAAGGTCTGAGATTTAAGAGAGATAACTGTTATGGGATCTTACCCATAATAATAATAATAATAATAATAATAATGAACTATTCCATACTTAATAAATACTGCGCCTCAGGAGTAGGCAAGGAGCAGTAGTTCAAGTCGAGTCAAGGGTCGAGTCAGAGGCAGTCCGAAAACAGAGTCGCGTTCAGACAATTACTGCAAGAGACTACATTGTTCTCTCTACTAAACCTGATTGTTCATACTAACACTTCTACTTCTCTGTATATATTCATGTTTGTAATATACCTGTGTTGTTCTATACCTGTGTTCGAGTTATTCTTTATTGGTTCTACCTTGGACCATCACCGTGGTACAAGGAACAGGACCATGACGAGAAGAAGAAGAAGTAGTCAAGGAGCAGTAGTTCAAGTCGAGTCAAGAGTCGAGTCAGAGGCAGTCCGAAACAGAGTCGAGTTCAGACAATTACTGAAAGACATTGAAAAACTGATACTGGTCGAGACTACATTGTTCTCTCTACTAAACCTGATTTTTCATACTAACACTTCTACTTCTCTGTATATATTCCTGTTTGTAATATATCTGTGTTATTCCATACCTGTGTTCGAGTTCTTCTTTATTGGTTCTACCTTGGACTATCACCGTGGTACAAGGAACCGGACCATAACAACAACAACAACAAGACCACCATCACCAACAACAACAACAACATCAATAAAGAGAAATTCATTTCTTTATCATAGATTGTATTTAAAAAAACAAAAAGAAATTGTTGAATAATTTTATACCTGATGGTGTTTTTCGGTAATTGAGAAAATGACCCGAATAACAAAAGTAGTTAAGTGAGTTCGACTTGTACAGGAAGTAGCTGCGGGTTTTCGAGATATTTTGATCTGCTCGGTTCGGATTGAAGTTGAAGACCTGATCGCATCATAGGTGAAAGATTTGATCGAAGGAGAAACGATGGCCGAAGGGAAGACTGCGGCGAATTGGAATAGTTTCCTGATATTGAGAGAAGCCTGGGAAAGTGGTTGAACGTTAATTAGCTTACAATGGGCTTAATGAAGCAGAGAGAATGTTTAGTTCAGCAACATGCGGGCTAACTGATTTGACTAGAAAGAAAGAAAGAAGCTTAGATTTGGGGACAGAAATTGACTTATTAATGATGATCCTAAATGTAGACGAGAAATAAGATCTCGCCAAATGAAATTCCCTCGGTGAAGAAGAGTAAAGTGCAGAACAAACTTCGAATGTCGACGATTAATTTTAATACTATATATATATATATATATATATATATATATATATATATATATGTGTGTGTGTGTGTGTGTGTGTGTGTGTGTGTATGTGTGTGTGTGTGTGATGAGGTGTGATGAGACAAAGGGGAAAAGATATAAACGACGTTTTTCGCCGAACGTTTGTTGATTACGGCTTCTTCGGGTCAAAATGAAAGACAAACCTCCGTGTTAAAAAAAAATGCGTTCGGATCATTGAGGACAAGAAAAATTAAATCACCTTATCACATCCCATGCCCAGAAACCAGAAAGTGTTCCTTTGTTTCTTCGTCATATATATATATATATATATATATATATATATATATATATTATTAGTATAATATATATTATTATTATTATTATTATTATTATTATTATTATTATTATTATTATTATTATTATTATATAATGATAAACACTTAAAAAGCCATAGATGATATTTTATTTCATTGAACTCTATAAAACATATCAGCTATGGTTTTTAAGTGTTTGTTTGTCATTATATAACATAGAGCTCTCAACGGATCTATATTCTCTTGGAAATTCCATACGGATTACCAATAATTCTATTACACATACATACATACATATATATTAGAGTCGTTAGCGTCTTAAATTTGTCTATGAAGTTTTTTCCTGTATTTGGAAGTAAACCATAATTTGAAATTTGTTTTGTTGCTTTGTGGATATGTTATGATATAAAAAGTTTTCTGGCAGTTTAATGTTGCATTTGAGTAGAAAGAGAGACTGTTGTTTAGTGAGTGAGTAATACCTATATAAGATTTGTTGCATTTTGGGCACCTATAAATATATATTTGTGCAGCTACCTTTCCTTAATACAGGTTTCACTGAATGCGAAAGACAAAACATCTCATAGATTTTGCACTGAGTTTTAAAAATATTCATACAGTTTTTTTTTGCGGTGGCAATGTGAGTGTAGAAATTGTCTGTAATGCTTATTGTCACAAGCGCTTTCACCCAGTTCATTCGCCATTTTCAAGGAATCCGTTGTTAATATGTTTTTCAATATTTATGGTCTACGGTATATTGTGGGGCAATATTAAAATTCTAAGTTGTGTGAGAATACATATAAATGTCTTCTAAGACACACATATATATATATATATATATATATATATATATATATATATATATATATATATATTAGAAGATAGATATATATATATATATTAGAAGATATATATATATATATATATATATATATATATTAGAAGATATATATATATATATTAGAAGATATAAGGCGTGTGTGTGGATGTGAGCAGGTGTGTGTGTGTGTGCGTGCATGTGTGTGTGTGTGTGTGTATCCACCCGTGTTGATATTTTGTGATTCTCTGTCGTTGTATGCATTCTCGAGTGCGGTTGTGTGTAGAAATTCTGGTCTGTCAAATTTGATAGATGAAAGGTTCATCACCCTGTCATCTGACCCTTATCTATCATGCGCCCGGCTTTGTTCTCTTCTCTGTACACTTCGCTTTTCGGTCGAAATTTCGTTCATGAGACACACGCTATCAAACAAAAACCCACGGGTAGGCACACAGATCTGTAAACACATAAATCCAGGCAAAAGGCATTTAGAAATGTCAGTACTAATATGAAACGGACAGAATCCTACTTACATATGCAAAAGTACATCGCTTCAAAATCTACGCACATATTTTTATACGAAAGTATGCAACAGTATATTAACTTAATATTAAAACCATCTATTTTCTCCTACTTTAAACTCGGCCCTGTGCCACATTCAGCTTCAGTGGGAGGGTGGATAACTCATATGCTTTTGTGAATTCGTATCTGACTACATATTTAATAAACTTACATGCTTATATATTTACCCACATACAGACTGTTTCGCAGATCATCAGTGTGGCTAGACATCCGATTGCTTCAAATCAGTATCGAAACTCGACCGATTTGGCATCGGTTAGAGACTCTACCCCTAATATATATATATATATATATATATATATATATATATATATATATATATATATATATGGTAAGTAAAAAATCGGTAACGAAGCGAGAGTCTAATCCATATTTGATCTATATTTGATTCCCAGCTATATATATATATATATGTGTTAGTGTGTGTGTGTTTAGAACGCTCGCTTTCTGACCATGAGACCCGGGTCCGAATTTGTCAGGAAGGAGACTTCCTGATGTTATCGGACTGTATAGTGCTCAATCCCAGCACATTTGGAAAGTGCCTGAAAACCATACCACGGGTATGAAATTGGGTAGACGGAACTCAGCTGTGCTAGCGCGAAACCACAAGTCATGGTGGCCGAGGGCTTGAGCGTGCTGAGCTTGTTCAAATTGTTCATCACTCTAGATAACACGCTCTCTCCCAGAAACTACAACTAAAGTCTGCTCAGCATGGTTGCAGTATAAACCACAGGTGGACTCTGTGAGTTTTGAGCGTCTGCAACAGCGATTGGCAAGCCGCTCTAGCAGACAGGTATCCTCGAATACGAGTGGCCAGTTATTATCATTATTATATATATATATATATATATATATATATATATATATATATATATATATATATATATATATTAGATAGATAGATAGATAGATAGATAGATAGATAGATAGATAGATAGATAGATAGATATTATATAAAACCCATGTTTGGCACGACATTATTTCTGATCAAATTTATGAGACAAAATCAAGATTGCGTTCAAGCATGAAACTGACTGTTGTCGCTTCAAATCTCCATCTACTTTATCCCTATTTCATGGTAAATGTTCAGGCGGGCTACATTCCTTAATTCCAACAGTCCAGACATTTTCATCTATAACCTGATATACCATTTAGACAGGATCGACTCATCTTTATTACATTATATTACAGTGGTATGAATTTTACCTGGAACAATGTTATTAATCAGAAGAGTTGAAATTAATGCATGCAAGATTGCATAGATCTATCATTACTCCCTCACAGTCAACCAATTAATTTTCATACCATCCACATAGATAGATAGATAGATAGATAGATAGATCACTCAATAAAAATGCAATGAACTTATCTTCTTCAACGACTCCAGAGATTCGCGTCAAAACGTGAAAAAAAAATGAATCGAACATTTTATTGTTAAATTAAAATCGAACATTTTATTATTAAATTATTTTTGCACCATTTATATTTGGACTATATGATAAATAGAAATGAACAGATTTAGATAGATAGATAGATAGATAGATAGATAGATAGATAGATAGATAGATAGATAGATAGATAGATAGATAGATAAAAAATAAATGGACGGAAACAGATTGGAGCACATATGAAGAGACCGGGACAAAAAATAACGATTAAAATTGAATAAGCTGATTTTATCAGCAGTTAAATGAATCATTCGCCAATCAAAGACTATTTTCCGGTTTGGGAATTCCTCTTAGCTGTTTCATTAAAGGACATGATTTAATCGTTTTATAAACCTTCAAAAATTTCCCATTTGCGATAGACACTATCAGTTTGTAACTAAAAGCATTGTAATGAACGCCCATAAATAGACTGGAATCAGAATAGTTAGTGTCAAAAATATCAACGACTTGAATTAACTTCGTTTCTGTTCTGGAACATTATAACCATTTAGGTACAACAAAGTTACAAGTATTAAGCGAGCACGTTCAACACATTATATCACTAGTTTTTATTCACAATATATGAACTATTTCTTTGTAGAAAAGTCGGTTGCTTCCATAATGAGCAATAGAACAATGTCAGGCTAAAATATAGAATCTGCATAATCATAGATAGATAGATAGATAGATAAAAGAAATTACAAGAATTTTTCAGGACCTTCGTATGCATATATTAACACATTGATTTGACAAAATGAGCTAGCGAGAGATGGGTAAAACAAACGCAAGAATAGATATTAGGTTGGTGCAAAAATAATTTCGTTTTCTCAAATAGTAACATATGTTAGAAAACGAAATTATTTTTGCACCAACCTAATAGATTTTCACACTTGAAAAACTCCTTTGTTGTAAAGTTATTCTTGTGAAATCAAGTCGAGCATTAAACTGAGAGTAATCCATCATTCAACTAGATAGATAGATAGATAGATAGATAGATAGATAGATAGATAGGAATAAACACTGCACAGTGACAGTCGGTTTTATGTCACCACTCTTTTCACACGATCACGAGACCCGTAACCCAGTAGCAGTGGTGTTTCCTGGTCAAGATAGCCTGATGGAACCTAAACCTCTTTAGGCTAATTTTGAATTCAGATTTTTACTTTCTCCTAGACCAGTTGACAACCAAGGCTATAGAGCCCAGTCTGTCCTATTATTTAGAGATGTATTAATACCTTTCCCAAAGGTATTAGTACGTAAGGGAATGTAATGAACACGGATAGATTTCTAGTTTTCAATCCGAGTCACTATCCATTGCTTCCCCGTATCTCTACTACACCTTTAACCAGCTCTATATATAGACCACTGGAGGATGACGAGAAGCGGTTGAGAGAAGAAACCAGGGTTTCCCAGTTTTTTCGTTTAGGGTAGCAGTAGCCTATTTATAGTCATTGCTTTAAAGCGAACGTCAACAGGCAGTGTTGGTTCCACTGTTTCAATATTTATAAATGCTCTATCTCTAATATTACAAATTTCAAACGATAGATAGATAGATAGATAGATAGATAGATAGATAGATAGATAGATAGATAGATAGATAGGTGGAAAAAAATAAAAAAATAATGGACTTACCTTCTTGAAAAACTCGTGAGTTTCGCGTCAAGACTCTCGTCAAATTCAGAAAATGTTAAAATAAATCGAACATCGTATTATTAAATTATTTTTTCACTATTTACATTTGGAGTATTATTCTCATCTTTGTTGTTGTTATCACAACGTTTCAAGTGTTGTGCCCTCCAGCATTCACAGGGCAACCTACATCACATTCCGCACCGAACACTTTATTTAATCTCGTTCTATGTCTAGGGATATCGCGTCTAGTTCTTAAGTACTGCTCAGTTATTACTCACCCTCTTTCCACTGAGTCCAAGTACACACTGCCCGATCCACGGATATAACTCGCAATTGGTATGTCACCAAATTCAGGAACCCTAGGCTATTATACCATAGGACAATTCTCTGTGGATGACTTGAAGCCTTAAGCCTAAACTGCCTGCTGATGAGTTCGCTTGTTTCTCATGCTTCACTGCACTCACCGAAGCTTCTCTCTTTTATTACAACTGCTGCCACCTGTAGGATGATTTCCCTGTAGGTTACTCGGATTGCTATACACCTGATGAAGGTCGGATTGCACAACGGCCGAAATATTGTGATAACAACAACAAAGATAATATTCCTGAAGTTCTCTTGTTATTGGGTAATAACATTGGATATTTAGATAAAAGGAATTGTTAAGATTAGACACACATTGATTTTTATTTTTCTTGTTTAATCGTTTTACTCCAAGAAAGACGATAATGCCACTATGACCAAATGTGTTACTGCGAGTCAAAGAAAATGAGAAAACATTAATGAGGAAAAAGAACAAGAATCAGGAAGTCAGAAAAAATCTAATGAAAACAGAAGTTGGCGATTTGCATTTCATTTAAATTTTTGACAGGGAAGTCAGAAAACGGAAAATAGTTCCACAAGCGGGAAGTGTGAGAAAAGAAGTTATTAGAATATAACTTACGGTTACATCTATCTAGTTCAACAGTAACTCGGTAAAACCCAGTTGCCAATCAAATTGTATGCTTGAATTCATGCAGTCGATGTACCAAGAAGAAAACTGTCCTGGGTATGACGATAAACTACATCCGCGTCCTGGTTAAAACGATAAACTACATCCAACAGCAAGGCCTCTGTAAAGGAGGCTTTAAGTAGCGTGGAACCACCTCTTAATTTCTGGTGTTCCCAGATTCAACCTGACCCGGGGTGGAAGCACCTGTTAGGGTCCTAACTATGGGCAAATAGTTAACTCCAAACTGGAGTCAAAACAATATGAAAATGTAAAAATAGGTTTTAATACAGCAATGCATTTTTTAAGAAAAATATTACTAGTAATAAATTTTTAAAAATATCAGCAATAAAAATCTTGTCGGCATTAAATAACACATTGGGGTTGATATGCCGTAAAACAAAACAAACCAAACCAAACCAAACCAAACCAAACCCAAGAAAGTTAGGTACACCCGGGCGTGCGACAAAATATGTCCAGCCCCAGAAACCGTCGGTTGCGCTGTCATTTGTATGACTACCGATCCCATATCCATATTCATACGAATCTATTAAGTTGGTGCAAAAATAATGTCGTTTTCTCACATAGTATCATGTGAGAAAACGACTTTATTTTTGCACCAACCTAATATCTTAAAAAATGTTGCCGTAAAACAAAATGAACGAAACCAAAACCAAGAAGGATAACTATTGCCATGAAGATCTCTATAGAAAATACAGAGGGTGGGTCACATCACGGCAGTGGGCAAGTGTCTATTCGAGATGCCAGATCAAGATCAATTATATTACACGCCCTTCTTTGCATTTTGTCAATAATCTTGAGATATACAGCAGGAATACCAGCCCAGATATGTCAGAAATGTTCACTGCACGGTACGAGTGGTAGATTTATAAATGTACAAAATTGATTCTGACTTGAAAAGTTTTGTTTTTTTTTGTCACAACACAGTGAACTAATTTTCTTAACAGTAGACTTAACATTTGTTTCAATATAATCACTCCATTTCAATGGAGAATGTGGACACAAGAAAACAAAAGGAGTTGCTCTTCTAGAGGTTAGTATCAGCCATATTGATAGAAGGCAGAAAAAGATATCTGTGGTTTATGAAATGATAGCAGTTTTGTTTTGCTAAAATTTACAGGCAGTTCTTTGTCCACTAAAAGGAAATAATTTATGAGAGCAGGTGCCAGTTTTAATTGACTTCCTACTAACACAGGAATAAATAGCATAAATACGTAGTTAGGAACTAATGGCATCTGGAAGGCTGTTGATGAAGATAAAAAACTACATAGGTCCAAGGATATAACCTTAGGAGACCCCGTATTAATGTGAAATGTCCTAAAACTATGTCCGTTCAGTGCCAACTTCAATACACGATTTGTTAAGAACGATTCGATTAAGCTAAATATTCGTCCAGATACTCCATAGCCCTTGAGCATGTTGAAAAGGCCAGCATGCCAAACCCTGTTGAAAAAGCCTTCGAGATATCTAAAGCAACAGCCCGAGTTTCGCCTGATAGTCAAATTCAATAATAACCGTTAACACATTTAGGTAGTCCTAGAGATACGAAAGCCATATTGTTTATCCGAAAGGAGGCCGTGTGAAGTGAGATGCTTAACCAATTCAGAGTTGATTAGGGATTCTAGCATTTTGCCAAAAGGAGGTAAGAGACTAAGGATCTAGGTAAATTGCTCGAAATCAATTGCTCGACAGTAAATTGCTCGAAATCAATTGCTCGAAAAATAATTTCTCTATCAATTGCTCGAAGTAATTTCAAAGCTGGAAGCACCACATAAACTGTGGCGTCTCACAACACGTCAACGGAGCTGGATATAAAAGAAGCCACAACACTCAACTTTAGCAGTCCTGGTTTTACATATATATATATATATATATATATATATATATATATATATAAAGAAATATAGTCATAAGATGTGCTATATTTATGGAATAAAGTGCTCAATATCAGAGATAGAGCGTGTGTAAATATAAAAGTGAACATAGAAGTCAACACTTAGAGGCGACAGTCTGTTTCATGCTATATGCAGTCGTCAGGCCACGTATATATATTAGGTTGGTGGAAAAATAATGACGTAATAATGTCGTTTTTGACGTATTTTTTAGCGTCAAAAAACGACATTATTACGTCATTATTTTTGCACCAACCTAATATATATGTTTCCTATTTCTATTTCAGTAATTTCGGAGGTCTCGAACCCTAGAATAAATGTAGTCGTTCTTTAATTTTAACTGTTCAGTTAACAACAATAAAGTTGTATTATTTTATCTTATAGTAAATATTAGAAACAATGTAGTTTTATTTTTTTTAACCACAGGTTTTGAGAAAACTGCCTTTCGAGCAATTGATAGTTCAAGAAATTATTTTCCGAGCAATTGATTTCGAGCAATTTACTGCCGAGCAATTGATTTCGGGCAATTTACCGGATACCAGAGACTAATAACGCGATATTAGATTCACCGGAGTATTTAAAGATCGGAACTCCAGAAGACGATTTTTAACAAGCTGGGAAGGGAGAAGCAGCAAGGTATTTATTGCTGAGTTTGGTGAGAACAGGAGCCGCTTCAGGGGCACATTTCCTTATGATAATTTCAGAGATACTGACAAATCCGCGGGCCTTGTGGGGACCTAGTTTAGAGATGATATCAGAAGACATGGGCGGAGTTATGTGCATGTCACTCATTAGAGATTCCGTTCAAGGAGGTGGGAGTTGAAACAGATACTCCTGAAGTGTCGAGAATGGAATTAGAAGAATTCTCGAGTAAAGCATTCTTCTTTATCTGCAGTAGATGACGATATCTCAAACTGACTGAAGAGAAGAGAGATTGGGATTAACTGATGTTCAGCACACTTACAAACCCACCAGTAATCTCTAGATCCAAACTTGTTAAAGGCTATAAGTCGTTCTATGAGCGAATAGCACGTCCTCTAGCCGCTTCAATAGTTGAAGTATCAAGGCCTATAGCTCAACACTACGGATTCTTCTCAAAATCTTATAAAACTTCAAGGGCTTTTTAAAATCCCATCTGTTTCGGAGCATAAGCTTTTCAGCGTCCTTCGTATTGTTGAAAAGAAAAGAGGTTCGTAACATTTCTTAAGGGTGAAATTAATGCGTTGTTGATTATTAAGGAATAAGTGTAGAAAAAAATTAGTAAGATGTTTTTACTAGGCCCTTTTTTTTACATAAACCTTCATCAATTCATATGATAACTTATGTGTTGGTTACCTTTCGTGTTCAGCAGCTATTGCTTTTCATTCGTTCGGCCTTTTCTTTCTTTTTATTGTCACCTTTCCTCTTCGACGAATAATTAAAACAGAAATGAGAACATAAACAAAAAAATCGAATAAATAAATACCGGTTATTTGCATTAGCAGTTCTGTTCCTCTTGATTGGCCAAGGTCAAACAAAGTTGCGCGCCATCTGTCGACGATGCCCAGCCAAGTAACAGCGTAAATAAATAAAAAAAAAGGAAAAATATGTTTCCAAAGTGCTGGTTGTCAACATTAGCGGACAAATCGATCGATGGTAAGATGGTGAGTCGCCAAAATCCGGTTTCACATTCTTATCCTTGCTTCCGATTTTGAGATCGGGAAACCAGTCGTCCATCTTTTTTGACAGCTTCAATTTGATTTTTTTCTTTTTGCTTAATTTTTGTTTTCCTTCTGCAATCATTAATGCAAATCTTGCTTGTTGCATCGACCTTATATTCTCCTTTATTTTTTTCATTTTTACCTTCATCTTCTGTTATTGTCCTTTGAAGAGCGCAAAACCAAACAGCATCGGAAAATTTGCACATGGAGATTGTGTTGCGTCAAAATGTTTTCCATCCTTGAAAATCAGTTTTAGAAATTTTCGTTTTTCATCTGGAGTGGCTTTATCGGTTTGTTTGACGGGAAATGATTAAAAAATACGCAACTATTTTGCTCACCAGACTGGTCGACAGTAAGCACTAAGATTAGTTTTATCTGATACAATAGCAAAAAAAGTAGCGACTAATGTAGTCGTAATTGTTTGCGAGATTAACAATGTATTGCAAGGTTGCATAATTATTTGATTATTATTGTTTTCCTAAAAGAAATATCTTTTTTATCTTGTTTTTTTTTGGGGGTGGGGTTCTTACTTCAGCTTTTTCTTCTTTGTATAATCATTCTTCTTCTTCATTTCCTCCTTTCTTCGTACATTATTTCTTCCTGTGTTCATTTTTCTCCTTGTTCTTAAGTTGCTTCTTCTTCGTCTTGTTTTTGTGCTTATTTTCCTTCATCAATTCCTTCATCCTTCGTATATTACTCCTCCACTTCCACCTCCTTCACCTTCTTCTTCTTCAGTTTCTTCGTTAAATTATTAAAATATTCTTTGCATTTTTCGTAATATTTTCTTGTTATGTTTTCTTTTGCTTAAATGTCTCTCTTGTTCCTCTTTTTCTATTCTATTCTTCAAATTCTTTTTTCTTCTTCTTCTCATTATTATTATTAATAATATTATTCTGTTATTCTGTTATTCTGTAGTCTTTTTAATTTATAAACTTTGCATGTGAGTTCTGCTTCATTTTCATATATTCATTTTATTCTTATTCTATTATTCCTGTTCCTGCTTCAATTCTTTTCTGTTTCATATATTCCTTCTTCTTCTTCTTCTTCTTCTTCTTCCTCCTCCTCCTCCTCCTCTTCTTCCTCCTCCTCCTCCTCTTCTTCTTTAGTTCCTTACTTTGCAAAATTTAAATATTCTTTGCATTTTTCTTAATATTTTTTCTGTAATATTTTCTTTTGCTTAAATGTTTCTTTTCTTCGTCTTCATCCATTCTCTTCTTTGGACATTCTTTCGTCTTCGTCTTATTATTATTATTATTATTATTATTATTATTATTATTAGTCTCTTGTTTTCTTCATATATTCCTTTCTCTTCTTTTCCCTCATAGACAACGACAACGACTACTACTACGATAACTACGATTGTAACTGTTCTTTCTCTCGTGCAGAAATGATCTGGCTGATTTCTTTTTAATTTTCCTCCTACGTCTGTTCTCATTCACATTTAACCACTTCTTTTTTCCTGTTATTTTTATATTGTCTTATCCAAATAACTTATGACACTTCATTTTTCTCTACTTTCTTCTACTTCTTCCTCTCCTTCTCCTCCTCTCCTCCTCCTCCTCCTCCTTCTTCTTCTGCCACCATTTTTATAGATTTTATAGATCTTTCTACTTCTTCACATCATCGTCATCCTCAACGTTATTTCTTCGACTTTTACAAATCTTTCTTTTCTTCACCCTGACAATATGTATTTCCCTTTTACCGTTTTTTTTTTTTTATATATATATATATTTCCGAAATGCCATTTCTTAAAAAAAGATCTTTTCGGTTTCCAAACCTTTATGTTCTACATTAAAAGGAAACAAAGATGCCAGAATCAATGGTCGAGGTGGGAGGAAAGAAGGAGGAGCAACACTCAGAATCCTATAAGCATATTTTTAAAAATCGTTTAAATATGCTTGCAAAAATATTCTCAGTCACCTACCGTAGTACGATAGCGAACAAGATCATCTCACAAACCAATTCATTAGTGCGATAAGTTTGTTCCTTACAAGGGGTCTGGATTTTATGCCCTTTCTCATAGAAAACTAACATTAATAAGTAACTAATACAATGTACTTTGTCTAAGACTGATTCAAATATAATTAATTGCTACCATCATCATCAGTCGCCTGTCATCAAGTTGTTTGTTTGTTTGTTTGTTTGTTTGTTTAGTGGCATATCAACTACTTTTCTTTAGTGTAGCTCGAGACGGTGTAATCTCTATCAAGTTTGTCTCGCTAGAACAAGTTACGACCGAGTAGTGAGTTCAGTCCTCACTGAGTGCCCCATACTTTCAACCTCATGCCGCATCTAAGCAACGCTTGGAAAATCACTGTCAACTCCTTATGAGTCATTTAATACCGAAACTTAACTTTCTTGTGAGCATTAGTAATTTCTTTTACAAAAATGCATTGCTGCTAATTTTTTTTTTCACTAAATGTATTTTTCATACTTTCATGTCATTTTCACCCCAGTCTGGAGGTTAATATTTGACCAAGCTGGGACCTTAACGAGTGAGGATGCAACTGGGATCAACAGCAATTAAGAGATTGTTCCACGCTCCTCAAAACCACCCTATCAGAGATCTTGCTGCCGGATGTAGTTTATCATCATACGCAGGATGTCGGTGTGGTCGTAGGGTCACTGCTGAACACCTGACGAGTTACCTTGTATACTAGAGACATTACTTTATGTGTAGCGTGTTTTGGATAAGAAGAACAGGTACCCGAACAGGTAGTACTGGATTATATTATATATTTTGCACTAGCACTCGGTGACTTACCTGACAAAAACAGATTTATTTCGTTTTGTCAAGCGGAATTTATTTTCATTATTCGTTATGGCGTCAAAATGAAACAGGTACAGAAATCAAGCAGGCGTACGAACAGAAGAGGAGCGTGTGGTATTTTCTACGGGTAACTTAGATGTGGCACAAGGCCTAGAGTATGGAGCACCCAGTAAGGATCGAACTCACTATTCAGGATCTAACGAGACAAGCTTGCAAACCATTACACTAAGTCACCCAATAAATTTTCTCTAGCATAGCTTAGATGTAGCACGAAGCAAAAATTATGGGGCACCCAGTGAGAATGGAACTCCCTATTCAGCTGTAATTGATCTAGCGAGACAAGCTTACTAGCCATTAAACCACGTCGAGGTGCCTGTGAAGATCGAAAGCGAGATACAGAAATCTACATGTGCATAGGACAAGTAAAAAATGTTTTTCAGCAACTGAGCAAGTCACGAAATTAATAGTAAAAGTAAATATCTTCTTTTTTTAAGTGCCGTGTTTCCTCAGGACGTACGCTTTCCAAAACTTCCTGTCCTTTGTAGCTCTTAATAAATGTTATCTTTCTACTATTTATCCTAAACTCTGTTCCGCCATTTATTCAAACTCACTATGTATTTTATGCGTCCCTCTTGCCTTCAATCTGCCGTGTGAGTACGCATGAAGAAGAGTTAGCGAATGTTATGTAATGCCATATTTGGAATGTAGCTTCTTTTTATTATATGTACCGTACCCTTACAGGACGTAAGAGATCATGACTGTCCACAACTTCCTTTTATAAGGAAGGTTAATCGCTGTTTTCCGCTGTCTTTTTTACAATACATATTTTCTGTGAACTATATTTCCTCAATATATCTCCCAGAAAGTTCAAACGTCTCTTTCTGATACTATGTCCAAATGACATATTTCTTTCCATTTTCAGCTTTCGGCCACATCACGTTGAAACATCGGTTCCCGTACGATCACTGAAGTTAAGCAAGGTCGGGCCTGGGCAGTATCTATATGAATGACCGCTCGGGGATAGCAGGTGCTACAAGCTTGGATGTTCGGGTGGTGTAATGGATAATGTCTCGAAATTGTTAATTCTATAACCGAGTTTCAATTCCAGTTGGGCTCGTTATATTCACTTCACGTGCAGATATCCTTGAAAAATGTATGAATCTACCTCCTCTCTTCAGCTATTTGTTAATTAGTAATATTTGTATCACTAAATCATTATCTAAAAAAGATTCTTACAATCTAAAATTATTTTCTGGCTTTAAATAACCTGCAAATAGTTGATAAGACGAATCAATAAATCTTTCCATTTTTCTTAAAACTTCCTCGTTGCACGCATGCTCCAGCTATGGTATTCTTAACATCTATCTGAAGAACCACTTATCTATTCCCCCAAGTCGTCTTTTCATCTGTGAGACAATTATCCAGCTTTTGTTACCATATAGGAAAATTGAAATTGCATAGCTGTTTGCTCTCTTTTCTTTGTTTCTTATGAAATTTTCCTGTTTTTTAATATTTTGTTTTTTGCGTTTCAAATAAAGATAAACCCTGAAGCGACATGAATAGAGCTTTCTAGGCGAATGCTGAGAATACCATAAACAGAACATCTGAAAAATGAGGAAGTTTTAAGCAGTATTTAAATGCAAAAAAAAAACGGTTGTTAACTATTAGGTAACAGCTGGATTTTTACATATTTCTACTTTTCTATATGGCACTGAAAGTGGGGCAAATTTTATCACGAATGAAAAACAACTTGAGGCAAGAGAGATGTGGTTCTGCAGACGTATACTGAAAAGTCCATAGATAGAGCATGTGGCAAAATTAGTTTTTAAGGCCAATAGAAACTACAAACAACCTCTTCTTAACAATGAGAAAATTACGGTGGAAATTTTTGGTACGCATGATGAGGAAAGAGGGCTTGAGAAATTTAACACTCACATGGCGCATAGAAGCAACTGAATCAGGAACAAACCGAAAAAAAATGGATGGAGGAAGGCATATCAGAAAAATAAATAAGCAGCATAATAAAAGACGCTGTGGATGACTATGATCTTCCACGTTATGAAAGGACATCGTACATAGAAAGAGAGAGAGATTACTAGATGTAAACCTGATCCTAATATGAGGTGCACAGTGCTTACAAGCAAATTAAGTAAATGACGTGTATAATATTGTGATGTGGGGTCTGGCAAGACGCAAGATTTAACTCGTCAGAGTCAGTCGTGATAGAAATATTCAATACTCAGCTAGACAAGTTGCTGCAATAGTGTTATCTTCGTTTGTTGACAATTACCCAGGACTACTTATCATGAATGAATCAATCCATTCATGATAGTAAGGAGGGTAACTGGCTCTTACTGCAAGATATACAATTAAGAATATCTACGTGCGAGTCAGTAGGGGGGGGATGAGTCCGTGCGTGTGAAAGAGAGAGAGAGAGAGAGGGGTGAGTGCTAGGGAGAAATCGACGCATTCATTGTTGGCGATATCTTTTTCTCTGCCGTTTTCACCTTTGCTATTCATTTCTTTCATTGCCCCTCGCACCGCCAAAACTGTAAACCCGGGCCATTTCAATTCACATCTTTTGACGTTGTGAAAATTCAATTCTTGCCAAAGCTTTTCTTCACATTCATCGTCCTTTTTTTTTTTTTTTTCCAGCTTTCGCTTTTTGACGTTTTTGGTTTTCTCTTCGCGAAACAGAAATACAAAAGACATCATTTCGCCTATTCAATTCTCACTCAAGTATGAATAAATTTTGATCGAGTAAATAACGCACTTTTTTTTTTTTTTTTTTCATAATTTCCTCTACCACCACCACAATCATCTTATTCATTCTCTTCTTCTTTTTCTTCATTATTATTATTATTATTATTATTACTATTATTATTATTATTATTATGCTTTGCCTGCTTTTTTTCTCTCTTTTTAACATCGCTTCTTTTTAACCATCATATAGTTATGTTGACTTTAATTCTATCATTCTTTCTCTCTCACACACACACACACACACACACGTCTTTCTTCTTGTTTCCTTCTGCTTCTCTTTCTCTTCTTTCCACATCTGTTTTCTATTGCTTTACCCCTTTCTTGTTACTTTTCTTCTTTAAATTTTATTTTATTTTATTTTTCATCTTAAATATATTGCTGGCCTCCTTGTTCTCCTTGTGCTTTTTTCTTCCTTTTTTTTTTTTTTTTTTTTTTTTTTTTGCTGTTCTTCTTTTGCTTCTTTCTTCTTCTTCTTCTTCTTCTTCTTCTTCTTCTTTCTTCTTCTTCTTCTTCTTCCCATCATACGGCTTCACTGAATTCTTTTCTTTCCCAATCTCTTTAACTTTTTTCTTCTTATCTTCTACCTAACTTTCTTCATCATCTTTTTATCTTCTACTTCACCTTCTTCTTCTCTTCTATTTTACTTTCTTCTTCTTTTTCTTCTTCCTCTTCTTTTTCTTCTTCCTCTTCTTTACTTTCTTCTTCTTCTTATCTTCTACTTCACTTTCTACTTCTTCCTATCTTCTACTTCACTTTCTTCTTCTTCTTCTTCTTCTCTATTATTTTATGCTACTGTCAACCCTTCTTTCTTCTCTTTTCTCTTCTTTTGTTATTATCTTTTACTTTCTCTCGACCAGAACTGATATTAAAAACACGTTTGCAAACTGCTCAAATTACTTCCATATTGTTGAGCGACAGCAAACCACCGTGAATTTCTAATGAAATAGAAAATTTCGCAATTAAGCTGCTTTTGATCGCTTTCTGCTTGTCTCTGCGCGATCAAAACGCAGGCCTTAAATTCATTCAGATTCAATGAGACAGACGAAGGTATAAGCGAGGTCTTTGTCCTTAAAATGCACCGACCAAATGACACCAGCGATTGGTCCGACAGAGATCACGTGATAGCAGTCCAAAGTCACTTCATTCTATATCACCTGAAAAGACGAAAAGAGCTTCCAGCATTTTGGGGGGGGGGTTCTGTTTCGTTTTTGTTTTTTGATTTAGATTTTTCAGATTTTATTTTTTGTTTTTTGTTTTTTTGTTTTTTTTCATATCAGTCGAGTTTGCAGCTTCAAAGGAGATGGCGAAATGATCTCAATGTAAAAATGGCTCAAAGAAACGACGGTACTTTCCTTGTACACCGCCATGTTACTTTAGATTAAGATTTACAACTTATTATTCTCTCTTTATATTTGAAACTACAATCGATATTTGACATTGCAAGTAATCATATTTGCAATATCATGACCAATATATGAAAATCAATATGCACAAATGCCTATTCAGTCATCAATAAAGTCTAACAGTATACAGTATAACCCGGATATAAGAGAAACTCGGATATAAGAGAGATTGTCTCTGGTCCCAAATTAGAGCCTGTGTTAATGTATGTATAATAGACCAAACCCGGATATAAGAGAAACCCTGATATAAGATACTTCTTCTCCGGTCCCGACAACTCTCTTATATCCGGGTTACACTGTATATGCTTGCACACACACACACGCGCGCACGCGCACACACACACACACACACACACATATATATATATATATATATATATATATATATATATATATATATATATATATATATATATATTCGTAATAGGCCCGACAAGAGGAACACCTCTCTTACAAAGCGTTTCTTTCCTTTAGCTTCAGATAAATAACAGGGGCACCGGGACATATATGCCAGCAATATTCTAAGCATGGACCGTCTACGAAACTCTGGAGTCGGGATGCTGAAGGCAACATCAATCAGCTAAGTGACAAACCTTTTACTTGCATTATATATATATATATGTGTGTGTGTTTGTGTGCGTGCGTATGTGTGTGTGTCTGTATGTATGTATGTATATATATATATATATATATATATATATATATATATGTGTGTGTGTGTGTATGTATTTATATTATAGGAAAGAACTGTTAGATTGATGAGCCGAAGTACTTTAGGATTTTTGCTTTTATTTTCAAAAAACAGTGCTCGATACACAAGCAGAGCCTAGATTATAATTATTTAAAAAAAAAATATGATTCCATCGCGACACAGAAATTACTATGTTTGAAAACAGGTCAACATTATTCAAGTTTAATTTCAAATTTAACCTTAATTACTGGGTGGCAGTCTCATCATTAGGCTATGTTTGGAATAACTAAGCAACGGAATGTTTTACTCATTTATAGTTTTGAAATGGATGTGTGATCTAGGGTTTGTTCTTCATTATCAAGGAGTCACTGCTTTGATGGAAGTAGTGGTGTTTGTTATATGTCAAGTTTTTTTTTGGGGGGGTTGCCTGGCTGCAATGGCTAATCTTATCATATATATATATATATATATATATATATATATATATATATATATATATATATATATATATATGTGAAAATATTGTAGAAAATAGGAAAGAAACTGGTTTGGTAAATAATCCAAAGTTCCTTAGTATTTTTGTAATTATTTTTAAAAAATAGTGCTCGATACGAAAGTAGAACATAAATATAATTATTTATTTAAAAATTGGAATCATATTTTTAAATAAATAATTATATATATATATATATATATATATATATATATATATATATATATATATATATATATCATTAAAAAGTAAAGAAAAGTTCAAAATACTTATCTATCCAACCTCAAGTTTCACAACTAAACTCCTTGTCTTTGTTTATTGACTATGGTAACTCTAATTTTCTTTATTTTTTAATATTGAGCAAATTTTTACAAACATCTGCTCACATTTAAATGCATTAAACTCCAGTGATTTACTGGACTGCGTGTTTTGTGAGAAGGTTTATGATTTTTATTATTATTATTATATGAAGTTAACTTTTATGTATCACTTGCAAGGTTGGCGTGACATTTTTTTTCCATCTACCATATATGGGCAATATGGCAGAAGGAAAAACAATGTTATGCCAGCTTTGCAAGTGACTTCGGTTTGCCTGTTTTCAAAAAAACATCGTACTGGCTTTTACTGATCATTGGCGCCAATGAGAAAGACTCAACTCCCTCAGGCAATCTTCGCCTTGACACCGTCTTTGATGTCAAACCGAAAGACTAGGCAAAATATCTTTCCCATTTCAACAGTTCATTCAGATAAGAGATATTAATCAATGGTTGCCATGGCTAAATTAAATAGAGGTCTCATTTGGTTGCATATTATTTTCCATAGTTTGGATGAAATAAAAATGCATACAGTATGCCTTCAAATATAATGACTTCACCCCCCTCGCTTAATGTCGCGTAATTCAGGCCTTGTACCAGAACAACTGAGTAAATATACCCCCAACAGTCAGTCAGTACCACGTATTATTAAGTAGTAATTCACATTCGCGGAGGCACGGTGGAGCAATGGATAGCAGCGGCTCGAATTGAGGAATCGAAGAGCAGAGTTCGCATTCCAGTCGAATCAATTACATTACGCGCTAATACCCTTGGGAAAGTTATAAATCCTCTTCTTCTCCCCCAGCTATGGGTAAATAGAACAGACCGGATTGTATAGTCTTGGATGGCAACTGGTCTACCGCAGAAAGTAATGGCAACTTACTGCGGGAAAAATCTGCCTCGTCAGTTATGTATCGAAAGATACATGATCGCCTAAGTGAGTATCACACATGGTACATAACTCTCTGACTATTCACATTCGACGATATTTTTTTTATAAATCTGCCATTCGTTCAGGCATTGAATACTGTTACCATATCTGGTTTGGTATCCCGTCTGTAAGTCTAGAGATTCTTGATAAAAGTCAATGAAGACTCTGTAATGTAATCTATCCTGACCTGACATCTCGACTTCGTTCACTTTCTCACCGACGTGACGGGGCTTTTCTCTGTCTTTTCTACAGATATTTTCATGAAACTGTTCTAATAAACTCTTTTTTTTTCATGGTGCCTGACTGCATGAATTTAAACATGCTACCATATTGGCAACTAGATCTCACCGTTTTACTGTTGAACTAGCTAGATGCAACCGTCACTTCTACTTTAAAATTTTATATTCTCGCACTTCTCACCTGTGGAACTCCCTTCCGATTTCTTGCTTTCCTGATAACTACAATCTTCAATTTATTAATTCAATTTGATTAAATTTAATTTAAATTAAAATATAATTTAAATGTAACGTCAATCGCAATTCTGTCTTCTTAAAGTCTGTTCCTTCTTTGTCCTTTTATCAATCCTCCTACTAAAGTCTTCTCATTTTCTTTCACTCCTTGTAACCCCTCTGCGTTCTATGGCTTTATCACCTTGCTTGTGAGGAAACGACTAAAATAATTACCATCGTGGATTATTCCTGAAAGTCAAACTCTACTAAATTATGTATTCTGCTACTGAGAACTTTTGATGTTAATTTTAAAATAAGTAGAGCTAATTTCGGCTATTGATGAAAAGAAAATCTACACAACATTTCGTAGCGTTTGGTTTTTAAATACTAAATTTTGTTGCAACAAATTAACGCGTGATAAAATCTTCCCAATATTTAGTATTGTTGAAGTTATTGCTAACATTTTTTGTCAAGATTTACAAACTTAACGTTTCGTTCAATTTCGCATACCAATCGATGAAATTTGAATAAAGCTGATTTGTTTCGGAAAATACTTTGACAAAAACCCTACTTTACGGTTAAATAATTTCTTTAGTTTAATTTAACTTTAGAAAACTTCATGGTAAACAATATTTTTTAAGAAAATTTCATTGTTTTGCCTTTTTCCATTTTAACAGCGAAGAATAAATTATTAAGATTTCTTACTCTTGAGTATGCAACATACAACTTGCCATGCATAAATATTTCTTTCTGGAACCAAATTTCAACTTTTTAAAGTGTTTGGCGTTGGGATTTGTTCATAGTTCTCGCAAACGCATGACGAACCGGAAACTGGATTCTTGTATTTTTTCAGTCGGCCTCACCCAAGCAAGGCAGTACAGCCAATATCACGCAAGGGATTACAGAATGTGAAAAAATTAGGGACAGAAACATTAGTAATAAAGAGAAAGGGAAAAGAGCAAGGACAGTAGATATTGATTGGCATTTCATTTAAACTTTTGCAGATTAAACTTTATTGGAAAGCATTGAATCGGTAGGAAGTTCCACAAGCGAGAAGTGCAAAATAAGAAACTGTTAGCATAAAATTTCCGGCTACATCTAGCTAGCTCAACTGTCAATTGATGAGATCTCGCCACCAGTCTAGTATTGTGCTTAAATTCAAACAGTTTCGTTACCATAGCGAAGAGCTCATCCGAACATTTACTATGAAAGTATTTATTTTTAAAAAAAAAAAAGACACAGGGAAATAACCTTACAGCGGTGGGCAAGTGACTGAAACCGGACCGCCACATCGGGACCAATAATACTATTGATTCTTCTTCTTATCAAGGAGTTCCAGATAAATAGCAGGGAAACCGGGCCATATATTCTAAGCATGGACGAATGGTAGACTTATAGATATGCAAAACAGCTTCTGAAGAAAAAAATTATCTCACCCGTCACAGTGAACCCACTTTCTTAGCAGATGATCTAACGATGAATTGAATGTAGTCTTTCCACTTCATGTCAGCTGAGAACGTTAGCCCGAGAAGGAGCAATGCATTACATTCTTGAAGGATAGCATCAGTCATGCTGATGGAAGGCAGATCGAAGTCTCTCAGATGATTAATGAAGAGAAATTTAGTTTTGAAGGCGTTAAATTTGACAAGCCATCTTTTACCCTAGTTAACGACGGTCTTGAAATCGTTTTAAACATCAGCTGTCGTTTTGATCTTGTCTGACTGATCAGCCTTACTATCGAGGCAGGAGTAAATGGTTGTGTCGTAGGCGTAGAAGCCAAGTTAAGAGCTGATGTCATCGGGAGGGTCGTTAATGAAGATTAAAAACAGCGTAGGACAAAGGATGGAGACCTGTGGGATACCCGTGTTAGTACGAAAGGATGTAGATGAGTGGCCGTTCAAGATAACTTTCATTTCATGATTAGATAGGAATTACTGGATCAGCTCAAAAACCGTACCCGGTGATACCGTAGCTTTTCAGCTTGTGGAGAAGACCTGAAGACCTGAATATCAGACCCTGCCAAAGGTTTTCGAGATGTCCAAGGCCCAAGGCCCCAGCCCCGGTTTCACCGTTTTTATCTAGAGCATGACTCCTTCAGAAATTATCGTTAGTACATCAGTTGATCTGGAAAAATAAAAGCCGTATTCCTTGTCTGAGAAAAGACCCTGTGATGAGAGATATATAAAACTTAAAGAAAAGATATGTGAGAAACAATATTGCATTTTTAGGAAATAAGTATTTGTTATTTTGATCATAAAATTATTTTTAAAATAGTGGAAGTATTTTGTATGTTAAATAATAACATTTTCATTTTTTTTTTAATAATGAAAATTTACTCTACTAAGCTACACACCCTGGTAAAACTAACTGTACTTTGTACTCCCTTACCTGTTTGCACTTCTCCCCTAAATTTGGTTTCGATCGGTCAATGTATAACTATTTTAGGAGTGACGGACTAACAGAAGTCACAGAATTTTATATATAGATAACCCAGTTCACTGCTTGTAGCATCGTCAAATAACCTTATTCTCCGTATATGTTGCTCAATTTACTACAAGATGATTATTGGTTGAAACCTTTTTTTCCCTAGGAGATTATGACACTTCCCAGTTTCCTTCTCTTTATTATAAGGGAGGAGAAGTGACGTAGTGTTTTTGTCAAGGTATTTTCCCAAACAAATTGGCTTATCCAAATTTCATCGATTGTTTTGTGAAATTGAACAAAACGTTGAGTTTGTAAATCTTATTTCTTTATTATAAAGGAGGAGAAGCAGTGTTTATAGCCATAGATGGAAAATGAGTGTTACTCTGTTGGTTTCAGTTACGTGGAAATCTCAGTAGTTAAAACAAACGATTCACATCTCCTTTAATAATTATTAAAGTTAATCCTGATCCCAGCAGGTTGATTACGGAGAAGAAATGTTAATATGAAAAAACAGCAATAAGTTAATTCAAGAAATGTTTTCCAGAAGAGAAAATAATCTAAATAGATAAATTAATGTCTAAAAAACATTTAAAATTTAAAAATTACTGATGATACTTGAAGAGCAAAAATCTCATATCATTAAAGATTCATAGCTGGGTGTTGTAGAGAACGAATTGATAAACCTCAGTGTACAAAGAACTGATATACCTCTATTAAATGGCCTATTCCAGTAGTAATATAAGCATCTATTTTGTTGGTCTCAGAGGGTTTGTTTTCCAGCAAGGGGGCCTTGCTTCGGCAATTAGTTGGAGATTCCGTCTCCGGCTGTGCTGGTCAAACCTCTGCCTTCGGCTGGAATGGAACCGAGACGAGGTTTTGCGGAAGCGCAGTCTCTCGTCTGGGGTAGTAGACAGATAAAGTGGTAGACTGTTCTAGTTCCAGGACACATGGCACAGTGGATAAAGGCGTTGGTTAGATCCAGTGACAGGACTCAAAGAGTGTGAGTTCAATACCCGGTTAAGGCAGTGGAGAACTTTCAGAGGGAAATTAACAGGAGATAACTGACATCCATTAAAACATGGCACGTGAAACTAAAACAGTCTACACCAGTGAGCGAAATAAAAGGTTCAGTTCGACATTCCAACCACCTGAAGAAGGACGGAGCGTACAACGGCCGAAACGGTGTAATAAATATGGCCACAAAGATGAGGATAATAGTCCGAATAATGTATATAAAATACAATAATAAAGACTGCCGCCAAAAAACACGGTTAGTTCGGATATTTCTGGAAGATAACGTTTCTAACGCAGGCAGTCTTTGTAATTCGGGTGCACTCTATAAAAAAGAGATAGAACATTAATGGTAATAAACAAAATAAAATGATCATTTACCTTGTCTCTACTCTGAGTTCCATGGATATTTCAACCAGTCGGCAGGAGATTTGATTTCAAAATTGAATTTATTTTCAGAAATCATATTTCTCTCCAAAATAGTTTACAGTCAAGTCTCCTAAGGAATGGGTGCATTTTTCACAAAACTATGAGTATAGTCAAGGCAATAGAGGACTGAAGAAGAGGAAGAAGAAGAAGAAGAAAATTATTCAAGTAATACAGTAAGATAAAAGGAAAAGTTGGAAAACATCAGAAAGGAAGAGAAAGTCGATCACAGCCTAAGACGTAGTACTGATTTTTCTGATGTCAGATTTTCAACCACCTTTGTAAGGGAAGACGAACTCTACAAAGAGAATTTTAGATGCTGTTCTTTCTTAATGTTTAGTAATGGAGCTTAGAAAGAAATTGTGTGCTCTCGGCTCCGTCAAGAGATGAGGAAGCGAAGAAGACAAAAGCCATTCATTGATTCAGTGACTTCATTTCAGTTGCTCCAAATTTCATAATACATCCAATGTACAGAACAACAACTTAATTACACGCAATATTTCACGTAGCCCTGTGAAAAACTGACAGCTACTTCGTTAGAATCACTGACATTTAAAACCGAGATTTCATTCTGAACTAAAAGAAAAAAATTAAATAGAAAAAAAATGCGATCAAAATAAGACATTTACAATTCAGGACTCTGTGGCCTTGGATTTGTTCGTTTAATCAAAAAGTGTAGAGCATGTCCAAATTTCGCATCTCCATAGCTATAATATGAGGCGCATAATCATCTTTGTTCATCTGAGCCGTTTCCTGTCGCAAAGGTTATTAAAATGATTCATGTGTCAAGGTCCTATGACTAAAATATGACGTATCAAGACTTTAATAAAGGCTGAAGAACGAGAATTACACGTTGGAACCAATTTTCCAAGCTAATTAAGTATGCTTAACCCTATGAGGACGTTAATATTTCTAAGTAAATTATCCAATAGAAATGTTATATTTTCCAATTCCTTTGTATATTTATAGCACAAAATAAGGGAGGTGACTCACTTTTTCGTCTAAAAGAAATGCCGTCAGATTACCTTCAAATATAAAATATGGCAAATAATTTCGTGACAAATCTGTATTTTTCCGACAGAATTTAAGTTTCCATTTTTTATGCACGAAAAGGCTCCAGTGACATCGAAATTGTAAGTTTCACATTTCTATATTTTAACCAATGAGAGCACTCAAAAAATGACGCTACATTTCTCTTACTTGCAGGCGATATTTTTTAGAAAAATTAAAGTATCAAAAAACTGAAAAATGTTACGGACTTTTTTCACCCGTGAATTGTTAAGTAAAAAATGGACAAAATATATTTTTAACCAATGATATCATACAAGTAATTCTTAATTTTTAGACTGTTTAGTGTCGACTGTTTTTCTAAAAAAAAATCATTAATTTGAGTTATCCACTCTTCAGTAAAATATAAATATCTCAATTTTACACGTGAAATATTTATTCTCGGGTTGATTCAATAGCGTATACCCATCTATAACTAATTTATATTCATAGAGTTGACTATAAACAAATGCTGGAAAAAATCTGGTCAAGTTTAATTTTTCTTTCTCTGTCTATATTTCTGAGATGAGGTATTGTGTACATTATTTACATTATTCGGACTATTGTCTTCATCTTAGTCGCCATATTTATTACAACGTTTCGGTCGTTGTACGCTCCAGCCTTCTTCAGCTGGTTGGAATTTCGAACTGAAACTTTTATTTCGCTCACTGGGGTAGACTGTTTTAGTTCCACGTGCCACGTTCAATGGATGTCAGTTATCAGTTATCTCCTGTTAATTTCCCTCTGAAATTTCTCCACTGCCTTAGCCGGGTATTGAACTCACAATCTTTGGATCACTGGATCTAACTAACGCCTTTATCCACTGTGCCATGTGTCCTTTCTCTTTTCTCGGTACTAAAGATGCACCACCGAATTTCTCTTGCTAACTTTATGCAGAGTGGGGAAACTATCGAAATATTTGTAGTCAGAGACGTCGATATTAGTATCTGCGCAAATGGGAAACCATGGCTTGATGCGTAGGTAACTTGAAAGTGCTTTACATCTAGTCCAACGGTTTGATAATGAATATCAAAGATCTTTGGATCGGTGAATGCGACACAGGTAATGGATTTCTACGTTGTAGGGTGAGTAAAAAAAAGCCTCTACAGATTTGCCCCCACCAACGCCAAACTCTTGGTTCCTTTTGGTTTCTATCATTGCTGAAACGTAAAAGGATGGTTGAAGAAATCATGTTATGGTGCAGTCGAATCATTGTCCTAAAATGTGATTATGACTCTTTATTATATTGGCAATTTAAATTTGCGGCTAATGATCGAGGTGTGTCGAATGTATTAGATGTCACAAAGCTAAATTAAGAAAGAGTTGGGTAGGAAGATTACGCCAATATTCAATCCATAAACAGCCTTTTTGATTGTTTAATCAGCAACCAATTGAAAATAGGCAACTCTCTCGACTATGAACTATATTTCATAAGCTTTCATTGTTACAAAAAGTTTAAGAATTGAAATTAATATCTTCTTTGTTGTTTTGATCACTATTTTTGGACTGCTGCGCCCTCTGGCCTTCCAGATAATGACTGAGATTTAGGGGATAGAATGGTGCAATTATTCTTAAAAATGCAGCTTTGTTGAGTTGAAAAGCAGCAGATTGTCGGAGAAAATGGTATCCAAAATCTTATGGTCAAATTAGAAACAATTATACCAGTTGGAATAGTAAATAGTATGCAAAAAATCCTCGATAGAATTTAACATAACCGTTTTTAACTTATAAATTTGGCAACAAAATCAGGCCAGTAAAAATTGCATCAGCAATTAAAAACAAATCTCGTCCACACTCGCGAGCACGCAACACACAGACACACACAGATATATTATATATGTATGTATGTATGTATGCATTAAGATAATCATAATTTAGTAATTCATCGAGTCTAGAAGGAACCTCAACAGATTTCGTGCTATATTTGGGACCGTTACGTTGAGGCAATCGTCATACCAACTGTACCAACCTCAGTGACGAAGAAATAACAAATTAGACTCGATATAGCGCCGCTCGATCACATATTCCGTGGTGGAACTCATCCAAACAAAGATATACAAGTGATAGAAATTATTAGGGGGATTTGAGATAATCATAATTAAGTAATTCATCGAGTCTGGAAGAAACCTCAACAGAATGTTTAAATCTCATATATATATATATATATATATATATATATATGTGTGTGTGTGTGTGTGTGCGTGCGTGTACGTATGTGTGTGCATGTGTGTGTGTGTGTGTGTGTGTGTGTGTGTGTGTGTGTGTACAGAGAGAGATGAAACAGGACAGATAGATGCAAAACTTTAAACACATTTGCAATAATGGTCCGTGCTGCGAGAAACAAACTCAACAATTTAAAAACTGTACTGAAAGACTTGCTTACTCGTTATCTCTCTGGAACAAGTGCCATGCACGCAAGCTAAGCATTCATTAATTAAATATTTGCATAAAATATTTAGTTTTCTTTTGGGTAGGGGATCGACTATGAGCAAAATCGTATGTCTGCGTGGGTGGGTGGTGATGAAAACAAATCGTTTCTCATTTTTCTCGTTCTTGTTTTTACTTTTGTTTTTCTTTTGTTTGTTTGTTTTTGTTTGTTTTTTTTTCTGTCGTTTTTTACACCTTTTCAGCATGTCGCTGCGCGCGCAGATAACAACTTCCGGCCATCAGCGAAAAGTTACAAGATGGCGGATGAAGACAGATGTGTCTCTCCGTTTGTCTGTGGGCATAATTTATGTCAGGAACGAGACTGACGCATTTAGACGTCATCGAATAACTGACAGAAAATGAATCAAGTCTCTACACGAATTGATTAACTCGCTTCTACGTCATCTGTCATTATTGCTAGAAAATGAGTCTGTCCAACTGTAACTGATTTGTCTAACTATAAAACACTTTAAAGCAATTTAAAACAAATTCGACAGATTTGCTTCGTTATTGTTTGTTCTTAATTGCAAAGCTGAATGCACGGGTTCAATATTATATAATGAGTTCTATAATTTCTATAAATGTAAACGGTTGGTTAATGATAGTATATTTTAAGCTAAGTAATTAAATATCAACAATTTTATATGATATTGAGTGACTTTAAATTTAAGAACATATATTAAGGTAAGTATAATAAGGAGATATATTCAAATAAGTTGTTTTCTAAATATAAGTATTAGGAGGAGATATATAAGGTGGAGTAATCGATAGAGGCTCGGATTGAGGAATTGGGGAGCCAAGTTCGAATTCCAGTCGAATCCATTACATTCATTTACCTTGGGAGAAGTATGAATCCTCTTCTTCTCCCCGCCCCAGTAAATGGGTAAATAGGACAGACCGGATTCTATAGCCTTACCGCAGAAAGAAATGACAACCTACTCCGGGAAAAAATCTGCCTCGTCAGTCATGTAGCGAACGATACAATATCGCCTAATTACGCATGGCACAAAACTGACTGATATAAGGAGCTATATAAAAGGTTTTCGAAACATAAGTATTATGAGGAGGTGTATAAGAGGCTATATAAAGTCTGAACATTCAAATAAGTGGTTTTCTAAACATGTTCTAATTTTGAGTTGTGATCGAAACGAACATGTGGATACTCATCCGTATCGTTCATGAAATCAAAACAATTCAACTCAAGTCATTATACTTGTGTACTGTACTTGGTTTAGGTCGTAATACAGATGATTGGCTGGAGAGTAGCAGCAGCCAACTTTCTAAAAGTAAATATTTCTTCTTTTTTTTTCTTTATGTAATACGAACGATCGTCGAGCCAAACGAAAAGCTCTCTTCTACAGCCGGTTATATAAATAGTATTTTTCTTGTTTCTGAAACTTGGACATGTTGACTCTTCTGCTAATGAAAGGAGTACCTTTTCTACAGGAGAAACTTTACTATTTTATTTTACTTTCGTTCTGTATCGCTCCCTTGAAAATATATTGGGTGGTATAGATAACGCCTCGGTAGATTTGCATACCACTTCAGTTCCTTGACATTAGTAATAGACTGAGGGAGAATGAATTAACCATTCTGTTGGTAGGTTAGTCTTGTAATTGCTAATCTTCTAATTTCCACAATGAAATGAATTAACCCTAGCAAAGACCTTCCCATTTGTTAGTTTTTGTTTATTTGTTTTGTTTATTTTATTTTGGGGGGTGGGGTGGAGGGAGTAATAATTGAAAACGTAACTTATCAAATATAAAAAGAAAACATTGCTTTTTTAAAACAGCTCTTTGCTCTTCGGTGTAAAATACAAGATACGTGATATAAACACACTCCATTTCTTGTAGTTTTAGAATGACAAGTATTTAAATAGTGTTTTGTGGGGTCACCTTCTCAAGTTTGGTAATTTTTATAGGGTAGACTATTATTTTTTTCATTGTCCGGTAGCAATCAGCCCCGGCGCATTATCGGAAGTAGATGGAGCTCAAATCAAATTTTACGCCCATTGCCCCGTGACCAACACAAATAAGATAATTTTGTGGCCCATTAAGAGACAAGTCATTCCTCGCCTTTGGTTAAAAAAAAAGTCCTTTGTTAATATTTCTATTCTTTCTGCATTTATTTTACTTATTTGTTCATAGATTTTTTTTTTCAGAGATCTTTTCTTTTCTTCTTTCTTTTTTTTTCTTTTTTTTTTTATTCCTTTTTCATTGACGACCTATGTCGCGTATAAGGCAAAACAAAAGACTTGAGTTAGCGCGAATCTGGACATTTGCCGTTCCTAATTGTATCTGGGGGCACTTTCGACCATTTTTCTAAATTGTCTGCACTTAAACTAAGCGAACAATAAAAGAAACAATCACGTGATATGTTGCTGAGCAGTTATTGGCCTGTCCAGATAATGGTTGCCTATATTCGTTCAAATGCTGCAGAATGGCGTCGAAGATCTTGAAAGAGCAAATCAGAGTTTAAGAGTTCAAGCTGGAGCAGTTACTGTTTGCTTTACCAATTTTCTGTATAATTTGGTACTAACATTTCCCCCTTATAACTAGTCTTGACCTTGCGTTCTTGAACAAGTTTGGTTTAGTCTGGCACAAGGCTACAAGATTCTTTGGGGATGCCTACAAATTAGCGAAGTGTATTCCACTACTCTGACAAAGGAAATTATTTCAGTGGCGATTAACAATAGCTGACTTTATGTCGTGTACATATGCGTATAAATGTGAATATATGTGCATATGTTTACATGTCTGTGTATATGTGTACGTGTCTGTGTGCATGGTGTTTTTCTAAACGTAGCTTAGTATAGCACAAGGCCGAAAGTATGGGGCACCCAGTGAGGATCAAACTACTATTCAATTGTAATTGATATAGCAAGACAAGCTTGCTAATCATTACACCACGTCGAAGTGCCCTATGCCTGTGTGTGTGTGTGTATGAAAGTGTATGGATGTATGTGAGTGAATCTATGGACATGTGTATGCGTGTGTTTATGCTTTTCAGTGTTTATGTGTATACGCGTGCATGAATGTATGTTCGTATGTGAAAATCTATGATTATGATTATGGTTGTCTGTGCGTAAGTGTATGTTTTTGTGTGTACGTGTGCGTGTTTATGAATGTATGTGTGAGTTCATGTCTGCGCATATGTGTATACTTGTGTATAAATGTTTTTGCGTATATGAGAGTATGTATGTGCATATGTCTGCATGTCTATGTGCATGTATATGTGAATGCATGAACGCATGTGCGTATATGAGTTTATGTATGTGTACATGCGTATAGGTGTGTATGAATTCATATGCATATATGATAATATGTCTTTTTCTATGTGTGTATGAACATATATGCGTATGTGAGTGCATGTATTTATGTGCGTATGTTTTTTGGGGAGTGTATGTATATGACTGTGCGTGTACTTATGTGAGTAAATGTGTATGTGTTAGTAGCGATTGAATGTAGTGTTAGTATGCGTGTATATGTATTGTTTGCGTACATTGTCCGATTAAGCTAATCAGTCCTTCTATATTACAGTGAATACTAGACAATCTCCTTACAGATGAAGAATAAATCAGAGGTAACAAAAATGTGGTTCTACAGAAGGATACTGTGAATACCATTGACTGAACATGTCTTAGCGAAAATGGAAGAAGAAAAATCAAGCAATATTATTAGAAGCATCATTTAAAATTTTATCGTTTACAAAAAAAAAAAGATAAAAATAGTTATACTTTTTCTTCTATGTACCGTATCCGTTCAGGACGTGAACGATCACGGCTCTCCACAATTTTCTGTCTTTTGTAGCTCTTAATAAATCCTTGTTCTGCCAATCATTTACACACGATAGGTTACTTGTTTTTCCTCTGTCCCTTGGGAAAGGTCACTCGGTAGCAAGCGAACAGGAATGCACAGGTTCGTAACTGATGGATTTCTTTGCTCGATAACCGAATCGTACGATAACAGAGGTAATCGGTAACCGATGTTCCACCGTACATTTAACATTACAGTCTTATAGCTGTGAGGGTAGGGTAAGGGATATCGACCCGAAAAATGAACTGTGCAAGCCGAGTCCAAATTACAGCCTGACCTCTTGCACACGCTTTTGCACAAATACTCTTGAGAAAGACTTGCATCTGTCCTTTCTCAAGTTATGGGTTAAATAGCAGGGTAGACTAGACTTTCTATCCTTGGGTGGTAATCCGTGTAAGAAAAGGGAAACTCTGAATAGCAAAGAGGAAAAAACTTCAGTATCTTTCCCAAGAAGAAATTCGCAGATAAAGAAACGAAATATATAGAGAGCTGTGATTAAAATAAATAGACATGGGATTTAAAACAAATTAACTTAAATTATAGATTTAGACATGATAGACATATCTGAAGTCTACAGCGTCAAGGAAAACATTAACCTACCTATAGCTCACCTTTGTATCTACACTATAGACTAAGAATTTGGAACCACGATTTGAATTTAATAATTAGTAAGTTTCATATCTTCATTGGTTTAATTAACCCCTACTAAGTTAAGATACCGAAACTTTTTAACACATCAGTGCATGGTGCCCAATTATTTAGAAAGAGGTTACCTAAAATGTTAAATCAGCCTGCCCTAAGATCACCATTATCGAGGAAATTAGATTAAGCAAAAGGAGCGAAAAGTGTAAGGATATTTTATGGAATAATCGAATAATTCCGTCATTATTATTATTATTGAATAATTTTTATCTTCATATAATAAAAACCTTCAGGAAAAGAAATTCCCTTTGGCTGTGAACTAGTTAATTAGTTTTGAAAAAAAAAGCATGGAACCTTAAATTTTTAGGTGATTCTTCGAAATCCAAAGAGTTGCCCAAACTTTTGGCCTATAATGTTAGTCCTGGGAATTCATTTTCAGACATTTTTTTGTAAGAATGGATTTCTTATATGCATTCAAATCCAGTAGTTTTAGCTCATTTTTGACATATATGAAAAGTCATAATAATCGTGTTTTTTTCTTGTATGAATTCAGTCAAAGCGAGAACGGTGAGAAAGATGCGTGGAATAGAAATTCTGCATTTAGACTTCGTGAAAACCCAGTTTGACTTTGTTTAAAACTTCCTCGTTGATTAAAAAGCTACAAACCCAGAATCAAAAAGAGACAGCTGAAATTTCTTTATTAAAATGAGGAAGGAGGGTTTGGAAAATTTGATACTCACAATACATGAGCGAGGATGCTGCAGGTCACCTACAGGTCACGTACACGGCAAGCTTGTAACGGAACGGGGAATGGTAGTAAAAAGAGAAACGTTACTAAGAGCTACAAAAAGATAAGAAGTCCTGGAGAGCCATGATCGTCCACTTAAGGAAGACAATAAAAAGAAGAAGGCACAGTAAGATTTAAGTTTTAAAAATTCACATCTGTCTTAATAGTAACTCTGGTAAGTTTGATAAAATAAAATTGGTAGCTGTTTTGAAAAATCTTTTATTAACTGGGCTTAATTTTAACACCTTCAAAACGAAACTGCTGTCTAGGAATCATCTTAAAGAAATTTTTTGCCTTCCATCAGCATGGCTGAAGCTAACCACCTTCTTAGTCTAACTTTTTCCAATGACATAAAGTAGAATGATTATATTGAACGAATTGCTAGATCTATTGTTAGGAAAGTCGGTTCACTACGTCGTCACAGACAATTCTTCTCGTTACAATTTATCTTACATATTTACAAGCCTACCATTTGTTCTTGCATCGAATATTGCTACCACATCTGAGTTGGTGCTTCTGCTATATATTTAAAGATTCTTGACAAATTTCAAGGAAATATCAACAATGTTATAAGTCCTAACCTGGCATCTCGGCTAAAGTCATTTTCCGATCGCCGTAACAGAGCTTCCCTGTGCCTTTTCTATAAATGTTTTCAAGGTAATTGTTCGGATGAACTTTCCTCATTGGTATTTTGACTTCCCGAATTTAAGCGTATGCCAGATTGGTAACTAGTTCTCAGTATTTTACTGATGAAAGTGCAAGCTGTAACTATAAGTTCTATGCTAATAATTTCTTCTCCCACCCGTCTAGCTTCTGGGATTCTCTTCCGGCTTCCTGCTTTTCTGTTAATTTCGATCTGCAAAAGTTTAAATAAAATGTTATCTTTTGTCTCCTTGAACCTTGTTCTTTTATTGTCCTTTCATCTTCTTTCATTTTCAGTAACCCCTTGAATCTTGGTAGATTTTAACGCATTGCTTGGAGTGTAATGATTAAAAAACATAAGGGAACGCGGTCACAGCAATCAACCAATGCACATCATTTAAAGGCCGTAAAGAAAACTTCAAATTGAATTGTAGTAAATTTCAATGTATCTTTCCAACCAATCAGTTATAGAAAAAATGCTTCATAAATGAGGCCGAGTTGATTGGCTGTTAAACAGGTTAGAATACATGTGATCTTGCGTTGATTATGTCACTAGAATACATTTTTAATTGAATCATCACTTGCACTTACGAACTGAATTTGTCTAACAAAATATCTTTAAAAAGGCTGGATAAGAAAGAGAAGCCAAAACATTAACCAAAAATACACATGCATTATGATGAATATTGGAAAAGTGATACATCACAACGTCATTCAAAGTGATCAAACAATATATACACATGCAAACCAGCTTGAAAGAGAATATTCCAGGTTTAAACGAGTGGCGCTGTTTGGAAAATAAAATGTGTACTACAGGAAATCACCTGAATTGAAGTTGGTAAAATAACGATACGAAAGTTGGATCAGTTGATTATCTTTCCAACCAATCAGTTAAAGAAAAAAAAAACTGCACCCTGATTACTTGCTAGTCTTTCTCTGAGAGATCACGACTTTTTTAAGCATTTAAAATATTTCCTTACAGGCAAGAACTACACCAGCGCCGTTCATATTGATGAATTGATAGATTTTTAATTTTTTTTCAAATAAATTTGAAATTTGACACTACGATGTTTCTAAAAAAGTAATGGATTTTATTATTTACCAATCCGACATTTTTTTTTTCACTTTAGACATTAGTTTTTGTGAATACCCATAGTCGAGTAGATGTTTCGTTTATTTTTAAAACTATATTTATTTTTGTCTGCCGGCTTGAATATTCGAGAAACCTTATTAAAGGAAACGATGTAACCTCTGCCAGGATTCGAAGAAACTATTGTTAAACCCGACGTGCTTTTAACCGACTCGGCCAGGAAGGGCGTCGCCGATTAAGCAATGCTGAATGCTGCCTTTTAATACTGCTTACGATGTTTCTCTTCTCTATAATTCTTAATTAAAACAAATTGAAAGAATAAATAATAGGAATTCTTGGTATAATTTAAATATCATTTAATTCTTTTCATATTGGGTCCATATTGCTATAATAATAACAGAGTTATTGAATACTGAAGACCAGATATAATCCCCCTCAATGCAATTGAAAACGCATACCAAATAATTGATATGGCCCTACCAGCTGACTACAATATAGTAAAACAAATAGAAAAAATGGGCATTTACTGAGACCTGAATGTTAAGATTGCCAGATTGTGGAATGTGACGGAGAAAAATCTTAAATCAATCCGATAATAATAATGGCACTCGGTTTAATGCCATTGAAGTTTAAAGAAAATGTCGATGAACTCGGTATAAAGTACACTTCGTGAAAGCAACAAAAATCTGCCTTATCGTGTACTGTCTGTCTGAAGTCCTTGTTGGGACTTGACAGGCAATATATTGCCTGGTATTCAAGACATCTACACAACAGTTCCAGTATACATTGAATAATAATAATAAATTAAAGCGAAAGACAAAGCAAAAGAGTTTCTCATAGACAGTTAGACAGAGAGAGAAGGAAAAGAGAAACGGTTGAAAAGATATATATATATATATATATATATATATATATATATATATATATATCTTTTCAACCGGTTTCTATATATATATATATATATATATATATATATATATATATATAAGCATGACCCTAGTCGTAACCCGAGTTTCACGCTCATACGATCATCAAACGACTTCAACTTGGCGTTCGTCTGAATATCGCGTGAGCCTGAAACTCGGGTTACATCTAGGGCCATCCTTTCATAGGATTTAGTGTTGTTAAGCGTTTTGTGCTCAGCCTAGTCGAGCACTTTCTTTTTCTAAGTAGGCAGTTTTGCCTTTAGGCCTTCTTTTTTTTTCCTTTTTCTGTTTACAGTATTGCCGTTTTTGTTCGAGACGGTGTGTGGATAAGAGTTTTAGGTTTTGGAAAATTGTCCGTTGGTTTCATCAACGGTTTTAGTTTTTCTTTAATATATATATATATATGTTTGTGTGTGTGTGTGTGTGTGTTACTACTATAAAAGTTATTTCAATGGCTACACGTATTTGAATTATTTTTTAAACGGTGAGTTTAATGTCAACCAGCCAAAATCGAGAAGACTCACTAATGTACTTCATAACAAGGATCGAACCAATATTCCCTTTACCCATCAGTGAAACTAGTCCTTTAGTTGAAGTGTATCTCTGCTAATTAGGTTACGGGCAACCATCATGATGAAATAAGTTTCAATCACCTACTTAAGAAAAGCATATCTCTCGCTGGGACATTTCGAAATCTATATATGCTTTCTTTATTTCTTGTTGGGACATTTCGAAGCCAAATTCTTATTTTGCTTTGAGCAAAACATAGATAAAGTAATTTTTAATAAATCATTTTTTTTAATAGGGATGTATTCGAGTAGTTAGACCTTTAGAGTTCCGACCATTATTGACTTGTCAAGGAAGTGATAATATCGGCCTGGGGTCGGGTCGGGTCGGGTCGGGTCGGGTGTCGATCTCAGTGTATGGCACGGTTGGGAAATGAAAATCATACCACAGGTTGACCCAAACTTTGTAAAAGAAAATAGGTGAACGAAACTGTTCAAAGCTCTCGATGATTGTCTTAGCACGAAATACGAAAAGTCCATGTTTATATGGGAGATTCTCTTTCTCATATCGATCGAAGCGGAAGTAGGAAAAGTAAGCGTGGTTTCAGATTGCCAGAGTTGATGTTGCTTAGCGCCATATCAACTTGTGTGGGTCATTTAATTCTGAAATCTAAACATTTTGAAAACAGTTTTATGGCTTGTTTTGAACGCAATTGCATGCCTTCAATTACAGATAAAATGCTGATTTTCTAAGCGTAGCACCTAGTGGGAAATGAACTCACTACTCTGTTTTAATTGTTCTAACGAGACAAATTTGCTATTACAACAGATCGAGGTGCCCCAGATGCTGGATTTCTAAGCGTAGCTTATAATTGTCACAGGGGTGAATGTATCGAGCACTCAGTGAGGAATCGAACTTAATACTCAGTTGCACACTCTTCTAGCGGGACAAGCTTGTTAATCATAACACCAATTCGAGGTTCCCTCAATTACAGACAAAATGTATTCTTGTTCTCCACTGCCTTAACCGGGTATTGAACTCACACTCTTTGGGTCCTGTCATTGGATCTAACCAACGCCTTTATCCACTGTGCCATGTGTCCTTGAGCGAAATAAAGGGTTCAGTTCGACATTCCAACCCCCGGCTGAAATATTGTAATAAATATGGCGACAAAGATGGGGACAATAGTCCGAATAATGTAAATAGTGTACATAATACCTCATCTCAGAAATATAGACAGTTACTGCTGTTCATTTTACTATAAATAGGTATTGTTGGTAATTTTACTATAAAAATATATTTTTATACTTTCATATTGTTTTGCTTTTGTTTGAGAGTTCACTATTTGCCCATAGTTGGGACCCTAACAGGTGCTACCACCCCGAGTCAGAGTGGAGCTGGGAACAACAGCAGTTAAGAGGTAGTTCCACGCTCCTCAAATCCTCCAATCTCCCGATCAGAGGATTTGCTTCAGGATGTAGTTTATCGTCATGCCCAGGACTAGATTGACAGAGGAAAGTGAGTGGATCATCAATTATATTCATATACTGGTAAAACGTACAGTATTAAAGTGCAATTATTACAGAGCCGGGGATTTTAGAGTTGAGTCAAAAACTAACTTTTATTTTTGTACTTTACACTGATTTCAGGTAAGCGAGTCTTCCTGAACTCATACTTGATCAAGCATTTTAAAAATTGGCATCCTCGATACAGACTATTCATTTGAACAAATAGACGACTGATTTAATGTCACAAAAACAAAGAACTGACGTAAAAGAGAAAGGAATGCTGAAGGAAAAAAAAAAGACAGCGAGATTGACCACATTCTGAAGCGACATAACACACATAGCTCGGGATATAAAGATAGAGAGAAAAAAGAACGGTGATAAGAGATAAAAAAAAAACATTGTGAAGAAAGAGAGAGAGAGAATGGCGCGAAAACCGTTGCTAGAATTGGTAACTCGTTTGGTCTAGAAAATTAATTGGAAAGATAGTTTTCTTTAAGTTTTTAAAAATTGATCTTTGAAGATTTTGCGACATGAAAGATAAAAAGGTAATAACACCGGCAAAGCGTGTGAAGCGAAGCCTAAAGATATGACAATTATTAAAAGTATTATCGATAGAGGAGAGAAAAGCCGGAAATAAACGCTCTGAGCCTGTAAGAAAACTACATACATCAATAGACATTTTAAGGCTTCTCATCTTGAAGATTGACAAGAGTCAGGGAGGAGATGCTAGTCCACAAACTATTCATATCGGTTGCTATGGATATGATTTTTCAAGCATATGAACAAGAAAGATGATCTTATGGAAGAAAAATGCTCTTCTGTTCTAACCCCTTTGGTCGATTTTTGGCGTAAACTTCTGACAGAAATTTCATGCATGGAATATTTCTCACCGGCCTCAATCATAAAAAAAAGACACGCGAGGAGTATGAACGCTGCTGTTCAAAGTAAGTAAACTCTTTCCGCTTTGATGAATGACGCAACATAATCTTCATATTCTAATTCTCTCTCCGTATACTGCAAAGTTAAGTTGAATAAATATTAACACTCACAGATATATTCAGAATAATCACACAAGATAAAGAAGAAAACGGTTTACACTGGCGGTCAGAAATTTCCCAGCAGTTTAATTTTAAAATACCATTCTGGATATTTTGCAGTCTTTTTCATATAAGGAAAAACAACACTTCAAAAACGAAATATATAAAGGATTCTAAAATTTGTTTCAGAATATGAAAAATATATTTTGAATTAATATTGTTGTTATTAGTCTATCATTATTGCAGTGGCAGTTTTAATTAATTTTTTGTTCAAACATCAGTGTTTCTAAACTTTGTGCACGTTCTGTAGTTATATTAGGTTGGCGCAAAAATAATGTCGTTTTCTCACATACTGACATATTATTTTTGCACCAACCTAATATAATTTTCAATTACAACATAATGTGCTTTGGCTTTTCAATACATGAAATATCGAAAATTCATGTTAATTTATAAAACTATTGCCATATGGTAACAGTTCCATATATTTATGCATGTTATGTTAAATATCTTGCACATTAAGATTACGAAATTTTCAGCAAATCCTTCAGTTAATTTTTCAAAATTCATTCTGGAAAAATTTTATTAAAGAAATTGCCCACTGGAGCAATCGAAACTACAGCGCAAATGTTGTACATATGATATATAAATTAATTCTTGTTATCTAATTTATATCATATAGAAAGAGACTATACAGGAACAGATACATAGATTAAAAGATTTCCCGCAAGGATCTGAGATACTTTTGAAAAGTTCAAAGAATTTATACAAATAGAGCTAATCGGATACCTTTGAGACATTGTCGCTAGTCTGTCGTTATTGTGATCAC
>OZ010606.1:49762619-49777619 GCA_963932145.1 Acanthosepion lycidas
GAGAAAGTCTGACAAGTTGGGATCGAATCAAAAGTTGTGTTACTACCTTGCTTATTACCTCCCCCTCTGGAGAAGACACGCGTTGCTACATGTAAGCCGGAAACGGAACCGGAAGTCGACGAACGTGTCTTCGTTCTCTGATATGCGCTTAAGCATTCTATTTTGGTGGTTCAGTCAAAATGACATAAGCATTTGCGGTAATAAATAAATAAAAAAAAAATGAATTCAGTAAAGCAGCCATTCCATTCAGACGTTGCTGTATGAAGAATCGTCTTTTCCTAGTAGTTGTAATGAAAGCGGGTCAAAGAAACACATCCTACCTTTCGAAACGGAACGTTGCAAATAAAGATTTTGTATAGTAAAATGTGGATGGTAATGATAATGGTAATAGTAACTGTTACCTTATTAGGAAGCACTCAGCATTCATTGACCGAGCAACCAGAACCAATGTCGTTTGAAATTTATAAAATATTTCCCTTAAAATAATTTTTCAGGAAAATTGGAATGAGCCGATAAGAACACGATCAGAACTAGACATGAGAAGTATTAGGTTGGTGCAAAAATAATGACGTAATAATGTCGTTTTTTGACGTTAAAAATACGTCAAAAAACGACATTATTACGTCATTATTTTTGCACCAACGTAATAGTAATCATCTCTCTCTCTCTCACACACACACACAAACACACACACGCCATCTCTTCGTCTCCTCTTTCGTTCCCTCTCTCTTTTTCTCTCACCCCTCTCTTTACCTATCTCTCTTTCTTTCTCAGTCTCTTTACCACTCTCCCTCTTCCTCTCTCTTTCTCTCGATCCGTCTCTTCCCCTCTCTTTGTCTCTTCCTCTCACCCCTCTTTTTAACACTCTCTCTCTTTCTCTTATTAGTAATTGTTCTGAACATTATTTATTGATAATTGTACAGTGGCCTTAGATGCGTGTTTCGCGTTATTGGCCGGTGTCGAAGTGCAACCTATGTATTATTACGCTGGGTTGTGAGCTTTACACATGCGTCTGTGCGTGTAAGAAAGTAGTACTAGTATAAACCTAAATTCGTCTCGCCAATGAAAAAGTTATGATTGTGTAGAGTTCCTGAAACGAGTTAGTTTGAATAAAGTGTTAATTTGAATACCCTGAAACAGGCTGAGTTGAGCTGATTCTTTTTTCTTGTTAGCCAAACAAGTATCCAGCAGAGGAGTGTCTTCTTAATATAAAGAAAGTTATCTTACTGTAAGTCGGTCTGTAGTTGTAGGCATTATTTATTAAATATATTTCGATATGTTTATCTGAGTGTGTAATTAATTTGACATAAGGTGCTGTTGTAAAGTTACCCATCGTCAATTCTGAATCTTACTGGACTGTGTATTTCACGATTTAACTGGTTTTTGTTACAGTTCTTTGGTTTCTGAAATAATTTATGTTGGTAGCCTTTAATATAGTACTATGGCTATTAGTCCCATATAGTATCAATTTCGTCAATTACTGCTTCCATAAATCAATAGGGTCCTTGGGGCAAACATGTTTCTGCGTGGCTGTTCCACTATTCCGTATGTGTACTCTATTGCGTCACTTGGGTGAAGTATCTGGGGACTCCAAGATATATGGCCACACATTTTGTGGTAACAGTAGCTAGTTGCCAGTGTCTGCTTTGGTTTTGAACTCTCATTGACTGCCCTGGTATCACTGGCGGTAGATCGTCTCCCTTTGTGTGGTAGCGTGATTTTTGTTTTTCTTGACGACACTGCAACTATTCCCGCATAATGTCGGGATTGGGAAGCCCTAAGATTGTTATTTTTGTGGAGGAGATTGGATATTATGATCCGGTTATTGAACAGATCAGCTGTGCTTGATAAATTGAGGTTGGTGGTTGTTGCTCGCAGACATAGCATTAACAGGTCAACATCTGTGTGTAAACTACTCTCGAGTGGCTTGTAACATTATTTATCATCTCTTAGTTGCACTCAGGGGCTACTCCGTCAAAAGACACAGTCGCAACTGAGGAAAATTATACTGAGAGGTGCCGGCCCTGGGGAACGGCTGCCCGAGGCTATGCCTTCTCATTGGTCTAGAGAGAGAGATCGGCGCATGCACCAAGGCCAGCGCAACGGACGATTCCGAGGGCTCGGGATTTTTGTTCCTAGCCCGGGTGTACGCGCTTGAGGTCTCCACATTAAACCGACCATGTGTCACAACCTGACCTCGTGGAGGGGGTGAGTAAATATAAACAGGTCAGCATTTGTTCCGGTAGGTTTTGCTTTCTTTAGCAATGTCTTTGCAGTTTATCTGTCTTTTCTACAGAACCGTTTGATTGCGAAAATCCTGGGAATGACATATAATCAAATATCCACTGTTGGACAAATTCTTTGTATGCCCCATTTGAGCACTGTGACCCATTCTCACTTATTACTTTTGTGGAAGTGCAATATTCTGAGAATGCTTATTTGGTTGCTGCTGTGACCATGTGGCTTGTATTTTTTTTCCTGTCGTCTTACGAATGATGGGAAATTTGATATATAAATCAGCCATTATTGCATATTTATGATCACCAAAATGGGAAAAGTTGGCTTCCCATGCTCAACTCGGGATCTCATCTCATGCGATTTTGGAGTTACCTTTGCTTGTGCAGGAATGTTTTTCTGACAAATGGAACATTCCTTTATCATATTCTCAATGTCAGTGTTTATGCTATACCAATTATTACTGTTTCTTTAGTTGGAAGACGTGTCTTATCGATGCCTTCATAGCTGGTTTTCTCTCGTTTGGCTGGAATCAGTAACCTTGATAATTGATCCCTTTTGTATGAACGCTGCCATTCACAGAGAGTTCGTGTTTGTATTACAAGTAGAAAAATGTTTGATGCGGTAGTACTTCTTTACATTATTTACATTGTTCGCACTGTTGCCCTCATCTTTATTGCTATATTCACGGCGTTTCGGCGGTTGCATACTTCTACTTCACGGATTGGAATATTGAACTGAACCCTTTATTTCGTCCACCGGAGTAAATTGTTCTAGTTCCACGTGCCACGGCTCTTCCGGATGTCTCAGTTACCTCCCTTTAACTCAACTCACCAAGTTTTTTGTTCACCACTGCAGTAGCCAGGTATTGAACTCACAACCCTTTGGGTCAAGTTACTGGATCCAGTCAACGCTTTTATCTACTGCTGAATCTCAGAAGATCAACTCTGACGTCCAAATCGATTTTATCATAGCGCCATCAGGATTCATTTAAACACACAGAAAAAAAACTACCAGACTTCACCCGAAACATGTTTGTAGAAAATACAAATATAATAGCCTCATCTATTTAATGCAAAATTATCATTAATAAAAAAAGGAAAAGCCAATACTCAATAACATTAACTATGAAAACGGCCACAATGGGCTGACCGTGTTCGGAAAAGAAAACATTCCTATAACTTTAGACACATACATAAAAAATAAATATTCAGTTGAAAATACAAATTGCCCTTGATAATTGGCTAAATTGTCGAAATCGCTCTGTTATACCGATCTTTGGACGGTTTTTTATCTTTTATTTTTCTTTTTTTTTTTTGTGTGTGTGTGTGTCCAGAAAGTAAAGCACTTGTACAAATACAAGAAAAGTTAAATAAATAGTTCACTAACAATACCTTGTCAGTCTTCTTTAACGAAATATATATATATATATATATATGAAAGGCAGGATGTGTGTGTGTGCGTGTGTGTGTGTGAGGAATGCACGGCCGCAATTTTCGACGGATTTGCACCAAAATTTACATGCACATGCTCCAAGTTAGCGGAAAGGCCAAGACCGATTTTGCATTTCCCAACTCCCATCGATAGTGGAAATAATCGATTTTGTCATGCTTCTACGGCTGTTTTCATGTAGTTTGCGGCCATTTTGTACTGGCCAGAGTGAGAGCCTAGAACTGGCTGCCACGAATAGGCAGGAAGATTCTACTGGCCAGCGTGAGAGCCAACAACTGACTGACACGAATGTTAACTAGCATGTTAACATGCAAAAGAATCGATAGCTGCATTCTTCACAAGTGGGAAAAATTAAAATCTGCATGGCACTTTACTCCAGTTGGCTCATTCGCTTGCTTAAAGTCAACGCCGATTCTGATTCCGAAGAACTGGGTTGGGTGTGAAAAAGTAATAGTTGTTAACATTATTTTTTCATTCGGTTTTTCCAGTTACGAGTCCTTTTTTTTTAAAGCTGATCGTTTTGTGTTCATTTTGTTTAGTTCTTTTTTCGTAACAGATTTATGTTTAGTATAGAGCTTAGAAAAAATTTGCAGTGTGAGATAGGCAAGAAGTAAGGCAAAGGGCACTCCTTTAAAGGTAAGGATGAGCAAAAATATCAAAACAAAAGTCAAGTGATAGCGATTGCTGTATGAGTCGTACGATTTTTGAATCAATATATATATATATATATTGTCGTAATTTCCCAGTGTTCGAAGCAGATGTACATCCAAATCAAAAATGTGAATAAACTATGCAAAGTTTATAGTTCATGATTTTGTTCGAATACTTTCGACCATCTCAGTCAATATCCAGAAGTAAATAATTTCATTATGGTAGATTATATATGTATGAGTGTGTATGTGTGTGTGAGACAGAGAGAGATGCCCGTCAACTCGATGTCCATTAACGCGTCTATTCTGTCTACAGAATCTGTTGTGCTTCTGTGAAGCCGCATTAATCAAACATAAAACCTATGAAAAATAATTAAACTAATCCTGTCTTTTTTATAGCTGTGAACGAAAATAATTATCAAAAGATTCATTATTATAAGTTAACTGAAAGAAAAGAAGACTTTTGTATTTTAATAAAATATTTACTCAGATTATTATGTAAATCTTTTTGTTTCATTGTACGCCTCCTTGTTTGAAGACACACGATAAAATCTCATTCCATGTCTGTATCGTCTTTAAAAACATGCATTTTTCTTTCAGTGTTTTGAAAAATCAAACTGAAATCAAACTGAAATCAAACTGAATTCTTTTTGAGCGATTTACTTATCATCAGTAAAAGTTTAGTTATGCAATGGTAGTTGAATGAATTTTCATTATCAAGTTAATCGAAAATTCACTCATGCTCCTCAATTTTGGGTTTTAAAGGATCATTAGGGCCTTAATCGAAAATTTTCAAATCGTTTCTTAATGTGTGTATAGCAGCAAAACAACAGAAGCTCTTCCCTAAATTCATTTTTTTTTATTTTCCGAAATTCCAAGACTCATATAATATTAAACATGAAAACACTTGTAAAAATGTAAAGTTTAGGTACCATAGCGAAGAGATCATCCTAACAATTGCCATGAATGTATTTATAGAAAAAGCACAGGGAAGCTACATTACGGCGGTGGGAAAGGAACTGTAGTCGAGAAGCCAGGTTAGGGCCAATAATATTGCTGATTCTTTGGATTTTCTTAAGAATCTCTAAATATACAACAGAAGCAACGGACCATATGTCAGGTCACTCTATAGATGCTACTGATACTATATAACCTCCTGCATGGTCGGTTTATCGGCGACTAACCCGTCCCCAACAGGTTATTCTATCGAAGAAGGTGTTTAGGCACATAGAGGAATTAAAAACATCACTTGTCAAAGGATTGGTGAACAATTTCATGCGATCAACGACCATCTAGCATAGGCGCTAGAGAAGTAGAAATTGCTGGGTTGCTGGTCAGGTGCACGGTAAGCCACTGGGACGGTTGGAACCCTTAGCCCTCGTTAAAGTACACAACTAGGTGAAGAATTCCTGATGTAACACCTTTTATTTGACAGTGTCCAATAATGTTATATGGTTCTTCTTTTCGGGTATATGTTGTTCATACTCAGCGAATAGGATGAGCCATACACTAACTTCTTGAGACGGTAATTTCCGACACCAAAGTGGTAGCTATCGCACACACACATACAAACACACACACACACACACACACACACACATATATATATATATATATATATATATATATATATATCGAATAAAATGTTGCATATCGAAATCAAAATTTTAGCTATGCGATTGCATTTTTGATGTTATTTTTCTCGTTTTATGTTGTTTTTTTTTTTTTTGCTTTTTTTGTTAGGTTTTTGTTTAGTTTGTCAAGTACTTTCAATGTTTTGAACAATAAAAAATATAAAAAAAAATAAAATCTTCAGACACACTGGGTTGTATATTAATATTCTTTCGTTTTTATTATTTCAGTTAGATTCCTCGACTAGTTTCGGCCAACATGGCCATCATCAGGAGAAAAAAAAATTCTGCTTGTTAGTAGCAGTGAATGACTGAAATCAATGACTTGATGGAGAAAATGAACTTTTGTCTGTTGTTTTCATTTATTTTATTTTGTTTTTTTAACATGAATTTTGGTCAGTCCCTGTGTTGGTCAAACAGTCTCTTTTAAGTTGTTATTTAAGATAATTTAAGATAAGAGCTAGATGGATTCATGCTGCTCTGAATTCCCTTGGTCATTTTGACAGTTTTATTGGTTCCTGGAAAAGAGATCTGTCTCTGTTAAGTGTGTGTGTTATTTGGTTCTTAGGGAATGAGTGAGTATGATGTGTGTAAGTGTGTATATTAGTAAGGGTGTGTGTTATCATTTGGCTCATTATGGAGTGAATGAGTATAATGTGTGTACATTAGTATGTGTGTGTGTGTATAAGTGTGAGGCCCCAACACCTCCGCAAGCATGTGTCTTTTGTGGGGGAGAAATGTGGGCAGGTCCTGATTTCTGGGGTTATATATTAATTCTATCTATGTTGTTAAATTTGTGATTAAGCCCGTCCGGATGGTGCGTTTTTAGGCGCCGAATCCACTTATTTTCATGTCAGTTACCAGTTATTTCCTGTTAATTCTCCTCTCCAAGTTCTCCACTGCCTTAACCGAGCATTGAACTCACCCTCTTTGAGTCCTGTCACTGGATCTAACTAAAGCTTTTATCCACTGTGCCATGTACTCGAGGACATTTGTGTATAAATTTCTGAGTATTATACACCTAATGTCTTCACCAACCATTTTTTACCAGTGCTGATATTGCAATTTTTGCAGTTATCATTTCATGTTTTTTCCAGAGCTCATCTTGCAGTTTTTTGTTGCTATTATTGCTTTTCTCTGGCACTCCTTATTACTGGTCCCCATATTGTATTTATTTCTTTGCTTGGTCGGCTCAGGAGATTTTTGTGGCCTAGCATATGTGGTGATTCCTTAAGTTTACGAATTTTCCAATGGTGTTTTTGTCTATGATCTCAACCTGATCCCACAGAGGGCGGTGATCTCCTTTTTCTCTACGTATGTGGTCAGCCACGCCCGATTTTTCCACTATGAGCACCAATCAGACACAGTCACCCAAAATAACAATGTAACTATCATCTGGGTCAAGCAAATTCAAACTGACAGAGAAATAAATGCCAACCAACTTGATATTATAAAAGACAAGAAATTCAGGAAGTGTATGCTTATTGACATAGCAGTACCATCTGAGAGAAATATCTCCATGAAAATTATCGAGAAATTGTCCAAATACAAAGACTTTGGTAATCGAGATTTACAGGATATGGGGAATAAAGACTAAGACTGTACCAATAGTAATCGGAGCACTGGGTTTCGTGAGGAAAGGAATGGACAATTTTACTAAGAGTGTCTCAGGTAACATCAACATACAAGTTGCCCAGAAGATCATCCTACTAGAAAATCCTATATACTGAGAAAAGTGCTATCAATTAAATGACAGTTCTCCTATGGGCCTTAGGACCATAGTTTGAGCCCGGTTCTACAGGATACAAAGCAGGAAACATAACATACGCAAATGATAATAATAATAACATAAAATTGAATTAGTAAAATAATCCATTGAGATGTATGCCGTAAATATGGCTTCAATGAAACTGTATGTATATCAGCCAGAGGCAGTGATAGAAAATGACAGACACATTATGGGATTTCTGCGTCCAAGCAGATCATGCTTTCAAGCCTAAAGATCCGACCTTATTGTTATAGATAAGGCAATTACAATTGTCATATTTTTTTATTTTTATTTTGCTCTACCTTTGATACAACATTGGACTCCAAAGAAAGGGGAAAAGACTGAAAAATACCAGAACCAAGCTTTAAAGAAGCTATGGAGCATGACTGTTCAAATAATTATTGCAGTAGTAAATGTGCAAACTAGAAGCTTGAAAGAAGGTTGAAGGAAAATTCGAATCGAGACCGAGATATTTGACCTCTAAAAAACTGCATCACTTACTCTGCGAGGATTCTCCGAAACGTTCTTGAGTTGTGAAGAGTTTTATTGACACCATGCCAGAAGACAAGAATTTCCACTCACTACGTTAATATGTGACGCCAACATAATAATAATAACAATATTAAATTGTAAATAATATTAATACTTTTTTACTTATAGCTGACGGTGGCATTAATCATGAAGAAAATTACATAATAACTGACAATATTTGATATAAGAAATTTGAATCGCATTAATACTAAAAGTAATAAACCATATTTAAGTGTTATATATGAATAAAAGTGTCGCTGCCGTCACTGGAGTTTGAACACAGATCACCAGAGAGTAAACACAGTCAATCAGTTATGTGCCATGCGTGATACACAAGGCAGTTTTTTTTCCCGCGGTAGGTTGCCATTTCTTCCTGCGGTTGACCAGTTGCTATCCAAGGCTATAGAACCCGGTCTGTCCTGCTGTTACCCATAGCTGGGGGAAAGAGAAAGAGGATTCATGCCTTTCTTAAGAGTATTAGCACGTAAGTGAATGTAATGGATTCGACTGGAATTCGAACTCGGCTCTCCGATTCCTCAATCCGAGCCGCTATCGAGCAAACACAGTCGATCGCATTTTGAATAAGTAGATCACGTGATGGTAAAGGAAATGTATATATGGGAAATAGCGTCTAAGTGATCACTAATCGGATCACTATTCAGTGGTTACTTTTCGAGCGATTATTATTGAACAAGTGCTATTCGAAGGCGTCTGACACCAGTATTGTTCAACGGCGTTACTGTAGTTGTATCTGCGATTACAAAGTCTCTACTACAACGAACATTACCAAAGTGGCAACGAGTATTCGTTGGCATCACGAAAGTGGCAACGAGTGTTCGTTGACATCACAAAATTAAGTAAGCAGGGCAGATGAGAAATAAAGTATAAGCCTCCAATAAAAAAGATAAATAAAATGAAAGAAATACTAGTAAAAATTTAATATTAATTAACACTGCTTCATCTAAGACATTTGAATCCTATTAATGCTACTAGTAATAAAGCATACTGAAGTAAGCAGTGCAGATGAAAAATGAAGAATAAGAATAAGAATAAGCCTCTAATAAAAAGCAGGAGAAATATGATGAAAGAAATACTAATAAAAAGAAATTAATAATAATTAACAATGCTCCCGAAACAAACTACCTGTGTATAGTGCAACCGGTCACTGAAAATGTATGATTTTCTACCCCTTTAAAAATTGTGTATGGTGCGACCCTCTATTTTTTGCGGCAAAAAAGTCTTAAAATCTCGCACAAAACTATAGTAAATATGGTAGTCAAAGCCTAATAATAATTGACAATTTTTCATCAAATATAAAAGAATATAAAATGAACATAATATTACAACGAACCTGACTTTACAAAATAAATTTCAACAATGTGAATATTTTCTTACAGGTTTTTTTTTTTCCAATTACATATTTTCCTTTAACTTCATTTTTAGCAATCTATAAATGAAGACATTGTCTTTAGGCGTTGCCACATCCTAACAATGCCAGAAGAATTTTTCAAGATAATAAGCAAAATTTTGATAGGAAGGAATTTCTGCTCAAACTTTGAAAATACTGCTCTGATTTCAAGATATATTTTCTTATTTGTTAATTAAGTATTTATTAATTAAGGATGGTTAATTAAATATTGTTTACTGACTGATATGATCTTGTGAATTACTCTCATCTCCTAATTTAGGAACTGTCTGAGAGAAATCAATACATGGATGCTGACTGATTCTATTGAACGTTTGCAAATGGAAAATATTATTTTCTTCTTTAAAAAATCTTCCAATAATCACTCAGCGTCTTATGCTCCAATGGTTGAGTTTGGTGTAGCGGTTATCGGTACAAGATAAACAAATAACACCCATGTTTGATACACAATCTACTCCTATGACCACAGAAAAAAAACATAGCTGTGTATTATGTTATATAACGGTTTGTATGCTTTACAGATTGGTTATCAGCAATTCCTTTCTGGCAGTATTGCGAAGGCATAAATTCGATCTTTCTTTTCGGCTTATATCGACGCGACACATGTTGTTGAAAGTGACTGCGTTAGGAGGTCATGACATTTAATTTAGGCAACGATAAAAATAAAAAGGAAGAACGGACCGATAAAAATCTAAGGATTAAAACAAGGATGACAATACTCATACTTCCTAGGATTAATGCTGTCATTTAAAACAAATTCAGCTACTTAAGCTTTTTGTAATCATTTCGGCCCATGCAAAGAAATAAAGTCACTAAGACACAATGGGTTATTGGATGTGAAAGAAAGAAAAGTGAAACATTATTAAGGAGCGAAAACAATAGAAGAAGAATCAAGATGACAGTAGATAACGATTGACATTGCATGTAAATTTTTGAAGATCAAAGTTAGCTGAAAAGCATGGAGCCAGAAGAGAGTTCCACAAGCGAAAAGTGCGAGAAAAGAGACTGTAGCATAGAACTTACGGCTATATCTAGCCAATTCTACTTTGAATTGGTAAGAACTTGCTGTCAATCGTTTAAATTCATAGAGTTCACTGAACAATTGCCATGAAAGTATTTATAGAAAATTCACAGAGATGTTTTATTATGGCGGTGGAAAAGTGGCTGAGGCCGAGACACCAGATCAAGACCAATAATATTGCTGAATCTTCTTTGGATTTTATCAAGAATCTCTAAATATGGGGCAGGAGCACTGGAACATGTATATATATTTCTAAGTAATGGATGGTTTTTTATTTGTTATCCGACAGATTTTTATCACTTTAAACGTTATTTTTAGCAGATGCACATATGTTCCGTTTATTTTAAACAGTATATTTATTTTCGTCTACTCGTCTGTAATGTTTAAAGTGATAAATAAATTGTCGGATTAATAAATAAATAAAAAATCCATTACTTCTTTAGAAATTGCTTTGTTTAAGTTGCTTGATCGACGACGCCCTTTTTAGCCGAGTCGATCTAAAACAAATTAGATCTAACGAGGCTTACTCCTACAAACGGTGGCGCGGGTTCGCATCATAGCGGAGAGCGCATATATTTTTTTTTAATAAGTTTTCTCGAATATTCAAACCGATAGACGAAAATATACTGTCTACTCAAATATGTGTATTCACTAAAAGTCACGTTTAAAGTGATATATATATATATATATATATATATATATATATATATATATATATATATATATATATATATATATATATATATATATATATATATATATGATCCTAACCGTTTGGTACAACACTCAGTATATGACTAACTCCCAGCAGCAACAGTCTGTTTTATGTCCTACCATGGCTTGATGATTGCTTCTAAAAAGAATATAGGGTAAAGAAAAGAAAAAATAAACAATAATAAATATATATATATATATATATATATATATATATATATATTAGGTTGGTGCAAAAATAATATCGTTTTTTCACGTTAAAAAATAGGTCAAAAAACGATATTATTTTTGCACCAAACTAATAATAATAAACGAAGCAAAAAAGAAACGCTAGGTTAATAAACGTTAAACGCTAGGATTGTGTAAGTGGGGGGTACTGGAAAAATAAATAAATATTAGAGACAAGAAATTTGGGTTATTGCAAAGATAATAGGATATTTGCTTTACTCGGCATCTAAATATTTGAGAAGAGAGTTCCTCCTACGGCTGCAAGTAATCATAAACTCATTTCTCTTGTTCAGAAGATTATGATTATGGATGAGTTTGAGAATAGGCACACAGTACATTTACCCTTGTTGAGTTTAAAAGGTTTTGTTATAACGATGAGATCCCATTTTACTCCAGGTGGGTAGTTATCTGTCTTGATTTCCCAGAAAAATTTAGAGAGTGCCGTGGTATTTTAATATTGGTTATTGGTAAGAATCATTATACATGTATCATAATTATTATATATAAATACATGGAAATATTAAGTGTTTTTCTAAATTTTATCATATATATATATATATATATATATATATATATATATATATATATATATCAATCATCAAGTGGTAAACATAGATGGTTATAAAAGATTTTTTTTAAATGCTACTTATGAAACATCACTTCTTTTTACATTTTTAAATATTCAGGAAAACATAAGAATTTCCGCAAAAGGAAAAGAAAGGAAATATGTAAAAAATTTCCATAAAAGAAAAAGAAAAAATATGCAGGTTAAAGCAGAAAAAAGAAGAGGACAAGTAATCAATAAAAAGAAAAAGAAAGAATAAACAGAAATAGACAGAGTTAAGAAAAGAAAAGCATGAAAAACCTCCTTTCTCCGAAGAAAAGGAAGAGAAAAGGAAAGAAGAGGAAAACGAAGAGGAGTAATATATCAAAATTAAATAATACAACGACGAGTAAAACCCTTGCAAACGTTGAAAATGATACGGATACAGTAGCTGCTCCTGAAGTAATGACCATACGGTAATATGAGGTGTACGACATGCTAGGGCCACTTGACATGTACTGATACCTGGATCATCTCCGACAGCCTATAGGATGTGTTCTTCGTAGTCAAGCGTACGAGCGGAACTCAGTCTCCCTCGATTCATAGTTTGTGTTGCCACGGATCCTGTCTCAGCAACGCGACGATAAAGAGTAGGATAGGTTGGATGATTCGTCTGTCTTCGGTCTGGAAACGCAATCTGATACAGCAGTGGAGCCCCGTGTTCATTACCATTCGCGTAGCCGTAAGTAAAAATCATATCTGCCTGTTCATGAAAGGGATATGCTGCCATTGTTAAAAGAGCGACAACTGTACATGAATGACAAATGTAACCTAGTCTATACAGGAACACCGCACCACATACCGTAAACTTTATTTAAACTTAATAACTCAAAAACGAAGGATTTGCGGGTATGTGTTTATATGGAATTTGTCTTTGTTTTGGTGTGAGGAATGCGCCCCAAATTTTGTAAAACTATTTTGATACACTATATATATATATATATATATATATATATATATATATATATATATATATAATTTTAAAAACAAGGAATGTATTGATTTTAATTTTAAAAGTCTCTAAGGCCCTTTCAAGCAACATCTCATCAGGAGGTAATCGTTGGATAATTAATTAACGAAAAGAATAGTAACGACAATAAAGAGCAAAAAGGGGGAACAAGCTAAAATAACAAACAAGTGTATATACTTGTAACGAGGGAAGGGGAAATAACGTGTAAATAAATAAGCGAAGGACAGTTAAAATAAAGTATCCCCCAACAGACTAAGAGACTTTACAAATTCCTTCTGCCGGCAGAGAGGAGGTTTCCTTAATCCTATACAGACCGATTCCAAAATCTTCAAATGATTGTTGGAATCGGCTGTATGAATAATTTTAAACCACTATTTTTTGTCCGACTTGGCGCAGGCTATATTCTCAACTAAGTGTTGAGCAATAGCCGATTCCATATTCATGGGGGGAAGATAGCATATTTTATTTATCTTACCAACTCGTATTTTGGAAGATACGTGCTGATTGATTCTAGTTTCTAAATGCAAGGTTGTACGCCCTACATAACCAGCAGCACACTGGCAATTAAACTCATATACTAAATTACTCAATTTTTTTTTTTAAATTATATATAAATTTTGTACCTCTAAACATTTGTATATATATATATATATATATATATATATATATATATATATATATATATATATATATATAATTTATTTGTTTAAACGTTATTTTTCAAATAAATATTCATATTTGAGTAGATGCATTGTTTTTATTTATTTATTAAGGAGTACTTTTTACACCTACCGCTCTAAATAAATAAATAATTCAGAGCATCTACTCAAATATGAGTAAAAAACAATAAAATATTTAAAAATAACGTTTAAACAAATAAATTAAAAATCTGTCGGATTTAATCCATTTCCTATCTCTCTCTCTCTCTCTCTCTCTATATATATATATATATATATATATATATATATATATAGTCCTCATCTTTGTCGCCATAATTATTACAACGTTTCGGCTGTTGTACGCTCCGGCCTTCTTATAAATAAGAAACAGACTATCGGCGCTGGGTGTTGACTTCAATATCCACTTTTATATTTATATTTACATGCGCTCTACCTCTTGAGCACATTTTGCCATAAATATAGCATACCTTATAACTATATTTTATCACATTATATATAGATACACAAACATACACACACACATGCATATACACAACTACCCACATACACACCCATATATATATATATATATATATATATATATATATATATAATAGAGCTAATCGGATACTGTTGAGACTTTGTCGCTAGTCTGTCTTTATTGTGATCAGTAGCAGCTGTGAGATCATTGGATAAATGTCCAAATGGACTAATTCGACAGAAGTGGAATAAATTAAGCAGTAATTTTCAACCGTCAAGTATACATTTCCATATATATATATATATATATATATATATATATACCAGGCGTAGCAGTAAAATTGTCCAAATCGTGCAACAGCATGGGATAATTGTTCATCTCACAACAGGTTTAACCCCTAAAAAAACGCTAAAAAACTAATTGAGTTTCTTTATCCCGGCTTTTCAGATAACGCATTTAGCCATCTTGACAACATTTGTTTTAAGAATTATTGAAAAACCCTTTGAGTTATTCAGCTAGAAAGTGAACAGATTAAAATCGTTTTGTTTCAGCCCCACTGAGCCATGGTGAGAGAATAAAGGACATTTCTATCTTCAGTGATGGTACCAATATTCATACTCTGGGTTGCAT
>OZ010606.1:49782619-49900119 GCA_963932145.1 Acanthosepion lycidas
ACCTTCAAACTTTGCTTCAATGAAAAAATAGCTATTATTAACTTCCCAGACAAAATAAATTACTAAATAAACGATCTGAGCTCATCTCAAAATGCAGACATGAAAACAAATTTTTACTATGATACTTAAAAATCGAAAACTGAAATGAATAAACATAAACAAAATAATAAAAAAAAACAATTAAAATAAACTAACCCAAACAAATAATAAACAAATTAACAAACTACTCTCGTTAGAATAGACGAAATAGAATAAATAAAAATAAAAATGAAATGATAAAAAAACAAGTAAAAATAATCAACCCAAATAAATAAATAAAATAAATAATAATAAACAAATTAACAAACGAGTCCCGCCAAAATAACAGTTAGAATAGACTACAACAAAAACTAGTTATAACTGCTATATAACGATAAAAAAAAACATTACTAAGTTACTCAAAAACCAAAAACCGAAAACCGAACAGAGTAAATAAAAATATACAAAATAACAAATAACTAAATAAGAAAAAAACAAATAAAAATTATTCCAAATAAATAAATGAATGAACAAATTAACAAATTGCTCCCGCTAAAATAACCGTTAGAACTAATAATAATAAACATAAATAAGCAAAAACATTAAATATAATCAATCCAAATAAATAAATAATAAACAAATTAAAAACAGTCCCCCGCCAAAATATCAGAATAGACTACGGCAAGCGATCTAAAAATTAGACGAATGAAAATCTTTAATTATCTTCCCAGACCAAAACAAACTATTAAATAAACGACCTAAGCAAATTCCTCAACTTTTTTTTACGTTAATAAAACATCGAAAACAGAAAAGAATAAATAAATACATAAAACTAAAAATGAAACACAAGAAAAATAAACTAAATAAAACAAATAAATAAACAAATAGATAAATAAACAAGCCACTCCCGCCAAAATAACCGCAAGAATAGATTACCCACAATGCACCACTGACCCATATATATAAATAGTGGAGAAAAAATCCAGAAGTCGCGGCCTAACGCCACTGAGTGTTGACTTCAATGTTCACTTTTATATTTATATTTACATACGCTCTATCTCTGATATTGAGCACTTTATCCCATAAATATTGCACAGCTTAAAACTATATTTCTTCATATATATATATATATATATATATATATATATATATATATATATATATATATGTTATTTGAACGTTATATTTATTGGATACACTTGTATTTGTAGATTTTTCTTGTTTAAGTTTGTGAATGTCTACTAGCCTATACATTCAAGAATCTTAATAATGAAAATGTACCTTCTGTCAGGATGTAAACCTGAATCCTTTTTGTAAGGGAAATATCCTTAGGCTCGGGGTATTCCTATAGAGTTTAGCAACAGAAGACATTCACTGTCGATCCAAGTTCAGTTACCTGACTTAAGAAATCTCCAAACCTACATCTGTTTTTATTTTCGTATCCGAGACGTAATCGATGGAATTTATGGAAAATTAATAGGCTTTATTTATAATCCGACATTATTTCTTATTACTTAAAACGTCATATCTAGTGGATACACGTATTCAAATGGACATCCAAGTATTTTTAATAGCGAAATAAATATCTACCTGATCGAGTTTTATAAAAGGTGGACTTTACCAGTAAGCGACGAGAAGCATTGACAGCAAAGCAATGGAAATTACCCTATTTGTCAAGACGATTTGTAATCATCAAGATTGGTTCTTGTCACTGGAGCAAACCTGTCTGATGCTTGAGAGCCTACATAGTGGTTGCGCTAGTTATGAATGATTATAAACAGTCCTGTATGTACCATCATGTTTCTGAAGATTTGGAGCAAAACCACCCCAGGCACAGCAAGCTTTTTGATGGCCGTCTTTTTCCAGTGAGTGGGCATCCATTTATCGGGTTGGTGCAAAAAATAATGTCGTTTTCTCACATAGTAACATATGTGAGAAAACGACATTATTTTTGCACCAACCCAATATATAGCATGATATTCGTTGGTGGAAAGGTCAAACAAAACCCTTTTATGAATTTTGTTGACCACCTTGCTGTTCCATCTTCTTCTTCTATGTATTGTGACCCTTCAGTATGTGGGCGATCATGGATCTCCACAACCTCTTATCCTTTAAATATTTCAGCAATATATATATTTTTATTATCCTTCCGACTGCCTGTTTTGTTATCCATTTACACAAGCAACTTAAGTAGTTTTCCTATTGTTTCCCTCTGTTCCTCTTGCCTTCTTTGTGCCCTGTGAGTGTCAAATTCTTCAGACCCTCTTTCCTCATTATGCGTCCAAAAATATCAAATGTTTCTTTTTGGTTAATGCAATTGTATTTTTTTGTTTCCGTTTTTCTTAAAACTTTCACGTTACCCACATGTTCCGCCCATGGTATCCCCAGTAACCTTATATAGAATCACATTTCTGTTGGGGCTTACGGCCACATCACGTTGAAACACCGGTTCCCGTACAACCACCGAAGTTAAGCAATTTCAATCCTGGTAGTACCTAGATGAGTGACCGCTTGAGGTTCTGTAAGTTTGGTTGCACGGGCGATGTAATGGATAATGGTCCGGAATTTTTAATCGGAGAGCTGAGTTCCAATTTCAGTTGGGTTTCTTATATTCACTTACGCGCAAATACTCTTGGGAAAGGTATGAATCCACCTCTTCTCCCCTGTTATGGGTTAATTAGTAATACTTAAATCATTATCTAAAAAAAAAATAATTACAATATAAAATATTTTTGACCTTAAATTACCTGCATATGGTTTATATCCTTTGCAGATTATTTACAGTCAAAAAATATTAAAAGCCGTAGAAAACGAATCACTCAATCAGTTTCTGTTGGAAATTTTTATCGGTGATGAGGTTTTCCTGCTTCCACTGCCATATAGAAGGATTGGTATTACATAACAATTCAGTGTTCTTTTTTTTTTCCAACCAAAATTTCCTGGGTTTTTTTTTTATATTTTGCTTGACTTTTAGAAGGCATCTTACACTATTCCAATGCGCCTTTGGATTTCATGGTCGAACCTTTCGTCCTCCATTAAAACAATTTCCAGATATTTAAACAGTTGTAGTTATTTGATTTTGGTATTTCCAATTTGTAGGATGTATGTTGGTCTGTACCTTTTGTTAACAGCCATTTATTCTATCTCCTTGCAATTTATCTTGAGTCCTTTTAAAATTTTTCTGTTTTTTAATACCTTCCTTGGCTATTGGAAGGCATCTTTCACAGTTCCAAAGCGCATTCAGATTTCGATGTCACATTTATTTCCAGATATTTAAATTTTCGTACGGATTTAATTTTGTTATCTCCATTTCATAGTTCACATCTTAATCACTTAAGTGAATATAACGAACACGACTTTTGTTACTAATATTAAAACATGCCCACACGCACACGCACGCGCACGCGAACACAGAAACATATGCGCACACACGTAGATAGATAGATAGATAGATAGATAGATAGATAGATAGATAGATAGATAGATACGAAAAAAATGAGATAGATAGATAGATAGATAGATAGATAGATAGATAGATAGATAGATCGAAATAGATATGGACAGACTGAAATAGATAGATAGATAGATAGATAGATAGATAGATCGAAATAGATAGATAGATCGAAATAGATAGATAGATAGATAGATAGATCGAAATAGATATGGACAGACTGAAATAGATAGATAGATAGATAGATAGATAGATAGATAGATAGATAGGTAGGTAGATAGGTAGATAGATAGATAGATTGAGACAGACACACAATGATATAAATTTATGAGTGTATAAATATATTTTATGTATTCATGTATGTATCTATGTATATAGTGAAATGCTAGAATTAATTCGTCAATAAAACTCTTTCAAGTTTCGAAATAGCATTTAAAGTCATTCTTTATTTTATGACTGTTTATCTTGTTTTCCCGCCAACGTTGGCAGCCATTTTCTTCTCGTCTTTTCCACCTTTCATTCTGATTAGATCTTTCGCTTTCTCTTTTGCGTCTTCCTTTGTTTCTTCATTACATGACTGACTTTTCGTAATGTCATCTTTCTTTATCTAAAAGAATTTTGTTTTTTATTTCCTTTTTCTTTTCTTTTTTTTCCAAATTATTTTTCTTTTATTTCCTTTTTTTCTTCAATTTTTTTTTTTAATGTTGTTCTTTTTCTCTCCAGAAATAAATTACACTGACCTGTCTATTTCTTAAATGACACCCGGACGACTTTTTTTGCCTTTAGGAGAGACTGCAGCTCATTTGAACGCAAAAGGGGAATTTTATCAAAAACCAACAAAATCTTTTAATAACTAAAACAGCAAATAAAGTGTAAAAGAAGAAGAATGGGGAACCAAATAATAAAAAAAATATCTGTTTATTGACTGATTACAAGGTCTTTTGGGAAGACATTATTTCTCGGGCCATATATGACGTCACTTCCGCTGAACAATGAAAAAGAAATGAAAATACTTCAGATGAAAGACTTGAGCATTGGTTTAAGTTCGCCTTTACTTCATTATCGCCTTAGTTTCGATTTATTAGTTTGGGTTTTTTCCATCTTTCGTAACCGATGGCTTTCAATGGAGGTCAAGTGACAAAAAGTCTTCTCAGTGGTCTACAAAATCTTTTCAGTAATTTCACTCTGAATTTAGTAACGCTGTCGTCTGGATGTTTTCAATTATTCAAGTTCTACTATCTATCTTTCTAGTCTCTTTGGAACTGTCTTCAATGTTTCGATAACAATTAGTACTACTGTTACCTTCACGTTTCACAGCTATCTGATAAGTTCCGTTACATTGCCACTTATTCTGTAGTCTGTAAGAATAAAGGAATCAACTCAGCTCTTTTTACAAGGACTAGATTTAGTCACTAACTTGATTAAAGTTTAATATTGAATAATATATATGTGCTCCATCAAGCTCTCCCCAGAGCTCAAGTGGAACTCATACATGCTATCTCTCGCTAACGATTCTGGAAAAATTGCCAGTATTTTATACCACTATGCAAAATACCTGACTCCTCTTGCCATCCTCTAAATTTTAGATCGTTAGATCAGACGAAAGATGCAATTTTGCTGCCATATGAGGCCGGAGCTTCCCAATCCTCTCTTTCCAGCTTTAAATTTAGCGTTTAATTTGATGAAACATTTTCAACCCTAAAACGCTTTTCCCACAGATGGAACGTGGCAGAAGACTCTGTCCCAATTTCCATGGTATATACTTACAAAAGCTTCTTTATATTATGTGTCGTGTCCCCTAAAGATCATGGCTCTCCACAATTTCGTATCCTTTGAAACTCTTAATAAATTTTCTTTTTCTTTTTTCTCCTAGACCTTGTCCCGACATCCATTTACTCAAGCACACTAAATGTTATGTATCGTTTTCTTCTGTTTCTATTGCCTTCAATCTGTCCTGTGAGTATCAGATTTTCCAAGTCTTCTTTCCACATTATGTGCCCTAGGAATTTCAATTTTCCCTTCCAGATCTTAAGTATAAGTTTCTGTTTTGTTTCCATTTTCTAGAAAACTTTGTTGTGGCTCACATATTCTGTCCATGGTATCCTCAGCATCCTTCTGTAGAATCACATTTCTGTTGCTTCAAGTCTCTTCTTCATCTCTGTCCAAGAATTTACTGCTATATAGGAGGACATATATCACATAACAATTCAGTACCCTTCTCTTTATTACTAATGAAGTTTTTCTATTTCTTAATACTCTGCTTTCGAATACTCTGAATTCTACTGCGTCTTCAGATGTCAGTGTCATACTTTCTGTCCTCTGTTAAAACACTTCCCATATATATAAATTTGTTGTACTTGTTTGGTTTTGGCATCTCCAATTAATAATTTTAATTTTGGGTCCATCCTTTTGCTAACAACAAGTGCATTCTGTCTTCTTGCAGTTGATGCTTAGTCCTTCCTTCTCACTTTTCTTTATTAACTTTTGTAGGAATCTTTGTAGTTTTCTTTACATGTCTGCTATCAACATTGTGCACTCTGCATATCTAATGTTGTTAACATTATGACCGCCAATAATAAATCTTCTAAGGACTTCTAATTCTCTCAGAATCGCCTCACTGAATAGGATTAATAAGACCGGTGAGAAGACACATCTTTGTTTTGCACCCCTTTCTATTTTTGTATGCCTACTAAACTCGTTTTCTATCCGTATTCAGGCGTTTTTCTGTCAGTACATGTTCTTGATTATTCTAATATCCTTTGCCAATATGTCAAGGTTAACGAGCAGTTCTAACAGGTCTGAAGTGATAACAAGAAGACGTGAGACATTTAGAAGGCTTTAATGAACTAACAAGATGGCTACAATTTTTTTTTGAAGAGTCAGCAACAAAGGGAGGTTATTGATAGTAAGTCAAAAGGGAGATAATTAGGAAAGGACAAGAGACAGGCAAGTGTTCAGAATACAAGATCTTTTTGGCGTACTTTATCAAACGCGTTTACGTAATTTATAAAACATAGGTGACCGTCCTTCTGCATTAATATCGCTCTTTCTGATAACATTCTGAGCATAAATATCGCATTTCTTGTTCCAGTGTCTTTGACGAACCTGCAGTGTTTTTGTCTTATCTCAGGTCGGATTCTATTGCGCGCATTCATTAATTCAAACAGTTCAGCTAGGAGCCGCATTGTGATGTACACAGCATTGAAGCATCATCACTTGCTTCGTATTCCATTTTTAAGAAGGATGTCCAACAACCGAGAACCGCTTCTTTGAGGAACACGCTTCTGAGAGGTTACAACACTGATTAAATTAAGTCTATGGTTAACCGTAATCTATCCTATATTCCATCATAATCTGCACTTCTTCTTCATGCAACAGCCTCATTCAGTAAAACTCTACCTTGAGCGGTTCTTATGGCTTGTATTGGGTGAAAATGGTTTTCCTTATTTTTCATTGTTTCTTTCATTTTGTAGATGTCCACAATTACTGATTATCTCTCCAACACCCACCCCATCGAATTTCTGCTTTGGCGTCCAGCAGTTCTTGATCTGACAGTTATCCTCTAATTGAAAATCGTCTTTCCCTGTTAGTCAATCGCTTGTTTTTGACTTCATAGGCTGTTTCTCCTTTAGAAATATATAACATACGCTATCTGTATTTTTTTAATCAATTCACCCCAAACAAGGCAATAAAGTCACTAAACAGCAATGAAGGGGACTACTGGGCGTCAAAGTGAATTAAAACCTTTAGAAGGAACCGTAAACTCAATCCTAAACAGGGAACAAGGGATAAATGGCTACTCCTGTTCAAAAAATATTTTCTCTAGGTCGGTATTACGTTTAAAGCGCGACGTCTTTTCCTCTCCGTTTTTTATTTTTTTTTTTTTTATTAAATCCACAATCACTGGAGGACGAATTGCTCCCTCCTGTCAGCCATCGATGTGGCACATGCTGTAAAAATGGTTCAAAATGTATTACTTATTATATATATATATATATATATATATATATATATATATATATAGACAGAGAGAGAGAGAGTTTACCCTTTATCTCTTCTTCATTCGTTTCTTCAGTAACTCACTTCCTTTTTCTTCTTCTGTTTATCTGTACGGATTTAGTCCGCAACATATCCAGCCATTTTGAATATCCCGAGAATTCAAAGATGTATTTCTCTCGGACATTTTTTCAACAATGGCTAGAGAAGCCAGACGGTCCTGGGATTTAAACCATAACTAGGTGGGAAAATGAGATAGATGCATACTTTTTACAAGAGTATTTGCGCTAAAGTGAACGCTATGGACTCGGCCAGATTTTGAAATCCGCCAGCCGTTTGCACTGTCTGAGCCGATAGCTGCTACGCTACGTCTATATGTCAATAAATATACGTATACCTGCTACTCACTTATCTGTTTTCCGAGAACGAAATGCTACAAGAGTGATTTTCTTGAATGTTCGATCAGGAAACCTCATCATCATCTTCATCACCATCAGTCCCACGACCAGGTGATATTGTCGGTTTACTACGCAATTGAGTATCTGATAAATTACTATTCGTTCATGCGTAGCTTGTCTTGAGCAAACAGACCTGGCGGAGACCATTCTTCTCCAGATCAAACCACATCCCATGTCCACCAACTTGAAGGCTCACGGACATAGATCATTGCAACGTTCACCCCGAGAGTAAAGAATAAAGGAAAACTGAAATGAGTTAGGGGTGATAGTTAACAGTTTATGTCAGTCGCAGTTAAGCCATAGAACTACAATTACATAAAATCCCGTCATTCACAGCTTATAGATTAATCCTTACAATTTATGAGACGATGATACAGGCTTTTTATGTATTTACAGAAATTCAACTATCAACTTTTCCCCAGATATGACGGCAATGCTCGCTTTTTGGCTTGAGCCAATTTCAAGGGTGTCCTTAGTATATTTTTGTATTTATGTATTAAGCTGTAAAGTGTGTAAAATTAGTACTAATTACAAACAGTGCAGGATGAATGTACTAGTAAACCCATATTTTAATGTCTTTAAAACAAAACCAACACGTTCTTACTTGTGTCAAAGTGATATTGAGGGTTAGCTTTAATTACATTATATATAATGAGCTTCTATTATCTTTAAACGTCTTTTACAAATAAATGGTTTTAGAATGACAGTGGGATATACAAAGATTTCTCTTATGTTGGGAGAGAGTTGTGTGAGTGTGTAAGGGTTTCCCCATCGAAGTAACATCACTTAAGTTGGTTATCAGTCTTCAACTTGACGACGTTGTCGACTGATCAATGATTTATTTTTAGATTATTATTATTATTATTATTATTATTATTATTATTATTACAACAGTTTTGTATGGTAAAACGAAATTGATAAACTAAATTGGTAATCTGAAGCTTGGATTTCATAGGTGTGCATTATCGGATATTGATGTGGTTGGCACTTTTTATTTCTATAGTATATTGTAAGTTTTACACGTTTGCAAGGGTTGACGGATGAAACATATTATTGTATAATGCGTCGCATGGCGAAGTCGTCTTGTTTGTAATTTTATGCATCTGATTACAGCAAAAGATATTAATGTTTTGTTGTACTGTATTTGTACTGATGAGGTTGTGCAGCTTAATTTCGTTAGGAATAATCATATTTGAATATCGATAATGTAGTTAGGAGAATTATTATGTTTGTTTTATGCTTGAGTTCACTGAAAAATATTTTCCAGGAAGAGAAGTTGAGGTGTGCTATATTTAGAAAGTTTGTTGTTTTTTTTTTATCTCTGCTACGTTATGTCATTGTGGCAGGTATTCTTGTTAGTGTTTTCATATATATATATATATATATATATATATATATATATATATATATATATATATATATATATGCATATATATATTTATATATATATATACTAGCATATATACATATATATACATACATATATACTAGCATATATACATATATATACATATATATATAAGGCGGTGTTAACTACATAAGTGTTGGGTTTTGCGTAAACAACGAAGAATGGGGTTTCATTGTTAACACTAAGTTCGGATGATAATTTTAGTACAGAGTTTTTGGGGTTTTTTCAAAAGTGAATTTTATGTTTTCAATTTCTTTAGTATTTTTTGCTAAATAAAAATGTCGTCGACGTACCTTGTGTAGATTCGTCGTTTGGTCGTTGTGTTCCATGTATAAGTTGGAAAAGGCAGAACCTGAGGTGTTATGTAGGTATATACGATGATAAACATCCATTAACTTTTTTTTCGTGAGAAATCCTTTCTTGGTCAGGCTGATAATTTTTAATATAAAGAAAGGCTCTGGATTTTTTTATTTATTAATCCTTAAGATTTTTTTTATTACTTAAACATTATTTTTAGAGGATTCTCGTAGTTGAGTAGACGCTCCATTTATTTATTAAACAGTATATTTATTTATTTTTATCTACCGGCCCGAATATTCGAGAAATTGTATTAGAGAAAAATATGCGCTCTCCGGCAGGATTCGAACCCTCGTTCTCCTAGAGGAATCCGTCATTAGATCTGACTTCTCAGCTACAGGGTACGTCACTGAAAACTCATATGTTGTACATTGACAGGCTCCTGATATTTTAATTTTGTATCATATATATTGACCAACCAGTGACGTCGTACGGGATGACCGGAATTTTTTGAATTGGCAGATTCTTAAAAATGAAATTTTGGAGGTTCACTTCAGGATATGATCGACACCATTTCCCCCCCCCTTAAAAGGAATATTTAAAAATTGGGAAATTATATATTAACCAATAAACTTGAGATTAAGATTCACCCGGAGTCTTATTTTATTATAAATATGTTGTTCGCTAACTAACCTCAGTGAACCTTTGACCAGCGTGTTTGTTCGATCGTTTGTTGCATAAACCAATCTGAAATTCTCACAATTACTTACTCACATTTTTCGTATATTTATTTGTATATACAATATTACAAAATTTATCTTTAGCGATATTTACATTTCCGTTTTTTTACATGATGCGACAGTAGCAACTAACTTCCTTTGTTTTTATTTCATGCGACTTACTGCTTGAATTTCATACACATTGAAAACAACATATAGTCGCATTTTCCGTTTATCCTATACTAATGCAATTTATTCGGTTGTACTGTGAAAAAAAGATACACAAAATATTTTGTGTGAAGTTGTCCGCAATGGGTCTTTACAATTCATTTCTTTCAATTTGAAAGAAAGTGGCGACTCTAGGTCATCAAGGTTTGTTGGGCTCATTACAGTCTTTAACAAAATATAATATTGGTATAACTTAAATGCTAAAATCATTCCTTTACTCTAAAATATATAATTTTTAAAAATTTCTCTGCATGAAATTAAAAACCACATTTTGGTATTTTAACATTAATTATAATAATTCTATAAAAATAAACATTTACTTTAAAAAGATTTTCCAGGCATGTAAGAAAAAGACTGAGGATAAAGTCTTTGATATATTTGTCTATTTATTACCCCACTTTCCATTTTTTTTATTGTTTTATAGTCTGATTATCAAGTCACTGATGGTAGAGTGTGTGCTTGTATATATGTCTATTCGTTAGTGTGTTTATGTATCTCTCTGTCTGTGAATATTTAGTTTAATTTATTGCCCGTTTATGATCAGTACTGCTGACAGATATCGTATTTCCTCAACACTACCCCTGTCACACTACTTACCCCAATCCTCAAGTTGACGAGATAAGACTGCCACTTTCTTTGATTTTCGCCGAATTAAAGTCGGAGTAAACTTAATTTGACCTTGCTCAAAAGATACATTCCGCTAAAATCTCTTACACTCCACGGGATAAATTATTAAAAATGGACATTTGAGAAAAATAAGTTGAAATAAAAATGAGTTCTTTGAAAGACATGGCATACAAGTCATTAGAAATTTTTAAAACGTTACTTATAAAATTAAAGCGAGAAATACATTAGCTCTTAAGTATGTCACCAGCTTCGATAGAGCTGAAGTCTACGCAGCCCGACTAGCCGCGTTAATTTTATTTCATTCTTTTTTAACTTGCATTCTTTCTATGTTTTTTCTTTCTTTCTTTCTTATGACCATTGTTATCAACGAAATGTATTTCGGTCAATATTTTGGGGTAATCTTTTAAAACAGTTAATTTTGGATCCAACTGAAGTAAAGAATGAAAATGACGCACTACGAAAAATTTCTGTTGCTTTAAGATAGATATACTTGAATGTTGACTCACTCGGGCTTAGCGCGAACCCCGGAGTCGCCATTATATATATATATATATATATATATATATATATATATATATATATATATATATATATATATATATATATATATATATATATATATATTAATATTCGCATTAATCATATATATACACGCATAAATATGTTTATATTCGTCTTATTAAAGACAAATTTACGCTCCCTGACAGGAATTGAACTATCGGCACAATACAGCACGTTCTGATCAACTCATCTACAAAGAATCAATTATTCGAGCAAGGCCTGATTTCTATGAATTGAGCCCTCTCGGTCATTGGTGTGTTTATTCGAAGATTAAGTACGTAAAAATTAGCCTTCCTCCCTACCAGATGCTGAGAGCTCAGGAGTAAAATCTCCGTCTGATTTCAAACCAGTCGGTTTTCGATCCCGGTTTGATGCAATCTACTCAAACTGATGAGCTATGATACAGCGAAACACTGTCTGTGGATAACAATATATAGATAGATAGGTTGATATAATTAATATTAAATAAAAAATAAAGTATATAATAGGAAATTTGTGAAAAACAGTCGGATCTTTCTTTTTTTCTTAAAAATTTCAAAGTATTTACCAAACAAACGAAAAAATTAAGTGCCAATTTAAAATAGCAATGAATATCAGGCGCGAACTTTTGCAAGGATCTGATAAATATAACGTTTCTAGTAGAAAGAAAAATGTACATATATGTATTTAAAGAAAGTGAACAGAAAAGATTTTGGTACTGCCCACTTCCCAAATATGACCAATTGAACAAACAGATTCTTTAATAACTTGTACGTCTATCCAACAGTTTTTCAGCAACCTGTCGTATGTAAATTTTTCCTATATTATAAAGAAAGGTCTGTCATTCAGGTAGAGAACTAAATAAAAGAGATAATAATACGATAAAAGGGAAAAAATGAACTGTTTTTCTTACTTCTTTCAGTCATTTAATGTTTTATCATAAACAATAAGTAACCTGATATTAAAACTATTTTTTCTATCAAAGAACTTGACAACTTTCGCAATTTAAATTATTCAGTCGGATAAATAAACAGCTTAACTTGTTATCTGACAATGAATATCTCAGTTCTACAGATATATACACTTCTACTGAGAAGCAGTATCTTGAATGTGCCTAAGTGTTTGCTTTGTGGCTGAAATAGTTGTATATTTTCTATCAGCGTCTCTTGGAAGTGTGTTCAAGCCCAGGTAAAAGCCGTGACTTCCTATGCTTATTTTCGAAACAAGCAAGCGGTTCCTAATTCTAAAATTAAAATAAACAATCGCCGTGATCCCTGTTCAACAATCTACTCAAGATAGATAGATAGATAGATAGATAGATAGATAGTAATGCACATATATATATAGAGAGAGGGAGTAATACATAGTGGTCCATAGATAGTAATACATGGTAATAAATAGATACATACATATATAGATAGATAGTAACACATAGCCTAGGGGTTAGACTCTCCGACTAATACCAAATCGGTCGGGTTTCAGTTCCGGCTTGAAGTAATAGATAAATAGTGAATTCCTTTGGTAACAAAATCGAAGAAAACGGTATTTATGGTTATTTATTTAATTAATAGGTAGTGATGGCTTTTACCTGGGCTTAATTAAATATTCACGAACGTTTTAAGGCAATGTCCCTTCAGAACGTAGGCAACCATGACTCTCCACTGATTTCTTTATTATCTGTGAATTGCAAAGCATACTTGAAAAAGATAATGTATTGTTTTCCCGCTGCCTTTGTCCACAGCTTGGAATTCTGAGTTATCCTTCTATAAGATTGTGGATTGTGGAGGTAGTGTAATTTTTTATCATTTCGCCCCAAGCAAGGTGGGAATGCCACTAGTACGCAAGGGGTTACAGAGAGTAAAGGCAAGAGAAAAGACTGGGCATAGGGAGACCGAGGAAAGGAAAAAATCTAAACGAAGGCAAGAAGATGGTGATCGACGTTGCATTTAAATTTTTGAAGATTGTAGTTATCAGGGAAGCAAGGAAATGAAAGGGAGTTCCACAGGCGGGAAGTGCGAGAAAAGAAACTGTTGTAGAAGTGGTGGTTACATTTAAGTAATTTAACTTATTTAAAGGTGGGACCTAGATGCCAATCTAGTTGCAAGCTTAAACTCACGTAGTTCGGACAACATGGAAAAAAGCTCGTCAGAGGAGTTGCCTTGAAAATATTTGTAGAAAAGACTGAGGGAAGCTACGTCACGTCGGTGAGAAAGTGACTAAAGTCTTGATGCCTAGGCAGGATCGATTATACTGCAGGACAGGCTTGCACTCATTGCGAGCAGAGACAAAGACACGTCTGTTACAATCAGATGCGTCGCTCTGATATAGTCGGAAGAAGTGATTTCTGTAGGTTATAATGGCTGAGCATGCAGGTGAGAAACAAAGTGATGAACGCGGTTTACTTGGTATTTCTTTGATGAATGAATATTCTGTTGGTAGAACGTTCTTGGTTGGTGGGAGAACGGAAAGAGATGTTCACAGACTCTACCGTACGATCAGGGTTGCCAAGAAGGCAGATCTGCATGGTACGACATGAGTCAGGAATGGAATTAAAAAAGAGATCTAGAAGAGGAGTGTGTCCATCAGGGTTACTGGGGAAATGCGTGAGGAAGTTCACCACTTGCGTGAGAGATTGAGTGATTGAGAAGTTCAGGATTTGGATACCAGCAAGGTCAGTGACAGTGTTTAAACCAGCGGGCATAGTGGGCATTGAAGTCACCGAACACAAATATATTTACAAACGGGTGTAGAGAGATGAAATTTTCTATATTATCAAAAATACTCTATAGCACGCAACAGCCACGAGAGGAAGGTGAACGGTAGAGAAAGAAGAGATAGCTGACTGAGTTTATTGAGAGAGACGGAGACACATGTAAAAATTGTCTGGAGATTCAAGAGAGAGTTCCCTAACCAGCAGGAGATGTTTGCGGACATAAACTCCCATGCCATGCATATGGGCATAAAATCCTTCCTAAAGAGAGAAAGATATCCAGGAATCGAAAAATCAGAGGAGGGGATTGAAGAGTTAAGATTAGCTTCGAAGAGAACTAGAATTTCCAAAAACTCTTCGAAGAGGAAAGATCCCACACTGCAAAAGTTGGAGCGAATACCACGAATGTTGACGGGTTTAGGTGGTTTGTTTTTTTGATTTTGTTTTTTGGGTTTTTCTCTTTTTTTCTTTTTTTTTTTTTTTTTGAGCTGGTCTAGTTTTACATCTTTGGTTGCTTATAGTCATGGCGTGTTATTTTTGTAAGGAAAGGCCTAAGATAGTAATAGCCGTTGGTCGCCTAATGTAACATGTGCGGGAGGGGAACTGGCACAGACTGCAAAATAGTGTGGCCTCGGGGTTGCCCACAGTTGGTGTTTGCAGAGACATCCTTCCATGCGCGACATGTTACTGCAAGAATCCAAATATTATGCAACTGTTGATCAGATCAAAGTTCAGGCTCCTAACTAGAGGTTGGGGGCAGCAATCAGAAAACTGCCAACCCGGTACTCTCAGAATGAAGAGATGTTACGGCCATTCACACATCTCACATAAAAATTCTTGGTAACACCACTATTAAGGCCTGAGAAAAGGAAAAGAATGGGAACCTCTTCCTAAACAGGAAACAAGGGATGAGCCTCTTACACCTGTTCAAGAAAAATGGGGAGTATGGAAAACTTATCTGCTCCTATTAAAGAAAAGAAGAGGTACAAAGTTTTAGCTTAGAGTCAGGATGTCCATTAGAAATTCAATAGAGTTTAAAATGGCAGATATCTGAAATAACTTTACAAGAAGAAAGGGTAGTTCTGGGTTAGACTTCCAATTAAGTTATATCAAAGAATGAACATTCAGATAACTTATTTTGAGATTCGATCTGAGACCCACAAAACCTTTGGACCATCCCATGTTTAACTGACATCCTGGTATATTAAGAGAGAGAGGTGGAAACAGGTAATAAAGTGGGGGTCTGTTTCTAGAATCATGAGTGAGTCGACGGTAGCAGCAGGGTAAAAAAAAAGGAAAGAAAACTTAAAAAAAAAACAAAAAAAACACGATGGCCGTTAAATATTAAGATTAATGTAGTCAAGATGATGAACGATTCAAACGTGGAATTTAACTCAAATTTAAACACTCAAATACCACGGAGAGAATCAATTAGAAAAAAAAAAGAATTCAAAAGAGAAGATCAGATGGGATTGTTACTTCAGGGTAGAAACAAAGAAAGAGAACAAAATCTTAAAGAGAGTGGACAACCGCTCGAAATAAGAAGTCGGAGAGACGTGTTCGAATTCCAGTCGGTTTCGTTATATTTACTTACGCGCAAATCCACTTAGGAAAGGTATAAATCTATCTTCTCCCTCCAGCTATAGGTTAAATAGTATCTGGAAAAATAATTGTATTTTTTTAAACATTATTAATGCAGTATTCACTAGCAAAAGAAAAAAAGAATTCTTCTTACAATACAAAATATATTTCGGCTTTAAATAACCGACAAATAGTTGATAAATCGTAAAATACAAACCATTCTATCAATCTCAGATTGATTACCACTCAAGGCAAAGAGCCCAGTCTACCCTGCTATTTTATTTATATGTGGATTGGGGAGACGAGATGTATCCTTACCCTTTTCAAGAGTATTTTCGCGAACGTGAACGCAATAGACTAGGCCGGAATTTGAACATGGATCGCTGATTTTACTTTCCACACCGATGTCCGTTACACTACCATCACGGAAATGATAATTTACTAAGTGAAGCTTAGATGTGTCACAAGGCCGAAAATATGAAGTGCCTAGTAAGGATCGAACTCACTACTCAATCGTAATTAATTTAGCGAGAAAAGCTTATTAAACATTACACAATGTCGAAGTCACCAAATGCTTAAATGATTTTCTAAGCATAGCTTAGATGTGGCACATGGCCGAAAGTTTGGAGCGCCCAGTGAGGACCGAAATCACTATTCAGTTGTAATTGATCTGCACAACGTCGAAGTGTCCAAATTATTTTCTAAGCGTAACTTAGGTGTGGCACAAGACTGAAGCGTTCAGTGAGAATCGAACTCACTATTCAGTCGTAATTGATCTAGCGAGACAAACTTGCTATCACCTGACATGGAAGTGCTCAAATTATTTTCAAAGCGTAACTTAGATATAGTACGAAGCCAAATGTATGGATTGCCTAGTGAGGATCGAAGTTACTATTCAGTCGTAATTGATCTAGCAAGACAAGCTTGCTGACCATTACAACACGTGAAAGTGCCCCCGCCTGCAAGGAAATGATATTTAAATGAAATGAAGGACATTGTGTATTTGTTTCTATTATCGAACGTCGATTCCATGTCTATGATTTGCTGACTTTTTCTCCTGAATACAAATTGTCGCTGATAACGAAATCTTTTTTTTTTCCTTTTTTCTAATTTGTCGTTGTTATTTCATGCAAAGACAGAATTATAAAACTTAATTATTAAAATGAATCTTTTCATTAACCCGGGTAATTAAACTAGTCAATCTTCAGCTACGATTTCTTGTCACCGATTTTAGCCGAACAAAATAAAATATGAAGTTATTATAAAATGATTACTTCCTGCTAATGTCTATAATTTTGTGTTTACTTCTAATTAGAATTAATTCCAGACAAAGGATGAACGTAAAAACTGAAAACAAAGAATAATGTATCGAATTGCTTTAATTTCATAAGCGTTGTAACATCTTTTAAAAAGTAGAATGCAAAACAATTAATCCTAGCTATTACTGAATTTATACGTTTGTCTTTTTTAACGTTAACGATTAGGAGCGAACCGCCTGCATACGGAAAGAAAATAAATTCAGTAAATATACAAAAGTAGGAAATGGTGTAAGACGTCCACCAGACTTATTCAGCCTTTACAATAAGGCGATTCTTAGCTAATTAGAAGTCCTACTAGGTTTCATTGGCTGCTACAATCTTAACATTATATATTCTGCGTTGATAACAGATATGGAGAATAAACTACAGGAACTCCTATGGAAAGCTGTAATGATAAGCAGGAAGAAAAAGGGAAACATCGATTTGTAAGAAAACAGAATGTATGGTCGTGAGCAAAAAACAAAGAGCCTAAAATGTTAATTACAAACTGGAGATATAAAAAAACAAACAAGTACAAAAACTTTCAGTATCTTAGGTGTTTTGACAGAGGATGGAAAATGCGTCATCGAAATCCGAATGTACGAAAAGTTGCCTTCCAAATGTCAGCGGAAGTTGCCTTCCAAAGGTCAGCGAAAAATGCTTCCCAACGATAAGCAAATTATTAAGGCGTCTTCGAAAGATGCTTCCCAAAGCTAAGCAAATTATTAAGACGTCTTCGAAAGGTGCTTCCCAAAGCTAAGCAAATTATTAAGACGTCTTCGAAAGATGCCTCCCAACGCTAAGCAAATTATTAAGACGTCTTGGAAAGATCCCTCCCAACGCTAAGCAAATTATTAAGACGTCTTGGAAATATACCTCTCAAAGCTAAGCAAATTATTAGGATGTCTTGGAAATGAGGATAGTGAGCTTAGAAAATTTGACACTCACAGGACATATTGAAGGCAATCAGAACAAAGGAAAGCATTGCATAACATACCAAACAAGTTTTTGTAAATGATGAGTAGAACAGGGATTAGTAGGAATAGCAAAAAAACAAATTTTTCTAAGAGCTACAAAGGACAGGAAGTTGTGGTTAGCCATGATCGTCCATGTCCTGAAAAAATACGGCACATAGAAGAAGAAGTTTATGTGTTATGCGTCATTGGCTACAGCTGTTGAATTTGTTTACTTACTTTGTGCCTTAGGGAAGAAAATGACACATTTGTTTTTAGCGTTCTATTAGTAATATTGAGACACATCGAAATATTAACTAAATCGTGTTGTCTCTAAACTTGGGAAGCGTCCTTGACATATCTAACATTTTTCGCATGCTATCCTTTGTAAATTTGTTGCCATGAACATATACCCGAGTGCCTTGGTGATTTCCTTAATCACCGACTGGTCAGCTTCTACCTCACGCCGTGTTCCCATTCCTTAATCACCGACTGGTCAGCTTCTACCTCACGCCGTGTTCCCATTCCTTAATCACCGACTGGTCAGCTTCTACCTCACGCCGTGTTCCCATTCCTTAATCACCGACTGGTCAGCTTCTACCTCACGCCGTGTTCCCATTCCTTAATCACCGACTGGTCAGCTTCTACCTCACGCCGTGTTCCCATTCCTTAATCACCGACTGGTCAGCTTCTACCTCACGCCGTGTTCCCATTCCTTAATCACCGACTGGTCAGCTTCTACCTCACGCCGTGTTCCCATTCCTTAATCACCGACTGGTCAGCTTCTACCTCACGCCGTGTTCCCATTCCTTAATCACCGACTGGTCAGCTTCTACCTCACGCCGTGTTCCCATTCCTTAATCACCGACTGGTCAGCTTCTACCTCACGCCGTGTTCCCATTCCTTAATCACCGACTGGTCAGCTTCTACCTCACGCCGTGTTCCCATTCCTTAATCACCGACTGGTCAGCTTCTACCTCACGCCGTGTTCCCATTCCTTAATCACCGACTGGTCAGCTTCTACCTCACGCCGTGTTCCCATTCCTTAATCACCGACTGGTCAGCTTCTACCTCACGTCGTGTTCCCATTCCTTAATCACCGACTGGTCAGCTTCTACCTCACGTCGTGTTCCCATTCCTTAATCACCGACTGGTCAGCTTCTACCTCACGCCGTGTTCCCATTCCTTAATCACCGACTGGTCAGCTTCTACCTCACGCCGTGTTCCCATTCCTTAATCACCGACTGGTCAGCTTCTACCTCACGCCGTGTTCCCATTCCTTAATCACCGACTGGTCAGCTTCTACCTCACGCCGTGTTCCCATTCCTTAATCACCGACTGGTCAGCTTCTACCTCACGCCGTGTTCCCATTCCTTAATCACCGACTGGTCAGCTTCTACCTCACGCCGTGTTCCCATTCCTTAATCACCGACTGGTCAGCTTCTACCTCACGCCGTGTTCCCATTCCTTAATCACCGACTGGTCAGCTTCTACCTCACGTCGTGTTCCCATTCCATATACTTTCTTCTTTTGACCCTTAAAATTGCTTCATGGGTTCGGTATAAGTCACCATTAAATATTCTTTCTTAAAATTTATTTTTAAAGAAACCCTTTCTCATATATTCGCAACTCTGCACATATGCCTCAACAAATTTATGCACTGGACAAACGACACGGATAGCGGAGAATTTGCTTTCTTTTATAAACTACCGATTTTCCAGCACCCATGGTTTCAGAACAGTGCCGGATTATCCATTGCCAGAACAACGTAATAAGATCAGAACAATTCAATAATACACCAATGACCCACTAATAAGGCATCTCAGTATCTCTCCAGAATCAGCGACTATTAGAATTTTATATTAAATTCGTACGACACATACTGCCACCTCTCGTAGCTCAGCGCATTCGTCTGACTATCGCTTGAAATTCGAATGCTGAGTTTTTATATTAAAGGAGTAACATACCGGAAAATCGGTGGTGTGTATGTGGTCGCATAAACATGTCTCTATTCTCCGTTTCTTCATTAAAAAAAAAACACTTCACTCCCTCATCATGCATGTCGTGGGCCATAATAACTATTTGTCATCATGATATCCATTTATACATCCCAGACTCATTGTTGAATGAAATCATTTCGCATATTGTTAGAGTGTATCAAAAGTACTTTCGTTTTTTCAACCTCTTGCATGCTTATTGGAGTATATGTTATGTTCCATACACGAGATGGCGCTGGCAAGTGCCATAACAGTACATGCCGTGATTACATAGTTCAATGGAACTGCACGAATAACGAACGATTATCGATACACATCCTACTGTGTCAGTCCCCCAAGAGGCTTCATGCAATCTACTTGTGTTCTTTAATAACGCGAGATTTTATAACACGATACTGGATCGGCTCTGTAATCTACACAAGGGGATATAAATTCAAATCCAGCCTTCACCAAATCTTGCGTGAAGTTCGGCATATCTGTTAGCGATATAGTAGTGTAAATAGTATTTCTTCGTTCATTTTGTCGCATAGTAATTGTGAGTTCAATCCCTGTTCCCGGACTTAGACAGAGAGGAATCCAGGTAGGGCAATAAATGAATCATTACTAAAAATCAATACAAGATATTCCAAGATGTAGACTGCGGAATGAGATAAATCTACCAACCGAACAGGATATAAACCTCTACTACTGTTCAAAAGACTGCAGAGGAGCGTGAACCATACCATAGAGGAAGCTATATATATATATATATATATATATATATATATATATTTATGCATGCACTATATTTACATTGTTCGGAATGTTATCCTCATCTTTGTTATCATATTCACGTTGTAAGCTCCGGCCTTCTTGAGGTGATATACGTTGTAATTTCGAACCGAACCCTTTATTTCATCCCCTGAGGTAGATTGTTCTAGTTCCACGTGCCATGCCTATTCTGACTATCTCAGTTTCAGTTATTTTCTCTTTAGTGACTCAACTCTCCATGCTTTTGTTCACCTCTGCTGTGGCCAGGTATTGAACTCACAACTATTTGGGTCAAGTCAATGGATTACTTCAACCAACGCTTTTATCCACTGGGCTATGGGTCACCAAAGAATCCAGTGAATATAACGGTTAATCCTAGTCTTGAACGGGTTAAGATTTTAGTGATCGGGAATACATTCTCTTGGGAGTCGGTTCCACAAAGCAGTTCTTTGCGGGAAGAAGGTGTTCGAATGGAATACGGAGGGAACTAGGGCGGTTCGCTAGAATGTGGGTTGTAATGCGAGTACTAGTCGTGAGGTTTAGAATTGGTTGAACTAAGGAAACTAGCGCGTCTTAGAAACTTTCATGGCTGTATTCGAAATTCTCTGGAGGTTACAAAAATCACTAACAATCTGAAGAAGGCCAGAGGGTTCAACGACCGAAACGTTGTGATAATAACAGCAAGTTTTCTACTCACTAAAATATCGCGTGAAATATGGATACGTAGAAGCATAAAGGTATCATGACGAAGAATTTATGCAATTTAACTGTTGTATGGATTTCTTTCTCGTATAGATTAAGAGAAAGGAAGTATTTTTCTCTCTCAGTCATCGTCGGTTGGTTGACGTTGGTTGATTTTTTTTTTTTTTTTTTTTTTATCATCAATTATTTTAAGTGGTGTTATTCAAACAACCGAGCAGAATGTCAGATGGACGGAAAGTGACCGGTAAAGCTCTGTCGACTTTTTTTGCCAGCCCTGGGCCCGGTGTCTGTAATAATGAATTGAGAGACAAATGTCGGATAAAAGCAAAAATAGGGGAAAATAAAGTAATTAGCTTCCATCAAAGAAAAATTCCTTTGAAGCGAGTTCACTCTGATTTTTATTCTTTTTTTTTTTTTTTTTTTTTTTTGTCACTTTCAAGAATTAATTCATTTGTTAGCTTCGATTGTTTACTTTCTTTCTCGGCGCCCTCTTTCTTTTTTGTTATTTCCTTTTTGTCAGTTTTCGCTGTCGATCATTGCTTAAGATTTCTATTTAATCTCAACAATCGTGTCTCGTGATCGGAACTTTTGTCGACCGCTATTTGTTTTGCTAATCCTTTGAACCATATGTTTTCTACTTTGAAAAGATATTTTTATTTATATGGGAAAAACAGATTTTATTGTTATTAAAATTATACTTATTACCTCTTTACTACGTTCCTTTGTGGCAACAAAAATATCGCTCTCTTTCTCTTTTGTCCTTTTTCCATCAACCTTGATTTCACTATCTTTTTCTCTGACACTCTTTCTCCCCTCACTTTGTTTTTCTCTTTGTTTTATTGCACACGCGCACACGCGCGCACATGCGCGCACACACACACATCCCACTCAGACATACTTCCCGCATAATGGTAAGATATTAGTGTCAATGTTGTCTTAATCATGCTAATGTCTTACCATCATGCGGGAGGTATTTCTGTTGCGCACTGCATATAAAGTGAGGGGATTAGATGCGTTTTTCTAAGGCCTATAGTTTTAAAATTAAATAGTTTTGGGAACAAACAACATATACATATCATTATTGCCATCAGTCCCGTGGATGGGTGCGTTCGTTGGGTCGCTGCTCAACTGAGCACCCGACCAGCACTCTCCACATAACTCGGTTGTGTGCCAACATCTCGAACATAAATGGGAGCGGTATTCATTCAGGCGTAGCGTGTCTTGGGTGATTAGACCTGACAGAGTCCATCACTCTCCAAATCATACATATATATACATATATATATATATATATATATATATATATATATATATATATATATATATATATAAAATATATATAATATATATATATATATAATATAATATAATATATATATATATATATATATATATATATAAAATATATATAAAAAGAACGTTAAACATAAAAATGTCTTTAATATACATATATATATATATATATATATATATATATAGGGGGGTGCGTGTGTGGCTGTGAGCGCGCGCACGCGTGTGTGTGTGTGTGTGTACGTACGTACTTATGTATGTATTGACTATTCTCTGCTCGACTCGACAAAATCAGTTTTTTGATGTTTAGTACTTCAAATAAAACTACACCTTTTGGGAAGTGTGTCTGATCGAGACTCTTTCAGCAGGCATCATATATATATATATATATATATATATATATATATATATATATATGAGATAATTATATATTTCTGTAAAACATATATAATTATTAATTATATATTCTATATAAAAAAAATATATATAATTATATCATATATATATATATATGTTTGTGTGTGTGTGTGTGAGAGAGAGAGAGATAATTACATATTTTTATATATCAAAAAAATATTGGGGAAAATGTAAATGTATGACAAAGTGAAGAAAGTTTTCTTGTGACGTTTTTCATCTGACTAAATTTGTTATGTTAGGGTGACTACACATGCGCTAAAACGAGGGATGCTGAGAAATGTAATTTTTTTAAAACAAAGTCGAACATACAATTGAATTTACTTACAAAATGGAGGAATACAATTCCTTACCTTTCCTAGATAACCAGCTACATCGCGTTAACAACAGTTTAAAGCGATCTAACAAATTTCTAATCCCACCATTACAACAAAATAAAATCCGGTATAATCATTGGATTCTACTTAAGAACACTCAGAACTTGCAGCCCTCAGTATTTACATAAAGAGGATAAATACGTTGAAATTTCTTCAGTAGCCTACTTATTTTATATTGAATGCGAAACAAAAAGCTCATACACATTCCAAAATTCTAAAAAAAAAAAAAAAACTGCCCCCTCCTGACGCTTAAATTCATGCAGTCTAGGCACGAAGGTGGAAAGCGCATTAGAACAATTGTCATGAAAATATTTGTAGAAGGAAGCCATGTCATGTCGACGAGAAAGTTACTGAAGCTGACATGCCAGGTCAGGATCGATTACTGACTCTTTGAATGTTGTCAAGAATCTCGAGGTATATAGTAGGAACACTAGACGAGATATTGCAGCAATATTCCATGCACGGAATAAGGGTTGATTTATAAATGTTCAAGATGGAAGAGAAAAATTGTCTGGCATGACACAATGAACCAACTTTCCTAGCAATAGCCCTAATCATTGATTCAATATAATCACTACACTTCATGTCAGCGCAAAACGTAAGGTCAAGAAGGTACAAAGAGTTGTTTTCTCGGAGGTAAGCATCAGCCATGCTGAGGGTTAGCAGAAAAGTTTTCTCTATGGTGATTAAATGAAAGCAGTTTTGTTTTGAAGACGTTAAAATTTACAAGTTATTCCTTGCTCCAGTTAACTACTGACTGGAGTTCCTTTTTGAGAGCATTTGCCAGTTTTACTTTGTCGAATCTATCGAAATGTTATTAAGACAGGAGTAAATAATTGATTCATCAGCATAAATTTCTATTTAGGAAATGACGATAAAAAAAAGAAACGTAGATCCAAGAGAAACCACGCATTAATGGGAAATTAACTAGAAGCGTGCCTGTTGAACAAGACCTTCATTGTACGATTTGTTAGGAACGATTGTATTAATCCAAATATTCGTCCAGTGCCATTGAGCCGTTATTACTCCAAGCCTGATCGACAAATTCAATGATAGCCGTTGACACATCGGAGGTAGACCTAGAGAAAAGGAAACCATATTGTTTATCCGAAAGGAAGCCGTGAAGTAAGATGCTTAGCTAATTCGACGATGATTAGAGTACATTGCCAAATGAGCTAAGAGAATAATAGGACGATAATTCCAAGAGTCAGAAGTTTCCCCAGAGCTTTTAAAGACAGGAACTATAGAAGACTTCCAACAAGCTGAAAAACAAAAAGCAGCGAGGCATTTATTGTAGAGAATAGTGTTGCAGTTTTTGTGTATATGTACTAGTGAGTTAGCCCAAATGACTTGACTCACTTTATAGTCCACCAATAGAAGGTTAACCAATCAGAAGAAGTAGAACATTCAATCCGTCGTGTATAAAGGCAGCCATTTTGTCGACTCTACCCGAATGTCCAGTCCAGCTTGTCAGGCGAAGAGATAATAGAAGGACGAACTACGCTCTGCTACTTTTACCAAAATATCCACTGCTAACCTGAACAACGCTTTCCTACTGTCTTCGAAATATTCACTGCTAACCTCTGGATTCTATACTCAAAGACGACCGTCATCATGAACAACAAATAGAACTCAGTTCAGGACCACATATATATGTAAGAAAATTACAGGAATATCGTCAAATCTGCAAGAGTTGTGGGGATCTTGTTTAGAAATGATAGCAGAAATCACGGACAGAGTTATGTACATATCACTCAGTAGAGACACTTTTCTAGGGGGAATATCAGATAAAGTTACTACTGATGAGTCGAGAGTGGAATTAGAAAAGAATTTTCGAACAAAGAATTCTGCTTTATCTGCAGTAGATAACAATACTTCAAATTGATTGAAGAGATGAGGAGCTGAGAATTTGCTCTTGTTCAGTACACTCTTACAGAAGTGGTAATAATCTTTAGAACCAAACTTGTGAGAGGCTATACAGTGTCTAATTTTATCAGAAAATAGTGACTTTGCTTTTTGAGGATACGCTTACACTAGTTACGAGCAGTTACAAAGATGCATCTGTTATAATATAGTCTATTGGTATAGCCGGGAGAAGTTATTCATGTGGGTTATAGCAGCTGAACAGGTAGGAGATAACCAAGAAGATTGTGATTTCATTTCGTATTTTTGTGCTCGCACGAAAGCTTCGATACCGGCTTTAACCCAGGAAGAGTCCTTAGTGGCACATTTCTCAACAGGATGAATAAAAAATATCATTCCACGGACATCGCGAAAAAAATCACAAAATGAGTCCCAATCACTACGTTGATAAGGGAATAGAGAGTTCTTGCCTGGTGGCTGAATGAAAAAAAAATATTTACGGACGCTACCGAATACTCTGAGCTGGCAAGAGGAGAGAGCTGCAGAGCACGACATGAGTCCAAGGAGGAGGTAAAGGAAGGAATCAAGTAGAGAAGTGACTGTTTATCTCTTGTTTTCTTCCTATTTTGTTCTAGCTTCGACGGAATTTACCCTATTTTTTCTTTTATATAGCAATTTCTATTAGTCGGCTACAGTCTTCACCAATGGTAAATTCTTTACTTCATTTCTTTTCTCTTCAGGTCGATGCCTTCGCAGGAATTTTTGGGCATTAAACATGGTCATAAAGTTCCGAATTTATAGATTTCGGTTCTCTTGTTTCGAAAGAGTTCTGAATATTTTACTCTGTCTACTGATTCCTCTCATCTCCCAAATCTTCTGAAGTGCTCTTATTTTTCTTTCATTTACTCTTGCTTTGATGATCATAATTTAAGCTATTCTTGTAATCGGCAGCAGCAGCTGAAACAACATCGTTATTTTTGTTTCATTATCATTTCGCTTCCGTGCAGCATATGATATTTGTTGCTGGTAATAAGCTTATTTCCGGGTCACCACTTGTGACTTAAGAAAATAAACTGGTCATTTGTTCTATCCATCGACAATCTGTACGCAATACATTTCGAAGAATCTGCTGTTCCAAGCAGGCATTCTTCTTCTTATTATTATTTTCTTTTTCTACGCGGTTTTTCGTTTTCAATCAGATATCTTGCATTATGGATGTTTTCCATCAAGTCGCACGACCTCAAACAAATAGACCCTTTCGAAGACTATATGCAGTGCCAAGCAACGCGAACTAGTTAAACTATAGGATACTACGCTTTATTCCGATTTTCTTAATGTAGAATTTATTATTATTATTATTATTATTATTATTATTGAAAAAATATATTTTTTACCTGCATTTGGTTTTATAATCACATGTCGGATCATGACCAATGACTAAATGTTTTCGAAGGGTGGGATTTTTTGTTGTTTCCACTTAATTAAACAAAAGATCAAAAAAGCTTAAATTAACAAAGATCATCGCAGCATATGGGCTGTGCTTGTTAGAACTATTTATTATTATTATTATTATTATTATTATTATTATTATTATTATTGTTGTTGTTGTTGTTGTTGTTGTCGTTGTTTTCTTCACTTCTCTTGTACGGTTTTTCGTTTTCAACCGGAGCTCTTGCATTATGGATGTTTTCCATCAATTCGTACGACACCAGACACAGAGCACATTTCTCAGAATATTAAACAAGACAAGCCTTCTGAAGTGATGGCATACTAGGCTTTATTTCTATTTTCTTAATTTAGATTATTATTATTATTATTATTATTATTATTATTATTATTATTATTATTATTATTATTAGCCGAAAACATGTCTTGCAAACATCCATATTAATAAATTTATTTATAAGTAAAGGTGTACAAATGGAAAGAGTTGAAATTGAGAACCTTTCCATTTCACTTAAACAGACGTTAAACACATCTATCTTCCCTTCTTTCTTTCTTTCTTTCTTTCTTTCATTCATTCATTTTCTCACTGAAACCAATTAACCCATTAACTGCCAATTTTTTAATGCGCATTTTTGGCCCAGACTTAGAAGTTTATTTATTCCTTATGTTTAATTTCAGTAGTTACCATTGTCGTTTTTATAGAAACTAGGACATCAAATATATATGTGTATAAAACATCAAAAAATAATATTGATTAGAAATAATAAAAACATACTTTTCAAAATAGTCATTATTTTTCTACTCATGAAATGTAAAATTATGACAGAAAGTGTCTTCTTACGGCTAATAATAAAAACTTTAAAGGCTAAGTGTTGTAAAATATATTTCTGCAAATGCAATGTATGTAAGCAATTCAATGTAAATACAAGGAATAACATGTGGTGAGCTTAATTTTAACAGATCCCCAAATGGGGCTCATGGCAGGTAATGGATTAATGTCTCTGATTTGTCAGTTCTGTGTTTTCACGCGGTCAATATGAACTAGTCCATTATTTATGAGGTATTGACAGGGCGTAACGGTCGTACGAACTAAATAAGGAATTAACTAACGAAGGGAGGGAGGGACAAGCAGAATTATAATAGAGATTATTATTATCATACCTAGGGTAAGGCGTGGTAGTAAATACGTGCATTCTGTTTGCACAAATTCTAATGCTAAGTGATACTGAACTACTACGGTGATTATATCTTTTTTCCATTACTAATGCTCTCCTGAGAAGATGAGCAGTTCCACACCGTAAAATCTTTTGAATCTGCTGCAGACAGTCATCGTGTTATTGTGCTTGTCTGTAAATATCTTGCTCACCCAGAACTCAAATTATTACATATACAACAGTATTTTTAGGATACAACTCTTTGTTTTTTTCATTTCAATTTCAGTATCCTTACATTTACTAAATATTATCATATCCTTTAACAATTTTTATCTCATGGCCCTGTCATATTTATCAAAGGCATTTTTGCTTGTGGTCTTTAATCATTATAGCTGATCTAATATCTTTTATATATCTGTAAATGTCAATGGTAAAGTCCCAAATAACAGTGGCTTCATAGCCTTCTCTGATTGGTTCAAGGTGATGTTTATACCATTTTTCAGCACGTGTCGTACTATAATATTGACATATCTTTCAATTAATATAATGTCCAATCGATCTTTGTATTCTTTCGGTGTCAAGATTGGACGAACAGACACTTTTCAAAATGGTCAATAGTTTCAACATGTTGTTCGCATAATCTATATATTGGTTCTATACCATATTTTGTGTGTGTGTCTGGTATTTTCTAGTGAATTTTCTTGGAGCAAGTGATAGCAAATTTCCTCAAATGATCATCTTTAGCATCTTTACTAATTTTGTGTTCTAAATGACTCCCAATTTTTCTTGAAGAGTCAGTTGTTCCAACCTTTTCGCAAATAGGCAAAGCCGTCCTCAACTTTCCAGTAAATTCGAATCAATATTGCTATTCTTATAGATACTTGCTATGCTACACTGATTATTATGTAAGGTCACAATTGTTGTTCATGATGACGGTCGTCTTCGAGTATAGAATCCAGAGATTAGCAGTGAATATTTCGAAGACAGTAGGAAAGCGTTGTTCAGGTTAGCAGTGGATATTTTGGTAAAAGTAGCAGAGCGTAGTTCATCCTTCTATTATCTCTTCGCCTGACAAGCTGGACTGGACATTCGGGTAGAGTAGACAAAATGGCCGCCTTTATACACGACGGATTGAATGTTCTACGTCTTCTGATTGGTTAACCTTCTATTGGTGGACTATAAAGTGAGTCAAGTCATTTGGGCTAACTCACTAGTACATACATATACACAAAAAACTGCAACAACAATCATATCCAGCCACTGAACCTTGTCTTAAGATTTGGTCATGGTTACCTCTCTTCTGGGTCCATGCTTTCCAGTCAACTTTAATCTTCATGAATTTAAATGCAATGACAATCGCTATCTGTTGTCTTCTTGATTACTCTTCTATTGTTCCCGCTCCGTAATAATGTTTCTGTTCCTAATTCTTCCACACTTAGTAACCCCTTGTGTCTTAATGGCTTTACTGTCTTGCTTGAGATTAACTTATTTTTTTAAATCCAACTTGGTATGTATCCCCATCTAGTCTAGGAAGTCGCCCAGGAATTGATCCCAATGCTCCAATTACCACTGGAATTACCTTGACATTCCCTTTCTGCATTTCACTGCATTCCAAACAATCCTGCCAACTCAACATTCAAAGTAAAGTAGTTTGTCATTTTCACAATCACCCGGTCCTCGTCATCATCATCATCATTATTATTAGGTTGGTGCAAAAATAATGTCGTTTTCTCACATAGTAACATATGTGAGAAAACGACATTATTTTTGCACCAACCTAATATTATTATTATTATTATTATTATTATTATTATTATTATTTGACTTCAAACGACAGAGAAATAGAAAACTGATTGGCCCAAGGTAGAGAGAGAATACAAACATGCCTGGAACATAAGGTCCTTAGGAAAAACATGAAAACTAGTTTCATACTTCTGTATTATCAAGTCCTCAGTTGTATACCTGTACATTTTTATGCTTTTTCAAGAAAAATAATAGCACGTAATTTTACTTACAAAGAGACAGTTGTCATTTTGAAATAAAAAAAAAAGAGACTCAAAGCTATTCACATGAAATGATGACCGCCCAACAATAAGAAATTTAAACTAATTGTTTGAAAAAAATGTTGGCAAAAACAGGATGAATAATGAAATATTGGCTAATGGCTGAATCTGAAATCATTTGGGCATTTGTAGTCCTCTTTTTTATTATGAGGTGAGAAATAAGTTTTACTTTTAGAAACTTTTTACTTTTTCTATTAGTAAAAGAGAGGTCATTTTGGTATTCCCTCGCCGACGTCATTAACGATCATAACTCTCTATAAATACCGTTCTATGAATTGCGATGACAATGGGAAAGATAGTGGTGTAATTTCTCGTTATCTTCTCTACGGTTGGGAATTCATAATTCTCCTTCTAATTGACTGGTTGCCATTCGAAGCTAGAAATCCCAGTCTGCCCTACTATTTAACTTACAGCTAAAGGGGGAAAGTAGAAACAGATATATGCCTTTTACAAGGATATGAGTGTGAAAGTGAACACAACCGATTAGCCAGGATTTTGAATTCGACTCGCTATTTTTTCGCGTTGGAATTTCTTATACTATCCGCACTACCTGAACCTATCCGAGTGCCTTCATCAGCATCTAAAATAACTTAGAGCCGCTTCATCACTATCACTAATGTTCTATACTCAGTATCACAAAATTTGAAGCTATGTTGCAAAAGAATAACCTGTAATGGACTGGCTATATGGCAAAAATGGGAAACTATTGTTTTCCTAAGACCCTTATATTCGAGAAACTATCCTCTGACTGACGGAGAATTATGGTCCCGCTGAAGAGATACGCATTAGAAAGGACCCTCATGAGTGTGAAAACAGAAAGAACCAACAAGACATCATGAAGTTACAAGATCTATCATGGTAACTCTCACAGAATCATACCGTACAAAAGAACAAAAAAGGGGCTACTTCCCCGGCTGCTAGAGCCTCTCTTGCAGCCAATGTGAAAAAAACATACTTCTCTTAAATTGTGGGGAAAAAACACACCTCTCTCACATCTGATAGCCTGAAAAAAATGATGGAAGGCCTTGCTAAATTTTTGTTCACGATACCAAGTCATAATTATTATTACAATCACTTCGTTCTCAGTCAGCTTTCAAGCACGTGAGAACGTAACACCTTTCTAAGAATACACCCTCTCAACTAGTGTTTTTGATTTTTTTTTAATCATTTTCACTTCATGGAAGGCAGTAAATCCACTAAAACACAGGGGATTACTGGGTGTGGAGAATTAGGAACAGAAACGTTAATAATGAACAGTAAGAGAAAAGGGTAATCAGGAGGACATTAGACAGCGATTGTCATTGCATTTAAATTTTTGCAGATTAAAGTTGGCTGGAAAGCATGGAGCCTAAAAAGAGTTTCACAAGCTAAAAGTGCGAGAAATGGAACTGTTAGCATAGAACTTACGGTTACATCTAGCTAACCCAACTGTAAATTAATGATATATCGACGCCAGTCTAGAATTGCGCTTAAGATTGAATTCAATCTACCAATTCTACAATTTGGACAGAGTAATTTTCACTGACACATTATCAATAAAAATAAACAGACAATAAGCTAACCAAAGTAAACAGAGCTTTTCATAATCTCTACAATGAATCCTGGAACAACACTAATCTGAAGACAATGACCAATGTCCAGAATAACTAACTGCTGCTGCTTCCACTTCTTGGAACCATTCCAGCCAGACGCCTTGGTTTTAAATATTGATATCAAATGAAAATGTCTAGTGTCAAATCTCTCATTAAAGCAAAGGTAACAATTATTGAGGTTAGACGAGTTAAAATGTATTTGCAGTGTACTGATCATGTCTCCAGATTGTCTACTAAATATCATAGTGTCATCAATACATCGATAAATAAGCAACAAATAATCAGCCCTTAATAGAAAACTTGGACTATCTACAAAAAATCACTTCCGGCGACATCAAATAGTACTATAAGCTGCTTTGTTTTGTGGCCTATTATCTTTGGGGCCTCGGAATACTGTCCAATAAATTCCGTACTGCAAGTCAAGATATAATCCAGCTGAAGCAACGAATAATCGCCGCTTAATAGAAGATTTGGATACTCTACAAAAGACCATTACTACCAGCGATATCAACACATACTATAAACTGGGTTGTTTTATTGTATCCCATTTTCTTTTGATTGAACTGCTATGTAATATAAGTCCTCGTATATGACAACGAATGATGGAAAATTTTCCTCACAGATGAAGAGGATACTTAAGGTAAAAGAAATGGAATACTGTAAAAGATTGCTGAGAATACCGTTGATGTAGCGTGTAAAAACCGAGTAAGTTTTAAAGGAAATGAAAGAAAAACAAAAAGGAGACTTACAATTACAGGCAGAAAGGGGAATCTGAATGTTTTAGAGAAAATAATCAGCAAGGAAATCTTGGAAAATGTGACATTCACAGGACATATCGGGGACAAAACGGACAATGGAAGGCAGCCGACAGCCTACCCGATGAGTTTATGTGAATGGATGGCAAAATGCGGAGTAGGAGAGATGGTAAAAAGACAAACATTACTTAGAGGTACAGAATAGAAAGCTGTGAAGAGACATAATCGCTCACGTCCTTAAAGAAAAAGAAGAAGCGAATTGTCTTTTTTTTATCTCGAGCTATTCTCAAAATAAAACAGGCAAAGATATAACTTTAAAACCGTGACAAGTTCCACAGTTGAGTAAAGGTTTCCCTCTCGTCAACCCAACAGAACCTGATGATATTACATTGGTGTGGATAATGAAACTATTAGGTTGGTGCAAAAATAATGACGTAATAATGTCGTTTTTTGACGTTAAAAAATACGTCAAAAAACGACATTATTACGTCATTATTTTTGCACCAACCTAATATATTCTCATGACAACTTTCACAAAATCTTCGATACACTCAATCAACTTCAAAAGATGTATTTTTATTTTTATTATTAACTATGCTTTTGCCTTTATTTCTTTTTGAGATTTTTATTATTAGTCAAATACAACAGAGAATTATCAACTTTTAGGGCAACTTCTATTTTTCAGACTAAAATAAATGTATTATCTATTTTGTTGAATTTTGTGGCAAATGTTATTTAGTTCGGCGCCTGCAGAAAAAAAAAGTTATTTCTTCAATCAAATAAAACTAAATCTTGCTCTTGACTAATAAAAAAATATTTTTAAGACGTTTTTTTTTTCCGTCCGCCTATAACAAGATTTCTGAAGCAATTGATCACATGACCTGATAGATTGATCCTATTAACCGATCTCTTTAAAGGCAATTTTCACCAAAATGAAAATGATTAGATATAATCAGGTTACCGTGTTAATAAATTAAATCACGTGATTTTTTCTTTTTTTTTTTTTTTTCAGATTTTTTTCACTGTTTTTTCAACGTTCCTGAGAAGACGCAGTGAAAGTTAAATTCGATACGACACTTTAAATGCGACTTTTTTTTTATTTTTGTTGTTGTTGTTTTCAGGCCTGTCATTCAGAGGAACACGTTTAATTGTTAAAATGTCGGGCTAGATGACACGAGTATTTTCTTTTACACCATTGCTCACCTAATGCAAGGCCCAAGAGCCACACAAAGTGGAGGGTTAAAAATGAGGTTTTCTTATGCACATAAAAGTTACATATTATAAGGATATGTAGACTAGATAAAGGTTGACCATACTCGAAGAGGTCAAGATTGTAGTGATCGGTTATGCATCCACAAAACAGCGGCTCTCGGGAAGAAGTTACCCGAATGGAACTTCTTTTTTACCAGTAGGATACGAAGCAAATGCGGATGATTCAACCCTGTGTAAGTGGCATAGCAGGTCTCATCTGTAAAGGTCTGAACTGGTGGAACTAAGGAATGTAGCTCATCAAAACATTTCCAATGGAAATAATGATAGAAAAACGTGAGGCTTCAGGCGTTTCGTCTATGGGAAAGTGACTAGAGTGTTGGAAATAATTCATCACTCAAAAGGCCGCGTAAACGCTTTTGAACTCTGTCAAGGCTGGAAAGAAGGGATTAGTCAGCTGCAGTTCAGATATGGCAGCAGTACTCCATTTTTGGTTTGATCTGCAAGAATAGAGCATGGCAACTGGAGCCGGGTACCTTTCTGGAGCGTTATCATGATCCGACCATTTTTCCAGCATCATTATTGTTGGATCGTATATATGTTACACCTGAGTTCTGGGATAAACTTGAGTCCTAGTAGCCGTTCAAGGTAAGGATCCCCATTGAGAATACATCTGTTCATCATGACCGCAAAAAATTCAGTGTCTGATCGTACATTATGAAACGGTATGAGTTGTTTTGTCACAAGACATTCCCCTGTTAGAACTAGATCAGGTAAGAGATCAACCACCAGGTTCTGGCCATTTAGATTTTTGAATTGGAGTATGATGAATAATTCTTTTCTGAGCTTAGTTTAGTTTGACACTTAGTTTAGTTTTTAGTTTAGGCCACAAAAAGAGTGCATCGATGAGGATCAAAGTCACTATATAACACATTGTTTCTCAACTTGCGTGCATTTGGCTCCTAGGGTTCCATGTAGCATAATTGGGAGTCTGCACAAAAAATAACAAATTAGGGATCCACGGTAATATTCTAGTGATCCATAGAGCAATTTCACTTCAGAACGGTTGTTACAACTGAGAATTGGAATTTCTACAGTAATCTACGCTATATTAAAATACTAAAATAGAAAAAACAATTCTAAAACTAGCAGAAAATGAGATCAAGCAATGTAAGTTAGCGTCTTTTTTCCTCTACCGGATGTTCTGATTGTAAAAATTGAATGAAAACTGAGAAGGATATATAAAGGAAGGATTATATATGTATAATAGAAAATTATATAAAGATTCTTAAAATTATCTCTTAGTAAAAAAATCAAATAAGCTTTTTTTTTCATCGAACAGTTATGGAGGTCCACCAAAAGAATTAAGAGTAAAAGTGATCCATGGTTAAAAAAAAAAAATAATCACTGATTTAAATGAATCGGTCTGTGGAACTACTTTTCTAAGTAATACACTAGGTACCCATGAATATAAGAAATAAAACAGAAATGCGGTTTGTGGTTCACAAATGTGTATGTTAGCTGGTTAGTTGATTTTGTTTAGCGACATATTAACCTCTATGGATTATTTAATGCCGAAATCTAAATATTTTGAACACAATTTTATGGCTTCAACTAAATATATACTACAAATAGGTATTGTCGGTTGGTTGATTTTGTTTAGCGGCATATTAACCTCTATGGATTATTTAATGCCGAAATCTAAATATTTTGAACACAATTTTATGGCTTCAACTAAATATATACTACAAATAGGTATTGTCGGTTGGTTGATTTTGTTTAGCGGCATATTAACCTCTATGGATTATTTAATGCCGAAATCTAAATATTTTGAACACAATTTTATGGCTTCAACTAAATATATACTACAAATAGGTATTGTCGGTTGGTTGATTTTGTTTAGCGGCATATTAACCTCTATGGATTATTTAATGCCGAAATCTAAATATTTTGAACACAATTTTATGGCTTCAACTAAATATATACTACAAATAGGTATTGTCGGTTGGTTGATTTTGTTTAGCGGCATATTAACCTCTATGGATTATTTAATGCCGAAATCTAAATATTTTGAACACAATTTTATGGCTTCAACTAAATATATACTACAAATAGGTATTGTCGGTTGGTTGATTTTGTTTAGCGGCATATTAACCTCTATGGATTATTTAATGCCGAAATCTAAATATTTTGAACACAATTTTATGGCTTCAACTAAATATATACTACAAATAGGTATTGTCGGTTGGTTGATTTTGTTTAGCGGCATATTAACCTCTATGGATTATTTAATGCCGAAATCTAAATATTTTGAACACAATTTTATGGCTTCAACTAAATATATACTACAAATAGGTATTGTCGGTTGGTTGATTTTGTTTAGCGGCATATTAACCTCTATGGATTATTTAATGCCGAAATCTAAATATTTTGAACACAATTTTATGGCTTCAACTAAATATATACTACAAATAGGTATTGTCGGTTGGTTGATTTTGTTTAGCGGCATATTAACCTCTATGGATTATTTAATGCCGAAATCTAAATATTTTGAACACAATTTTATGGCTTCAACTAAATATATACTACAAATAGGTATTGTCGGTTGGTTGATTTTGTTTAGCGACATATTAACCTCTATGGATTATTTAATGCCGAAATCTAAATATTTTGAACACAATTTTATGGCTTCAACTAAATATATACTACAAATAGGTATTGTCGGTTGGTTGATTTTGTTTAGCGGCATATTAACCTCTATGGATTATTTAATGCCGAAATCTAAATATTTTGAACACAATTTTATGGCTTCAACTAAATATATACTACAAATAGGTATTGTCGGTTGGTTGATTTTGTTTAGCGGCATATTAACCTCTATGGATTATTTAATGCCGAAATCTAAATATTTTGAACACAATTTTATGGCTTCAACTAAATATATACTACAAATAGGTATTGTCGGTTGGTTGATTTTGTTTAGCGGCATATTAACCTCTATGGATTATTTAATGCCGAAATCTAAATATTTTGAACACAATTTTATGGCTTCAACTAAATATATACTACAAATAGGTATTGTCGGTTGGTTGATTTTGTTTAGCGACATATTAACCTCTATGGATTATTTAATGCCGAAATCTAAATATTTTGAACACAATTTTATGGCTTCAACTAAATATATACTACAAATAGGTATTGTCGGTTGGTTGATTTTGTTTAGCGGCATATTAACCTCTATGGATTATTTAATGCCGAAATCTAAATATTTTGAACACAATTTTATGGCTTCAACTAAATATATACTACAAATAGGTATTGTCGGTTGGTTGATTTTGTTTAGCGGCATATTAACCTCTATGGATTATTTAATGCCGAAATCTAAATATTTTGAACACAATTTTATGGCTTCAACTAAATATATACTACAAATAGGTATTGTCGGTTGGTTGATTTTGTTTAGCGGCATATTAACCTCTATGGATTATTTAATGCCGAAATCTAAATATTTTGAACACAATTTTATGGCTTCAACTAAATATATACTACAAATAGGTATTGTCGGTTGGTTGATTTTGTTTAGCGGCATATTAACCTCTATGGATTATTTAATGCCGAAATCTAAATATTTTGAACACAATTTTATGGCTTCAACTAAATATATACTACAAATAGGTATTGTCGGTTGGTTGATTTTGTTTAGCGGCATATTAACCTCTATGGATTATTTAATGCCGAAATCTAAATATTTTGAACACAATTTTATGGCTTCAACTAAATATATACTACAAATAGGTATTGTCGGTTGGTTGATTTTGTTTAGCGGCATATTAACCTCTATGGATTATTTAATGCCGAAATCTAAATATTTTGAACACAATTTTATGGCTTCAACTAAATATATACTACAAATAGGTATTGTCGGTTGGTTGATTTTGTTTAGCGGCATATTAACCTCTATGGATTATTTAATGCCGAAATCTAAATATTTTGAACACAATTTTATGGCTTCAACTAAATATATACTACAAATAGGTATTGTCGGTTGGTTGATTTTGTTTAGCGACATATTAACCTCTATGGATTATTTAATGCCGAAATCTAAATATTTTGAACACAATTTTATGGCTTCAACTAAATATATACTACAAATAGGTATTGTCGGTTGGTTGATTTTGTTTAGCGGCATATTAACCTCTATGGATTATTTAATGCCGAAATCTAAATATTTTGAACACAATTTTATGGCTTCAACTAAATATATACTACAAATAGGTATTGTCGGTTGGTTGATTTTGTTTAGCGGCATATTAACCTCTATGGATTATTTAATGCCGAAATCTAAATATTTTGAACACAATTTTATGGCTTCAACTAAATATATACTACAAATAGGTATTGTCGGTTGGTTGATTTTGTTTAGCGGCATATTAACCTCTATGGATTATTTAATGCCGAAATCTAAATATTTTGAACACAATTTTATGGCTTCAACTAAATATATACTACAAATAGGTATTGTCGGTTGGTTGATTTTGTTTAGCGGCATATTAACCTCTATGGATTATTTAATGCCGAAATCTAAATATTTTGAACACAATTTTATGGCTTCAACTAAATATATACTATAAATAGGTATTGTCGGTTGGTTGATTTTGTTTAGCGGCATATTAACCTCTATGGATTATTTAATGCCGAAATCTAAATATTTTGAACTGGACTGTATGCTTTCAACTACACATAAAATGTATTGTTGGTAATTCGGCTTTAAAAATGTATTGTTGGTAATTTTACTATAAGTATCTATGGTTGTTAATTTTTCTTATATAACCTTATATAATTTTTTATCTATCGATCATCATCTAATATCTCAGTCTGTTCATTATATATCTATCTATCTCTGTTAATTATATATCTATCATTCTGTTTGAGGGTCTTCAGTATACAATTTTTTGGTTGGCTCACAGGATTTTATTCACTTTATGCATTATCCCGAGTTATATCCCACTAAGTCAATATCTACGTATATTTCTAAGTGCTACTGTATCAATTAGATATTTCCTTCTAGCATTTGTACCTCGAGTCCTGGAATATTAACATTTCGAATGTTGATTTTTTGTTTGGTTGATTTTGCTTAGCGGCATATCAAACTCTATAGGTTATTCAATGCCGAAATTTCAATATTCTGTACCCAATTTTATGCCTTTAAGTTTATATATTTTGAACGCAATTGTATGCTGTAAACTACAGATAACTACGGTTGGTCATTTTGCTATAAAATGTATTGTTTTTAATTCTACTATAAATATGTATTGCTGGTCATTTTACTATAAATATGTATTGCTGGTAAGTTTTTATTAAAAAATGTATTGCTAGTAATTTGTACTATAAAAATATTTTTATACTTACATAATGTTTTGTCTTTGTTTATGGTTTCAGTATTTGCCCATATCTGGAAGTGTAACAGTTGCTACCACCTCGGGTCAGGGTAGACCTGGGAACAACAGCAAATCAGAGGTGGTTTTACGCTCCACAAAATCTTCAATTTCCCGAACAGAGGCTTTGCTGCAGGATGCAGTTCATCATCGTACCCATGACTATGTCTTCAGCTGAAATACTTGTGTAATTCGATAGTGAATCGCTTCGTGAGTTTCCTACAGTAAATTAACGAGGTTTGTCATGTTAAGTAGGTGTGTGGCAAATATAGTATCTCCTGTCATGTAATTTGCTTTTTTGTTTCAAATTATTCTAACTGCTACACTATCTGCACATGATTCTCGACAAAATTCAAAGAAGATTCTGTAATGTTATAGATTCTGACTTGGCATCTCGACTTTCCCACCGCTGTTACGTGACTTCCCTCTGTTTTATTGTTTTTTTGTCTATAAATATTTTCATAGGTGTTGTTCTAATGGACTCTCCTCCTTGGTACTTCGACCGTGTGAATTTAAGCACTCTACTAGATTGGTAACTAGACCCCTTTGTTTTAATGTCCAAATAGATAGATATGACCATAAGTTCTATTCTAATAGTTTCTTTCTCATATTTTCACCTCTGGAATTACATTCCAGTTCCTTGTTTCCCTGCCAACTACGATCTTCAAAGATTTAAATGCAACGTCAATGGCTATCTTCAGTTTTCCCTAGAGAGTTCTCTTAATGTCCTTTCTCTTCACGAAAGTATTCTCATTTTCTTCTATTCTCAGTAACCTATTGCGTCTTAGTAGCATTATCACCTTGCTTAAGGTGAAACGTTTAAAAAATACAAAAAGGAAGTGACGACATAAGTACAAGCTTCCGGTAACTAGCATTCGGTTAACAAATGAGTATTGTTGATGTTTTTTTTTTCCTTTTGTTTCCATAGTGTTGGGATGACACTTTTAAAAATCATGGAAAGAATAACAAAATCAACTTCGAATTCTGTTTACTACTCTCGCGTTCGGAATAGACGTGGCTGCCAGGCTATTTAAATTTAGATTTTTTTTTACCAAACTATACACTGTTTTCCAGACCCCCTATCAGTTTATTTTATTTCCCCTTTTTTTCAACTTTTCTGTTTATCTCAGTATATATATATATATATATATATATATATATATATATATATATATATATATATATACAGCAGGATGTGTGTGTGCGTGTAACGAATGCACAGCCGCAATTTTCGACGGATTTGCGCCAAAATTTACATGCACATGCTCCAAGTTAGCGAGAAGGCCAAGACCGACGTTGAATTTCCCAACTCCCATCGATAGTGAAAATAATCGATTTTTTCATGCTTCTACAGCAGTTTTCATGTAATTTGCGGCCATTTTCTACTGGCCAGTGTGAGAGCCTATAGCTGGCTGCCACGAATAGGCAGGAAGATTCTATTGGCCAGCGTGAGAGCCAACAGTTGACTGATACGATTGTTAACTAGCATGCTAGCATGCAAAAAAGTCGATATCTACATTCCTCACAAGTGAGAACAATTTAAATCTGCATGGCACTTTACTCCAATTGGCTCATTCTCTTGCTTAAACTCAACGTTGATTCTGATTCCGCAGAACTGGGTTTGGGTGTGAAAAAGTATTTGTTGTTAACATTCTTTATTCACTCGGTTTCTCCAGTTACGAGTCCTTTTTTTTAAAACTGATCGTTTTGTGTCCATTTTGTTTAGTTCTTTTTTCATAACAGATTTAATGTTTAGTATAGAGCTCAGAAAAAATTCGCAGTGTGAGATAGGCAAGTAGTAAGGCATGTAACAACATCAGAACGGCAAAGGGTACTCCTTTAAAGGCAAGGAAGTGCAAAAATATTTTAAGTCAAGCGATAGCGATTGCTGTATGAGCCGTACGACTTTTGAATCAATCATGGGCAACGCCGGGCCATGCTGCTAGTATATATATATATATATATATATATATATATATATATATATATATATATATATATATATATGATAGTAGCTGCTAGTAGTCATCATCGCTTTCCTTGACGTCACTAGCATGGTTATCATCTTCGACCACTTCACTATCAATATCCACTCGGGTAAAGCCTTCAAAATCATCATCGAAGTCCTAGTCAAAGAAAAACTCCTGAATAAAGGCTTTGTTGGATATTGACGCAGACATTTTTTATTTCTAGCCATGCTCCTAATATATATATATATATATAGTTAAGTAACGTAAATCTTGGTAATCCGTATGGATAATCCCAAGAAGGATGAAATCCTGAGAGCTCAATGTTAATTCAGAGCGAATAATTTAATTTAAAGAAAAAGCGGACCACTTAAAGGCTCCATTGTAATAATTTATTTCACCAGAGAATTTTATTTTTTTCTGGATCTTCAGACTTCACTTTCAAAAAGTGAAACGAAAAATGAATTTAAAATTTACACTTTTGACGGGCAGTATTAAGCTTATATAAGTTGGCATAGAGGGTGGTGAGGGATGGTATTAGAGACATTGTCGACTTTAGAGAGGGAATGGAGAGTTTTTAAATTTCTTTTTATATTTCTTTTTATTATATTACTTAATATTGAGGAACGAGCGGATAAAGATCAGACATTGACCTATTTAATCGGTCAACTCAACGGAAATGATATGGGAAAAGGAAAAAGAGAAAAAAGGGAAAAAGAAAAAGGGTGAAGTAAAGAGATAAGAGATGCACATAGAGTTTTTGGAGGAAGAAGATGGGTGGTATAGCGTTAGCAATTTAGTTAAAAACAGATTTTAACGTTTGATAGTAATTTAAATGTTTGAAAATTTAATGCTTGTTAGCAATTTAAATATTCACCTTCTACACAAATAAATTAGGGATTTAATATAAGTCGAATACTATATTAATAAGCAACAATAATAAAAAAAATAAAAAATTACTAATAGTAATATTTTAATATTGTGAATAACTGTTAAGGTAAAATCATTATCAGTTAGAGTCTAATTCATGAATTTAATTTGTAGCTATTTTTAGTTGAGTAATATTTCTTAATTAGAGTTTAGGTTTCAAATCAAACTGGAGTAAGATTTGAAGGTAATATTAAAAAAAATTACTGTTTTTTCATACATACACCACATACATATTTACGTAAAAAAACACATATACATACATTCGCGTACATGTGCAATTACACATATAACCACATACACATGTATCGATATATATTGGTATATATGCATATACATATACAAATACTTACATATACATTTACATATCTCCACACACATCCATATTTATACATACAGTGTAACAAGGATGTAAGAGAGTTGTCGGGACCGGATAAGAAGTCTCTTATATCCGGTTTTCTCTTATATATGGGTTTGGTTTATTTTGTTTAGGTAAGTATGGCTCTAATTTGGGACAGAGAAAATATCTCTTATATCCGGGTTTCTCTTATATCAGGGTCTCTTATATCCGGGTTACACTGTATATAAATTTTTACTTAAATTTTACAGTTAACGTTAGGTGGCGAATTAAGTGTTTAAATTTCAAAAAATATTTTTAATTTTAATATTTTTAACATCATGGCTAATGGTTAAGGAAAGACATGTTTTAATTTAAATCTAAGGGATTAATTTAAATTGAGATTATCTCCAGATGAGTAAAATTTCCAATCTTACAAGTCAAATTTAAAATTATTTAAAGAGAAGATAAGATTAAAAGATAATAAAAAAAATTTCTGTCCTTCCATTAGAACTCTATATATATAAAAAAAAACATACACCCATGTATACATATATATGCATATATATGCATACAACTATATACTACACATATATTCACACATATCACATATATAAATTCGTAAATACATACATATATATATATATATATACAAACATATATGAAAACCCCATATACATATACCTATCTAAATTTACGAATACACATACTCATATACATAATATTTACACACGCGCCAAAATATATACATGTACATATACACATGTATATACATATACACATAAATCCACATATCCATATCCAAGTTCATATACACATTTATATACATACAATTATGTACCCGCAGACATGTGTGCATACAATCATCCTCAAATCCAAAAATAAGCTAATATTTACCATCGTATATAGTTTGTTTTTTTTTATATGTAGAGAGTTAAATTGAAATGATTTCTATGTCTGCATTTAAAAATCATCTCATGTTGGTTTAGTAATTTGTCAGGATCTTTATGCTTTATCATTAGGATCTTCTCTTTAATACACAGGTCACATCAGTCTCTGAAATTTATTGGAGTGCGAGCCCTAGAGATGATTCTCCGTTTCACCTGTGGGATGAAGCCGTTTTCCAATAAATCCCAATAGTGTTTCGATAATTTTGTTTGGTGTCTTTTGGATTCATTTGTGAAGGACTGGCGATGTTGTAAAAATGCTGTTTACAATTTCCCGCAGATATTCCTATATATATCTTTTTTTTTTTTTTTTTTGTTTGTTTGTTTTACATTGTCCTTGGGGGAAATTGTAGCTTCGTAAATCACGTCTTCTGCCATGCATATTCCTCCTAATGGACAATATATATATATATATATATATATATATATATATATATATATATATATATCCGAAAAGAAAATTGGTGCACATGGCATGAAATTCCAATAATCAAAAACACTATTTTAAAAAGTGTGCTCAATACAAAGTAGAGCGAATAATATTTATTTAAAAATTATAACATAAGTATGTTATAACACCGCTACAAAAATAGCCATTTTGTTTCAACACTTCTGGTGTCTTGTCAAGTGATGCTTTTGATCGTCTAACGCAACAATCAACACCATCATTTAATGTTAATTATCTATTATTTATCTATCATTCTGTTTGAAGGACTTTAGTCTAACTATATATATATATATATATATATATATATATATATATATATATATATATATATATATATATGTTGTCAATAAAGTCACTATACAGAAAAAAGAAAAGAATTGAAGCAAGTGACTTGCAGTTCGAACAGTATCGGTAATTAATTTATTATTGTTTAGCATAACATTGTATTGTTATTAACCAGAATTAATCAGAGCCATTTTAATAATAAATTTCTGGGCTGTTAATTAATTGCTTTGTCTTAATTGTGTACTAATTGTCCATGAATATCAGAAATAAAACAGAAATGCGCCTCGTGGTTCACAAATATATTAGCTGACTGGTTGATTTTGTTTAGCAGTATATTGATTTTCTAAGCCTAGCTTAGAAGCAGCACAAGGCCGAAAGTATGGAACACCCAGTGAAGATCGAAATCACTATTCAGTCGTACCTTGTTTTAGCGAGACAACCTTACTAACCATTAACCCACAACCTCTATGGATTATTTAATGCCGAAATCTAAATATTTTGAACTGAACTGTATACCTTCAACTACAAATAAAATATGTTGTTGGTAATTCGGCTTTAAAAAATGTATTGTTGATAATTTTATATGTATGGTTGGTAATTTTTCTTATATAATCTCATATAATTTATTATCTACTTTTCAGTCTGTTCATTATATCTATCTGTTATCTATCTATCATTCTGTTTGAGAGACCTTATTCTACAAACATATATATATATATATATATATATATATATATATATATATATATATATATATATATATATATTAGGCTATTGCAACAAAAACGTAATAATCGCTACACAGATGCAGTCGTATTTCAATACCTAACGTCTCCTCAGGCGATTGTAAATTACTGGCGAGTGAAAGATTAATTTAGTTTCAGAAGCAAAATACATCCTCATTTTTTGAAAAAAAATATAAAGCTTGAGAGCTTTACTCTGATCAATCAATCGGATATGACCTACGTTAAATTCAAACTAAGCGGAAAAGAAAAAAATTAGAAATTATTATCTTCGAAATGTCTCTTAGAGCCAAGATTTGACATGTAACACCAGCCAGACATTAACTTAAAGACTGATACAAATGGTTACAATAAATGTATATATGCCAGACAGTCAACCTTCATAAGAAATAGAAGCGTGGGTGGGAGTAGGGCTGTAATTTAACCGAATACCCAACTAGTGAACTTCCTATATAAAATGTATTTTGTTGTTGATAAGAGGCCTCTTTAAGAAACTAGTAAATAAACTAAACATTATTATTTGGTAAAATAAATATTATCCATATAAGTTGTTAATGATATCGACCAATCAATGTAGAATGTCAAAAATACTAACTAAATACCAAATCATCCGTATAAGATGTTAATAATACTACCAGGAGATTAATACAGAACTAAATTAAACCAAAATGAATCATACAAATAGAAAGATATGCTATATGTGCTGCAACACAGTTCAACTAAAGTCTAAGAGAAACATTGTCAAATTCCAAAGTTTAACTGAATTGTAAGGTAATAGGTAGACTGTTTTTACAATTTACCGTTAATTTGGATCATTGATTTAATAAAGAATTAATATCAAAGAACCAGATAATTTCCAATTTTTCATGGAAACACAAAAAAGAGGATTCATATAAGGATGTACATGTCTTTGCCAATTTTAAAATTTTCCATTCCACCATAGGACTTATATTATTAGACGTATAGTCATGTGTTGAAACATGACTGAAAATGTATAGCGTTTCTTACATGTTTTTTTTTTGTTATATCCTAAAATAAATAATATTGCTATACTATTTATTGAGCCCTCTTTTAAATTAAATGTTATGAACCTTGAAAGTGTACTCTATACGTTCTCATCGTACACACACACACATATATATATATATATATATATATATATATATATATATATATATATATATATATATATATATGCATAAAGAAGTATATTTTGAAGGTGTGCTATATTCATGGGATAAAGTGCTCAATATCAGAGATAGCGCGTATGTAAATATAAATATAAAAATATGGCCTGACGATTGCGTCTAGCATAAAACAGCCTGTCGCCTCTGAGTGTTGACTTAAATGTTCACGTTTATATATATATATATATATATATATATATATATATATATATATAATACAAGCAAAACAATATTCATCTGTTACAGACTTCCCGCGACTTAAAGGCGGGTAAATGTAATTAAAAACAAAAAAAGAGCATTTACTTAACTAAATTGTATCTAAAAAATTAACGTATGAACAGAAAATATATTTAAAAAATATTAAATATTTGTCGGACTTAATCCATTTCATAATATGTTGCCATTGTTTACGTTAAGATATATTTCGTGAGCAGATATGATCGATCGAGAAAAATCGTCTAAGATTTGTTGTTTAAAAAATTATTTGGACTTTACTAACCAGACGCTTCTCTATAGCTAAGTGGTATAAAACGTCAGATCAATTTCCGTATCGAGTACAGGTTTGACTCCTGTTGGAGAACGCATATATATATATATATATATATATATATATATATATATATATATATATATATATGGCATTAAAGGCAAGAAATTTTTTACTATAGGCCATGATAAATTTTAAAACAAAAACACGAACACAATTCAACCGGTTTCGTCCCCTCACGTCAGAACTGTAAACGGGGAAACAAATTATGAGAAGAAAGTCTGTCGTTGATGGCGTGAATGAATGGACAGGAAAAAATATAATAAAAGTTATAACACCAAAGATGCTAGAGACACAGCACCGCAAGCCCAAGCAAACAGTCTCTTTGTTTACAAAGAGCGGGTCGCCTGGACCTGATGAACAGCGTCTCCAACACCTACAATGTTTCTTTGAATTTCAGTGTCGCATTTTCCGTCCTCTGTTAAAACACTTCTCCGATATTTAAATTGTTGTACTTGGTTGATTTTGGTATCTTCGATTCGTAATTTACAATTTTGGGTTCATACTTTTTCTAACTACCATGCATTCTGTCTTCTTGCAGTTGATGTTTAGTCCTTCCTTCTCGCTTTCCTTCACTACCTTCTATAGGATCTCTTGTAGTTTTCTTTCCGTGTCTGTTATTAACACTGATGTGTGTGGGAGAAAACATAACTCCGAGAACAAAATAGAACGGTCCGTGCGTTGACTGTGCGACTTGCGAACTATCCAACATACAACGACCAATTGCGTATGTATGCATGCAACGCCACGTGGATGCGCATATACTACCAATCCCACACTGTTCATATATGTTTATGTTTGTGTAAGCCGCAATGCGTGAATGTATATGAATGTATGTCTACGTACGTATGAGTGGCGTTCCGACAACAATTTTTCCTCCCACTACCATAAAATAGCGATATACGCAACCATAAATACATACAACATTTTAAAATTAATCAGTTTGTCTGACGATCGCAAAGAGCGTGAAACCCAAGGTCACAAACTCACATCATATATATATATATATATATATATATATATATATATATATATATATATATATATATTTCAATTAAAAGGTGCAATTATAATTTATAATTTCATGAATCATTCATACAAAAACAAATATAGAGCTTAATGATTTAAATGGCGAGAATACATCTGCGAAGATGTATTCTCGCCATTTAAATCATTAACCTCTATGATTCATGAATTTATATATATATATATATATATGTGTGTGTGTGTGTGTGTGTGTGTGTGTGTGTATAAAAAAAAAAGAAAGAAAGAAAAAATTAATGGAATTTTTAACCCTACATATTTTTATTACTTTAAACGTTATTATTAGTGGATACCCATATTTGTGTAGACACCACCCCGTTTATTTTAAACAGTATTTATTTCGTCTACCGGAAAACTTAATAAAGAAAATATGCCCTCCGGTAGGATTCGATCGTGCGTGTGCGTTACTGGCATGTTTGCTTTACCAAGACGAAACGCGCCATTTTCAGTTTATGCGGTACAGCTTATATATAACTGAGTACAATATTCACTTTTGTTTCTAAGCTGTGATTTTGGCAAAAATAATCTCTCACCATCGTGTAAAAATCTATATTTTGCCTCAATACTGACTTTCATAAAGCTGGACACATTTCTGATTCTTGTTGACGGACATACCCACCCGAGGGAAATACAAATAAATAACTAAATTTACCCAAATTTCTCTTATTTTGATTCTCCTCTTCGACTGCTAGTAAGATTAAATTTGTGGCTTGCCCGTAAAAATACGCAATACGATTGTCTTCTTGAAATTATTGTATTTTATTTTTATCAGCCTTTACATACACTGGCAAAGCTTTGTACAATGAGTCTTTTATCAACTTTACGACCGACGCCTTTGATTTTTTTTTTTTTTTTTTTTTTTTATCTGAGACTAATTTCTGTCTGTATTTCTGGGATGAGGATTTATCATTAAGAAATGAGTGCTGAATAGTTATGTAATATCTATCCTCCTGTATGGCAGTAAATGTTACAAAATTTTCGCACGGATAATAGGTGTAGATAGGTTCGCCTATCGTCGTACAAGTTTATTCTTCGTTTCCTATTTAAGATTGTGTTTACTTCTGAAGTCTGCTTCAGCTCTATACTCCTAACGTTTTTTTCTTTCCTACGCTAATATTAGGTTGGTGCAAAAATAATGTCGTTTTCTCACATACTAGCATATGTGAGAAAACGACATTATTTTTGCACCAACCTAATATAAGTCCACACAGTAACCCCCTACCTTGAATGGCTCCTGGTCCTTGTGTCAAGTGAACATTATTAAAGACAAATGAAGAGAAAACTTGAGTTACGGTAAAAACACAAAAAGGCGTAGGCAACGAATAGGAGACGTCCAACTCAAACAGATACAGTAATTTAACTCCTTTTGCTGTTTGGTTGTTTTTGTTTAGCGGCAGATCAAGACCTCTATGTGTTATTTGATGAGGAAATCTAAATATTTTGAACACAATTCCATGGTATCAACTAAATATATTTTGAACGCAACTACAGATAAAATGTATTGTTGGTCATTCTGCCATTGTTGGTCATTCTACTATAAACTATTAGGTTGGTGCAAAAAAAATAATGACGTAATGATGTCGTTTTTTGACGTTAAAAAATACGTCAAAAAACGACATTATTACGTCATTATTTTTGCACCAACCTAATATATTGCTGGTCATTTTGCATTAAAAATATATTGCTGGTAATTTTACTAAAATATGTATTGTTGATAATTTTTTAATATAAGAATATATTGCTGGTATTTTTACTATAAACATGTATTTTTATACTTTCATAGTTTTGTTTGTGTGTTCACTATTTGCCCATAGTTGGGACATTAACAAGCGCTTTCTCCCCGGGTCAGGGTGAACCTGGGAACAGCAGCAATTAAGAGGTGGTTCCATGCTCCTTGAAGACTCCAGTTACTGATTAGGCACCTTGCTGCCGGATGTTGTTTATCGTTATACTCAGGATTGAACTCCCTTGGTAGTGTAAAAAAGACAGAAATCCAGAGGTGTACTGAAATAGTGAAAGATGCCTTCTGAAAGCTAAACAATGTATTAAGAAATTGGAAGATTTCGTTAGAAACAATGAAAAGTGTGAGAATGTTCTGTGTCATATAGATCATCCTATATGACAGTGAATACTGGGAAAATTCGAAGTGACTCAGGTGTAGTTCTCCAGAGAATTATATGAACTATATAACCAACGAGAAACTTTCAATAGAAAAAGTAACTACAATAAGAGTGATACGATCAGAAAGAGACAGTTGAAATTTACATACATATATATATATATATATATATATATATATATATATATATATATATATATATATATATATATATATATATATATAAGTAAACCTAAAGAGCCAGACAAACCTACCTAGGTTTCACCTACGTGGATCGATCCGCGTAGGGGAAACCTAAGTTGGTTTGTCTGGCTCTTTAAGTTTACTTATTTTGCTCTACGTAGCATATAGAGCATTTTGTTTAGTTGTTTTACTTTACTCATGTCGGAGGTTTTTTCTTTAGACTCTGAACTTAGATTCTAGATGATTATTTTCGCCAGAAGTATATGTTCTTAGTTCTTTTTTTTTTACCCTTTTTTCTCCCTTGGGTATTAGTTTCTTCATTTACACGCTAAAACACCTAAGGTTTTGCCGGATCAGTATAGCTGCTCACATTTATAAGTTTAGTAGTCTTTTATATATATATATATATATATATATATATATATAATTGAGGATGAAAAATGATAATCTTGTACACCATTATATATATATATATATATATATATATATATATATATATATATATATATATATATATATATATAATCTAAATGAAATAATAATAATAAAAATGAAAGAATATTAATCTTCAACCCAGTGTGTCTGAAGATTTTAATTTTTTTTATATTTTTTATTGTTCAAAATACATATATATATATATATATATAGAGAGAGAGAGAGAGAGAGAGAGAGATTACGGAAAAGCGGCTTAGAGAATTTGACACTCACAGGACATATAGAGGACATACAGAGTAGCAGAGGAAACAACCAGTAACCTAAGGAGATTGTGTAAATGTATGACAGAACAGTGACTGAGAGGGATAGTTAGGAGATAAACATTACTTAGTAATACAAAGAATAGAAAGTTATGGAGAATCATGATCGCCCGTTATGAAGGGGCACTGTACAGAAGAATCAGTCAGCGGCAGGCGCTAAAAAGAGGGAAGTATTCACTAAAGTTGCCATACTCTGGCGCAAGAATAAAACTAATTAGCAGTGGTGTACAAGGTTATCCTATTTTCATCCTCAATCAATTCAGTTCACCCCAAGTAAGGCAATAATGTTACTAAGATGCAAGGGGCTACTGGGAGTGGAAGAGAACAAAAAATATATAGAAGGCACCCAATCCTAAACAGAAAACAAGGGATAAACCTCTACTCCTGTTCAAAAGACCAGGGAGCACTGTGAAGCGTACGATAGGAGAAACTGTCTACTAGCTTGTTAACCACCACGCTACACTAGGTATCTCACTAAACTGATATTTACTTAATTTTGCTTGTGATAAGAATGCAATAGTTGACCAACTATTTTCAACAGAACTCATTGGCAACGGCTTGCAACAGGAGCTCGTTAATCATCATTCTGAACCTGAGATTCCCAAAGTGAGGCTGTATCGTCTTCTGGGGTCGCTGGAAAGATCCAGACACTTGTAAGAGTGGCATTAAAACCAAATAATTTATTATTTATTTTTACTGAATCTACAGGTCAAAATCGAAGTCAGCTACACTTAACCCTTTGATCTCTGCGTTCCTGGACAATTTTAACCCTTCTGCCTGAGCTCCTGAGTCAAAATTTGCAAATAATTGGTTATGTAATGTTTCACAGTTGATATAAAAATAGTTGCAAGAGTTTACCGACCGTTCAACCGGTAGCTGAGCATTAAGTCATTTTTCTCTACCACCAGTAATCAGCACTCAAAGAGTTAAGGAACACGCAAGATTTCCATAGAATCAAGTTAATATAGGAATTATACAGAACACACGGTTTGGTTTTATTTTGCAGTCCGAACATTTGCTTGTGTCATGCTGACGGTATCTAGGCAGGATGCGCCATACACTAAACAAATTGGACAACCGACATTTGCATGGATTCAATGCCCTTGGGTAGTAGGTGAAGCGATATAACCAAGGATGAAGAAAAGCCGAAATGCACGCCTCTTCAAAGTGTTAGCTTAGCTATGATTTTGGGTTTGTGGTATATCTAATGCCAAGAAACACGTGTACATTTTTTTAATCGAGTTTGTTCAAAGTCAAGCAGTAAAGCCACTGAGACACAAGGGGTTACTGGGTATGGAAAAGTTAGAAACAGAAGCCTTACTAAGGAGATAGAACAAAAGAAGAGTAATCAGGAGGACAGAAGATAGCGATTGACATTGCATTTAATTTTTTACAGATTAAAGTTGGTTGGAAAGCATGGAACCGGAAGAGAGTTCCACAAGGGAGAAATGCGAGAAAAGAAACTCTTGTCATAGAATTTACGGTTCTATCTAGCCAACAACTGTAAATGTATGATATCTCGTCGTCAGTCTGATACTGCGCTTAAATTCAAATAGTCTAGGCACCATAGCAAATAGTGATATTTATTCTGATTATATGCAGAAATATGGCACAAGGCCAAAATGAGGAATAGGGAAAAGGATGGTTTTCTTCTATCATAATGTTTAACTTAGCTAGCCACAAATACTGACCCAAACATACAACAATATTCCTAACACCAAAGCAACGGATTCTTATTTACCTTTCTTACGACATCCACCATAATACCTCATTGTCTCTATGAAAGTCCTAACTAGTTCCCATATGTACAATTCAGTGTCTGTGTCGGGGGTGGGGGAGGAATAAAACAAAAATAACATAGCGAAGAGTTAATCCGAACAATTACCATGAAAGTATTTATAGAAAAGTCACATATATGGGTCTGTGTAGGCTGATATGAATGTGGTCTAGAAGCTAAGAGGTAGGGAGTTAGAAAAAGTTAGTGACTACTGCACTCAATATTTCTTGAATCCAGTATATATTCATACGAAAAGCTTATCTCAATTACAAATGCTATGTAGTATAATTTTTGCGTTAAAAAATAAAAATAAGAGCATCATGTGCCTGTCCCATTTGTTTTTACGGTTAGTCATGCGGCCTATCAAGGCTATCGGGTAAACATTATCAATATTGAGAGAATATGAAAGTGGATAAACTCTAAAAGCATCGAGAGAAAGAAAGAAAAAAAATGAGAAAACGACGGGATAGTACTATTACGCTGTTACATATATACGTTCTTTTTTCTGATCTTCTGCAAATGATCTCGAAGAATATAATCTTTCGAAGCATGTTTTTGCTTCTTAGTAACTCTGGTCATTCCATGAAACTGTTGTCTAATTTTATTGAAATTTTATTTTAGATTCGGCATCTATTTGAAATGGAATGCTAAGTAAACAAGATTGAGCATGTTCGACATCTCTTTGCTTTTAATCAAGGTCACAAAAGCTGCTCGAGACATTTTCGCTGTATACGGAGATGACTTGATTACCTAGAGAATGGCACATATATTTTCCGTTTCCATAAAGGGAAATTCGAACTCACAAACTCTCCGCATTCTGATCAACCTGTTCAGTTTGATGAGAACCAATTGTACGCGCTTATTTAAAAAAAAAAAAAAAAAAAAAAGAAAATAACCGCACCAGACTAGGGAATTGAATCTTAAGATGGCAAACTCTCATGTTTTCCGTCGTCATCTTCACTCAGTGGGTAAGATCCAGAAACTTGGGGTACGGGTTTTACACTCATTGATCAAGAGAAACTAACTGCATCGCGCTTCCATTGTCGTCAGTTTACTCGCTCGACACCGGGCTATTCGTGAATACAACGAATTATCCTGAATTAGCCCCTTCATAGCACATTTTTCGGTCGCTTTCTAACAATTTGAGGGGTGTTTCTTTCAACAATAATGTGGAACTTAAAACGTAGCTTGATAAATTTTTCTAAAACGTGGCTTGATCATTTTTTCTAATCAGCACCTAGCGATTTTTGTCATCGAGGCATTAAATAGTTATGAGGGGGAATATATAGACTATTTACATTATTCGGACTATTGTCCTCATCTTTGTCGCCATATTTATTTATTTGAATATGGCGACAAAGATGAGAACAATAGTCCGAATAATGTAATAAGTGTACATAATACCTAATCTCAGAAATATAGACAGATACTGAGGGGAAATATATTGTTGAATTATTCACCAGAACAATTGATAAATAATAAGTATTAAAATAAATTATAAACAAAGAACGAATTTATGTAATAACCTAATCAAAGAATTAGGCGCTTCGATGAGTGGTAAGGATTAGTGTAACTAGTTTGGTTGGTTATTAGTTGCTTCATATAAAATTCGACATTAAATAAACCACTAAATAAACTGAATTGACATGTCATAAATCAATTGAATCAGTAAAAGAACAGATTTCTGCGCTGCCAAGATATGAAAAGATAAATTACATCCGTTCAAATGAACTACATAATAAATACGTTAAAACAAAGTATTTTAACGTGTGACTTCAGACGCCCACCTTTGTATAAATACAATAAAACAGTTGTTTATGTCCTCCTTGATGTTTTGGGTAGTAATGCTAGTCATGGACCGTCGAAGAGCGTTTTATTCTTCCCGTGATATGTAACTAACAAAAATAAAAAGACGCCGCAACAAAAGGAACTGATTTATACTTGGCTGAATTGACCAAGATCCAAGAGATAGACACAGAACCTGGAAATATGAAAATAGTCAAAAGATAGGTTTTTCAGAAATGGTTGAACAGGATATTTAAACATATGACAGTGAGATACTGAGATATATATATATATATATATATATATATATATATATATATATATATATATATATATTTGTGTGTGTGTGTGTGTTAGCTGCAAAACATTGTTTAGACACGTATCGTTAAATACCCAGGGAATTTTTATTTTAATCATCTTTTTTTCGGATTTTCATTTGTCGTGCAATCTTTCATGTGTTAGGGTCCAGTTGATAGAAGATAATTCCCAAATTTGGCTTCAAAGCGCTTACAATCATCTTTGATTACCATCAGGGAGTGACATTTTCTTTATTTTTGTGTGTTAAATTGTCTGCTTTTATTAAATTGGGTGCGAAAATTATTGTTTCAAACAGTTTTATTATTGGGTAGAGAGTGAGTTTAGGCACGGGGATCACATGTTTGAATGAAGATGTGCTGCCTATATATATATATATATATATATATATATATATATATATATATATATATATATATATATATATATATAGTCTTGGGTTGACTGAGTTCACTAAAAATGGCCTCTCAACGTGGTTGCAAAGGTGTAACTGCTTACACTATATGAATATATTGATTTTTCTCTCTTTTGATTCACGCTGCGCTAAGAACAGAGAATAGCTTCTTTAATTATTGAAGTATTTAGTATCGACATTAAAATCTAAAGTTATTAATTTTGATAAACTCTCTTTATGACGTGATGCTCGCTTGTCAACAGGGACGGCCTCGATTACTGATGCGAAATGTGAAACAGAAATTAGAAGATAATTACAGGCGACCGACTTTCGAACTGCAGTGACGTACATGGTTAATGTTTAGCGATTGAATTTTCAGGCCACCTTTCATTCTAGGTTTCATCGAGGATCTGAATTAGTTTTACGAGACTCTTCCAGAGGGGAACAAAATATATTAAAACGTTATTCGCTGCAGACACTGGGGACGTCTTATTATCACAGTTAAAAGTATATAGGAAATGCAGCAGTAGAGTGTAATATCATTATTGCTACATCTGATAAGAATGCGGGACTAAATTTTTTTATACTCTTTATTCACTTCTGGACACCGTCATATTAATTTCGATCGGATCAACGGTATGTGTTTTCGGGTCTGCGAACGTTCGATCTTCTTCTTTCGGGGGCGTGACGGATTCTATTTTTCACCTCGTAAGTCAGGCGTTTATATAAATTCCTGTTATCCGGTTGTCTTCTGTCTGCATATATTAAGTTCAGCAGATTTCACTTGCTTGTCAATATTGGTGCACCTACTGACATCCTTTGAGACCTAGTGTTACGCTTGGTAGCTTTGAAGTGGCTTCTTGGTCAAACTTCAAGATTCCTAAATCTTTTGAGGTTCTGATGTGACAGCAAATGGAGAATTTACTTCAGTATCTCTCGGGGTGAACCCCGCACGTATTGCGGTCATCATAGATCAATTCCTGATGAACATTAAATTCGATAAAGACTTTTGCTATTAGGTTGGTGCAAAAATAATGACGTAATAATGTCGTTTTTTGGCGTATTTTTTAACGTCAAAAAACGACATTATTACGTCATTATTTTTACACCAACCTAATATTTATTGCTACTTATTACAAAAGTAAAAATGCCTACTGAATGCTCTGTACTGTAGATGGAATATTACATAGAATAAGATTTTTCTTTTACGTAAAATGTTCTTCCATGGCTCTACACATCATCCAATCTTTTGTAATTCACCTCATTTTTTTTATTCACATCATACAATTCATTCACCATGACAATTTTAACAGTAGCCCTCTACCTCGACTGACTCTTGAGGCCTTTATTGGTGAACTTTAATAAAATGCTTGTCCTTTTGTTATCCTTCCCAGTTTGTTTTACTGTTGTGGATTCCGAGATGAATTCGGTCTCCAAGGAATGACAAACGCAATAATTAAATATAAGAAATAAAATGTATTTACACAATCATACAAAGAGTAATACTGTTAGTAAGTCCAGGAACGTGGTTAGTAGCAAATACAGAGATATATATACAGTCTCGAAGTAGGACTTCCTTAGAGTCTACGTGCTTGTAACTGACTTCTACATGAGGTTACCTCACACTATCTCCGTTCGTATATTCTCTGACTTTCACTATATCGTCTCACTATCCGACTACCGACTACCGACTGTCACACTGGGTACTTAACGGCAGCAGTCCAGGTACACTTGGTAGAGTCCACTTATATGAAAAAGGGGTGGGCCCCATAACATTTACTATCATCCCTTTATACAAACTCGATGTTTCTCTCTTCTTACCTTAAATATGTTCTGTGAGTGCCAAAATCTGCAAACTCTCTTCCTTCGATATTTCTTCTTGGAATCTCAATTGTTTCCTTCTGATTCTAAGTATAAGAAATATGAGATCACGCGAGATTTGCGATATAACCCTTGACAACCGCTACAGTGTGACTATGTATGGAGAACAAGTAACGAATTCCATGATTTCCAGTACTGAGCTTATCTTACAACGGACAAGTCTTTATCTCAACCTAATGCCAGATATTTCGAAAAAATTCGAGAATACAAACATAATTTTTGCTTCAAGGAATTACATTGTAGCATTCAAAAGTATAAATAGAAAAAAACTAAAAACCGACGACGTGGATGTAATATCCAACACAAATATATGAAGATATGTTACTATTGCCAATAACAGCATAAAATATGTTAATAGCACACTGTCCATCGTCACAAACGTATTGCTAATCTATAACAAATGTTTAAATGATCTATATTCCATTAGAACACACACCTGATAGGATACTTCCACGATCACTAAATTCTTAACTACTTCAGACCAACCGTTATATATGCTACATATGTATTTGCTTCCTCTTCTTACATTCATGCAACAACCTCCGTTACTTTCTAACTTGAGTGGCTCTTGAGCTTTGCATTGAGTGAAAATTTGATAAAAGAAAAAAATGTCTCGAAAGAAAAACTGCAAGATCTCCTAGGAAGGTAGCAAATAAAAGCGATAAAAAATGTGCTGACTATTAAGTCTAAGAGAACAAAATTGATGGTCCTCACCAAGATAAACATAAAAAGGGTAAGCTACGAGGTTCCGAAATTTAACTCTATGGATAGTGTAAAAAAATTCTACAGGAAAAAAGCCAGAAATCCAAAGGTCTACTGAAATAGCAAAAGATGCTTTCCAAAAGCTAAACAATGTATTAAGAAATTGGAAGATTTCATTACAAACAAAGAAAAGTGGCGGTGAATGCAGTATCCTCCTATATAACAGTGAATACTGGAAAAATTCGACCCGACAAAAGTCTGGTTCTACAGAAAATGATATACAATCAACGAGGAAGTTTCAAAGAAAACTGATCCAATCAGAAAGAGACAGTTGAAATATCTGGGATACATAACGAAAGAAAGCTTGAAGAATTTAACACTCACAGGACATATTGAAAGCAAGAGGAACGGAAGAAAACAACGCATAATCTACCCAGATATGTTGAGTAAATAGATGTCGAAACAAGGTTCAGGAGAGATAAAAAACAAAAGTTATTGAGGGCTACAACAATTAGAAAAGTGTGGAGAACCATGATCAACAACGTCCTGAAGAACAACGGCACATGAAAGAAGAAGAAAATTATACATAAAGGTTTCTAATACGAGTTATTTTCTATTCAGTTTCTGACACAAATTGTTTATTGTAGTTTGCATTCATTATTTTTAGTAGAGACTAGCAGTAGAGCCCGGCGTTGCTCGGGGATGTAACAGTAAGAGATAGATCAAGTATCGACCATCATAAAGACTGAAAAATAAAATTGATAAAGATTATTGTTTAAGGTCATCGGACACGCATGTCTTAATTAATTTTTTGTTGTTGTTGTTTTGGGGTTTTTTTTACGAATTGGTCAAACTCAAACAAAAACATTGTTTTCAATCGTTATGAGTCTACCGATTGAATAGAATTTTATTATAAACAATTGTCTTGTAAATGGAATTTTTAAAGCATTCTGAATGTAAAAATAAAGAAAAAAAAAGTGTGCAAGGCAATAAGAAACACTACCTGCAAAAAAAAAGTGAAGTTTTGTTGAAATCGTTTGAAAAATGTAGGAAATCCGATCCCATATATAAACGAACACACACACACACACACGCAAACAACCTGGGTTTTATAAGTATAACTGGATATGAGTTGTCCCCCTTTCATTCTGCCGACAGAATCGTGTTTTATCGTGTTTTCAAATTGATTTCGTGCAAAAACAATTGTGTTTTTCCAATTTTTGGCGCTTTCAGAACCACCTCAAGATAATTTTACGTAGTCCTGTGAAGTTTTGTTGAAATAGGTTGAAAAATGTAGGAAATCCGATCCAATATACAAACGTACAGACACACACACACGCACACAATCTGCGTTTTATAAGTAAGATCTTTATGAAGTGCGAATAGTTCTTTTCCGTATTTTCAGTTTTCAAAATATATTATGAGTTTCTATGTACATTTGTTAGGAATTTTTGTATTTTAGTATAAAGTTTTATTTCCACTAAGAAGTTAAGGATATTGCTTGGTTTAATATTTTGAAAGGGTTCTTTTATATTGTTTGTGGAGAAATTGTTCTTTTGTATTGTTTGCGGAAATTGTGGAGAACCATGATCGTAAACATCCTGAAGGAGCAAGATACAGAGAAAAAAAGATTAGACATGATGGTTTCTAACGAGTTATTTTCTGTTCAATTTCTAATACAATTTGGTCAATATAGTTTGCATTGTTATTTTTAGTGGAGATCTTTATCAAAATGTCTTACGCTCAACTTCTTGAGAGCAACTCTCTGCGGCTTCTCGGTCTCACGTTGACTGCTGACCTGAGATGGAACAAATACATTGAGTCAATTGCTTCGTCCACCACAAGGAAAGTTGGCTCCCTGTTCCGCTCCAGGAAATCTTTCTCCCCGGAATCGATCCTTCAGATCTACAAATCAACATTTCGCCCTTGCATGGAGTATTACTGCCATATATGGTCTGGAGCCCCTTCTGTTTGCCTCGGGATTTTTAATAAGCTCCAGAGGCGGATATGCAATATAATTGGCCTTGTTCTGGCATCTCGTCTACAGTCATTCTCTCACAAACGCGCCGTCGCCTCTTCTGTCTTTTTTACAAATACTTTCATGGCATTTGCTCCAAGGAGCTGCATTCGCTGGTTCCCAGACTTCCCTATTCCAGTTTCCCTGAGAGCAATAATCTCCAACTATTTAAATGTAATGTCAATCGACATCTCCAGTTGCCTTGATCTATCCACTATCCTTCTGCTCATCCTTTCCTCTATCACTCCTATCTGATCTTGCTCCAAATCTTCTGTAACCCCTTGCGTCCTAGTGGCTTCCCGCCTTGCTTGGGGTGAAACGCTTTAAAAAAAAATAAGTATGAACGGTTCTTTTCTTTTTTTTTTCAGATTTTAGAATATCTTAAGAGTTTTTAAGTAGTTTTTTGGGGAATTTTTATATTTTGGTATAAAGTTTTATTTCTAATAAGAAGTTAAGGATATTGCTTGGTTTAATATTTTGAAAAAGTTCTTTTGTATTTTTTGCTTGATCATATTTGGTTTAGGTCTCACTGAGATGATGGCAGCCTATGAGTATATATTCCACTGTTAGAAATACTTGGCATCTGTTGCATGATGAGGGAAACAGCGAGTAATCTAACTAACGTGTGAATGGTTGGCCGAGAGGACAAAGAGGATGAAAAATAGTCGAACGTTGCTTAGCGCTACAAGGGATCAGAAATTGTGGAGAGCTATATTTTCCCTTAAGGATACGGTAAATAAAAGAAGAATGCTATTTCCAACGATGTAGAATTGGTACTAACTCAACCATTGGAGACCAGGATTCGCCAATAAAAGAATTGGCAACATGATATTTAACAATATAACAATTTCTTCTTTGATTTTCTAGTCTCTGTGGAAACGGTGTTATTTAAATGGTTCATTGAAGCTCAAGACTCAAGATAGTTTGGAATTAAATAACCGCGCTGTACTGTCTGACTCAAAGAAACAAGATCGAAATTGGTCGGTATGTTGAGGGACTGTTTTCTCTTAATAATGTCTCCAAGTTTACAACTCGCGCTCTTCTTTGTAAATATCTTTTTCAAATAAATCTTCTGTACGCATTGGCTGCTTAAACTTTGCACATGAATGAGGTAAAACACGTCGAAGGAACTTTATTACTCATAACGCCACACACTGCGACAAAAGAGTCGAGTTTTTTATCCGACAAAAGAGTCGACTATTTTATCACTCGAGTACTTTTGATGTGGGTTCAAATTTTTCAATATTTGTGAAGCTCGTATTTTAATTATTATCGTTTTTCCCTAGCTATCTGCTATTTTTATGCAACATTAACTACGACTGTCTCTTTATAAAGGCTGTTAATTTATCTGTTGTAATGTATCGTCATTCTATCTCTCTATCTATCGTGTCATACACAAAGGCATAATATACATTGGGAATAGGGTAGTTCTGATATGTTGTTTTCATTGGTCGGGTAAATATCACGTGTTCATTTTTTTGCGTTAGTATATAGATGCATTAATTCACGTAGACGTTCTGAGTTTATACGTAGCATTTAGCCGATCGATGTAGCCTATTCTAATGCGGGTTTTTCGTGGTGTTTGTGTTCTTTTACGCATGTTAAGAATTTTTTGTGTCAAATAGAATTAACACACACATGCACACACACACATACATACAAACACACATAAATACATACATACATACATACATACATACATACATACATACATGTAAATGATTGAGGTGTCTTACATGCTATCAAATAAAATAAATACATACATACATACATACATGATACCCTTCATATCATTTTCGATGGCTTCCATCTCCTTTCAGCATCTATGCTCCCTAAGATGACTCTTGTTATTAGCATTTGATTTCATAGGTATCATAGATATATGACAGATAAAATCCGTATCCTTGATGGACTAAATGGACTCGTCCTGTTACTATATTATGCCTCTCAAGAGAGCTTTCTATGGTTGACGAGTTGACTGCGGTTGACTTCTGTCGAACTCTCTGCTTTGGCAGAGAGGAACCCGGACAAAGCTTTGCCGAAGGGCAAAGTTACGTTCGGGGAGGTAGACAGGCCCTGAACCCGTCTAGGCGGGTTCAAAGGGTATATTTTTTTGGCCGAGCCTACGGGCTCGGAGAAACCCACATTAAACCCGGCCTTGTGCCATATACATTCCTCGTAGTGGGGTGATCGTTAAATATTGTTGACGAGTTGACTACTACTGTATTTTGCTGTCAGTCAGACGTGCAACACTTTTGTACTCGTTCTTTTTGTTTAATAATACGTTTCCACTAAATTGCTGAGTTCGAGTTTTCTTTCGGACCTATTCTGGGCCCACAACATTGATTGAGTTGATTGGATTTGCACGGGCTACAGATCACTTGTGCAGCGCCATGTACCCTTTTAGTCTAGATGATGATCTGTAAGCCATGTTGCAAATAACACAAGTATTTTTGACAAGACAAAGAGGCAGTTTGCTTTATTCTGGTTGTTATGATGACTGTGGTAATATAATAAGCACGTCCCATCTCCCCTCTTGCTTATAACCATCCATCACAATAAAATAAACGTTTTTCAGCTTAGTACTGAAAAACGTCTATTTTATAAAGTTTTTTTTTATTTTATAAACAGAATGAATCAAATAAGGCTTTATAAGTTTCTACTTTGAGTTGTTACTATTAGGTTGGTGTAAAAATAATGACGTAATAATGTCGTTTTTTGACGTATTTTTTAACGTCAAAAAACGACATTATTACGTCATTATTTTTGCACCAACCTAATATATTATAATGACATTTCAGATGATTTACATAACCTGCTATCGACAACAGCAGGCGTTCACACGCATCACATTTCCAAGACTACATATTAGCTGGCAAATCAGTGTGAGTGCCTCTTCGAAGATCACGCCTGATCTGAGCATGCCAGAGATATTCATCCTCAAATTATTGCATCCCTCTCTTATAAAGTGCCTCCACTCTGTACGATTTAAAGTTATATTTACATACGTACAGTGATACATACATACTAACGCCACAAAAAAATGAACACCTGATATCTCCCTGACCAATGAAAAAAGATAAAATAGAATTCAATAAACCGGAACATCTCTGCACTGCGCATTAGCAAAATTTCCGATAAAAATGAATAAACAGTGAAACATCTAGAACTTATAAAGGTTTTTTCTTTTATTCTTTCTTATTTTATACAGAAACAAAATAAAAGAACATATCAAAAGAAAATAGCAAGCAATACAGGACACAATAACTTACTATAGGATATTCAACCTTACTATACTCAAAACATTACCGAGCGATAATCAACCAACTATAGGACAATGACTCCCAGGTTTCAGAAAATTAAAACGTGAGGAAATAGTTTTATCCAGACTCCGAAGAAGGCATACACTTCTAACATACTCACATTTACTACAAAATGAAACTTTCCCATCATGCAGCAGTTGTCAAGTATCTCTCACAGTCGAACATATACTCATAAGTTGCCATCATCTCGGGGAAACTTAAACAAAAATCATGCAAACACTACAAAAGAACTCTTTGAATACACTAAACCAAACAATATCTTTAACTTCTTAATAGAAATAAAAACAAATCTTGTTTCTTTGAGTCAGACAGTACAGCGCGGTTATTTAATTCCAAACTATCTTGAGTCTTGAGCTTCAATGAACCATTTAAATAACACCGTTTCCACAGAGACTAGAAAATCAAAGAAGAAATTGTTATATTGTTAAATATCATGTTGCCAATTCTTTTATTGGCGAATTCTGGTATCCAATGGCTGAGTTAGTACCAATTCTACATCGTTGGAAATAACATTCTTCTTTTATTTACCGTATCCTTAAGGGAAAATATAGCTCTCCACAATTTCTGATCCCTTGTAGCGCTAAGCAACGTTCGACTATTTTTCATCCTCTTTGTCCTCTCGGCCAACCATTCACACGTTAGTTAGATTACTCGCTGTTTCCCTCATCATGCAACAGATGCCAAGTATTTCTCACAGTGGAATATATACTCATAGGCTGCCATCATCTCAGTGAGACCTAAACCAAATATGATCAAGCAAACAATACAAAAGAACTTTTTCAAAATATTAAACCAAGCAATATCCTTAACTTCTTATTAGAAATAAAACTTTATACCAAAATATAAAAATTCCCAACAAAACTACTTAAAAACTGTTAAGATTTTCTGAAGTCGGAAAAAAAAAGGAAAGAACCCTTCGTACTTGATAAAGATCACAACTAAAAATAACAATGCAAACTACAGTGCTGTTCGATAAAAGTGACTCACCTGATTCTTTTTACTAAATAATCTCTTCTCCGATGAAACGAAAGTTAAGCTAAATTCAAAGGATAAGCGATCTAAAATCCGAAGAAGAAGCTTTGAAAGCTCTTTGAATTTAGCAGTAAGTACTGTCAAGCATCCGTTCAGTATAATGTTCTGAGGATGCTTTTCTTTTCATGGAACTGGTTTCTTAAAACCTATTGAAAAGACCCTCAGGAGCGAGCAGTACAAGAGAATTTTAGAGTCTTGTCTGCTCCTTTCTGCTGAAAGGGTGAAAATCGATCCCACGAAGCTTATTTTTATGCAGGATAATGCTCCCTGTCACAAATCAAAATTGATGAAGTAATACTTTGATGAGAACGAGGTGAGTGTTATGACATGGCCGCCCCAATATCCTGACCTCAACCCCATAGTAAACTTATGGAGCATTATAAAGTACATGCTCTTGAGAAAGCAGTTGAGCAACAAAGATTTGATTGTGAATTTCATATCCGAATAGAATTCAATGCTTGGAGATTTGCCAGAACCTTTTCAGGTCAATGCCAAAAAGGGTTGAAAAGGTTATTCAAAATAAAGGAGGACCCATAGATTATTAAATATTTCGAACTATATTGCCTATTATAAATAAATTATACCTCTATTATTCTTTATTTAAAGCTGTTCGGTTATGTTTCTATTGATTACTAGTTGCAGGAAATAAGTGAGTCACTTTTTTTGCACAGAGTTTTTCCTTAAATCTCATTTATAGCCAAAATTATAGTTATCAATAGAATACCTTAGGGGGAGTAAACTTTTTTACTAGGTGGTCGGAAAGGGGTCTTTATATTAGTAAGATTAAAAATTAGTTTGACCCCGAAAAGAATAGGCGAAAAATCTTTTAAGTAAAAAAAATCAGGTGAGTCACTTTTATCGAACAGCACTGCATATTGACCAACTTGTATTATTAATAGAAACTGAACAGAAAATAACTCATTAGAAACCATCATGCCTAATCTTCTTTTCTATGTGCCTTGCTCCTTCAGGATGTTTACGATCATGGTTCTCCACAATTTCCTGACTTTTGTAGCTCTCAATAAATTTTATCTTTTTGTTATCGCTTCTAAATATTGTTCTGTAATCCATTTACTCAATCCTGCTAGTTAAGTTATGAGTTGCTTTTCCCTGTCCCTCTTGCCTTCAATCTGTCCTGTGAGTATTATATTTTCCAAGCCCTGTTTCCTCATTATGTACCCTAGAAAGTTCAACCGTATATTCCTGGTGTTAAATTAAGTGTTCTTTTTCTGTAAAATTTAATAACTGATTAAAAAAAAAAAAAAGAAATTTCGCCAACTTACCTGTACTCAAGACTACTCAATCAGTCAGGTAAGTGCCATACAAGATACACGCTTGAGCGATCCTGTCTCTCTTGATCCATGTCTAACTAGGCAGAATTTATTTCTACGATTGTTTGCCAACCAAGACTAAGAGCCACTCTGTACTGCTATTCAACCAGTAGCCGGTGGTAATAGAGATAGATTCATACCTTTCTCAAGAATATTTGCGGGTAAATAATTATAATGAACGCGACTGGAATTCGAAATCGACTCTCCGCTTTCTCAATGCAACATACTGCACACCCAAAACTATTACTGATCAATACACAACATAACCACAATTCAAAACATTTATCTAGCCTTAAATTTCCCTATAGTGGTTGACTTACCGTTAAGCAGATACAAAATCAAACCATATTTAATAATTTTGTCAGATTTAATCCATATTTTTAATCCACGTATAAATACTTACACGCAGAAAGGTGCACGTAAATAAATATGAATGGATTTACGGGTAGCCACACACGGCTTCCAGAAACTAAGCAAAGTATCAAGATATAGGAAAATATCATCAGAAACAAAGAAAAGTTTAAGGAACTGCTGTATATCTAACCTCCAATATGGCAGTTAAAACAGGACAATTTTATCAAAGATGAAGACAGGAAGAGACGCCGGTGTGGTTCTACTCACGAATATTAAGGATACCATGGCGAGAAGATGAGGACATGAGTAACGAAAAAGTCTCAAGGAAAATATGGGCGAGAAGGAAAATTATACGTACCATCATAAGGAGAGTTGAAATTTATGGGAAACATAACGAGGAAAGACGACCTGGATAATTTAACACTCACGGGACATATTCAAGGCAAAAGAAGTGATTAAACAGCGAGTTATCCTACTTAACGCGTTTGTATGAATGGATGACAAAAGGGAGACAAAGAGGAATCGTCAAGAGTAAAAAAAAAATTACGGAGAATATTGTAGAAATCCATGATCGACCACCTTCTGAAAGGACTTGGCAAATAAAGAAGACAGAGAGACACACAGACATGCATATATATATATATATATATATATATATATATATATATATATATATATATATATATATTTAAATAAATTGTTGGAGGTACAGAACCGTAATATTGCAAGGAATAGATACAAATTATTTCTTAAAGGCATTATGAAAAATAAAAAGTAAGAGATGAAAAACACATACAGAACAGACCAACCGGTTTCGTTCCCAAGCTCATCAGGGTCGACTGGGAACAATTATTGCAATCAATATTGACTCACACAAACACCCTTCATACAATTAAAGCATTAAAAAATGAAATGATTAATGGTATAAGGGGGGAAAAAAATTCAAACCGCGCGAATATGCACAGCACAAAAAAAAAAAATTATTTCGGGGTAGTGTGAGGGGAATGTATGATACACACTAGAGTCTAATAACGTGAAGCTTACAAAGAGACGGCTCCCTGGACCGAATATACAGAGACTCAAGTGCTCGCAAATGAAATGGAGAGTGCGAACTGGACAGTACAGTAAACCAGTTCTGACTGAAATCCTTTGCACAATCCCTGCAATTTATCAAATGTTCTGTGATCGCTGACCCGGAAGTATTAACCAACTGGCTCTTACGGGCATCCGGATTAAGAACTCTGGGAACAATGGGACATGCTGCCTGATCCTACAATCTAAACGTTGGGAAGTCCTTCCTATGTAGTTGCTACCGCAACCACATTTAAAAGAATAAATCACGGAAGAAACATGATGGGGAGGAAGAGGATCCTTACGCATAGAGGGAAAGGCAGAACGAGTCGCAAAATGAATCCTAAGTTGAGCCGAAAAATAGCACAAATGGACAGCAGACAAGACCCGCCTGGCCAAAAGCTCGCCCCGCGAACCAATAAATGGAAGCCGCAAGTAAATAGGACATTTCTGAGCTAAATATTGTTTTTCCTTTGGAAAATTAAGAATCTTATCACGCATAACACTATGAAGAATATCACTAGGATATCCATTGTTTAATAGCGTGCAGCGGATAAAATCCAATTCTTCATCCAAATATTGTTGACTGTAGATCATCAAGGCCCTATGAGTTAAGGTCTTGATGAGATTAATTTTACGCTTTCTGGGACAAAATGAGTCCCAACGTGTATACAAACCAGAAAACGTTGGTTTGCGAAATACTGAAGTAAGGAATTGAGAAGGAGTCCGATGCACAAGGACATCAAGAAAAGAGAGACAAGAATTGGACTCCTTTTCGATGGTAAATTTTAAAGATGGATGAAGTTGGTTCATAACTGTGAGAAAGGAATCAGCTTCCACTTCACTATTAAAAAGACAAAATGTATCGTCCACATACCTACGGTACATAGACGGTGCATTGTCAAAAGTGAGGAGGGACGACTCATAAAAGCCCACAAAAATGTTAGCCAAAGTGGGACCCAAAGGACCCATATATATATATATATATATATATATATATATATATGCGTGTGTGTGTGTTTGTGTTAGGAAAATTAATGACAAAGTCTAATTTTTTGGTGTGATGCGATTCGTCCTTTAGCATGTCGTCGGACTAAAGTGATGCTTCAGTTAATGAAACTACACATGCGCACGAAGGTGAGAGAACGCTGAAATTTTAAATATATATATATATATTAATCTTTATCTGGTGCCACGACTGAAGAATAAATGTTTCTCGCACTGGAGTCATTAACTCCCACTGGATTACAAATTAAGCCGAATTAAAAACATTCAATAACAAGTACCTCGGAAAGCTAAAGAAGTAATCGAAAATTTGGTGACTTCCTAAACATCTACTGTACTCCGATATTCCAACAAAATAAAATACAGTGCTGTTCGATAAATGTCACTCACCTGACTTTTTTTACTAGAAAACTTATGGAGCATGTTGCTCAACTGCTTTCTCGAGAGCCTGTACTTTATAATGCTCCATAAGTTTTCTATGGGTTTGAGGTCAGGAGATTGGAGCGGCCATGTCATAACACTCACCTGCTTCTCGTCAAAGTATTCCTTCATCAATTTTGATTTGTGACAGCATTATCCTGCATAAAAATGAGCTTGGTGGGGTCGATTTGCAACCTTTCAGCAGAAGGGAGCAGACAAGACTCTAAAATTCTCTTGTACTGCTCACTCCTAGAGTTCTTTTCAATAGGTTTTAAGAAACCAGTTCCATGAAAAGAAAAGCATCCCCAGAACATTATACTGAACGGATGCTTGACAGTACTTACTGCTAAATTCAAAGGGCTTTCAAAGCTTCTTGTTCAGATTTTAGATCGCTTATCCTTTGAATTTAGCTCAACTTTCGTTTCATCGGAGAAGATAACATTTAGTAAAAAAAATTAGGTGAGTCACTTTTATCGAACAGCACTGTACATCAAATATATACAATGTAATATCTTGGCCATCTCTTTTTATGAAATATAAGAATTATATTCAGATATTAATTCTCTCTCTCTCTCTCTCTCTCTCTTTCTCTCTGTGTGTGTGTGTGTGTGTGTGTGTCAGACTAATAGCTAGATGCATATAATACAACTGAGAAAATACGTGAAAATGAGAATTTTACGCGTTTTTTTCAGGTTAGCAGGACTTCTGATAAAAAGGGCTCAGTAGATAATTAGTGCTATAATATACAATAAAGTAATAAAATTCTGGTAACTTGTCTGGTTGACCGACTCAAGAGTTTCGCGCCGAGACGCTCATCAGGGGTCAAATGTTTCATAAATCAAACATTTATCACAAACATTTATTAAACATCTGGCCCTGATGAGCGTTTCGATACGAGTCGGTTAACCAGATAAGTCACTTGAAATTTTCTTTTTATTGAATATATTTCATTTTCTTTCCCTTCAAATATACGCACATAATTACAAATCATGCTTAAACTTGCTTTCACTCTTTCTTTCCTTCACTTGCACACATATGCGTGCGCTGTGATAATAAAATTTAGAGTTACACACTATGATTCCTTTTACATATGTACATTAATCCATATAGAGACAATACTAACATAACCTTTATGTGAGAACAGCAGATAGATAGATAGATAGATAGATAGATAGATAGATAGATAGATAGATAACAATAGCAATATATATACATATATTGAGATTGTTTTTGGTGACTTATCAACCCTTTGTGGGTTGTTAAACGTTGAAACATATTTCACATCGTAAGAGATTGATTATAGTATCATATGTTCGCTAGCTGTCTCCCATCTAAGTACTGACTGTGATCGACGCTGCTTAATTTCTGTGATCGAACGAGAACCGGCGTTTTCAACGTCATATATATTGAATGAGGAAAAGCGAGTGCAAAAGGAAGAGGGAGATGAGTATACTAAAATAGAATGTATTGATAGAAAAGACTGAGTTAGATCCTAGCAGAGTGGAATGGATAGACACAAAGAGATCAGAAACGGGAAACAAAAGATATGGAACAGACACGGACAGATAGATAGATAGATAGATAGATAGATAGGAACAGACGGAGATAGATAGATAGATAGATAGATAGATAGATAGATAGATAGATAGATAGATAGATAGATAGATAGGAACAGACGGAGATAGATAGATAGATAGATAGATAGATAGATAGATAGATAGATAGATAGATAGATAGATAGATAGATAGATAGATAGATTCATTCGTGTAGACAAGTATATATGTTGTTTTCATCACCTTGGGACAGAAATACTGGCCAACAAAAAACTGATGAAAGGCCGTATCGTCTCTGTTCTCATTAAATTCAATTAACATTAACTAAACAATGACAAATAATAAATAATAGTTGTGGGTTCAATCCACGTTCTTTTAGCACATGATGATAAAAGGAACGCCTCCCTGCTGTTGGTCATGACGATGACAGCGACGCTGAGAGCTGCAAAACGAATTGATGAAATTCACAAGCTAATTACAGAAATATATAAGGAAAAGGAAGACATGATATTGATTTTTAGTTTCGGTAGCAATAGAACAGAAAATGACCAAACAGATTGGATTTTATAGAATGTGTGAGTGACTATGATATTGATAAATATTTCGAGCTCGTGTAAGGTGTTCATATCTAATTATCTATCAAATCTGTATCTATCCTGTTCTTTACTTGACTATCTTCATCAAATTTACCTTCGATCGATATCTGTTTATCCGTCTTTTCCACACCTGATATTTACTAATATTAAAGTAGAGAATGATTATAGGTAGATAGTGATGCGCCAGGAACAAAGAAAAACCTGCGTTCGAAATCCTGGCCTCTGTTCGAGTTCTTTGGTGCGTTAGCGACCCAACCATGACAACCGGCTTCGAATCTCATACTCTCAGAGTCGATTTGTCAAGGAGATGAATTCTTGACAATATCGAACTGTTGGGGCGATCTCGGCGTGCATTATTATCAGAAAGTGTCTGAAAATCATACCACACCTTGAGTGGGAAATTGGATAAACAAAACTGTTCGGAAGCCGTCGATGGTTGTGTTAGCACAAAATAACAAGTCATTGTGACTGAGAGTTTGAGTGCACTGACCTTGTTTAACTACTGATCTCGTTATATTATGTCCACTCTCCCAGAAACAGTAACTAAGGTCCGCTCATCATAATTGCTGCAGAAAGTATAGGCTGTCACTTTGGGTATTGAAGAAGCAGAAATATTCCGGAGCAGGCGTTTGCAACGGGGATTAGCTGTGTGAGAGATTGCTCATAAAATGTTTCTTCATTTTCTAACGATCCATAAACATTTAATTTGGTTCATGTTTGTAGAAGTCAAGTGACTTACCTGCCAACATGGCTGCCTCCTTCTATTTCCTTGTAAAAGCTGATTTTACCTTATTTTATAGGAGAGCGCCTAATACACCAGTTGGGTTGGTCCATTTTGCTAGAATGGACCTTCCCAATACATTTGCATGAGGGGTCTTTGTTCAGCTATATATTTCTCCATAAATGACTCAAGTCAGTTTTGGCTTTGGCTACATTTGCCTACTTGTGTGCTAAACCTCTGGCAAACTAGCTAATATTCAACAATGTTAAGATAAGCAAGATCTGTAGGTGTATTGCTGTGAAGTGAATTCGATGCGCACTTAGTGCCTGATTTTGGGGGCTTTGTACAGGACTATGATCAGCTTAGTCAGCTACTATTTCGTTCGCTTTTTAGTTTTAGTTGCTTTTTTTATACATCGATTCAAATCTACAGATATCCATCATACATATATATATATATATATATATATATATATATATAATAAAAAGGCTTAAACACTAATATTCCATGAAATATTAGTGTTTAAGCCTTTTTATTATATCCTTACTCTGTCCTGGACATTGAGTTCTACCTGGATTCTATCCTCTTGGAATTATTTTTTATACATATATATATATATATGTGTATGTATATATCTATATATATTTATATATTTTAGATATATGATTGCATATGTATGTGTATATTTACCACTAATATTTCATATATATATATATATATATATATATATATATATATATATATATATATATATATATATATATATTCAAAAGATTTTGAAACAGTCTGCGTCTCTCGTTTCGTGCGCATGTGTAGACGTGGCAACGTCATCAAAGACCAGTCCGATTAAATCCTAACGGATGAAAGACGTCACAAAAAGACCATTGCAGTTTGTCGTATTTTCTAAATATAAATACACACACACACACACGCACGTATATATATATATATATATATATATATATATATATATATATATATATATATATAATGCCCACACCGATAGTACGACTCTGAGTTCTATGCTTAATGCAATAATGATTACACCAAAGAAATATAGAGATGTATTTGTATATGAACACTTACACGTACATTTATTTATAATTCATATATATATATATATATATATATATATATATATATATATATATATATATATATATATATCATAACATGAGAACACATTGAAACAACCAGCCTAGATAGCAAAGTCCTGCAAAATAAAACAATGTACCTACGTGGCCAGAGTGCTAGCGACAGTCATGTTTCGGTTATAGAAGTGGTTTCGCTGATGGAAAAATGGATACAAGTTCGTTAAAATAAAAGTAGAGAGAACTAATTACTAATTTCATAAGCAAACAATTTGGGATGTGGAAGGAAGGAAGGAAGAAATTATCCGGTTCATAATATATATATATATATATATATATATATATATAAATTCATGAATCATTCATACAAAAAATAAATATAGAGGTTAATGATTTAAATGGCGAGAATACATCGTCGCAAACAATATAAATAAGATACATCAACCCCGAACCTGTATATGAATGATATGATCCCTGTTTAGAAATTCCAGTTGCATAAGATAAATTCTTGAATCATTCATATAAAAAACAAATATAGAGGTTAATGCAACTGGAATTTGCAAACAGGGATCATACCATTCATATACAGGTTCGGGGTTGATGTATTTTATTTATATTGTTTACGACGATGTATTCTCGGCATTTAAATCATTAACCTCTATATTTGTTTTTGTACGAATGATTCATGAATTTATAAATTATAATTGCACCTTTTAATTGATATATATATATATATATATATATATATATATATATATATATATATATATATATATATATATATATATATATATATATATGAGTGGTTAGAATGTTTGCTTTCAGACCATGAAACCCGTGTTCGAATCTCATCATTGTCGATTTGTCAGTAAGATGATTCCACGTGTTGTCTATTTCGAAAGTGCCTGAAAACGTTGGATAGATGGTAGACAGAAATTTTCTTCGAAATGACTTCGGTAGTTTTGCTAGCACGAAGTCACAAGTCATCGTGATCGAAGGTATGAATGTACTTTCATTGCTCAAACTGCTGATTATGCCAGATGATTCGCTCTCCCCCAGAAAATGTAAGCTCCGCTCAGCATAGTTACAATATAAAGAATTGGTGGGCTCTGTGCGTGTTGAATAAACACAAATGTGCCTGATCAAAGATTGACTAAGACGCCCTGATAGGTGTGTAGTCAACCATTATATGGTGCGGGGTGTACACACTCACAGGTATATATGTGCTGATGTGTGTGCTTGTTTATTGTATATAAATGTGTGCTTACATGTATCTAGAATTAATTTTCTCCAATTATATTGATCTGTTTAGTAATCTGGTAGCTAGTTCATTAATCCTAATCTTTCTATTCATAGTTTCTCTATCACTCTTTATATCATTCCCCTTCCTATCCCACTTCCGTTTGCTTCCTATTTTGTCACGCACGCTTCTTATGTGCGCTCCCTCCCCCCTTTGACACTTGTCAAAATCAAAACATCTTTAAACGGACTTTGAACTACTTACCATTCAAGGCGAATTGCATCAGACAATAAAAAATATACTGACAGACAAAGCCATAAATCGACAGACAACAACTTGAAATAAATTTAAAATAAAATATTCCTCTCGCTAATTTCATACCTCTCGGTTTGACCGTGATCTTCCTTTTTACTTGTACATCTATATCGGCCTGATAGAATTGCCTCTTTTTCTGTTCATGTTTCTCATTGAGGCTATCCTCTTTCTCTCTCTTTCTCTTTCTTTCTTTCTCTCTCTCTCTCTCTCTCTCTCTCAACATATCTATCTATCTACCTATCTATCTCTTTTTTAGTAAATTCTCGTGAGATCTCAACGCCTCAGTCTTGATGTAATTACGTTTCCCGCGTAAAATCTGAAAAGGCGGGAAAAATCAATAATAGATCTTTATTACGTTCGCCACTGATATATTGGCACTTGGATTATTCACTGTCAAAAAAAAATTCATTAATGAGTCGAGAGTTGTCTGAAAAACACAAAAAGAATATCGTTTTTTCTTCTTCATTTCTTACAACTTTTACAATTACAGCAAACTAATATTTCGGCGTCTTTGATTGCCAGCGAACTCCTCAACGTTGATCATCTGGTATGTCTAGCTGTTGTCTCCAAACTTCAATTTTCGTTGTTGAATCGAACTAATGCTCATTCATCAATGGAAGGCTATAATCTATATTACTATCATTAGGACTTCAATCACCAGAAATATCCTGGATGCTAAATATATCGATAATATTCAACATCGTACCAAGCAGTACGGCTCATTTTGTACGAATGTTGATCATATAAAATTAATTCATTTATTTGAATATGAGGAACGCGGTAATGTTACACAAACGCTGACCTATTTTATTAACAAATCTGAATGTGGAATATTTAACAACTATGATAAAAACAAAAAAAAAAAGCTTTCGATGCTGACTGAAGTCGTCTTAGCTGTACGTCTCGACAGATCGAACGCCAGAAATTTAAAGTTTAGCGTCCATACATCCTCAACGTTTCTTTATTCATAATTATAAGCAACGTTTTTCTTTATATTTTTTGGTTGGGTGATTTTGCTTAGCGGCATATCAACCTCTCTAGGTTATTTAATGCGAAATCTAAATATTTTGAAAGTTGGCTCCTGGTGCCGCGCCAGGAAATTTTTCTTCCAGGAATCGATCATTCAAATCTAAAAATCAACCATTCACCCTTGCATGGAGTATTGCTGCCATATATGGTCTGGAGCCCCTTCTGTTTGCCTGCTCCCGCTCCAAATCCTCTGTAACCCCTTGCGTACTAGTGGCTTCCCGCCTTGCTAGGCGTGAAATGCTTAAAAAAAAACTACTGATTAAATGTATTATTTGTAACTTTGCCATAAATATGTATTTTTGGTAATATATATATATATATATATGTGTGTGTGTGTGTGTGTGTGTTTGTGTGTGTGTGTGTGTGTGTGTGTGAATTGCTGGTATTTTACGATAAAAATATATTTTTAAACTTTCATAGGGCTTCGTTTTTGTTTGGGAGGTTCACTAGTTTCCCATAGCTGGAGCCCTAACAGGTGCTACCACAAAGGATAGGATGGACCTAAGAACAACAGCAATTAAGAGGTAGTTCCACGCTTCTCGTAATCTCCAATCTCCCGATCAGAGGCCCAGCTATTGGCTGTAGTTTATCGTCATACTCAGGACTTGTTTATATTTTTCGCTCCGTCACTATATATATATATATATATATATATATATATATATATATATATATATATATATATATATATATATATATATATTCGGTTGAGTTCTCTGTGGGGAGGAAGTGTGGGTTTGTAAACGGTGACTATTAAGTCTAATAAATCAAGGCTCTTCGTTATATCGAATTAAGTTCTCTCAGTCACTGTGTGTTTATCTAAAAATAAATGCGCTTAAATTCACCTTCATTCCTGCCGTAATCCAACGGATTAGTCGTAGAATCTCCGACTGACGCCATTTCAGTCGAGTTTCGATCCTAGCTAGAGGATGAGCTGTTATACAGCGAATCAGTCTGTCTGTGGATGACAATATATATATATATATATATATATATATTGTTATTTTCTAAGCGTAGCTTACATGTGGCATGTAAGGATGGGGTACCCAGTTAGGATCGAACTCACTACTCGTAATTGTTCTAGTGAGACAAGCTTGCTAACCATTACACCACCTTGAGGTGCCCATATATATATATTTCCATTAGTAATTACTTTCATATTTGATGAAGTCTTTTTAACGGACGTTTCCGCCTTCTTCAAAAGAACTTCGTCAAACTAAATTAATTAGCGGTAGAGATTTTATATATATATATATATATATATATATATATATATATATATATATATATATATATATATATATATATATATATATATATATATATATATATATATATATATATATATATATATATATATATATATATATATATATATTGTGTGTATTTAGGCAGCATCTTTTCATTCATACACGTTTCATTAAATAATAAGCGTTGTCTATTTATTCGACGTTATGAAAAGAGTCTACATAAAATAAAGAGACATCACTTGTCTATATTATTTAATGAAACGTGTATGAATGTATATATATAGTAATTCATCGAGCCCAGAATAATCTTCGACAGAATGCACTGAACGGCCGTTTCATCCTATTTGGGATTCAACTGCAGTACGCACCCACTATCGAGCATCGAACCCTGACCATTTCGATACAACGCAAAAGTCATACCAACTGTAACACGGCCCTCGGTAACGAAGATTACATAAACTTGACTCACTCAGTTCCGCAGCGGTACTCAGCCAAGTATACGGATAACCTCGGGACAGTACCCCAAGAGCCACGTCTACTTTTTTACCCTTACCCGCTCCTCACGAGCATTTGCTGGGTCATGCAAGTGAATAAATTTGGGGGGATTTAGAGTAATAAAGTAATTCATCAAGTCCAGGATAATTTTCAAATGTTTAGCACATGTAACTTAAATAGAAAATAATGACGTAATCAAATGTTGAAACCCACATTACATTAAACAAAATGTTATAAAGGAAACCCCATCACTACCGAAAAGAGTGATAACAGCTACTGGACTTGAGAAACCTATTTTTCTGAAAAAAAAAATGTTTTATTTGAAATATTTTATAATTCAGTCAAAAGTAGTATTGGCTGCTCAGTCAATAAAATGCCTAAGAGTATTAGGTTGATGCAAAAATAATGACGTAATGATGTCGTTTTTTGACGTTAAAAAATACGTCAAAAACGACATTATTACGTCATTATTTTTGCACCAATCTAATACTATTACCATATATCATATACAAACTATTTTATATAAATACGTTGTAAGATGCAAACTGCGAATTCATAGTATCTGTTCTACGTTTCCAATCCCCCCCGTTAGTTCGAAATCAGTCAGTTAAGTGTCATACATGATACACGCTTGGGTGATCATGTATCTTTCAATACATGACTGAAGAGGCAGATTTTTTCTTTCTGCATTGCCAACCAAGGCTAAAGAATCCAGTATGTCCTTCTGGTATTTGTGCGTAAGTAAATCTAATGAACTCGAGTCAATATCCATTGCACCACAACGCCTTCGAATTAATATGCCCATTAATTTTATTTTATCTGTTTTAATAAATACCGTGGTATCTGTTAAAAAAAGATATTGGTATAACTTGGCGGTTCATTACTTCTTACCAAGTAATAAAGGTACTATTTTAATGAACGATCTTTGACCTATCCTATTGTCGAAGATCCAAGATGGATTGTCTTTACAAGGATCAACAGGACTGATTGTCCTGTTATTTGCATATAGTGGGCGGGGAAATTGGTTCCTGTCTTTCCCAGGGTAACTGAGGCAAAGTAAACGCGAACTGCCCCTACTGAAGCTTCTAGACCTTCCGACTCCGTTATCAGCAATCTGTAATCCGCATGTAATGTATTTATAATAGAAATTAATTTTTCGTTATATTTCATATGAGTAAAAGTCAGAAATGGGTTTTAAATTTCCCCCTTCTGTTAAGAAGAGATACGATAAAAATAATGAAATTGCCTGTTTATTTTTCTGGAGATTAAAGCGTCGTTAAGTCCTGGTGATTTTATTAATGTTTATTCTCATCTCTGTTTGAATTTCTGAGATGAGAAATTATCATTATTTGCAGTATTTATAGCTAGGCTATTGTCACAATGGCCTAGTGAATAAACGCGTTTGTTTGTGAATTTGGTGATATAGAGGTTGCGAGTTCAATCAATGGAAACGGGCGAGCAATAACTGAGCAGTACAAAATAAAGATAATAACTATGCGATATCCCTCGACATGAGCAGTGAAACGAGAACAGTCTACCCTTATATGATTAAATAAAAGATTCAGTTCAGAGCTTCGTGTAGGTTACCCAGATCGATTTATACCTGAGGAAGGCCAGAGAGCGCAACAGCTGAAATGTTGTGATAACAACAACAAAAATGATGACAATAGTCCGAATTTAAATAATGTAAATTTATTTTCCTCATAGTTTATTTATTAAATCTTATTCCTTTTAGAGTCACTTTCATCACCAACGTGTCTAGACCTATGTTTATTTTGCGCCTCTTTCTCACTCTATCGCCAGATTTCACCTTACTCTTTTTGAGTTCCATCCTAGTTTTCAGTTTTGTCTTGTTATTCTTCAATTTAACACCAAGTCACCTCTTCCAGCGTCCCTACCCTTCCCTTTCATTCCCTTCCTTCCTTCCCTTCCTTCCTTACTTCCCTTCCTTCACTTCCTTCCTTCCAAAATCCAATTGACTCCGTTCACGAGCCGAGTTCATCAACTGAAATTAAGTAGTTCGATACCAAACTGATGGGATCAGTTTGCCGATCGAACTCGGAATGAGGATCAACTCAGGCCAGGTCGAGGTCAGTATCGAAACAAATTATATCTGCCACCATATGCGCGATGTTGACCGAGGATCAGGTACAGACTGACCCCGAGAAAAACAGATTGAATGATGTCATTCGATTGCTGGCAATCACGAATTTAACTTTCGACCTAAGCGCATCTTTCCACACAGCTGTAATTGACAAGACACAGATAACAATTGACCTACATCAGAATTCTTTTAAAGCTTCCCACCAATGTAAATTAAAATAAAAAATAAAAATAAACATCGTGTGCCTCAGTCTTGTTCTTGCAGAATAGCTTTTAGATGAAACGAGAAAAACATTACGATTTTTAAAAAATCAACCAACATGAAACGTGAACGCAAGACTGATTCATTTTTTTTTTCTTTCTTTCTTTCTTTCTTTCTTTATTGAGCTAAGATGTATGCATTGCGTATCGGTTATCGACGCGGAAAGTGGAAGCGGCGAGCCGAGTTCAAATTCCGGCAAATACCTCTAGGGAAGATAAAAGTTAATTTCTGCTCGCTATAAGCTATAGGTTAAATAACAGAGCAAATTGGCAGCGAGGCTAGGAGAAAGACAACTCTGAATTCAAAATCGGTTGAGTGTGGGGACAATAAATCCTACTATTAAAATCAAAAGCACCAAATATACACCACAGAATCTAATTTGAAGAATGTGAGTAAGCCTATCGCCCCGTTCACAATCCTCCCCGGGTTTTTGAATAGGAGTGCGTGGTCTGTATAGGAGGGAGTCTGGGGGATTGTGTGTGTTTGTTTAGATATATTTGTTATACAAATTTACTTCACATTATTTGGACTATTATCCTCATCTTTGTTGCCGTGGTTTGAATATCTAATCGAACCCTTTATTTCGCTGGCTGGAGTATACTGTTCTTGTTCCACGTGCCATATAAAATAGATGTCAGTTATCAGTTATCGCCTGTTAATTCGCATCTCCAAGTTCTCTACTGCCAGTGACAGAGTTATGAGTTCAATACCTGGTTAAGTCCGATTTCAATGATTCATATCTCATTCAAAAGCCCTAGAAAAGTTAGGGGCAAGGAACGATTTTCGTTGAGCTCAGATTCAGGGTTGCCAGATTAGGCAAGGTTAAAAATATATATTAATATATTATAATAGCCATTATCGTTGCTTTCATGGTTTAAGGGGAGTAACTTTTATTTTCCCTTTGTATCCAAAATTGCTGTACCCATTTTACAATCTTCAGTTAATGCCCTTGAACTACTAACATGCTTCTTGGCTGTGGAGGGATAAAGAAAAATGCTTCTTTCAAAGTTAAAAGGACAAAAGAATTATTAGGTTGGTGCAAAAAATAATGTCGTTTTTGACGTTAAAAATACGTCAAAAAACGACATTATTTTTGCACCAACCTACTAGAAACTTTCAAATATCGCGCCACTTATGATTACCATCAAAGGAGGTAATCTAACCCTATTTCGGATTTCCAACTCATAGAATCGAGATTCCATTATTTTTAGTGCAGTTCCAGTTTATTTGGGACACAATTCCATAAGACGCTGTTTGAAGTCGTCAGATGCCTTAAAATAAGGGAAACCATATTCCTTCTTCAACGTCTTTTGTTTTTTCGTGTTCAAAATAAAGTAATAGCTCTCAAGCACAACAGCGAGTTGTGTTGTATTTGTTTATTTACTGGGAAACGTTTTAACAAGTGGAAAATCTGACCCCGAAATCCGGACACACATTGTATTAGCGAAAGAAGTATTCCAAAAGCTAAACACGTTTCTGAGAAACGGAAAAAATTCGTCAGAAAAAATGTAAAGATGGCTGAATTGTTACGTGTTACCCATTATTTTTATATGGCAATGATTGTTGGGCGATCACCCCATGGACGAAGAACAAAACTAGGGCATCTGAAATATGATTCTACAGAAGGATACTAAAAATACCATGGACGGAAGATGTGAATAATAAGGAAGTTTTAGAGAAAATGGAACCAAAAAGGATACTTACATTCAAAAACAGGAAAAGACAGCTGAAATTCCTTAGACATAATGAGAATGGCCTCCATCCTCATTATGTCTAAGGAATTTCAGAATTTAGAATACTTAAACCTCACAGAATAGCAAGAGAATTTGAGAAAGGCAGCGAGATACTTACGTGACGATCCTGTGTGAATGAATGGTGGAACTGGAGGAGAGGGCCTTAGGTAAAGCAGAAAAAAACAGCTAAAAGCCGCACGAGATTGAAAGCTGTAAAGAGCCATGACCGCCTGTGTCCAGAAGGAATGGCGGCACATAAGAAAGAAGAAAAAGTAAATTCTTTACCTTTACCGACACTATTCTAGTATTATATTACGTGACTAAAATTTGGTCATACGATACTAGTTAAAAAATTTTTACTTAACGTCAGAGGCTAACGAAAATATACATCATTTATGCGTCGTGTCCATTCTGTTAGTAGGCGATCATAACTTTTCATAGCATGCGATCTTAATAGCTGAAAACAATATTTGTATCCGTGCTATCCCTCCTAGTCACCATCCAAATTTAGTAATGGAGAAAAGGAAATTAAACACAGAATAGGCTGAACCAGTGTTAGTTTCACACAACACCGCAAATAGCTACAAAACCAAAACATCAAACTCTAGTCATGTTCTTAAATCGTCTCGTCACAACGAGACTTTCATATAGATGTCAAGCATGCCGGTGAACTCGTTCAAAAATATCTAAACCGTCAGCTGTATACAACCGCTTTCTGAGATGAATGGTTTAAAACGGCTTTGTGCGATTGAAGCCTGGCAAAAAACCATCCTTCTTTGAAAATTGTGCGCTGGCGCTACAGAATCACAAATAAAGAGTTCTACCACAAAACAGAAACTAAATCACTTGTGGACAACCAACAGCAACAACATTCAACACTACTTCAAATAAAAGCTTAGGAATGACACTCACGATAATATTGGAAAGAGCAATAACAGCTACTGGACTTGAGAAACCTATTTTCCTGAAAAATTGTTTGAAGAGAAAGAATTTATAAATTTCAACCGAAAGCAGTACTGGCTGCTTATCCAATGTATGCCAAATGTTTCCTTATAGAGAAACGGCACTATTACCATTTGCACATGCTCATGAGATAGGTTACTCTCTGTTTCCGTCTGTCACTCAATATACGCTAAGCTTATCTTAGCACGACACAAAGATAGGTTTATTACTATTAGGTTGGTGCAAAAATAATATCGTTTTTTGACGTTAAAAAATACCTCAAAAAACGATATTATTTTTGCACCGAGCTAATATAAATGTTATATATTTAGTGGGTAAACGTGTTTGAATAAACATCATTGTTTTGTCTAATAACTTTAATGTCAAGCGGGTTAGATATCGGTAAGTCCTACTAAAGAAAATATTCTTTACCGGTCAGCGAAACTTCTTTCAAGCCAAGTGTGTCTTACCAATTAGGCTACTGGATGCCATCATGATAAAACAAGGTTCTATTTAAGAAATCCACATCTATCGTTGGGATCCATCGAAATCTATATCTGCTAACTTTCGTAGCCGAAACGTAAACGAAGTAATTTTTAAATAGTTTTTTTTTTAATCCGACATTATTTCTTATTGCTACAAACGTTATGTTGAGTGGGTACAACTGTTTGAGTAGATATAACTTTTTTTTTATTTTAAAAGGTGAAATCAATATCAACTCGCTTGGACATCGATGGACAGGAATCGAACCTGACTTCTCTTTTCCCGTCAGCGAAACCACTTTAAACTCGGTGTACCTTACCAATTAGGCTACAGAAAGCCACCAGGAAGTTTCAATTATCTATTTAAGAAATGCACATCTATCTAACTCTTTCATAACCGATAATAATACATAATGAATGGATTTTTAATCCGTTATAAATATTAACATTATTAATTATTATTGATAATTATTAATATTATTAATTATTATTAATAATAAACTTTATATTTAGTAGGTGCAAATCTAAGTGCAAGTTGAAGATTGTTTTTTTGCTATTTTCCCAAGTGGGATTATCAGTCTTCATTGGAAATCTGCATTGAATATCATGACTTTTAGCAGAGCTTGAACTTGGACATATGCAATCAAGCACAACTAAAATAGAAATCTATACGAATTTCGAGGCATCTTGACTAAGCATCGTTCTTCAGTAGACTCGTTCAAGCTGTTGTATGTACAAGGGAATTCTATCCACACAAGACCGTATGAAGAATTGCAAAGGAAATTTCTTTTAATAGAAAAACGATTTTATTAATTTATATTTCCTGCAGTAAGAATATTGAATTTCAATTTTTTCTTTCTTTTCTGTGAGATTTTCACAAAAATAATGTTTAGAGCTGTACAATAAGCACGGCAACTAGAAATAATCTTTGTTTTTTTTTTACAAAATTGATCTCATATCTCAATAAATTACCCCCTCCAGATAATGAATATCCGAAAAAAACATTAAATTTTATAAAAGATAATAAGTGTTCCAAATTGCTATGTAAATTCGTCGTTGTAAATTGATCCCCACCTACGGAAACCAAAACAAATTTGCTCATGCGATGCGATTTCTTAAAATGTAAAAAAATGAATGTTATTCATTATATAAAATGAAATAAAAATTCACACACACACACACACACACACACACACACATATATATATATATATATATATATATATATATATATATATATATATATATATATGGCGCTTTTTGCTCTGTCTAGAGATTAGGCGTTAAGCATTAATAATATAAGATTAATACAAATACAAAATTTGGCACTTAACTGATTGATGTTATTCTCAGCATCCCGACTCTAGAGTTTCGTAGACGGACCCTCGAGCAACCGCTCCGTCCTCTCGTCAGGAGATATAAGATATATTGAAATTCGTAATCTGTATTGCTTAATCGATAGTAACACATGAAAAAGGAACTGCAGATTACAAATTTCAATTTTTTAATTTTTTCTTTGTGGTGGGGTAGGGGAGGGGGGCATTTTAAGAAGTCACGTTTTATTGTCATATTTGGATATCGTAGGGAAATCGATTGACAATGAATTTCCGTAACAAACTGAAATGCAACTATTAACTTTTACGAAATGTCATTTAAAAATATCTTCTGGATCTGTAGTGCTTAGCCTATAGGAGTATTTATAAATTCATAAATGAAAAAAAAAATTGTGATTTCTGTTCGCAGTGTCTATTGCACAACTCTATCAAATAATGAAAATTGGGATACTACATATTTTACAAGCACAGTAAATTCTTTGAGTCGTCTATCCGATAGGAATTAGAACTTTTTTTTTCCTCCTGCAAGTCAACTAGCATAGAGACAATACTAATGAATCAGTTCCATTTATCATTCTCTGCCTCTGTCTGTTTTCTCCACGATTCTGTACGTAGGTGCATGAATGAACCAAGACTGCGAGACGATAATTGGCTTCCTCACCACACAAGGTAAATACTAATTAATTTTACCTCTGCAAAACGTACAGATTAATTAATGTTATCTATTTCATTTATTATTTGTATGTAAATCCCACGCACGATATTTTGACATCCGAGATATTTTGATTTCCATAATTACACAAACGACAAATTCGTTTTTACTTTATTGAAGATATATATATATATATATATATATATATATATATATATATATATATATATGGTTGGTGCAAAATAATGACGTAATAATGTCGTTTTTTGACGTTAAAAAATACGTCAAAAAACGACATTACTACGTCATTATTTTTGCACCAACCTAATATATATATATATATATATATATATATATATATATATATATATATATATATATATATATATATATATACACACACACACGTTTCATTAAATAATATAGACAAGTGTTGTCTATTTATTTTATGTAATTTTTTTTCGTAACTTCTGATATGTTTAATAACATTATCGTTGAAAGAAGAAAGAAATTCACAGTAGTGATCCATATTTTTTTAATACAATCTAAGCTTTCGGCTTACTTAAGCCATTATCAAAGATGTCAATTAAAACATATTAAACAATATACGGACACGACAGTGATGATAGTCTGTCAATGTTTACATAGAAGATTTCTAAGCAACGATAAACACGCGCATATAAGACGCTAGAAGCGAAAATCGCACCGCATCTCATGACGTCACACATGACCACACGAGAGTGAATTGTAGAAGTATGAATCGAGAGCTGTTGGTATAAACCAATGGCTTCTGTTACCAATTATAGACATTTAAGAATATTTGTAGAGATGGCATAATTGATTTTGTTTAGGTTGGGTTTCAACTGTTTGATGTATAATGCTTCAAGGATTTTTAGTTTTTGTCTATTGTTTTCTTGTCGAAGTATAATTGTGTTTCGACAAGTATTTTACGGAATTGTGTATGCGGGCAGGCATGTTGTTTTAAATGCCTAAAAATGTTAGAGTTTTCATTCAAATGTAGTGTCAAGCGTCGTGAAAGCGAGTTTGTGGTGTGACCAACATAAATATTATTTAATTCGTTGGAGATACACTCTCCCAAAGGGCACTTGAATTTATAAACTATGTTGGTTTTTTGCAAATCGCTAACCGGGGGAGAAGAATTATTGCGAAGAATTAAGTTGGATATACTAGATTTAGTGTAGTATATGATTAATTTTTTTTTTTTTTGCTAGGATCTGTAGTTGTTATATTAGAATATACTAAATTTTTTAGTATATTTTCATCTTGTTTATAATTAGTATGCATTTGATTACGATATAGGAGATTAATATGTTTGAGATCGGTAGAAGCAGTATTATGTACAATTTTCTTAGTATTGAGATTTCTAAGAAAGCATCTTATTTGTTCATCAACTGTATAGTTTGGAAAGCTATTATTAATAAGTGTTTCTTTTATATTCTTTAGTTCACTGTAAAAAATCTGTTTTGTGGAGGAATTAGTTTTTTACATAAAATAAATAGACAACACTTGTCTATATTATTTAATGAAACGTGTATGAATGAAAAGATGCTGCCTAAATACACACAATATATATATATATATATATATATATATATATATATATATATATTAGTCATTTTGTTAAATAGCTTCATCAGAGTAACACTTTCATATGGATGCCATGCATAGCGCCAAACGCGTTCAGAATTATCAATATTGTCATCTCTATACAAATGCTTACTTAGGTTGATGGTTAAAAATGGCTTCAAGTGAAGGAAGCGTGTAGATCTCTGCGATGACCAATCTACTTCGAGCTTATTTGTCTAGCTTTACAGAATCTCAAAGAACTGTATCAGATAACAAGAAACTACATTATTTGAGAACTTTCAACAGCTGCAACAGCTAAAATGGATAGCACATGTAACTCGAAGAAAGAATAATGTCATAATGAAGTTGCTGACGTTCCACACGACTCCCAGACAAAGATCAAGGAATGAAACTCTAATAACATCTAATAATAACATAATTATAACATCTATTGGACTTGAGAAATCTATTTTCCCGAAAAATCGTTTCAAGAGAAGGTTTTTATAAATTTCAATCGACACCAGCACTGACTGCTACATCAATAAATGTCGAATGTTTCCTCATAAAAAAATGTCTAACATTACCCTTACTATCTATCTATCTACCTATCTATCTATCTATCTATTTTAGTCTTTTCATTATCTATCTTAGTCTTTTTATTATCTATCTATCTACCTATTTCTCTATATATCTTAGTCTTTTTATTATTTGTCTGTCTTAGTCTTTTTTATTATCTATGTATCTATCTATCCATCTATCTTAGTCTTTTCATTATCTATCTTAGTCTTTTTTATTATCTATCTATCTATCTATCTTAGTCTTTTCGTTATCTATCATAGTCTTTTTATTATTTATATATCTATTTATCTATTTTAGTATTTTCATTATCTATGTTAGTCATTTTATTATCTATCTATCTATCTATCTATCTATCTATCTATCTGTTTATCATAGCCTGTTCATATCTAGCTATCTTGGGTTTTTCATTATCTTTCTATCTATCTACCTACCTATCTATCTTAGTCTTTTCATTATCTATTTCTCTATCTATCTCTCTATCTATCTTAAACTTTTATATTATCTTAGTCTTTTTATTATTTATCTATTTGTCTTTGTTAGTCTTTTCATTATCTATGTTAGTCATTTTACTATCTATCTATCTATAATAGCTTGTTCATATCTATCTATCTTAGTCTTTTCATTATCTGTCTATCTATCTATCTATCTATCTATCTATATATATATATATATATATATATATATATCTTTATCTTTTGATTGTCTACCTTAGTCTATTTTATTATCTTAGTCTTTTTTTATTTATCTATGTTAGTTTTTTCTTTATGTATGTTAGTTATTTTATTATCTATCTATATATCTATCTATCTGTCTATAATAGCCTGTTCATATCTATCTATCTATCTATCTATCTATCTTTCTTAGTCTTTTCATTATCTATGTTGTTATCAGCGTTGGTAGTGAATTCGGCAGGCCGAATTCGAAAATTTTGTCCATTTTGTTTCGTTGACATCGCGCTAAAGAACTTGGAAAAGGCATTAATCTATCCCCTTGGGTGGCAACCAGTCTAGAAGAACTAAAGCCCTGAATTCAAAACCAAACTGAAGTGAGATGGACTCCCGTCAGGCTTTCTTACCCTAGACACAACATTGTTTCTACGTTTGCAGTTCATGTGGTGACCCTCTTGAGAACTTTCAACAGCAGCAATATGGATAGCACATGTACCACGAAGAGAAAATAATGACATAATCAAGATGTTGACATTCCACACTACTTCAAATAAAAGCTTAGGAAGGAAACTCCAATCAATATTTGAAAGTGCGATAGCAATCACTAAACCTTAGAAACTTATTTTCCTGAAAAATTGTTTTAACAGAAAGATTTTATAAATTTCAACCAAAAGCAGAAACGGCTCTTCGATCAGTGAATACGGGATTTTCGTTATAAAGAAATATTATCGTTACCATATATTCGTCTTTTATGTATCCCTTCCAGACATTCGCGATCCTGGCTCTCCACAATTTCCTGGACTTTGTACCGCATAATATATTTTTTTTTTTTGTTATCACTCCTAATCCCTGTTCTGCCGTCCATTTACTCAAGTTTGCTAGATAGTTTATGCGTTGTTTTCCTCTATCCCTCTTGCCATCAATCTGTCCTGTGAGTATCTAATTTTCTAAACACTCTTTCCTCATTCTATATCACAGAAATTTCCACTGTCTCTTTCTGGTGTTAAGTATAAGTGTTCTTTTTATTTCCATTTCCTCTAAAACTTCGTTGTTGCTTCGATGTTCGGCTCATGGTATCCTCAGCATTCTTCTGTTGAAGCACATTTCTGTTACTTCAAGTCTCTTCTTCATCTGTGAGGAGATTATCTAGCATTCGCTGTCATATATTTGACCGATATTACATAACAGTTTAGTACTCTCTTCTGTGTTTTTAATGAGATTTTCCTGTTTCTTAATACTTTGCTTATATTTTGAAAAGCATCTTTCACTATCCCAATGCGCCTTCGGATTTCGGTGTCGCACTTTCCCTTCTCTGTTAAAATGCTTCTCATATATTGAGAGGGGTACTGTCTTGGGGATCCCTCACCAAGTTGAGCCTAATAACAAGGCTCTTGTGCTTGCTTAATAGATAAAATTAATTAATATAGCTTTAAAAATTACATCCTTATGAATAGCCGTGTTATTCATTTCCAATCTGATCTTTTGTGGGTTTCATAAACAAGCGATTGTTTTGCTGATGGCTTTTATAATTAAGCTAAAAAAAATGACGTCAATTGTTTGAACGTTTTAATATTGAGATGCAGAGAAACAGCGGTTTTGAAACAATGTAGATATTCAATAAAGCCAAGATTCAAAATTCACAAATGAAATCGAGGCCAATGAACCGTTTAATTAATATATTCTCTTGCTAATTAGTTAATTATAATACATGATATATTTTAATTATATTATACATTATTTTCAACTCATGACTGACTAGACAAAAAATTTTCCCATAGTATTCTGCGGTAGACTAGTTGCCAACTAAGGCTAGAGAGTTCAGACCGTCCTTCTATTTAACCCATAGATGGGAGGATATAGGACCTAATTGGTCCTGTTATCTAACCCATAGCAGGGGTAAACTGATGGATTTCTACTTTTTTCAAGGCTATTTGCGCGTAAGTGAATGTAACGAACCCGATTAGAATTTGAACTCGGCTCTCCAGTTTCTTATTACGAGCCGATATACATTACACCACATCGTACATCCCTCTTACTACACAGTTTCTTTAAAGGAGATTTTGCTATATTGCATTTTAGACATAACAAGCATACAATTATTTGTATTTCACTATATTATATAACGAATAAGCAGAAGTCACTGAAGTGTTTATACAATTAATTCCCTTATTACTACGTTCTTTTCTCGCACTTCTCGCCTGTGGAACACCCTTACGTTTACTTGCTTCTCCGATAACTACAATCTTCAAAAAGTTAAATGCAACGTCAATCTTCTATTTCCTAGAATCCCGTTCATCATTTATGCTTTCCTCAGTTTTCTCTATACTCACTCTTTTCTCTCATTTTCACTCTCTGTAACCGTCTGCGTACTAGTGACATTCCCGCCTTGATTGGGGTGAAATGATTAAAAAAAAGTCATTACGTTTCTTGTGGCAACTTGCTTTAAAAAAAGATTTCTTTGATTGTTCTTAGTTTTGATATCAAACTGCGAAAATGATAAAACCCCTAAATCCATACGTTGCATATCTCAGAAACTAGTTCAAAACCTACCAGTTTAAACAGAAACTACTGATGAACTGTTTAGTCAATAAATTCCTTTGTCATTATGTTTCCTGTGAAGGTTTTGTTCAAAACTCGCTTATTTTAGTCTGCAGTCTTATTTGTTCAAGCCTTTCCTGTGGAGCACTCAGATACCTTTGCTTCCTAACTGATCGTCTTGCTTCAACTTGGTTTTGAGACAGGCTTTATAGTTGCTGTATTTTCCGTTCTGTTGCTAAACTTTTTCTTTCGTCAGATGTTTCCATTTCGAGTTACTGTTATATAAAACACGTAACATTTTAAATATGAAAAGGCACTAAGCAAATAGCGATTTATATAATGCCTAGAGTAATCAATGAATCATAGATACCACTAAACATCTAAAAATATCAATATAATTTTTTCTCATCAAATTAAATATAGCTTGTATCTACACTATGTGCTTAATCCTATAAAGACTACTTAAAAACGTTAATCGAGAAGGATATGGCAATAATGAAGAACCTATACTGGCAATAAAACGCCTACATACGGAGAGAAAATGAGTTCAGTAGATATGCAATAATAGGAAGACGTGTAAGATAAGGATGTGTCTTCTCACTGGACTTATTCAATCTAAGCAGTGAGTCGATTCTGAGAGAATTAGAAGCTTTATCAGGATACATTGTCGGCAGGCACAATCTTAACAACGTAAGATATACAGGTGACATAGAGCTGATAGCAGACATGGAAAAGAAATTAAAAGAATTCCTATAGAAGGTAGGGAAGGGAAGCGAGGTTGTAAGATGCAATGCATGATTGTTAGCAAAGAAAAAGTCCAACATGCAAATTACAAATCTGAGACATCAAAATCAAAGAAGTTCAACAATTTGAATATCTAGGAAGTGTTTTAACAGAGGACGGAAATCCTAATGCGCATTCCAAAGGCTAAGCAGAGAATTAAGACACAGAAATATTTCGTTAGAAACAAAGAAAAGAGTACTGGAAGGTTACGTAATATCAGTCTTCCTGCATGGCAATGAATGCTAGACAATCTCCTCACCGATAAAGAGACTTCAAGCAACAGAAATGTGTTTTTCTACAGAAAGACACCATAGGCCGAACATGTGAGCAGCGATGAGGTTTTAGAGAAAATGTAAACAAAAAAAGGAAACTAATACTTAATATCAGAAAAAGACAGATGAAAATTCTAGGGCACATAATGAGGAAAGAGTATAAAATTTTAAAATAACGTTGATAAATATTTTTGTTTAAATGGTTGAAAGAAATTCTACAATTACGAATATTATTAATTTTGTATTAAATGAAGGCATGGTATGAAAAGCATAAGCATATATAAATACTGTACCTACTCCGTCAAATGAAGGCTGATTTACAACACTCTGGTATTAAACCTACATTCTAAGGTACTTATATACATATATATATATATATATATATATATATATATATATAGGTGTGTGTGTGTATGTGTGTGTGCAATCATTTCACCCCCAAGCAAGGCAATAAAGCCACTAGGACGCAAGGACTTACTAAGTTACAGTTCTGAGAAGAAGGACAGTGATAAAAGAAATAGAGATAGCAATAAAGAAAGTCGAAAACACACGAATTATCTAGTGATTTAAGAGACGATTCCCTTGTCATTGGAAGATTTTTTCCGGATGTTAACACCAAAGCCATGCATACGTATTCTAGATTCTTTACGACAAAGAGAAAATAGCCTGGAACAGAGAATTTATTGGCAGAGATAGAAAAGTTTAAATTAGTTTTACAAAGCTCTAAGGCAGTGTCTCTCAACGTGGGCACTAGCGCCTCCTTATGGGCTCTGTTATGTTGAAAGGAGGCACTGGGAGTTTTTATTTGATTTGGGGAGCAGTGAACATACTCAGGGGCTGGGGGCATTTACCCATATTTTTTTAAAATTTTCAAACACTATTCAATATTGGATATAAAAGGAAATTTCTGAAAGTTATATAAAACTGTGGGAAGCTATCAAACTTTTCTTCGTTGCTTTTCGAACTAACCTATGTGGATGAATGAGGTTTCAACGTGGTTACACAGCGTCTTGCTAAAAAAAGAAACTTCCTGCAAATTACAAAACGAGCAGATCTACGATTATTTTTAAGCAGCATGGAACCTAGAGTAAGAGCCTTAGCCATTAAGCGCCAAAGCATTGAAAACATTGAGACAAGTTATCAAATAAAATTTTTTTTTAGCATTTTAATCATTGACATTTACAGTAGAAATGAAAAAAAAAAATTAACATTATTATTGCTATTATTATCTTGCTATGAAAGATGAATTCAGTGCAATATTTGAAATTTAATTCGGCAGAGTTGGGTGCTGATAAAAATGTTTGTGCCGAAAGGGGGTGCTGGTTATAAAAAAGAAGGCTGGGGAGCACTGCTCTAAGGTATATGGAGGACATTTCTAAAATATTCTAAACTACAAAAATTTGTACGAATACCACAAATATTGGAGAAGAAAGAAATGTTGATAGAGTAGATGAGTTTTGCTTACTGGTTTACTCTTATTCCTTTTAATTGTAAATGGCGTGAGATTATTATTTTAATTCTAATTTTTAAGTAGAGAAAAGCCAAAATAATTACCACATTCCAGCAGGAAGGTGATTAAGTCTAAGCATTGTAGGGATACAAAAGGTGCTTATTCCCTTTTGGTGCAGATAAGTCACGTGGATAATATGACAGATAATTAGTGAGGTCACTTTATACAGTAGCGAAAGCGGCAGTTCATTTAAGTTCGTTTTACAGGAGCCAAACTGAAAATTTTCTTTCTTGAGCCCAAGATTCCCCCATGAACCGGGAAGAGACTAATTTTGCTTCCTTAGCAGCTTACAAGTTCATGGCGCCGTTTCCCTTTGGCAATATATCTTTCTCAGATATAGAAATAAATTCTAGCTCGCAGTCCTCAATTTTGAGAAAAACCAAGACTCGCTTTTTCCCGTTCGTGGAGTATGTCCTCGCCATAGACGTAGATGAATCCAACCCGTTTAAATCTGGAGTCCCAAACATGGCTTCTTCAGACACAGAAGTATGTCGATATTATGTGTAAAACCCTTTATTTGTGTTTCTTCTTACACTCTGCTTTATTGTGTAAATATATGTGATATATTATTCTCATCGTGGGACAAGCGTATATATGGTTCCATGTATGTCTTTCTGGTATAAAAGTCTCTCTGATAACAAAGCATGTTTGTCATTCCGTTTTCCTTTCAGCCATTCTGCTATGTCTGTGAACTGCTGTGTTATATATCACGTATATAATAATGCGCATAATGGGCGAAATACAAACGGAAAATAAATTTTTCTGCTATGACTCTTTCCAGTTACAGCATAATATAGCCTCAAGATTGTCAACTGGAAGTACATGCAGGGACACCTACCCATACGCGATATGGCACCGCAGATATTATGCAACTGTTGACCAGAGCAGACACTTTAAACACTACTAAAGAGTTCGGACTGTTTACTACCAGTCGGGATGCAGCAACCAGAAAACTGAAAAGATTGCTGTCACTGGTCAGATCTCTTAAAAGTTTAGACAGTTCAATCATTATGATCATGGAGAAAGAAACCAATAAATGGCATCCTAAGTTGGGGACAAGGGACAAACCTCTATTTCTGTTTAATAAATGTGGAAGTGGTACAAACCGGGCGATAGGCGAACCTATCTATTCCTATTAACTACCCACAGCACAGGAGGATAGATGCTTTTATCGAGACATCATATCTAGGAAGATTGCCGGACAAAGTTCTTGATAGCTTCCAAACCAAGGAGAAATTACTAAATTGCAAAGAAACTTCCTTAAGGATTACCCCAGGTGTTGAATTCTAAGGAATCACTTGAATCTCAAGTACAAGATCAAAGTTAAAATGAATTAAAGTCTAAAGTTTTAACTTTGTTAAAGTCAAAAACAAATAAAGAGAAAATTAAGCAATGCTTTATGGGAACTCATTGATTTCTATTTTTATTAAAAATTAACTTTCAATAAAATACTTCATACCTTAAGGTATTCCAAAGTGAATTTCGATCGATAGCTTTCATTGGAGATCAAGTGACAGCAACAATAACCCAGCAGTACTCTAAGTGCTTTTGACACATGCACTTGTCTAAACTTCTTTTGAATTGCATCCTAATAACAACTGACGTGACTCTCGACTTCTTGCACCAAACTTCCAGGTAAGGTCAAGAAGCTTATCTACCTTTTCCTCCTTTTTCAGATATAACGTTTAATTTGGCAGAAACAGGGAAAACCACTATTTGCCATATCTTCCTTTTGTTTAGAATTAGCAAATTTAGTCTCAAGGCGTGAATTGGGTGAAGCGTTTGAATCTCGAAGTCCCAGAAGATTTTATATGTTTCGTTTTCTTGGACGGATTCCAATCTCTGAACACACCATCAGTCTATATAGTCTTAGTTCCCTATGTATCACCTTCCTTACCCAATCTTGCCTATTCCTGTATCCTTTTGGTGGATAATTTCCTACATTTGCAGATTATGTGATTGATTATCTCATTTTTATTTCCACAGCCAAAATTAATTATTAAGTATTATTTTTACTCATGCATTTCCATATTGACACTAGCTTTCAGTCTGTTGACACTATAAATCACATGAAAGGAAGTCTCCAAGACAAATTCCTTCAACGCCCACTAGGCTGTAATCTGGACAATATAAATCGTTCTACGAATCTCCGGTTCTTAGTAATCTTGATTTCAAGTTAAAGAGGGCGTTTTACTCTGTTGCATTTATTATAAGCACGACTTTAACCTTCACATGTCAAAGCTTACAAAATTCCCGGGAGAGGTTCTGATATTTTCGAATTTTTCTTTTCATTGATATTTATTTTATTATTCATTTCGTGTTACTTGTTTTTATTTTGTTATTTCATTTTATTGATTAATTTGGTCTTAAATATTGTTTCTGTTTAACTAATCAAAATTTGCATTCTCGTTTGATTTTTTGAACAAAGAGACGAGCGTCAATACTCTAATGCCACACCAATCGCCAAAGCGTTGATGTTTTCTCAACAAGAAACAAAGTGATTAAAATTCTTTTTTGCTTCTTTTTGTTGATTTTCAGAAAGGAAATTCATGGACCGAAAACAATTGAATTTAAAACTTTTGATATTATTCAATGGTTTCTTTAATATTTTTTTTTATTAAGAATTGATATTTCTACAGGTATACACCAAATACATGTAAACCATTCACGCGAACAATACGAATTTAATAGTAAAACCAAAGTAAAAAATGGCTTCAGATTCTTTAAGCTCTTATGAAGAAATCCTAAGTTAAATAAAATCTTCTTCAATTTAAATAAAAATATAATCCTGTTAACAACGCAAAAACTAATTTCTTAAAAAACTAATTCAGTAAATATACAAAAATAGAAAGGGTTTTAAGAAAAAAGAAAAAGTGTCTTTTCTCTGGACTTATTCAAACTATACAGCAGTAGTTCCCAAACGGTGCTGCGCGACTCATAGGTTCGGCCCGAGAGGATAGCAGGTGAGGCAGAATTATTAAAAACAACGATTTAGAAACAATTTCCAAAAATTCATATGCCAAAAATAAATATGATTTCAAAATTTTAAATATTATTATTGATTATTTGCAATTGCTTGCATGAGTCCCAGTTAGTTTTAAATAATTATTGATCAATTTTATCATTGTGATATTTTTGCATTATATCAAATATTAAGAATATAGTAATTAGGGTCCGCAAACTGGAGGAGAGAGTTATCAAGAGTTATATTCCTTGAACCCTCTCTCTCTAGATCCAAAAACAAGCTCATATCTTTCATTAAATTTGTGTACATTAATCATATATGTTATTTGTGTCGTATATTGTATTTAATGCACTATTAATCGTTATTCCATATTTTTATATGTACTTTTTAGCACATAGAATTTGGTGAGGCACCAGCAAATTTTCATTCCGAAAATCCGGTGCAGAGAAAAAAGTTTGTGAACCAATGCTATACAGTGAGGTGATTCTGAGAGAATTAGAAGTGCAACCAAGTGTCATTATTGGCGGCCATAATCTTAACATAAGATATGCAGGTGACGCAGTACTGAGTGTAGATACAGAAAGGAAACGACAATAAATCCTACAGAAGGTAGTGAACGAAAGTGAGAAGTAATAACTAAATATCAATTGCAAGAAGACAGAATGCATGGTTGTCAGAAAAACATGCAAATTACAAATTGGAGATACCAAAAGCAAGCAAGTACAACAGTTTAAATATCTGGGAAGTGTTTTAACAGACGACCGAAAGTGCGAGACACTGAGATCCGAAGGCGCATTGGGACAGATAAAGATCCCTTTCAAAAGCAAAGCAAAGTGTCAATAAACAGGAAAATCACGTTAGAAGCAAAGAAAAGAATACTGAACTGTTACTTAATATCAGTCTTCCTATATGGCAGTGACTGCTAGACAGTCTCCTCGCAGATTAAGAAAAAACTTGTCCAACAGAAGGATGTATAGATCGAACATATGAGCAATGATGAAGTTTTAGAGAAAAGGGAAACAAAAGGACACATACGTAACATCAGAGAGAGGCAGTTGTAATTTCTAATGAGGAAAGGGGGCTTAGAAAATTTTATATTCCCAGCAAGGATTGAAGGCAAGGGGGACAGAGGAAAACAACGCATAACATATCTTCTGATCTTGAGTAAATGGATTGCAGAACAGGGTTTAGGAGAAATAAAAAAAAAGACAAAATTTATTATTAATGACAGGAAATTGTGGACACAGTACATAGAAGAAGAAAACATAAATGTAACATATAATCATGTAATAATTGTGTGTTTCCATTTCCGACCCCGAAGTTAAGCAACCTTGAGTTTGGTCAGTGCCTAGATGGGAGACCGTTTAGGAATATCAGTTGCTGTAAGCTTGGATGTACGGTTAGTGTTATGGATAATGGCTCAGAATTGTTAATCGGAGAGCGGAGTTCCAATTCCTGTTGGCTTTGTTATATTCATTTATGCGTTGGGAAAGATACGAATCCATCTCTTAACTTCCCAAGTATAGGTTAATTAGTAAGACTTGTATCTTACAGTCTAAAATCCGTTCGTTAATTCGCAAAACTGTTACGCCTTGCCGATACCTTATAAATAATGGACTATTCCATCTTAACTACATTAAGAGACAAAAGGCACTACTTCGTTTCAGTGAAAAAAAAGTAAGAAAGAAGTGTTTAACGTCTCCTGCTAACACCTCATAAATAATCGACTATTCCGTTTTGATCACGTAAGAAGACAAAAGACATATTAAAGAGGCTACTTGGCTTCAGTCAGAAAACGAAAGAAAGAAAATGAAAGAAACAAAGGAAGATAGAATTGTTTAACGTCTGTTTCAGTGAAATGGAAAAAGTTGTCAATCTCAAATCTTTTCATTTGTACCTTCTTACTTCTTAAAATAACGACTAGCTTTCATATGTATGATTATTATTACAATCATTTGTTGAAGTTGTTAAGTTCAAATATTTAACGTTGCAATAGGGGAATTTTCAACAGATAGTTGTAGAATTCGCCATGAACTTATTCAATCATTAACTAAAGAAAAATGATTCTTCAGAAAATTTAAATCGGAAAACCATGAAATGTTCACGGGCTAAAACTCGTAATTCAATAAATATAACATAAATAGAAAGAAAATGAAATGCGTAACAAAATACTTTAATCTTTTTTGTTCTTTTTTGCTATTGAATTAAATACTCTATCAGAAAAAGAGAAACATTTTCTTTTTGCATTCAAATCAATACATTAAAAGAATGGTGAATATTTACATATATGTTATTAAAAATGCAGTTATAATATTTTTTTTAAATCTAAATGCTTAATATTATTTAAACTTGTTAAAGATTTTAGGACACTGTGTTTGTTATTTGAGTCCAGTTTGTTCCGGCGTTGTCTCGTTTATTGAATTGAGATATTTTCACGCGTTGAAGGAAGAGATACGTATATTTATGCGATAAGTTGTAGTGGAGATATTATTGTGATCGCGTGAGTATTTTTTGTACGTTTTTACTTTTGTTATTTAGATGTTGTTGTTGTTTTTGTTTTTTTTTTCTTCAAACAAAAGATAGAAGTGTGCGACCTGTGCTACACACCTGATGATTAAGAAAACCACACCCCCGGAGGATAAACGAGACATATCTTATCAACACGGTATCGTTTCCACAAAATCGTTTGTCGTCATCTGATTTGTCTCGGTTTACGGCCACATCACGTTGAAAAACCGGTTCCCGTACGACCCCGAAGTTAAGCAACCTTGAGTTTGGTCAGTGCCTAGATGGGTGACCGTTTAGGAATATCAGTTGCTGTAAGCTTGGATGTACGGTTAGTGTTATGGATAATGGCCCAGAATTGTTAATCGGAGAGCGGAGTTCCAATTCCTGTTGGCTTTGTTATATTCATTTATGCGTTGGGAAAGATACGAATCCATCTCTTAACTTCCCAAGTATAGGTTAATTAGTAAGACTTGTATCTTACAGTCTAAAAATATTTTCTGGTTTTAAATAACCTGCAAAGGGTTGATAAGCCGTAGAATACGAATCAATCAATAAAATCTTTACACCCGGAGGAGAAACGAGATATATTTTATCATTACTGTATCTGTTAAGGAGTGATTTCACAGTGGAGGCATGTATTTGTACTAAATCGGTCCTAAAATAGGTTCGACGTACAAAACGTTAGGAACTTGATATAATAGGTATAACGCAGAGTAATCTAGTTGTGGTCGCTGATACTTTAGTATTCGACTAACTGTCGTCCGGTATCGACTGACTGACCGACCGACTAACTGATCGACCCCTATGTTACTCTTACTACTCCTGCTTATTATTGGTGGGAGAGTCTATTAACTATAGAATAGGTGTGTTCCACTATAACAGTATCATGACCACAAAATTGTTTGTTTGTCATCTGATTTGTCTGAAACAAAGAAGAGAGAATGTATTTATTTCTTTCTTTTTATACTTCTTTATACAAAGTCACTTATCGAGCATTAAACGAAATCTTCTGGCAGACAACTTGAAGCAATCACACATTTGTTTCACTTTATATTTGTTGGTGACGAAATGATGTTTCGGTCGATATGTTCGCCTTCTTCAGATGAAGGTGGCAATTGGGCTTTAGCATTCGCTTAATACAATTTTCTCGTTTTTATTCTCTTTAACTGTAAAAAAGTAATCAGTAAAAAAAAAAATCATCAGATTAAGTGTTAAGATCTCGTTCTTCCATTAACTGCAAAAACGAGAATATATACGTGATTGGAATGTCTAAAACTTGCTATTAAACTTTCATTTGTTTTAAAAAATCTGTATTTTATATTTTATTTTTTAAGCGTTTTATCAAACATAATGGCCGGCTGCTTGTTTTCTGCGCACACCCGTCTGAAGACGTCTGTTCAACACTCAGAGATCCCATCTGTGTTTGATATTATTAGGTTGGTGCAAAAATAATGACGCAATAATGTCGTTTTTTAACGTATTTTTAACGTCAAAAAACGACATTATTACGTCATTGTTTTTGCACCAACCTAATACAAATATCCTAAGCGAATCTTAGTTACAATTTCTTAGAGGGAGCCCATCATCTGATACAATCAGCAGTTTGAATAATACTATTACTCTCATAGCCTCGCTCAACATTATTTTTGACTTTGTACAATCACAACCAAGGAGTACTGTTTGCCCAATGACGCTAATAATGCTTGGGTCAAGCTGTAACTGTATTGAACTCACAAGGACGCATGACCCAGTGGATAAAGGCATTTGTTTGATCCAGTGATTAGACCCAACGATTTGTGAGTTCAGTACCAGGCTGTAGAAACGGAGAGCCAAAATACTTGGAGAGTTGAGTTAACAAGAAATAACTGAGACATCCGGAAGAGGCCTGGCACGTGGAACTACAACAATCTACCTTGGTGAGCGAAATAAAGAGTTCGGCTCAGAATTCCAATCACCTGAAGTAAGCCGGAGCGTACAACGGCCAAAACGCCGTGAATATGACAGTGAAGATCAGGATAATAGTCCAAATAATGTAAATACCTCTTTCCATATAAAAAAAAACAGTCGGTCATACAGGAGAAGATACCTTCCCCAAGAGTATTTGCGTGTAGGTTAATGTAACGAACTCTACGAGCATTCGAACTCAACTCTCTGATTTTTCATTCCGAAACGCTAACGTTACACCACCCGCACATCCAAGCAAAGAAACTTCCATCAATACTAGAAAGAGGGATAAAAATGGATTTGAGAAGTCTGCTTTCTTTAGAACGAGTTTTAAGAAAAAAAGATTTTATAAAATTTAATCGACAGTAACACTAACTGTTCAGTCAATTAATCTCAAATATTGTAAAGAAATGGTCAATTTCACCAGTGCCATGTTCTCAGCCTTTCATTGAACTTCAAACTCTTCAATTGAGTTTTTTTTTATGCAATTCTTTTGGATGGTTATATATACTCCACTGATTACGAGAACGACCTTCACTTGATTTTACTTTTCCAAGTTCTCGTGTAAGATTCTGGTTTCTCATTTATCATAATTATTATAGCTGTTGTTGTGATTCACCTTTGCTTTGTGTCGTACAAAGTTTCCAACCAGAGTCTTCAAGAGAATAAGATCTTTGTATCAGAAAATACATACAGATGAAGTGCAATGCAATCAGGGAGAAAAAATATGTAATTATGGTCACTGTATAGATATAAAGAACTCGTGAGGATGTTTTTTACAATCTACATATTTTAGAGCTCCCGGGAACATATTTTCTCTTTTTGATTTCATTCTCAAAGCCCCAATATCGACAACTAATGTTGTGTTGAGATGCCACATTCTACTGATTTCAAGTTTCTTGTATTTAATCATTATTATTATCCTATTGTAATTCTGCTTGTTCTTCCCTTCGTTAGTTTGCACGACCTTTACGTCCTGTCAATCCCTCATAAATAATGGAGTAATTTGTTTCGATAGCGTGGAAAAGACTCTTGGTTGCAGTGAGAGAAAGAAAGAAAGAAAGAAAGAAAGAAAGAAAGAAGGGGAGATAGAAGTGAAGAGAGAGAATCAGATTAAACTGACTAGAACAGATACTACCTTTTGATCTTAGCCAAAAGGCGGAGAAGTAGCACTCGTTCCCCCACGAGGACGAGATGTGGCACAAGGTCATTTTAAAGTGGGGATCCGAGCGCGTATACCCGGACAAGGGACAAAAATTGCCCCAGCTCCCGCAATCGTTGTTTGCGCTGGCTTCGATGCGAGCACTGATCCCTACCTCTGGTGCAATGGGAGGGCGCGGCCTCGGGTGAGCTATTCCCCAGGGCTGGGTACCACTTCAGTATAATTTTCCCAGTTGCCCCTCTGTCCTTTGACACAGAAGCCCCTGAGCGCACTCTGCCCAAAGACAGTGACGCAACTGAGAAATGATAAGCCGGCTGAGCCAAAAGGTCGAGAATGATTGTATTTTTCAGCGCGCCCACGTCGCTATCGAATGTGACTTGTTTTCACATTCGGTAGAGTGTGATTACTGGAAATACCGTGAAAAAATTGCCCAAGCGGCCTTGGTACTTCCCCGTTTGGGTACACCTCAAGCGCCGGGTAATAAACCCTCCTGAAGAATAACTACTGCCTGTGGGAAAGGCCCCCGGGGTCTTAGGTTTACATTTTTATACACTCTCCGACCAACGAAAGGGACGAGAATCGATATAAGCATAAATTTTCAGATGCCCAGTATCGAACGACGGAAATCGAGTAAGGCAATCGCCATAAATCCAGTTACCATAAATAAAATAACATCGTCTGCTTAATTATTTTTAAATTAGTATTAAGAGAAATGATCTTAAGATTAGGATTTAATAGTTATTATTATTATTATTATTATTATTATTATTATTAATAATAATAATAATTTTATCGTTTTTATTGTTATTATTATCATTAACATAGCCTTGAAAAAAGATGTGAGCAATAACGTATGGATCGGCATTTCTGCCCAGGATCAAAAATTCGTTCCATGTACTTTTGGCAAGGTATAATATCAAAATGCAATGCCTGTCCACCTTTCTTTGGCTTGGTCTTGTACTATAGTGCGAGACGCCGCGCAGTCTTCGATCAATTCCCTGCCTCACAATTAGATAACCCCTGTCCAGTAGATTCCAACCTTGTCAAAGCACCTTCCCCATTACACCATAGAAGAAAGGTCACAGTAATCTGGCACCTGCATGATGGTAGTTACAAATATAGGCACCTCACCTGAAACCAACCATATGTTATATCCTACCATCGGATAAGGAAATACAAGATCAAAATTCCATAACTCGGCGCTCCATGAAAATTCTTACACAGACGGCCATATATTCAAAGGTATATGTTTGTGTGTTACTATTGTTCACTTAATACAAGGCCCAAGAGCCACTCGAGATAGGGGGTTACAGAGTAAGACACACAGTTTATGGAGATATGTGGGAAGTAAACGGTTGACCTTAGACTTGAACAGGTTAAGATTGTAGTGATCAGAGATGCAACCACTTAGTAGTCGATTACACAAAGCAGCTGTTCGTGGGAAGAAGCTGCTCGAGTGGAACTTATATCTCACTCATGGAATACGACGAGAATGAGGGTTGTTCGCTACAATGTGTGTGACATGGTGGGTCGTAGTCGTGAAGGTTAGAACAGGTGGAACTAAAGAATGCATTTCCCTACCTCACAATTAGATAACCCCAGGTCCAGTAGATTCCAACCCCGTGAAAGCACCTTCCCTATTACACCATAGGAGAACGGTCTGAATAATCTGACACCTGCATGATGGTAGTCTCAAATATAGGCACCTCACCTGAAACGAACCATATGCTATATCCTACCATCGGGTAAGGAAATACAAGATCAAAACGCAATGACTCGTCGCTCCATGAAAATACTTACACGCACAGCCATATAAAATATATGCGTTTTTTATTATTGTTCACCCACTTCCGATAATTTTGTTTTATACAATTGGTAAAATTTCCAACTTCATTTTTGTTTTATGAATCTAAGTACTTTCGACTGTTACTACAGTCGTTATCAAACAGTAATCGCAGTCGAAAGTACTTGGATTCTAAATAAACACAAAATGAACTTTGAAAATTGTGCCAATTGAAAAAACAGCTTAGTCGGAAGTTGGAGAAACTATAAAAAATTGGATAGCCAGACCTTGAAGATATTATTAAATGAAACTTACTTAAAAGAATTCTTGTTGCTTAAATACATCTTAATACATCTTATATATATATGTGTGTGTGTGTGTGTTAAGTGATGATAAAAGGTACTTGGCTTGACCTTTATGCAGAGAGGCAAACTTCACCAAACACAATCTTCAGGCGGTCACAAAGGAGAGCAGAATTTTACTATCCTTTCTGAACGCGCGAAAATTGTGTTTGGTGAAGTTCGCTTCTCTGTATATGAAACTACTAAGGCAACTGAAAGGTCAAGTTAAATACCTTTTATCATCATTTATACCTTGCTCTGTATTTTTTATGTTACATCGAGCACTGTTTTTGTAACATCAACGTTTGTTGGTTTTATACACACCACACACACACACATATATATATATATGTAGCGAGAGACAGACAGACAGAGATTAAACAAAAACAAAAACCGTTGATGGAACTAACGGACGGCATGCCAAAACCTAAAAGTTTTAGCCAGATACGGTCTCGAATAAAAACGACAATACTGAAAAAGGAGAAAAATTTCTAAAGGCAAACTTACCTTCTCAGTAAATTATTCTTTGGCTAGATTGCCTAGAGTGAACAAAATACGCTTAACAACATTAAATGCTATGAACGGATGGCTCTAGTCGTAACCCGAGTTTCATGCTAACGTGATCTTCATACGACTTGAACAGTTCAAGTATATATAAGCACACGCACACACACACATACACACATATATATATATATATATATATATATATATATATATATATATATATATATATATATATATATATATATATGAGTAAATTTCTCGGCCTGTCTAATAAACTCTTCTAAACGAACTATGATGGAACTTGGGAAGTTGTTCGTTCCGAGAAATCTTCAGTACCCTATTTTGAGTTTTATATATGCGGGTTATTGTAAGCATATCAATATTGAGTAAATTTGAAATTAACAAATTATTTCTTTCACTTCTATTTCTGTTCTTCAGATGATTTGTCCTTCGCCGCCATCTTTTAAAATGGTTACCTTAACCTCATTATTTCTCAGTGAAATCCGTATAACTTCCTACACGGACTGTCGGATGAAAATACGAAAGCAAACTTAAAAGCTTGTATTTGTTTTCTTTTTGTTTTGTTTTTTTGTTTTTTGAAGGGTGGGGCGGTTGTTTTTTGCTTCTTCTGCTTTTGTTTCCTTTTTTGCTGTTCCTGTTTGCGCACCAAACCGATCAGTCATTCTTTTGCCCAATGACAATCGAATTTATCATTTCATGCCCGCCATTTTTCTGTTACTTATTTTTCTCCATTTTCCTTTCGCTCCTTGCAACATTCATTCACAACGCAATCTTCGAATAAGGCAGCCCACAAAATTTATCCTTTCCAATTCTCTTTCATTAATTTTTAATCCGCCAGCCATTCACTTATTTATTCGTTCTCTTTTTCCTTTCTGATTTTTTTTTCTGTCCTTCATGTATCAAAACTTATTTTCCTTTTGTTTTCGTTTTACTCGCTTACTTTACATCATTTTTATTACTTTTCCTTGTTTATTTAATGTTTCTATTGTGTTATTTATTAACTCTCTCAACATTCACTTTTATTATGCGTTTTTTTTTTTTTTTTTGTTTTTGTTTTTTTTTTTTTTTTGCTGTTCTTATAAATTTGCTTTTCGACATTTGGGCGCCAAATTTGTTCGAGCCGAAATAATGCCATTCTCTTTGTTCGCAAACGCAAACAACCAGATTAAACTACGTCCGTATCCCGTTGGAATTTTTCATATCTGTGACTTTTTTAAAGCGTGTTCAATTATGTATTTTTACGGTTTTAATTTTACTCAATTACTTCACAACTGTAAAATTATGTACTTTCATTCCAGGCACGTGCTTTGAGAAATTACTCCCAATAAACAATCAATCGACCTTTAGAAAGTAAATTGTCAACAAAAACGCTATCACTATAAGAAAATATTTTACAATATTTTGAAAAGAAAATTAAGATAATACATTCATTTTTAGAACAAATGCGAAAATGACTGATTTCTTTTTTAATAAGGTGTTTCGTGTTCAGTAGCGTAAGATTAAACTACTTTTATTATCAGCTTGGATGTGCAAGTGGTGTAATTAATTGCGGTTCGAAATGAGTATTCGGAGATTCGAGTTCGAATTCCAATCGAGTTCGTTACATTCAGTTACGCACAAATACCCTTGGGAAAGTTATGAATCTATTCCCCCCTCTCTCCGCCTACTATGAGGATAGATTGGGTTCTATAGACTTGGTTGGCAGCCATTCTAAAGATGGTGTCTCAATAAAATTACCCGTCTTCCAGCAAGCGTGGGCCACTCATGGGAATGCATCGGAAACGCACAGTGACTGAAATTTTTCAGTCATGTGAGTTGTGCAGTCTGCCGCAGGCGGAGAAAGCGTTTGCTTTTATTGTCAGGTAAATTCTGTTAGCATTCGCTAGGTGGATTTGCATAAAGCAACATATAAAGAAAAGAAGCATGATCCCTCCCTCTCTCTCTTTCTCCTCCTCTCTCTCCCTTTCTCTCTCTCTTTTTACATACACACACACGCACACACAAACACACACACACACACACACACACACCTATATATATATATATATATATATATATATATATATATATATATATATATATATATATATTAAACATATTAAACAGATTTCTCGAACTTTCAGCCGGTAGATGAAAACAAATAAATATACCTTTATTAAACGGTATATTTATTCGTTTTTTGAATGTTCGAGAAATCTTATGAAAGATTTTCTTTAATAAAATTTCACGAACTTTCAAGCCAGTAGAAATAAATATACTGTTTAATAAATAAACGGAGCGTCCACTCAAATACGAGTATCCACTAAAAATTACGTTTAAAGTAATAAAAATCTGTCGTATTAATAAAAAAAAAATTTATTCTAAAAGTCTCTTTGGTTACGTTTGGATACGAAACTGTGAGGATATGAAAAATTTCGGGAGATCTGTGACGAGAAAAATTTCGCTTAAAGGCACAAATTTAGCCACACCTGACCAACTGATCTCCATGGCTTATTTGGTTAAAGCGTGCCAGAATTAACGATAGCTTTCTCTGTTCTGGGTGACGCAAGTACATGTCCTGCCGAAAACCGAAATTTTTTCTTTAAAAAGATGCCGTGGTGACAAGACGCGTATTGTTTCCAATTTGCGGGAGGTGTTTTCTGTGAACTTCATGTTGCATCAACACCACCTAGATAAAAGGCCTGTTGGATCAAATGTGACATCACTGTAGAATAACGATAGAATAAACAGCACTTACCGGCGTAAGGGTCCCAACTAGAGTCCAGCTGGCAGACAAAAATAAAGCAAGTTGTAACTCAATACAAACCCTGCAAACTGACTGGAATCAAGCTTTCTCACGGTGGAGTGTTCATTCTTCAGAATGTGATTGTTCTTCAATCACAACAAATAGTATAAGCCGAAGCTGTATGTCTATTTTATATATAGATTACTTTTTAAATTACAATTTAAAAAAAAGAAACAAGAATTTGAATTTCATCTTAAAACTTTCATTCAATATTAATTTATAAAAATAAAGAAAAACCAGCAATATCATTATAAAAAAAGTATCAATAAAGTTACGATACTAGCAATTAAAATTGACAGAATATTTTTTTTATATTAGAAGAAAAGCCAACCAGGGTTCGATTTTTACCTTACATCTTTAAATAAATGAATAGATTAAAAATACGTTTTTATTTTAATGCTTATTCCATAAAGTTACTATATTGATATAGATTTTTTTTATATTTAAATTATATTACAAAAAATAAAAGTAACCAAGCTTCAATTTTTAGCTTAGAATAAACTTTAAAGAAAATTATTTAAAGCTTTATATTCGTTGCTATGCTAAAGTAAATAGTGTACGTTTCATTATTGAATTTAAAGACTGTAAAGTTCGTTCTCCTTATATTGATTGTGTAAAATTATTTGAATTCTATGTTCTTTACAATAAAATAATTTGACATGATTTTTAATTTGCATGTTTTATTTTATTTTAATTATTCTGTAGTAGTAAAGTTAAAATATTGACATTTTTTTGTTATGTAGAAAATAAAAGACAAATTTTAAATAATTGTAGAAAATAATGTTACATAGGTATACGGGAAATTTAGCTGAGAGTTGGAAGTTTTCTTTGGTTAACTTGTATCTATTAATATTATTATTATTTTCCCTAGCACAAGAATTATTCAAAAGAACACATAAAGAGCTTCAGACAAGAATTCTTTCAAATTTTTCAATACTATGATTCTCACCACAAGAGTTCACATGAAAACGATGATCATTATCTACCAAAACATTCAAGTTCATGTGCATGGGGAATTTCCTTTGATTTACTGAATGAAGGAAAGAAGACTTTTTTGTCTATTTACTAATAACTATATAATTATAGATAACAACACTTGTAGTATTCTCATTAGGATATAGCAAAGAACCTCTATTAACGCCTTGAAAATAGCTGTTTATTTCAGGTATTTTCTCCTCATTATAACTTCCAGATATTAAATTCTTGCAACTGTTGCATTTTCTTTCCTGTATAACGGCAATAACCTGCTACACATAACAAGAACAACTTCTCTGCATTCATTAACATCATCATCTGTTACATTTATTTTAAATTTATAAATATCTAAATTTTGCTCCACGACATTTCATCTCAATTAGTTTGTGAATTCTTCAAATCAATACTTTGGTTATTAATGGCAGACTCAACTTAACACTGACATCATTGTGATTTTTTTCACACTCAAACACTTGACGTATAGAAATATTATATTGATCTCCACCAAGTTGTCGCTACTGACCAAATCCATCCTCAAGGTTATCTGCTTGAAATTTAGCAGGTAATGCATACATGCAGGTAATATATACATCAATTTCAATTCTTCATGCAATATTTGGTCAGTTCTAGAATTGCATGAGTAGCATGATACAAATTAGTAATGAATTTACTGTACATATATTCAAAGTTCTTATTGCTTTGTAAAACTCCTCTATAAAAAAATAATCCATGTAAATGGATATGTACTAATGAGGGAAAGAATGTAGATTTTCACTTATATATGCGTATTATTTGGAATGCACCTTGCTAATGACCAAGTAATATCCAAGACATGGTTCCAAGATTATCCGAGATGATTATGGACATGGAGGAGCCCAGGAGGAAATACTAAAAATCAAATAGACTACATAACTATCAACAAAAAATTCAGGAATGCAATCGTTCACTGCAAAACCTACCTAAGTGCCGACTGCGGGAGCGATCATCCCCCTGTTATGTGTAAGCTAAGAGTGAAACTATGGAAACTGAAGCCTAAGGCAGCACACAAGTTGCAATAAAACAAACTCCTGAGCGACCCGTACCTGAAAGAAAAATATACAATGTGAAGCTCGAAATGGGACTCACTAAGAGACGTCTTAGTGACATTAACAAACGAGGTCATCCCAAAGGAGAATAAACGAAAAAGAAAAAACGAATGCATGACTGAGGAGATTCTCAACATAATGCAAAGGAGACGGAAAACTCTGCCACGATACGGAACAGAATACAGAACATTACACAATGGAATAAGGAACAAATGCAGACAGGATAAAGAAGAATGGCTAAAAAATGTGCAGTAGTATAGCGATTGAGTACCCCCAACAAAAGAGATATGCATAAACAAATAAGGCAACTAGCAGAACAGAATACATGCTCATCAACAGGCTGCTTATAATCAAATATTAAAGAAGGAAAAAATTCTTCAACGCTGGAGCGAGACTATTGGTGAACTCTTCCAGGACGAAAGAGAACAACCAACAACATACAGAACTACCGACAGACCTAAAATTATAAAAACCGAAGTGGAAGCTACACTGGCCAAATTAAACAGAAACAAGGCTGCAGGGCCAGACGGAATTGTAACGGAAATGCTGTCAGCCTTAGATGAATTTGGCATAGACAAGATCACAGAAATAACAAATGAAATCTACAACAACGGGGACATACTGGAATATTTCAGCAGATCTATTTTCATAGCACTACCCGAGAAACCAGGCGCAAACGAGTGTGAACTCCACCGAACAATCAGCCTAGTGAGCCATGTAACAAAACTCATCATCCGTATTCTGATTAATAGAGCGGGCAGGAGCATCGGGCCAGAGATAGGACAAGAACAGTGCGGGTTCGTTAAATACACCGGAACAAAGAATACGATATTCATGCTTAGAATATTACCAGAAAGAGCAATACAAATGCAGAAGGACGTGTATCTATGTTTTATAGACTACGCAAAGGCGTTCGACAAAGTATGCCACAAGGATCTGCTGGAATTGCTTAGCAACCTTGATATATTCGAAAATCTATACTGGCAGCAAACGGCATGCATGCGCATTGAGAATGAGTTCAGCGAATATACAAAAATAGAAAGGGGTGTAAGGCAAGGATGTGTCTTCTCACCGGACTTATTCAACCTATACGGCGAGGCAATTCTGAGAGAATTGAAGATCCTACTAGAATTCAGCATTGGCGGCCACAATCTTAACAACATAAGATGCGCAGATGGCACGTCACTGATAGAAGACACGGAAAAGAAATTACAAAACCTCCTACAGACGGTAGCTAAGGAGAGCGTGAAGAAGGGACTAACCATAAACTACAAAAAGACAGAATGGTCATCAGTAAAAGGCTGAGCCCGAAATGCAATTTGCAGGTCGGAAGCACTAAAATCAAGCATGTGCGGAAGTTTAAATATCTGCGAAGTAGTTTGACAGAGGGCGGTAGGTGCGACGCTGAGATCCAAAGACGGATTGGGATCGACAAGGATGCATTTCAAAAGCTGGGCAGAGTACTACGAGACAGGAAGATTTCTTTGGTGACAAAGAAAAGTAATGTCTGTTACATGACATATGTCCTCCTATACGGCAGCAAATAATGGACGGTCTCCTCAAGAATGAAGAAGGGACTCGAGGCAGCGGAAATGTGGTTCTACAAAAAGTTGCTAAGGATATTATGGAGCGAGGGTGAGCAATGATGAGGTCTTGGAAAGGATGCAAACAAGGAGGAAGCTTATACTTAACATAAGGGAGAGGAAGATCGAATTTCTGGGACACGTAATGAGAAAGGAGGGTTTGGATAATCTGATACTCACAGGTCGAATAGAGGAAAAAAGAGACAAGGGAAAACAATGCATGACATACCTAGCGGGCTTAAGCAAGTGGATGACAGAACGTGGTCTGCGGCAGTTGGCAGAGGTACGAAACTTATTGAGAGACACAAGGGATAAGGAAAAGTGGAGAGCTATGATCGCCTACGTCCTGAAAGACACACGGCACATAAATAGAAAGGAGTCAGACAATCTTGGAAAGGTGGGGAATGATTTGAATTCGTGTGAAAAAGGTGCATAGGACAAAATAAGTTGAGAATCACTGCTTTGAGTGAACATTGTTTTGTAATGGGATCTGGACTGACGAAAAGACGGTTTTGGTCACTAGTTTTCTTTTCTTTCTGGGGTGGGGTAGCTGAGATCTACAAGAAACACTGCAAAGGATTGTTCGTAGATTTGCTACTTGAAGGATTATGGTCAGAGGTGGCTTTACTGGATATGGGCTATGTATCTACTTCTTCTGACAAGGTTCCTTTAACAATAATTGATAAGCAGAAACCCAATAGAAGGTAGTGAGTGAAAGCCAGAAGTAACGACTAAACATCAATTGCAAGAAAACAGAATATATGTTTCTCAGCAAAAGGAACAGTCCAACATGCATATTACAAATTTGAGATACCAAAATCAAGCAAATGCAATTTAAATATCTTTAACAAGAGACGGAAATACCGAAATCTGAAGGCATTGGGACAGAGAAAGATGTCTTCCAAAAGCTAAGCAAAGTATTACGAATTAGAAAAAATTCATTAGAAATGAAGAAAAGCGTACTGAACTGTTACGTAATATCAATCCTCCTACATGGCAAACACCCCACAAATGACGAAAAACCTGAAACAGCAGAAATGTGATTCTACGGAGGCTGCTGAAAATACAAGGACTTAACATGTGAGCAATGACGATGTCTTAGAGAAAATGGAAACAAAAAGGACACTTATACTTAAACACAGGAGACAACTGAAATCTCCAGGGTAAATAATGCAGAAAGAGGACTTGAAAAATGTGATACACACAGGACATCTTGAAGACAAGAGGAACAGGTAAATAACGCATAACCTATATATCGAGTCTGTGTGGAGGGCTGACCGAACAGAGTTTAGGAGAGAGAACAAAAAAAATTATTAAGAGCTACAAAGCACAGGAAGTTATGGAAAACTGTAATCAACAATCTTCTCAAGGGACACGTCACACGAGCAGATAATTTGAATTTATTGACTGATCTAAGAGGAAAGAAAACCGACTCTTATGTAGTAACTCTCCATTTCACTAAATAGGACAATATCATGATTATTTTCTGGGGTCTGCAGTAATATACTGGCGGAAACTGGAAATGTGTTGGATAGCAAGAGTTAATCCGTTGCACTTGAGGCATTGCTAAAGGAATAAATGCTAAAGGAACTGGACTATTTGAAGCCTATGGTCACTTTAAACATGGTCTTTGTGACAATCTATTCGTGTGGGCATGCGAATAAACCTTCATATCCCAGGCCAAATCACCAAAATATTTCCATACTGTTTTTAACTCCAATTACCGCAATTCTGATTACTAACGTCAGTAAACGTCACACTGACTTCATCAAGAACTTCCACCGACGCGAGAAGCAGAATTATCGTTTAAATTAATATCTCGTTTAAATTAATATCTCGTTTCTTTTCTTAGTGAATTTGATTTTAACTTTATAAAGTAAAAGTAATAATAATAATAATAATAATAATAATAATAATAATAATAATAATAATAAAAACGAAGGGAAAATATGTTTAATCAATGTAGAATAGAAAAGTACAACAATTAAATAATGATAATAATATAAGACATATGCAGTAAAATAAACTGAACCGTAAATTTTACCTATAATTATTATTATTATTATTGTCAGAGTTTTCGTTCGTTTAATCGTGCATTGATTACACTTTCATCTAACACACACACACACACACATATATATATATATATAGGTTAAGGCACGTTGGATCTAATGATGTAGCCCTTGTTTTCTGTTTAGGTTTGGGTTTCTGGTTCCATCTAAAGTCTTCTAACTCTCTTTCACGCCTATTAGCCCCGTGTGTCTTACTGATGTTATCGACTTGCTCATATATATATATCAGTGGTGGCTCTAATTTTTGTCACGTTTATTTCAGCCTTTAACACAATATAATGTTGGCATAACTTAAATGCTAAAATTATTCCTTTTTACTCTAACTATAATATATAATTTTTAAAAATCTCTGAGCATGAAATTAAAAAAAAATTTGGTATTTTTAATTATATTGATTAAGTATTAATTGTAATAATTATATAAAAATAAACATTTATTTTTTTTAATTTTCCAGTGTATATCTATCTTGAGTGTGTGCTTGCATATATATCTATGCGTCAGTGTTTTTATGTATTTCTCTGTGAATTTATAGTTTAATTTATTGTACGTTTATGATCAGTACTGCTGACTGATATCATATTTCCTCATCACTAACCCAGTCACGCTCCTCACCCCAACCCTCCAGTCGACGAGTTAAGGCTGCCACTTTCTTCAAATTTAAGTCGGGCTAAATTTAATTTGCCCTTTTTCAATTGATACATTCCTCTAAAAAGCTTATACTGTACGGAATAAATTATGAAAATAATAGGGTGAAAGAAAAATGTGTTCTTTGAAAAAAAGGGCATACAAGTCATTAGAGATTTTTAAAATATTATTTATAACTAGAAATGCATTGCCTATTTAGTATGTCTTTTCCTTGAAAGAGCTCAGATCTACGCAGCCCGACTAGCTACATTAATTTTGTTTCTTTTCTTTTTTTTATTTTCTTTCTTCTTTCTTTCTTGTTTATTATGAATAATATCAACAAAATGTATTTCAGTCAATATTTTGGACCCAGCCGAAGTCAAAAATGAAAACGAAGCACCACGAAAGATTTTTGTTGCTTTGAAATAGATATACTTGAATGTTGACTCGCTCAGGTTAAGACCGACAACCCAGCTCCCGGTGTCGCCACTGATATATATATATATATATATATATATATATATATATAGTTAAGTATTTCACCCCAAGCAAGACCACTCGTACTCAAGTGGTTACAGAGAGTGAAAGTAAAAGAAAAGACTGACTATAAAGGCTAATGGGGAAAGGGTAAAAAGAAGAACGAGGATCAAGGCATCAGAAGATGTCGACTGATATTAAATTTGAAGATTATAGTTACCAGGGAAGCAAGTAAGAGGAAGGGAGTTCAACTGTAGGGAAGTGCATCAGAAGAAGGTGTTGGAGTAGAAGAGGCTGTTACATTTAACTGTTTCGACACTGAGATGCCAACCTAGTAACACCCTTAAATTCAGTGAAAATAGCCCTTCAGAGCAGTTGCCATGAAAATATTTGTAGAAAAGACAGAGGGAAACCTCATCACATCTGTGAGAAAGTGTCTGGAGTCGATATCCCAAGTCAGGACCGATCATATTGCATATCTGTCTTTGGATTTTGTCGAGAAGCTCGAGATGAACAGTTGGGGGCACCAGACCATATATGGCAACAGTATTCATTGGACGAATGGTAGATTTGTAGGTGTAAAGGGTGGACTCAGACGGGAAAATACTTCTGGCGCGACACAGATAACCAACTTTCCTTGTAGTAGATGCAGCTATTTATTCAATGTAGTTGTTCCACTTCGGGTCAGTGGAAAACGTGAGACCAAGAAGGTGTAATGAGACTCTCTCGTGAAGTTGAGCATCAACCATGCTGATAGGAGGCAAAAAGGTTTCTGTATGGGTAAATGAGAGCAGTTTCGTTTAAAATTTATATGCCATTTCCTGCCCCAGTCAACCACAGACTGGAGGTCCATTTCGAGACCAACGGCCAGGAAAACTTTGTCAGCGCTGCCGGATTTACTATTGAGACAGGAGTAAATGGTAGTATCGTCTTGAGAACTGATGACATCAGGAATATCGTTGATGAAGACCAGAAGCAGTGTTGGACCCAGAATGTAGCCTTGGGGAACACCACCGTTCGTATGAAAATGAACTGGGATAGAACTCGTCCAAGACGACCTTCATTTCACGGTTTGACAGGAATGGTTGGATTAAATCTATTAATCGTACTGTAATACCGTATGCCTGAAGCATACAAAGAAGTACGGCATGCCAAACCCTATAAAACGTCTTAGAGATATCTAGAGCTACAGCTCGAGCTTCGCCCTTATTATCAAGAGCTATAAGCGGTAGACCGGGAAAATCGGAAAACATATTGTTTCTCAGAGAGCAGATCGTAGGAGATAAGATGCTCAACCACTTCGGCATTGATTTAGGCCTCGAAGACTATGCTGAATAATGGTAGGATGCCGATAGGACGGTAGTTAGATGGGTCAGAAAGGTCTACAAAGTTCTTAAAAACAGGGACGACAGAGGAGAACTTCCAACGGGCTGGAAAGTAAGAATCAGTGAGGCAATAGGCGCATATTTAGGAGAGAACTAGAGCCAGCTAAGGGAGGACATTTCTTTAGCACTACAGCTGGTATCCCCTCACCACTACTTGCTTTATGAGAGTCTTATTTGAGATGATGTCCAATACCATCGATGGGTTTATGCACATCTCACATCAGTTCTAGGGGGAAAATCAGGTGACCGTACTCTGGATGTGTCGAGTATTGAGTTGGATGAGAATTTCCGAGCAAAGCATTCAGCCTTATCAGATGTGGATGTTAGGACTTCGAATTGATTGAATAGAGGAAGGATTGAGGATTTGCTGTGATTCAGAACCAAACTTCCGATAAGCAATACGTTGTTTCATTTTATCAGCAAACAGTAACTTTGCTTCATTGAGGACACACTTGCACTCATTACGAACAAATACAAAGAGACGTCTCTTGCAATCGGACATGTCGCTCTGGTACAGACGGAAGAGTTGATTCCTATGGGCTATAGCGACTGTGCAAGGAGGTGAGAACCAAAGAGGTGAGTGCGATTTAACTTGGTATTTTCTTGCTGGGATGAAAGCCTTCGATGCCGGCTTTTCCCCAGCAACAGACCTCAGACTCTTGGAAATTAGATTTAGCTATGCTGATGGAAGGCAGAAAGGGGTCTCTCAAATGATTAATAGAGAGCAGTTTTGTCTTGTCGTTAAAATTAACAGGTTATGCTTTGCCCCAGTTAACAATTGATTGTAGGTCATTTTGTAGATCAGCAATCTATTTGACCATATCGAACTAATCAGACTTTCTGGTGTAAATGCTTGTGTCATCAGCATAGATATCAAGCTGATGCCAACAGGAAGGTCAATGATGAAAATTAAGAACAAAGTAGGGCCAAGAATAGAGCCCTGCGGAACATCTGCAGTAGTACGAAAGGGTCTAGAAGAGTGGCCATTCAGGACAACTTTCATTTCGTGATTTGATAAAAAAAAACTGAATCAGTTCAAAAATTCGTCCAGAGACGCCATCATTTTTCAGCTTGTGATGGAGACCAGTATGCCAAATCCTATCGAATGCTTTCGAGATGTTCAAAGCAACAGTCCAAGATTCCACATTCTTCTATAAAGTCTGATAGACTCTTTCAGCAATAATCATTAATACGTAAATAATTGATCTAGAGAAAGGAAAGGCATGTTGCTTGTCTGAAAAAAAGTCCCTATGATGTGTGATGCTCAACGAATTCAGCATTGATTAGGATATCTACAATTGTATCAAAAAGAGGTAGAAGGCTAACAGGCCAATACTTGGGAAGGTCAGAAGATACATACATACATACATATATATTTACGGTCTTCGATATTTATGGGTAAAAAGTGCTCAGTATCAATGATAGAGCCTATGTAAATATGAAAGTGAACACTGAGGTCAACACCAACCAGCGACAGTCTGTTTTCAAATTTTCAGGTCTAAAGAATGCGTTCAAGCATGAGACAGGCACTCGCCACTTGGTGTTACCCTCAGTATCCACTTTTTCTGTCTTAGTAACTTAAACACAGAGCAATGTTTATTACTGTTTAGGTAGATCTTTTGGTCATTATTTTATGGAGGCACAGTAAAGTAATGGATACGGCTCGAACTGAGAAATCGGAGAGCCCGTTTCGATTTCAAGTCGAGTTCATTACATTCACTTTCGGAAAAGGTATGAATCCACCTCTTCTTCCCCAGCTTCGGCTAAATAGTAGGGCAGACTGGATTCTATAGCCGTGGGTGGCAGCCGATCTAGGAGAATGACAACTCTTAATTCAAAACCTGAGCAGGGTGAATGGGAACCTTGGAGCATGCTGTGCACCACTTCTCTGTATTCGGCTCTTCCAAAAAGTGTGGTCGATTCTCCACAAACCTTCACCACTATAATCAAATCATATGTTCGGGTAGTATGACTGTTTGTTTCTAAGAAGTGAGCTGCCTGACCATAATATGTCGAAAAACGGCCGGAGAAACATCCACATACACACACACATACACATACACATACATATATATATATATATTCGACTCTCCCATCGAATTCGACATATGAGGGTCAAGCAGATCAGTTCCCAAGAAACCGACAGGCCGTCAGCAGTACATGAGATTCGATTATAGTGATGAAGGTTTCGTGCAGGACCATCCACACTTTTTGAAGGGCCGATTACAGAGACCTGGTGCACTACGTGCCACAAGGTCCCCAAACGACCCTCCGCAGATTTTGAATTCTGAGTTGTCCTTCTCCTAGACTAGTTGCCATCCAAGGATATAGAACCCAGTCTGTCCTGCTATTTACCCATAGCTGGAGGGAGAAGAAGAGGATTCACATCTTTCCCAAGGGTATTAGCACCCTTGGGAATATATATATATATATATATATATATATATATATATATATATATATATATAAGATAGATAGATAGATGATTATATGACATATATATATCATATATATAATATATGATATATATATAGCATATATATACCATATATACATCATATATATATATATATATATATATATATAATATATATATATATATATATATATATATATACATATATATGCAATTTTTATATATATTAATTATATATTATATATGCGCGGTACTAATTGAAAGCGCTCAATGTCAGTGATAGAGCTGACATATTTAGTTAGATTCATGTGAGTTTGTTACCCTGGGTTTCACGCTATTTGCGATTCTCAAACTCTGAGTTTGCTAGACGATTGCAAATAGCATGAAACCCAGGGTAACAAACTCAACCAAAGGTGATATCCCCAGGTCCTTTCTTTTTTCGGTTACCCGAAAGTAACAATTCAATGTAAGTACCATTGAAAAGGGCTTTTGTACGTTCACAGAAAATGGCCATCCGCGACCCCTAGGATTTCGGGAGGAAATACCAATAAGTTATGAATACCAGAATCGTAAAATGATTTACGTAATAACAGACAAATCGGTTATCTTCAAAGTTACAATTCTCACTAAACAGTAAGTAGCCCTGAAAAGTTCTTTTGTGTATTTACAGAGAATATAGCCATTAGGAAAGCTAGAGTTAAAATAAATTTACAATAGATTTTTCACAATAAAGCTGTAAATAGATTTAGTTATAGATTTACAAATAGAATAACATATAGATTAACCAAAGATTTACAACACTGGCAAATAGTACAGTTAAATCATAAACACCTGATGATTGGGGTTTTCTTATCTAGATTACAAAACTCTTGATAAACAATATTTTTGCTTTTTCCTTGTGGGG
>OZ010606.1:49905119-50147287 GCA_963932145.1 Acanthosepion lycidas
GGTCTCGTGACTGTCTTCAGGTAAAAGCGGAGATTTCCACATATTATTAAAAATAATTAATTTTTTCTTTTGTTTTTCAATGTTAAATATTCTCGATATGAGACATTTTCTGTGTTAGTAATCCTAATTTCTTTTTTGAATTCAAGAAAGAAATATATATATATATATATATATATATATATATATATATATATATATATATATATATATATATATCGGTTCGTGGGAAGAAGCCGCTAGAGTGGAACTTACGTCTCACCAATGGAATACGAAGGTAATGAGAGTGGTACCTACAATGTACGCAGCATGGTGGGTCTTAGCCGTGAAGGTTAAAACTAGTGGAACTAAGAAGGGTAGCAAGTCTGGCTACTTTCCATGGAAATAGTGATAGAGCAGCAAGATGGTTGCGTTGTCTCGTCTGTCAGAATCGGGTTGTAGGGTGGAAAATAATTTGTTATCTACAAGGTTGTGCAGATGCTTTTGGACTCTATCAAAACTGAAAAGTGAAAAATGTACAGCAGTATATTTTAAGCCTGGTCCGGCTATTATAAAGGTAGATGATAGTCAGGTACTTACTAGAGTGGTATAAGGAACCAGCATCTTTAGTGTTGGATCTTATGTACGAGCTCCACTTGAGGCTTGGGCTGAGTTTAAGGCCCCATAGACGCTAGAGATCGCAAACAGGAAAACAGAGAATGGGTGTTAAGGAAAAAAGATTTGGGAAAATAACTGCAAAGTAAATGTATTTACCATAGATATGCGTGTGTTATTAAGCGTTATCTATGGTAAACGTCAACTGTTGGTTAAATAGTAGGACAGATTGCGTTCTTGGGTGGCAGCCAATCTAGGAGAAAGACAACTCTGTATTCAAACGCGTTGAGACAGTAACAGTTTGGTTTGATTTGGTTTACGGCATATCAGTCTCAATGGGCTATTTAATACCGACAAGATTTTTATTGCTGATAATATTTCTTTTTCAAGAAAGTATTGCTGGTATTAAAACCTATTTTTAAACTGTCATAGTGTTTTTACCCCTTTTGTGGAGGGGTAACTATTTGCCCATAGCTGGGACTCTGACAGGTGCTACAACCCCTTGTTATGGTGGACCTGAAAACACCAGTAATTAAGAAGTGGTTCCACGCTCCTCAAAAACTTCTGATCAAGGCCTTGGAGACAGCAACGATAAAGCACTTCACGTTTCCCAAGAAGTCAGAACAGTTCACAGATAATAAGGAAAAGAAATCTATGTAGAACCATGATTAATTTACATCCGGAACGGATATGGTATTAAAATATTATTTTTTAAAAATTCGTGTAAAAAAAAGGGAGGGAAAAAGGATAAAAATTCGGAGTCATTTCTTTACTTGTTTATTAAACAGTTTTGTCAATTATGAAAAAAACAGAATTTAAAAAACAAATTAATTGATAACGTTCGCCTATCCTTGTTTCCTGTTTAGGATTGTGTTTCCGGTTCCTTCTAACGTCCTTTCATTCTCTTTCTTTCCCAGTAACTTACTGCGTTTTAGTGGCATTATCGCCATGCTTGGGGCTAATTGATAAAAAAATAATACATTTTACCAGAAAATATTATTAGTCATTTTTCTTCCTTCCCGGTGTTGGTTCAATATGATGGAAGCTTTAAACGGAACCAAAGAAAATTAATCCAAACAAATAGTTTCAGCACACCTGACTAAACTGGACGATAATATCGATTTTGATAAAAAAAAATGTTTTGTTTTGTTTCTTTAAATTTGGATGCAATTGCCTTTTTAGGAAATAACGTATGGCCCAATTTTTTTTAATCAAGAATGCATAGAAAAATTGCTAAAGTTATTTTTTATCTTAGCACAAAATGTATCACTGATAACTTCTATGAACTCAGTTTTAGACCTGATCTCTAAACGGAACAGACTAATTTATTTAGCATTTAAATAGAAAAAAAAATATAATATGGAGAAAAAATGTAAGACCTCAGCTCACAAAAATGGATTATTTAAAAAAAAAAATAAATGCAGATAAACAAAATTAAAAATGTCTTTCTATAATATGCTGCATGTATTTGCATATACTTTGTCTGCACTTGAGTTACCTCCCTTGTGCTAGTGATACCAGGTAGCAGTCTTCGTTATGCAAACTTCTCGAAGACGCTTACGAAGCTTGTGGGTGAACAGAGGGACTCTGAGAAAGAAGAGAGTACAAGAATAACAATTGCAAAAAATAAAATAAATTGATTCGTTTTCTTCGGCTTATCAAGCATTTACAGGAAGCTAGAAAATCCTTTTAAATTGTAAGATTTTTGGTGGGGGGATAATAATGGTTTAGTGATACAAGTTTTACTAATTAACCCATAGCTGGGGAGAGAAGTGGTGGATTTGTACTTCTCCCAATGGTATTTGCGCGTGAGTGAATATAACGAACCCAACGGGAATTCGAACTTGGTTCTTTCCGTGTACTAATTCCGAGACATTATCTATTACACCACCCGAACATCCAAGACCTGGTATTCCCAATCGGTCACCCATACTGACCAGGCTCAACGTTGATCATACGGGAACTGGCATCGATCGTATGGGAACCGGATTTTCAACGTGGCCGTAAGCCGTATGTAGTTGTATATATGTGTGCGTGTGTATTTCTACGTGTAGGTATGTTTATGTGTTTGTTTTTATATTGATTTGTTTTCTTATGGCTTATCAAACCTTTGTAGGTTATTTAAATCCGAAACATATTTTAGCGTTGTAAGAACAATTCTTTTTTTTTTTAAAGATTTTTTTAGATAATAATTATTGACAGAGTTTCATATGCTGGTCTTCTTCACAAGTTGAAGGGTTACGATGTTTCTAGGCGAATTCGTAATTTGATTCAATCTTTCTTATCAAGTCGTGAAAAGAGGGTTGTCTTAAACGGCCACTCCTCTCGATGTCCTTGGATGTATTTTGATCCTACTTCCATAGAAGACCATGCTGATGTTATCAGTTCCCGTCTCAGTATCTATGCTGTAGGCACAAGTATTTTCCTCTGTCTTAAAGGTAAGCCTATAAGGTCGAATTGACTGCTGATCTTGAAAATGCCCTTCAGTCTATTGTTAACTGTAGCAAGAAATGGCTTGTTAATTTTAACACCTCTAAAATGAAATTGCACTTCTTTAATCGTCGTAGAGAAACAGTTTTTCCTTGCATCAGCATGGCTGATGCTAACCTCCAGGAGATTAACTCGTTACGCTTTCTTGGTCTAACTTTTTCCACTTACATGAAATGGAATCAATTACGAGGTCTACTGCTAGGAATGTTACTTCATTGTGTTGCTCTAAACTATTTTTCTTGTCAGAATCTTACATATTTATAATTTACCATTCGTTCGTACATTGAATATTGTTGAGATACCTTGTCTAGTGCGTCTGCTGTGTATCTAGATATAATTGACAAAATCTAATGAATGATCTTGTTGTAACCAAGTAAATGGTTAAGTAATAACAAAAACCAGGTTTGCAGTAAGTACACCAGAAAAGTATTACACGACTTGTGAGAGTGTATCGGATGAACTAGCGCTCAATCTATTCACTGTTCACTGTTCCCCGAACCTTCTCTCCTATTAAACTTATAGTAGGCGGAAGAGTCTAAAATACTCTTAGAAGGAGGACACCACAACAGATCTGCAATATTACCGGTCTTGACTAGGTTTCAATCTATTTACCGCCGCCGTAACACAGCTTACTAATGCCTTTTCTATAAAAGAAATTTCATGGTAATTATTTTAATGAGCTTTCCTCTTTGGTTCTTCGACTTAATAAATTTAAGCTTAGTACTAGATTGATAGTTAGATCTCATTATGTTACTGTTAAAATTACTAAATGTAACCATAAGTTGTTGTTTTTTTTTTTAATGATTTCTTCTCTCGCACTGTTTCGCCTGTGGAACTTTCATTCGGTTTTTTGCTTTCCGGTCAACTACGATCATCAAAAATTTAAATGCAAAGTCAATCGCTGTGTTTTTTGTTTTGACTTCTCCTCAACAACATTTTCTCAGTTTTTTTTCACTCTCAGTAACCCATTGCATAGTAATGGGTTTACTGCCTTGGAGTGAAATGATTAAAAAGAAAAGATTAACAAATCAATGTTAGCAAATTTTTACAATATACGAAGTAAACAAGCTATGAACATTAGCGATTTGAGGGGTGCTTTTTCACATTCCATTTCCAGAGGCAGCATGACACAAAATAATAAAACTGAGAAAAATAACTATATTTTCAAGGAATAAATTTCATTAAAAAAAAAAACAATATATCCTGGGGCGAGTGAAAAAAAATCTCCGTATTCACAAAATTCGGCTGTTTGGGGCCATTCGGTCTGGGTTTTTTCTAAGTTAATCAAATAGAAAATCTGTTATATATATATATATATATATATATATATATATATATATATATATATATATATATACTCACAATATATTGGAGAAATATGCAGATATTTAAAAAAGACATTTCTATGAACACAAAAAGGATCTTACACACAACAATTTATCAAATGCATTAGTCATACAAAAAATAAATTCAAATACAACTTTCATCTAAAGAATGACACATTTATTAAAAGAGAAAGTAATTCCCTTAGACGGTAGACAGAAAATTCTCCAAAGTGCCGCTATAAAATCTTATCAAAATATAAATCTGCGTCCCAGATTTTTTTTAAATATCTCCGGTCCAGAAAGATTTACTTCTTTTCCAACACGACATACATAACTATAAAAATGTTAAAAAATTAAAAGAAAACAGTTAAATTTATAATACTTTTATTATTTAAAGTATATAATCCCAAACTAAACTAATATTAATATTAATTACATTATAAAAAAAAAAAATTGACAACAATATCATTTACTCACTTTTGTTTATGAGACACTAAATTACCTCAATTAACATCCTCCACAATTTACCGAGACTTTTCAGTTAGCCTTATGAATATTTATGAGCGTTTATATATAATTGTATATTTGGGTAGCGACGTATTTTTGACTGAATATCTATTAGGTTGGTGCAAAAATAATGACGTAATAATGTCGTTTTTTGACGTATTTAACGTCAAAAAACGACATTATTACGTCATTATTTTTGCACCAACCTAATAAAAACATTCTTGATAATGGCTAATAGAATAGCCGAAAGCGCTCGAATAGATAAAACATTCGAACAGTTATTACACATTTTATGTCCCAAAAAGAAAACACAAACACAAGAAAAATTAATAAAATGTTTAATCGCAGTACCTTGTTAGTCGTCCTTATATATATATATATATATATATATATATATATATATATATATATATATATATATATATATATATGTGTGTGTGCGAGTGGTAAATTGTCCCCATTTTATATTTTTCATTTCGCGCATGCGTGCTGTTTGCTTCTGATTTTGACGACTTCACAGTAAAGTAGGCTAAGTTTGGCACCGTCTGTGAGAAAAAGAGCACCATGAAGCGATTCATTCCGCCAGAACGGCATGATGTACTGCTTGGCATTCGTGCCGGAAGATTCAATACGAACATAACAGAGTGTTTGGGTGTCAATCTGAGGACAGTGTAGAGGATTCAGAAAGAGTTGGATGAGTTTAATTGTGATTATGAAGGTGTCTGGAGTAATCACCAGTGATAGTGACGTTATGCTTCCATTCATCTTTCTACAGAGCCTGCATCAAGTGCCTTCCCTGGATGAAAAGGATGACTGCTGGAAGACCCTATATCTGGCAACGCGATTCTGTACCATGTCACACAAGCAGGAGAAACCAGTCATGGCTGTCAGACAATTTCTGCGACCCCATCACCCCTTACATCTGGCCACCTAACTCCCCAGACTGCTACCTTCTTGATTATCATGTGTGGGTCGCAGTTGAGTGAGAGACCAACGAAACTCCTTATAACACCAAAGATGAACTAAGGGCAAGGATTATGGCACCTTTCAACAATTTAAACAAATAGACTATCCAGAAGAGTCGCGGGTGATTCCGAAGTCGTCTGGAAACCATGACTGATGCCAGTGGCGATTTTTTTAATACATTTTCTCTTTTGCACGAATATCGTTGGGAAAGTTATGAATCCAGCTCTTCTCTCTCCCGCTATGGGTTAATTAGTAAGACTTGGATTACTAAATCATTATTATCTCAAAAAATGTTAACATAATATTCACTTTAATATATATGTTTTGGCTTTAAATACCCTACAAAAGGTTGATAATCTGTAAAAACAAATCAATAAAAAAACTCGCACGTACCTACACGTACGAAATGCTCACCCACATACACACCTATATACATAGGCTCTGACACAGGCATATGTGCACAATCACATCTTTGCATACACATGATGCAAAAATATATTACGTTACTCATTCCTTTCGTTCATCTATTTATTGGAATTGCCTTCTTCGTTCTATCCTTTTTTCATTCATTTCTTTATGTATTTGTTACCGTTTTCATTCAGGCCTTTGTTTACTCATTTTCTTGCCCATAAATTTCTTTATTCATTCGTTCCCTTCTTTCATCTCTTTTTTCACACATTTCCGTCTTTATTCATAATTTTTTCGCTCATTTCCTTCTTCATTCATCTCTTTATTCATTCATTTCTTTATTCACCCTTTTATTCAAGCAATTCTATTTAATTCAGCGTATTATTTTTTTCTCAATTCTTTTTCCCCCTATCCGTTTATTTACTCATTTCTTTCTTCAGTCATCACTTTATTTACTCCTTCTCTTTTTTCATTCATAGCTTTGTTTAATCGCGTCCTGGGTATGACGATAAACTACATCCGCGTCCTGGGTATGACGATAAACTACGTCCAACAACAAGGCTTCAAATAATGTTTTCGGAAAAATAATGTTGCCAGCTATACGTTTTTGAAACAATAATGTTGCCAGCTATACGTCTTTTTTTGTTTTTGTTTTTTTTTTTGGAAAAAATAATGTTGCCAGCTATACGTTTTTGAAACAATGTTGCCAGATATACGTTTTTTGGAAAAAATAATGTTGCCAGCTATATGTTTGATAGTACTGTATATTTAATATGTGTATAGGTATATGTGTATGTATGTATATATATATATATATATATATATATATATATATATATATATATATATATATATATATATATATATACCTTAATTTGGCATTAAATGACCCACAGTGGTTGATATGCCATAAAACCCAACCAACCAACCAACCATTTGTTTAATCATTCCCTTCTACATATATGTCCATTTTTTACTAATTTCTTTCTTTAATCATCCATTTGTTTACTCATTCACTTATTTATTCATACGCTTATGTCCTCTTTACCTTTTATTGTTCAACCCGTTATTCACTTATTCCCTTCTTTATTCATTATTACTTAATCGTCTCCTTCTTCATTCATACGTTTTTCGCTTGTTTATATGTTCTTTTATCTGTCCTGGGTATGACGATAAACTACATCCGCGTCCTGGGTATGACGATAAACTACATCCAACAACAAGGCTTCAGATAATGTTTTCGGAAAAATAATGTTGCCAGCAATGCGTTTTTGAAAAAGTAATGTTGCCAGCTATATGTTTTTTGAAAAAATAATGTTGCCAGCTATGCGTTTTTGAAAAAGTAATGTTGCCAGCTATATGTTTTTTGAAAAAGTAATATTGCCAGCTATACGTTTTTGGAAAAAATAATGTTGCCAGCTATGCGTTTTTGAAAAAGTAATGTTGCCAGCTATATGTTTTTTGAAAAAATAATGTTGCCAGCTATACGTTTTTAGGAAAAATAATGTTGCCAGCTATCCGTTTTTTTAAAAAATAATGTTGCCAGCTATACGTTTTTTGGAAAGAATAATGTTGCCAGCTATACGTTTTTTGGAAAAATAATGTTGCCAGCTATACTTTTTTTGGAAAGAATAATGTTGCCAGCTATACTTTTTTTGGAAAAATAATGTTGCCAGCTATACTTTTTTTGGAAAAAATAATGTTGCCAGCTATACGTTTTTGAAAAAATAATGTTGTCAGCTATACGTTTTTGAAAAAATAATGTTGTCAGCTATATGTTTAATAGTACTGTACATTTAAAATATGTATAGGTATATGTGTATGTATGTATATGTATATATATGTATATGTGTGTGTATATATATATATATATATATATACCTTAATTTGGCATTAAATGACCCACAGTGGTTGATATGCCATAAAACCCAACCAACCAACCAACCAACCAACGTTCTTGTATTTATTCATTCCCCCTCTTTATTCATTCATCATTCAACATTTTTCTGTCATTTTTTCATTTATTCATTTTCTTTTTCGCTTATTCCTTTGTTTACTCGTTTCGTTTATTTATTTATTCCTTTTTTTATTCATGCCTTCATTCACTAATTCGGTTTTGCACACATTACTTTATTCACTCATTTCCTTTTATTCAATCCTGTATTCACTTATTCCCTTCTTCACTCATTCTTTTATTCACCCATTTCCTTTTATTCATTCTTTTATTCATTCATTCCGTCATTCATTTGTATCTTTATTTTCTTATTTTCTTCTTCATCCGTGACTTTACGCATTCCTTTCTTCATTCATCCCTTTACTCTTTTCTTTTTCTTTCATATACCCCTTTTTCATTCATTCTCTTCTTCATTCATTCATTTCTTTATCTGCTTATTCTTTTTAGTTCATCAATTTCATTCTCGTATTGTATTTTTTTTTTATTTCCATTCATTTTTCTTTCTATTTACACACACACACACACATACGCTCTCTCTCTTTCTCCTCTCTTTCACTCTCTCTCTCTTAACTTTTACCTACTTCGTTATTCTTTCCTTCATTCTTGATTTATTCTTCATTCATATTTTTATTATGGATTTTTATTTCTTTCTAATTATTTTCTTAATTTTTCCTTCACTTATTCACATTTCCTTATTTTAATTTCTTCTTTCTATTTTATTGTTTTAAAGAAAATCCCATTTATTAAACTTTTCTTTACTCACGTTCTATAATCTTCCTTTATAAATTGTTCTTTTTTTTTTTAATTTCTGTTTGGTTTCTTTTGCAAACTTTACAAAATTCATGATGACACCGATTCCTTTATTTGCTTTTCTTTTTCCTTTTTATTCTTACTTCACGTTGTCCAATTATTTCCCTTCGCTCACTCATCCAATAACCCTTTCATCTTCTTCACTCTTCATTTGTCCTCCATTTTATTTATTTTTTACGGCGTTTTCCTTCTTTCCCGCTCTTTTGCTATAATTTCCCGCTTCTTTTTTTTCACTTTACTCGCTTCGTCAAGTCGACGTATAATGAATCCCTCGTTCTTGTTAGCCTGTCATTTATCACTGGTCCTCAACGACGAAGTCATCAGCTTGTTGAATGATGAGCCTTAGTCTCAATTTTTTCCAACATTGTACGCTCGCCCCGATCTACGCTACCCGCCTCGCCGCTGCCCGCACCTTAAGAACTCATCTGTTAACATTCATTTCAATGAATAGCCTTTCATCTTCAACAGAACGTTCAAGTGGATTTCCTATTTCCTAACTTAAATTGAATAGCAACGAAGTAAGCCAGCGACTTGCTTATACACGATATTTGTGCGTGTGTGTGTACTTGTTCATGTGTCTATGTGCACACACACACACATATATATATAAGCATGTATGTATCTAAATGTATGCATTTATGTCTGTGAAAATGATACACTTCTGTGCTATATATATATATATATATATATATATATGTCTGTGTGTGTTTGAGTGAACGTGTCTGTGTGTATGTAAACACGCGCAGTAGCGTGTGTTTTCTTGGATAAATATATGTATATTTATCTATCTCTGTATAAATATAAATATATAGATAGGTAAGTAGATAGATGCGTTTATAAGTGTGTGCATACACACTTGAAAATACAAGTATGTAGAAAGAAAAAACTGAATAAAAACATACAAAATATTCCTTGTGAGTCATATACAACGAAACATGCATAATTCCTACTCAAATATATATATGTGTGTGTGTGTGTGTGTGTGTGTGCGTGTGTGTGTGTGTGTGCTAAAACAAAAATAAACTTGTAAACACTGCACAAGGATGATGAACGTTGAAAGCAGTGGGAATAAATCTTAATTTGGATTTTACGCATGCAGACACACGCACACACAGACACACGCACAAACACATACCTGGCCATAGCTCCATTAGGACTCATTTAAACACACAAAAACCTGCCAGATTGCATCCGAAACATACTAGTAAAAAATACAAGCATAATAACCTTATCCACATATAAACAAAGATTAAAAGCAATGGAAGCTCCAATAATAATAAAGAAAAAAACATTAACTATAAACACAGCCTCAATGTGGTGACCGTGTTTGGAAAATAAAACATTCCTATAGCTCTAGATATACACATAACACAACCCATACATTCAGTTAAAAGGAAAAATAGAATTATCGTTGATAATGCCTGAAAATATAGCCGAAAGCGCATGGATATGCAGAACATTTTGACAGTTTTTACACACTTTGTGTCCAGAAAAGGAAACACTTGTACGTACATAAAAAAATAAATAAAAAACTTAATCACAGTACCTTTTCAGTCGTTTTTAACGAAACACACACAGATATATATATATATATATATATATATATATATATATATATATGCTTTTCATTCATTCATTTCCTTATCTGCTTATTCTTTTTAGTTCATCAATTTCATTCTCGTATTGTATTTTTTTTTATTTTCATTCATTTTTCTTTCTATTTACACACACACACACACGCTCTCTCTCTCTCTCTCTCTCTCTCTTCCTCTCTCTTTCTCTCTCTCTCTCTTTTAACTTTTAACGTTGAAAAATGTTTTTGATGATGTGAAGCTAGAAAGTCTTGACAGAGACCATCACCCTTTGAATATTTGCTACTGGCGGTACAGATCCGCAAAGAACTGTACCAAATAACAGAAACCATATGACTTAAAGACAACCAACAGCAGCAACAATAAAAATGGATAGCACATGTTACGTTAGGAGAAAAATCAAAATCTTGAAATTCTATACTAATCAAAATATAAAGTACGGAAGAAGACGCCTATCAATACTGGAAAGACCGATAACAGCTACTAGACTTGAAAAACCTTTCTTTCCTAAAAAAAAAAATTGTTTTAAGCCGAAGATTTTATAAATTTCAACCGAAAGCAATATTGGCTACTAGCTCAATGTTTCCTCGTAGGAAAATGGCTAATATTACCACACGCACACACACACACAAATATATATATATATATATATATATATATATATATATATATATATATATATATCCAGAATGAGGCTTACACAGGAGCGTCCCTTTTTAATATTTTGAATTTAATTAACTACAACACATTTCGCTTTTAAACTTGCCTTAATAAAGTTGGATTGACGAAACGCGTCGGCAATGACTAAGAAATATTTTCAAATTGTTTTATCTTCATAATTACTGTGGGATATATATATATATATATATATATATATATATATATATATATATATATATATATATATATATATATATATATATATATTTCTGTAGTTTAGTGCTAGCAGCAAGCAGAAATATTTCTCCTCACGATGATGGCCATTTCGGCCGAAACTAGTCGAGGAATCTAAATGGAATAATAATAAAAAACGAAAGAATATTAATCTACAACCCAGTGTGTCTGAGGATTTTAATTTTTTAATTTTTATTGTTCAAAATATATATATATATATATATATATATATATATGTATGTATATATATATACCAAGAGCTGCTGCTTTGTTGAACAGACTCCTGGCGGGATGTTTTCACGATCATTACACTCTTAAAGTCTAGAGTTAACTTTTATCCTTCTTACATCGCCTCACGAACTGCACTTCAGTAACCTTTTACTTTGTGTAGCTCTTCAGTCTTGTATTGGGTAAAAATTGTATATATATATATATATGTGTGTGTGTGTGTGTGTTTGTTTGTGTATGTTTGTGTGTGTGTAAAATATGTATGTATATAAATATATATGTATGCAATTTTTATATATATTATTTATATATTATATATGTGCGGTACTTATTGAAAGTGCTCAATATCAGCGATAGAGCTAACATATTTAGTTGGATTAATGTGAGTTTGTGATCCTGGGTTTCACGCTCTCTGCGATCGTCAGACAAACTCTCGCTTAGTAATATTTGTCTGTTCACCATCCTTCCCACTCCCCGTTCTGACATCCATGCACATAAGCCTTGTCAGTAAAGCAACCCGCTGCCCCGCACTATCTTTTTTCCCTTCGATATATCCTGTGAGTGTCAAATATTCCAAGCCCTCCTTTCTCATTATTTCAACTCCCTCTTTCTGATTCTAAGCGAACTTTTCGTTTCCGTTTTTCTTTAAAACTTCTCACATGCTCCATCCATTGTATTCTCAGCATCCGGGCCCCTTTTTGTCTCAAGTCTCTTCTTCATCTATGAGAAAATTTCCAGCAATCCATTGCCATATATGAGTATTTGCATAACAATTGGGCCCTCTATTCTTTGCTTCTAACGAATTTTTCTGTTTCATATTAATTATCTAAGTCTTTGGTAGACATCTTTTGCTATTCCAGTGCGCGTTCGGATTTCGGTATCATATTTTTCATCCTTTGTTAAAACACTTCCCAGAGGAGTTTCTTTATAGAGTATTTCTCCTCTATTCTCGACACGTATCCAGCCTACTTTCGTTGTGATTTTGCGACATACTTTCCACATTTGTAGCCCGAGCAGAATCTAAAACGTCATCGCTTGCGATAAAATCGCATCCAGTCTTATTAGAAAGGTACATGATCTCATGGATAGGGAGAATGGTCACGGAATACATAAACGTCATTTTATTGAAAGGATTTAGTGAGTTCAAATTGGGTCTCATTTTATCGAAATTTTCCATGTCACGATATGATGAACTTATTGTTTATTAGTTTTTATAAGGTTGTATATTATTGACTTTTTTGCGAAGCCCAGATAATCTAAGATTTTACAAGAAAATTGTTATTGAAAATCTATCCGAATGCCGTACGACAGTATACAGAATGTTTTGACGTTTGTCAGTAGCAGATAATAGAACAATCGATACTAGACACACACATACACGCACGCACGAAAGGATTGCTGAAAAATGTCCGAGTATTGACTGCTTGTATACTGACAGAAAGTTTGTTTTTTTTCTCTACACAACAATGCCAAACTCTGTTTAGTAAACAACAATAATCAACCCTGTAAAATGTTACACCAATGCAGAAACCAATGACGTCAAAGATTGCAAGCAATGTTGCTTTCAAGACTGGCGGCAAAACAACAGCCCACTTCTTCTTCTATGCTCCGTGTATCTTCAGGACGTTGGCGATCATGTTTCTGCACGACCTCTTATTCTCTGTATCCGTTAGCAGCCTTAATCCCTTTGCCAAACATCTCTCTAATTGCTGTTGTTCCTAAGTCCATCCTGACTCGGGGTGGTAGCCCCTGTTAGGGTCGCAGCTATGGGCAAATAGTGAACCCCCAAACAAAAACAAAACACTATGAAAGTGTAAAAATACGTTGTTTTTTTTTTAGTAAAAATACCAGCAATACATTTTTATATAAAAATTACCAACAGTACATATTTATAGTAAGAATTATAGTAAAATTACCAACAATACATATTTATAGTAAGAATTATAGTAAAAATACCAGCAATACATTTTATTGTAATATTGAGGCTATGAGGTGGTTAAATATTAATTCTGAACAGAAAAATAGTTAAGCAAAAAATGAAATATATGCTGGAAAATAAAGAGATTAAGAGAGAAAATGGAAGACATTATTCTCTGGTAATGTAAAAGTGAAAAAAAAGGGTCATTTGGATTGTCTACCCACTACAAATTGGAGCGATGCACTAAGAGCTTACTTTTTTATCTATCGAAAATCTGGCATGCGGGTAAAACAAATGAGTAAATAAGTTTATCACTTTTTGAGAAAAAAAAGGAAATCACATAGGATTAACGGGAGGAGAGACAGACGGGAATTATACTTTCGTTGACGAAAACGAAAATAAGAAACGAACCCTTTTTCTTAAGGTCGAAGTTATGAAGAGCAATCACGTCGTAACAAGTAGATGATCTGGGTTGTATTTTCGCTGGACAAATAAGTCCAAAACTGGAGAGATAATTTTATATCTGCCCTGGGGAGGCAGGAGAATTAAAATTAATGTATAAACTATAAACTACGTCTTATCCCCTAAGCACTTTAAAAATTAAATTTGTCACAAAAACAGTTATGCCAGCCCTGAGAGGTGGGAAGAGATGGAATGCCGAAAGAGAACTTAGCACCGACTGTGTGGAGTGGTGGTGCGAGATGTAAAGTGAAGCAGGTTGGAGTTTAGGGAGAAGCACTCTCTCTGACTATTCTCAAGGAAGGTTAATAATTCTCCAAATTTGGAAAATTGAAGCAGAAATAGGAAACAAAAAACTTTATTGGGATTAATGTAAAAATTAAGGAATCATCGAGCACCACGCCAGTTTTGGGCCGAAGTGCATATAAGCAGATGGCTTTGGAAGCTCAGAGCCTCTGAAATCCACGTCAGCTGCCACCAGATTTCTTGATCCTAAAGAACTTTGAAACTAAATTATTAGAGGTTATTATAGAGGTTGATGGAGGGAGGATTCATTTTTATTATATCAAGAACTACATAAACCAATTGAGAATAACCCCCATGAGTCTTTCGTTTTATTTTTTCTTCCTTAATATAGCACCTGTCACGGCTTGAACCAGTGCTGCAATTACTACGACCATCGATTTTCCACTGTTCTGAGACCAAGAATACAACGTGGGCAAAGTTGGTATGGATAGAAGCGGACAGTTTGGACCGGCGTCAACAATGACCAGCGCAGAGATAAACTTGCGGTTAAAATGTCGTTCTAAGACCCTGAGTACCGGACCACTAAATGTAGTTACACCACTGGGTGTAGGTGGCAGCAGGAGGTGTTACATTATACTAAAATGACCAAAAATACATTTTATAGAAAAATGACCAACAATACATTTTATCTGTAGATGAAGGCATACAAATGCGCTCAAAATATATTTAATTGAAACCATAAAATTGCGTTCAAAATAGTTTGATTTCAGCATTAAATAACCCAGAGTTTGATATGCCGCTAAAAAAAATCAACCAACCAACCTAATACCTCCCCCCACCTCTACCGTCATCCATTAACACAAGCTGGTCAGGTAGATAACCCGCTAACTTTCTCTATCCTGTTTACCTTTTATATGTCTTTTGAGTGTCAATTCTCCAAGCCCTCTTTCCTCGTTACGTATCCAAGAAATTCCAGCAGTCTTTTTCTGATTATGAGTATGTGTACTTTTTGATTCTGTTTTCCTTAAGACTTAGTTACTGCAAAACAACATTTCTGCTACCTCCAGTTTTCTCTTCTTCATCTGCAATTATTAACTGCCATGAAGTGGATTGATATTACATAACAGTTCAGCACTGTTTTCTTTGTTTCTAATGAAATTTCCCTGGTACTTCATACTCTGCTTAGCATTTGGAATCCAAGGTACATTCAGATTTTGATATCGCATTTTCCATTAAAACATTTTCCCAGTTATTTAAATTTCTGTATTTGCTTCATGGTGACATTTGAAGATGATTGTTTTGTTTTCGTTTGGGTCGAATTACGGTAAAAAATACTTTTTTTCTTTACTGAAAATCTCTACTCGATATGAAAATTCTGTGTAGGTTTTTCCGAATAAATAGCATTTGGTTTCAGATGGACACAAAGTATGTAAAAGTAAAAAAGAAAGAAAGAATTATCCATAAGAAAGAAATAAACTATTTTCAGTATAAGGAAAAGCTGCCAATAGCGAAAAGAAGATTTATTCATTAAAATTATTAAAAAAGTATAAGAAAGAAAGAAAGAAAGAAAGAAAGAAAGAAAGAAAGAAAAATATTCGTTATAAGTACGAATTATATAATAAGAAGGAAAAATTGCTTAATAAAGATGAAAAGGCATTCAATAAAAGAAAGAAAGAAAGAAAGAAAGAAAGAAAGAAAGAAAAAAATATTTGCTATAAAAAAGAAAGAAATTGCTCAATAAAAATGAAAAGGCATTCAATAGAAGGGAGAAAAAAGAAAGAAAGAAAGAAAAATATTTGCTATAAGAAAGAAGTATATAATAAAAAGAAAGAAAGAAAGAAAGAAAGAAAGAAGAAAGAAAGGAAGAAAGAAGAAAGAAAGAAAAATATTTGCTATAAGAAAGAAGTATATAATAAAAAGAAAGAAATTGCTCAAAAATGAAAAGTCATTCAATAAAAGAAGGAAAAAAGAGAGAAAGAAAGAAAGAAAAATATTTGCTATAAGAAAGAAGTATATAATAAAAAGAAAGAAATTGCTCAATAAAAATGAAAAGGCATTCAATAGAAGGGAGAAAGATAGAAAGAAAGAAAGAAAGAAAGAAAGAAAGAAAGAAAGAAAAATATTTGCTATAAGAAAGAAGTATATAATAAAAAGAAAGAAATTGCTCAATAAAAATGAAAAGGCATTCAATAGAAGAAAGAAAGAAAGAAAGAAAGAAAGAAAGAAGATAGAAAGGAAGAAAGAAGAAAGAAAGAAAAATATTTGCTATAAGAAAGAAGTATATAATAAAAAGAAAGAAATTGCTCAATAAAAATGAAAAGGCATTCAATAAAAAGAAAGAATGAAAGAAAGAAATAGAAAAAAAAAATGTGTTAAAGGGAAACAGTTTGAATGAAAGCCCCTGTTTCCCAACGAATGGAAACTCATGTCAAAATTGTCTTGAATGTTTTATGAAGTTCACAATAAAGTGTCAATGTAAAATATTCTTTTTGCTAAAACATGTTGATTTTTTACTGAGTTCCCTTTAATCGATTTCATATTTGCAAATGACATTATGTAATAGTCCAACTCATATTTGCGTTTTGTAATCATTGCTTAACAAGTAAACGAATACATTACTATAAAATCACTTTAACGAAAGCTGCGTATCAGAAAAAAAAGCCGACCATGGACAGATGCAGTCGATTGGCAAAGAACTCTTCCTGATAGATTCGTGTTTTATTGATTTATCGATCGGTCGGTTCTCTTACTCCATTTGCCGGTGGAGCACTAAGAATCTCGACACAAAATTTCGAACCTACGAAAGCTGAAGATCTCCAAGAGGGTCACATTTTGACCCTTGCTGTTCAAATCTACCCTCTGTTATTTACAATGACTACAAGAGACACTGAGAAGCGAAAAGAGTGGAAGAAGAGAAACAACTCGGTCATAAATCTTTCCATTTCTTAGTCTCTCTGTTGGGGATCATTTTTCGCCAACCACCGACATATAATCGTTCCTTTGCCTCGCCATAATGCCTCTGGCTCCAAACGGAAGTCTCTGGTTACTTCCAACGAATAAATAACTTATCAGCCAACAGCCAAAACTGACTTGGCGGTCTTCTCTGGCGTTGTTCTTTGGAAATTTATGGAGCCTTACAGTTTCTCGTCAAATGACGACGATGTAAGTATTTTGAGCTTCTCTTTGCTTCAAACTTGTTTAAATTCTTTTTTCTGTGTGCCGTGTACCTTCAAGACATTGGCGATCATGTCTCCCCTCACAATTTCCTGTCCTTTGTAACTATTAGACTAGTTAGACTCTAACTAGTAAATTTTCTCCACTAAACCCTGTTCTGTCATCTGTTTACACAAGCTCGTTAGATAGGTGATACACCGTTTTTCTCTATCCTTCCTACCTTCAATCTGTCCTGTGAGTATCAAATTTTTCAAGCCGTCTTTCCTCATTATGCGCCCTATGATTCTAAATATGTCCTTTTGTTTCCATTTTCTCTAAAAGTTCGTCGTTCTTCACATGTTCAATCCTTAGTATTCTCGGCATCCTTCTGTAGAACAATATTTCTATCGCCTTAAGTTTCTTATTCATCTGTGCGGAGATGGTCCAGCATTCATTAACATATAGGAGACTTGATATTACAAAACAGGTCAGTGGTATTTTCTTAATTTCTAGTAAAATTCTCTTGAAAGCACCATAGAGGTATAAGCATAGAATACACCAGAGGATATATTTTCTCTACAGAAGGTTACCCTCATAGTCCTCATCTAAAGATGGTGGGAAAATGGTCGATGCCCTGCACCGCTCCAGTAAATACCTGACTCCTCCTGCTATACTTTACCTTTTCAAGAGACAGACCAGGTCGGAAGTAGTGTACTGCTGCCACCATATATGGGCATGAACAGCTCAGTATTTACTTTCCAATCTTTACAGAGCCCAAAAGCTTCTACGCAGCCATGTGGGTGATGAATCGTTTTCCACCTTACAACTTCTTTATCAAAGATGAACAACCTTCATTAGCTTCGTCAGTTCTAACTTTCACAGCCAAGGCCCACCGTGAACGCACATTGTAGTGAACCACCTTCATTCCCTTTGTATTCCATTGGTGAGCTACCTCGAGTGACGCTTGTGCCTTGTAAAGAATGAACATTATAGTAAAAAAATCTCATATTAATCATATATATTGATTAAGTTGATTCATTTTATGAGCTATCAATATTTCTTAGATTATTTAATATTGAAATCAGTCAGTTTTATACTTGGGTCAATATAAATTTAGTTGGTTCGGGGATAGACAAATATTGGCCGCTAATATCTTAATCGAAATGAATGTACTTGGTTCGTGGATAGGTAAATATGCGTTGTTTATATTTGAATCTATAAGCATTTACTTTGTTCCGGTATAGGTAAATATTGGTCGTTTATATTTGAGTCTATATGGATTTATTTTATAGGTAAATATTGCTTGTTAATATTTGAAACTATAATCATTTACTTGGTTTGGGGATAGGCAAATATTGTTTTATTATATGCGTGTTTCTATAAGCATATTATTTATTTAATTTATTTTTATGTGAGCATACTTGTAAAATATAGGGTTGTAAATGTTAGGTAAAACAAAAAAATTCAAAAAACAAAATTATATATGCGTTATCTTTCAGATTCAAATAATAATAAATGTCCCAAGATCGTGATGACCCCCACTTCCCATTGCCAAAATCATCTCCACCCCACCCCTATTCACGCTCATAGTGATTTTCCGAGCGTAGCTTAGATATGGCACAAGTCCGAAAGTATTGGGCAGCCAGTGAGGATCGAAATTACTACTCAGTCATCATTGTTCTAGCGAGACAAACTTGTTAACCATCACACCGCCTCAAGGCGCCCCTATTACCACTCATAAACAGAAATGAATGGTCCCTTAAGGTCAGACAACTGACAAACAAAATGGTGGTACTGGAAGCTCATCTTAATTCACCAACACAAAATATATACACGTCAAAACTTCTAATTAAGATCAGAAGCCAAGAGAGCCCTTCCTGGAGTAGCATCCGAACATTTCTTTATTTTGTTTAATCATTTCACTACAAACAAGCCACTAAGACGCAAAGAGGTTACTGAGTGTCAGAGAATATGTGAAAAAGAAAAACGTTATTAAGGAAAGCGAACAATAAAAGAACAGGAATTAAGAAGACAAAAGATAACGATTCATTTTGCATTTAAATTTTTGAATATCCAATTTAACTGGAAAGTAAGAAGCCAGAAGATAATTCCACAAGCGAGAAGTGCAAGAGAAGAAACTGTTAACATAGAACTTACGGTTTCAAATGTCAATCTTTACCACCAATCTAGTAGTAGGCTTAAATTCCTAAAGTCCAAAGAGGAACGCCATCAGTACAATTACCATGAAAATATTTATTGTGAAGTTTAGAGAATAAAGGAACCAATTTAGGGGCACATTTTTAAGGACACTTTCCGAGATACCATCAAGTTTACATGCTTTGTTGGGATCCAGTTTAGAGATGACAGCTAAAACCATAGACGTACTTATAAGCATATCGTTCAATACAGACTCAGTTCTAAGTGGAAAGTCAGTCAAAGATACTCCAGATGATTCGAAAGTGGAATTGGAAGAGAAATTACGAGCAAAACATTCTGCTTCATCAGCAGACGATGTTAACACCTCAAATTGGGTGAAGACAGGAAAGATAGAAGACTTTCTCTTATTTGACACACTATTACAGAGCTTACATTTATCACGAGAACCTAACTTTTTACAGGCTATACAGTACCTCATCCTGACAATAAATATTATTATTATTAATAATGCATTTACAGGTTTCCATCTGATGTTTGTTTGTTATTGAAGAATATTAAGTGACAGCAAGTCTCGTCAAATCTCCAACATTTTTATCACAATTCAAGCTAATCCCAGCACAGCTATGATCTTGAATATATGTTCTTCTAACGCCTTTCCAGTAGAACCGGTCTCGATTATAGCGATTTGGGCATGGTTCCAATTGCACCAGCTATTATGGACACAATCCTAATCTTCGTTTCCTCAGCTCCCGGGCAAGACCTTGGTATTTTTCCAGTTTTTCACTTTCTTTCATCTTCATTCAGTTTTTCGCTGATGCAGCCACGTCTAAGACGTCACAGGTCCCCATTCTCTTGTTTACGACTATCAAATTCGTTAATCTCGCTTGACTGAGATAGACGGTCTCTTTGTCAAAATACCCAGAGTATATTATTCTTTTTTATTATTTTCTAGGAAAACCTCTGATCTAAGCATATACCATCTGTTGTAACCTAGAAAGGGTTACTGAATGAGGAATAACCAAAACGGAGGTTGGAAATTAAATGGTAATCTTCATAACATCAACAAAATACAATATTCGCCAACGGCGTGAAGTAAGTAAACCACTACTAGTGGTGGACTACTTAGACAGCATATTACCCCCACTTACAATAGTGTCCAAAGTATTTATGAGGATTGGGACATACCCGTTAGTGTTCATAGATACGGTATATAAAATGTTTAAATCATGGAACCGAGTTGGTTTGCACAATTCCCAGGGTATGATTGGTCCTACTCTCTCGTTTCTGTTTTTATATTCTTTTTATATCAGTTTGCTGGTTTTACTTATGATTCTGTTTACTCTCATGTTTTCTCCACAAAAATTGCATTTTCCGATTTTCTAGGTTTTGTTGATTATTATTATTATTATTATTTGTATTTCTTTAAGGCATGGGCTTCCAAGGATCCCTTCAATGAGCCTATCAGAACATTTTCCAGTCAAACCCATGGCCCTAACCATAACTGAAATTGTTGATACTTTTATGTGCCGCTTTTTTAAATTTCCATTTTTATTGGGTTTTTAAGATGATATTATTATTATTATCATTATTATTATTATTATTTTTATTGTTATTATTATTTCGATTTCTGCTATGGTCACACTACCTACTAAATCTGTGAGAAGACCTAAGGTAGGTAGTGTGGTGTTGTTATGGCGGCATTTCGTGATTTGTTTTCTAACTCCCATAATATCACTTGCGTTACACGAGTTACAAAGTTCTGCTTAGTGTGTGTGTGCTATACTTATTACGGCAATTTTTTTGTATTTCTCTTAAACTGGCATTTCCAGGGATTTTTTGCAATGTGTTCTTGCGTTACTTTTTTTATCATTCCAAGCGCACCTACTATGACTGGTACTATTCTTGTTTTCAATTTTCACATTTTTTTTTTTTTCTATTTCGGTTTCCAGGTCTTTATACTTCGAGAATTTTTCAAATTTCTTGGTTGCTATGTTATCGTCCCAAATTTCTTGGTTGCTATGTTACAGTATTTTTATTATTATTATTATTATTATTATTATTATTATTATTATTATTATTATTATTATTTCTTTTGATTTCTAATGTATACTCATTTCTTTCCAGGTCCCAACCAGTGACATGAGGTCAGAAATAGCATCATTTTCCACTGAGCATTTTTTGAGGAAAAAAAACAAAAAACAGTCTAAGATCACACATATTTTACAAAGATAAAGCCCTTCGTAAGGTGTGGACTGTACTTGTGAGTACAATTTTTGTATTATTATTATTATTATTATTTTCTTTGCTTTCTGGCGTTTACACATTTCTTTCCGGGTCCCACCCAGGGACCTAAGGTTAGAAATGGCATCATGACACTTTTCACTGACAAAAAAAAAAAAAAAAAAAAATTACATAGATAGAGCCCTTCGTAAAGTGTGGGCTGTACTTGTCAGAACAATTTTTTGTATCTCCTTGAGGCATGGGCTTCCAGGGATCCCTGCAATTAGTCTACTGCAATCTTTTCCAACCAGTCCTAGGGCTCCAACTACAACAGGGATTGTTGATGTTCCCATATGCCACATTTTCGAGACCTCTATTTCAAGGTCCTTGTATTTTGACAGCTTTTTGAATATCTTCAAAGATACATTGCAGTCAGCAGGGACTGCCATATCAATAAGGAGGCACCGTTTTTGTTTGTGGTCTTTAATAACAATATCTGGTCGGTTGGCCTTGATTGTTCTGTCAGTGTGAATTGTGTAGTCCCATAGAATTGTAACAGGTCCTATCTCCGTAACTATTATTATTATTATTATTATTATTATTATTATTATTATTATTATTATTTGTTTGTTTGTTTCTTTGTTTGTTGTTAGCTTCAATCTAAGTAGGAATGACTGCTAAAAAACCTCCTCTCCCAAAATTTATAGACAACTCGTACAGACACATGCTGGGACTTCCTTCTAGCCAATAAGTTAGGCCACTTCTCAGTCTCATCTACCATATTTCTGTTCTTTCTTGTCTTGAAGTCAGAACGCTTCGTTTGCCTCATTACCGTTGCTTTGCCTACTTTTGTTTTGTATATATTGTTTGCTTTGTATTATTTTTGCCCTGTTCTTTTCTTTCTTTTATTATTGTTTATTGCAAACTTTTCAATTCTGTTTGTTGAGAATTTCTGCCAATTACACTCGACCATGCCCAATAAATCTATATCATTATTATTATTATTATTATTATTATTATTATTATTATTATTATTTCTTTTATGTGAGTGTAAACATAAAATCTAGGTATATGAATGTTGTTCAATACAAGAAAATACAAAACAAAATGAATCTGCATTTTCTCTCTGCACGCGCGCATATTTGTGTCTGTGTTTGTGCGCCCACGCGCGTGCGTGTACGTGTGCGTGTACGTGTGCGTGTACGTGTGCGTGTACGTGTGCGTGTACGTATGTGTGTATGTGTGTGTGTGTTATTCTGGAAACTTTAACCAAATTTGAGCCATCTTCCGCTTTTACCCAGTGTCGCTTATAAAACATAATTATTTATTAATGACCTTTTGACCTTTAGCCCACAGTGAAATTAGAAATGTCAAATGAATGTCTTCTTCTCCAAACTGAGTCCGACCTTCATTCCCAACTATTTCCATTAAATATTCAAACACATTTACAAGCGATTCGTGACAAAAAGCAATTGTTTTTAATCTGTGAATTTGTCCTTTTTCTTTTCTTTTCTTTTTTCATTTTATTTTCAAGTAATTCATTATTTAATCATTGTTTATTATAAATATTTATTTATTTAGTATTTTTTTTTTTTTTTTTCACTTTTTTTCCTTTGTTTCCAAAAGAAGCAGTGTTAATATTTTAAAACGCAAAAACAGAATGCGTATCTTGTGGTGATAAAAGGTGATTTTGTTTCGTTGTCTTCGTGATTGATATCTGTGAAGAAAGAATCGTACATTCCACCGGGATGATTATAATTTTGTCCTGTGTATAGAAAGAAAGACGTCAGTTTCTCGTGATGACAGTAATGGTTGCCTTACATAGAAAGACACTAACAGAAAAAGAACATTACCTCTCAATGCGATACAAACGGCGGAAAGACAATTACCTCTCTAAAAGAAGATAACAGTTCGCGGTTCCAGAAGATATCGAGGCATAAAAAAATCGTTTGTCAAAACAATTATTAAATGGTAAGGGTGATATTAACTGTTTCCTTATACGTAAATATTCGGCATTCATTGCTCGAGCAGCCAATGACGATGTCGGTTTGAAATTTATAAAATCTGTAGGGGAGTTATAACTCTGAGTAAATAATTATAACTCCCCTAACATCTATACATGCAAAAATACTTGTACAAATGAGAAACAGCAAGACGTAGAAACAACAAAACTAGAATTATTTATTATCTGGTGTTGGAGACACCACAGACAGTAATACTTAGTAAAATTATGAGTTTGTGGTCAAATGTATATCAAATATGGATTGGAATCAGACAGAATGAGATAAAAAATAAGTAAAGTGTATACAGTCTCTCTCGTATGTTTTGTTTTTTTTTTATACATGTGGGTAATTAGTGTCCAGATAATTTAGTTGGAAATATCTGGGGTTTTATTACCTCAAATTTTGAGTGCTAAGACATAAATGTTACTATTATGACTTGAAAAGGGGAAAGGAGCCGAAAATTTCGTTGACGCACATGTTGGCGATCTGTCTATGTTGACTGCTTGACCAACAATAAGAATTACACGTATCTGGATGTGTAGAGGAGGAAAGTGGATCGATTCTCATTGATTTAGAAACAGTGAATCAATCATATTTATAATTCTTATAATTATTTTATTTTAATTATTTTTTAGACTATAATTAATTTTTATTTATTTACTTTTTATGGATACGACAAATCTTTTCATTAAAACAAATTAAAAAGAAAATGAAATAAAAAGACTTTCCATGTAAATAATTTATTAAGGAAAATATGTTTCTCAAGTCCAGTAGCTGTTATTACTCTTTCCAGTATTGTTGGGGGATTCCTTCTTAACCATTTCTTTGAAATTGTGTGGATTATCGACATCTTGATTTTGTCATTATTCTCTCTTCGCATTACATTGTTTACTCAAATAAATATCAAAACATTTCGCCCAAAGTAAGGCGATAATGCCACTAAGACGCAATGGATTACTGGAAATGAAAATGAGGTGAAAGGAGACTAAAAGAAGAAGATTCAGGAAGACAGATGTTGATTGACGTTGCATTTAAATTTTTTAAGCTTGAAGATGACAGGGAAGAAAGAAACCGGAAGAGATTTTCACAGGCGTGTGGTCGAGATACCAAAGAGGTGAGCTCATAAGAACAATTGTCATGAAAATATTTCTAGAAAGGTCAGAGGGGAGCCATGTAATGGAGGTGGAACTTTAACAATATTTCCAACGGTTTAACATCATTAAAGAAATCAACCGCTTTGAAAATTTACGCCCCCTTTATTTTGTTGTTCAAAATGTAATACCTGCCCTCACCCCCTCTTAAAATCATGAGGGACACCTAGAGAAACAATTAAATACATGTAGAGATCAAAATGTTTTATCTGACTTTAACTTTTTGTGTTTCTGTCTTCAGACAGTTCATGGAAAAGCTTTTGAGGAATGCTGATTCCGGAATATATATATATATATATATTAGATATGATATGAGTATATATATATATATATATATATATATTAGATATAATATGAGATTATATATATATATATATATATATATATATATATATATATATATATATATATATGATAAAAAGTAAAAAAACATTGTTTTTGATAATTTTTAGGTTAGCATTCTTTAGCAATTCCTTAGGTAGCGACACTCGTTAGAATCGTCAAATATTGATTAGTTATAGATTTAAAAGGTGGGGCCTGTTTATAATAGCGATACAGTGTAAAATCGACCCTAACTTTCAAGAATTATAGGAACTGTTTGAAAATGTCACGTTTGAAACTGTACTTACGTTATTGATATCTTCGTACGATATTTTCTTTTTTACAAAAAATATTTTTACAAAAGAACAAACGGATAGATAGATAGATAGATAGATAGATAGATAGATTGTCCTTTTTATTTTAGGAAGACGTCTTAAACAATAAGAATTGTCAGACAAAATGGATTTTGTTCTTTTTTTAACAAAGATTTGTCATTAAAGAACAAACAGACAAATACATTTTTAATGAAAGTACATTTTTTTCCGAAAAGTCCAAAAATAGAAAAATGCTCCGAAAAATATTGCTTCTCTGACAATGGAGAAAATTCTTCAACTATTTCAGAAGAATAGTTAACACTAGCTTAAAAGCCGTCCTATCGGTCGGCAATTAAGCTAGCTCCTGTGGAGGGCTCTTGAACGTAGATATCAATAACATAAGTCCGTTGTTAACTCGAAAAAAAGATGTTACTTTTAACTAAAACTAAACTTCTCTCCATTCATCATCTGAGAGACTCCTCTCTGCCTTCCATCATCATGGCTGATGCTAACCTCCAGGAAAGTGACCCGCAAGTAGTCACTTTCCTGGGCTAACCTTTTCAGCTGACATGAGGTGGAAAGGCTATATTGAATCCATTACTAGGTCAGCTGCTAAGAGAGTTGGTTCACAGTATCGTTCTAAACAATTTTCCCTCCAAAATCTATCTTACATATCTATAAGTCTACCAATTGTCCATGCTTAGAATATTTCTGCCACATATGGTCCGGTACCTCTGCTATTTTCCATAAGCTCCTTGATAAAATCCAAAGAAAAATCAGCAATATTATTGGTCCTGATCTGGCGGCAGTCACTTTCCTACCTCTGTAAGGTTGCCTCTCTGTACCTTTTCTATAAATACTTCTATGGCAATCGTTCGGGTGAGCTCTTCGTTATGGTACCTAGATTTTTTTTAAATTTAAGTACAATACTCGACGGGCGTCGAGATCTCATCAATTTACAGTTAAGCTAGCTAGATGTAACCGTAGATTCTATGCTAACATTTTTTCCCTCACTTCTCGCTTGTAAAACTCCCCTCTGGCCCCATGCTTTCTAGTCATCTTTAATCTGCAAAAATTTAAATTCAATGTCAATGGCTATCTACTGTCCACCCGATTACTCTTTCTTTTTGCTGCCTATGAGTAATGTTTCTGTTCATAATTCTTCCACACCCAGTAACCCCTTGTGTCCTAATGGCTTTAGTTTCTAGTATGAGGTGACACCGATTAAAAGAAAACACGGTTTCAAACGTGATATTTGTAAACAAAACTGCTCTTTCCCCGTAATTCTTCAAAGTGAGAAATCGATTAGACAATGTATCACTTTTATTAAGCCAATCCCTTCTAAATCGATAGTTAATCAATATTTTTCGATTATGATAAATTTCGCGGCCAATGAAATGTCTAAAGAAGGCTAATCTAAAACATTTATTTCCCCAAAAATGTCCCCTATTTTCTTAGGAAGGAACCAGTCTATTTAAGTTGACCGGAAAAAATATTGGTAAAAAATAGGAGTGTTGTTTCGCTTAGTGATTGAAATGGCTTATTATTGAACAGAAGAATACACATGAATAAAAAATACGTTTCCAAGGTGATTTTTGGTTTCATCTTCATTTTGAAAAGAACGTACATTTCTTTATAAAAAGAAAATGCTTTGAGAAATCATTAAACTAAAACAAACATTTAAATGAAAATGATGACCACATTTAAGAAGCACTCGTTCTTTATAATGACCACAAAGGCCTCAATATTATATTTATTTTTTACATAAAGCATCCGAAGCCATCTCATTATTAATTTCTTGCATTTTAATTAATTTTGATCGTTATACATACTCCCATATATATATATATATATATATATATATATATATATATATATATATATATGACATTTTTCTTTGTTTATACGTTCTTTTTTATAAACATAAAAAATGTCTTAAATAATTGTCGGACTTTGTCCATTTCATCATGTATGACGTCATTTGTTTACATTTGGATACGCATTGAGCAGATATGAATGAATGAAAGAAAATCATAGAGAATTGTGTTTAAAAACTGTAAAAACGACTTTGCTCTTCTGTGGCCAAATCGGTTAAGGCACGTCATGCTATATGACGATTCCGTATAGGATAAGGGTTCGATCCCTATCAGAGGAGGCATATTTTATATGAAAATTTTTCGGATATTCAGGCCGGTAAATGTTGTTAATACTGTTTATTATAAACAGAGCATTTACTTAAATATTTGTATCTATAAAAAGAACGTGTAAACATAAAAAATGTCTTAAATAATTGTCTAACTTTGTCCATTTCATAATATATATATATATATATATATATATATATATATATATAATTGTGTAGTTGGTTAGCAGTCTCTCTTTTATAAAAGTTTCACTGAAGATGATCGACAGGGCACTGCGATTAGCTTTTTAAATCTACATATTCAGTTTCATATATATATATATATATATGTTGTAGCATGGCTACGGACGGCAATGGATATGCCCCCATTCCTACAAATACAGTAGTGAATACTGTATGTGTTGGGCGGCCGTCCTGCAGTTGGAGATTTGTCTTCAGTTGGGTTGGTTAAACTCTCTGCCTCCGGGCATAGGGCATTTCCATACGGGGCTATGTCGAAAGACAGAGTCTTGTCTCGGTAAACACCTACCCGACCCCATTTTTATACAGGATCTAAAGGAAATTTTTGGCTGAGCCTACAGGCTCGGGAACCCCACATTAAATTCAGCCTTGTGCCACATCTGACTGCGTGGATCAGTTGGTAGATACCATCTGCAGTCTGCAATTAGAGATTCATTGTGGAATTCACTTGAATCACTTCTAGCAGTTGACTACATCTACGCGCCGCAGGCGAATCTTATATGTGTTGCTCTTGTCCTAAGTTTCATCGTTCATTACCAACCTTCATGTGATTATTCTATTCAGTAACATTCCCTAGGTTACAACATATATATATATATATATATATATATATATATATATATATATATATATATATATACGAATACAAGATTGGTATAGATGGAATAAAATTCCAGTAACCATAAACGCTATTTTTATAAGTGTGCTCAGTACAAAATACAGCGAATAATATTTATATAAAAATTTTAACATAAATATTTTATAACATGACTAAAAAAGTAGCCATTTTGTTTCAACACTTCTGGCGTATTGTCAAGTGGTGGTGTTGATTTTTTGTTTTTTGGTTTGTTTTTTTTGTTTTGTTTTGTTTTGTTTTTTTTTGTTTTGTTTTTTTGGTTTTGTTTTTTTTGGTTTGTTTTTTTTTTGTTTTTTTGCAATCAACACCATCACTTGGCAAGACACCAAAAGTGTTGAAACAAAAATGGCTATTTTTGTAGTGATATTATAACATACTTATGTTATAAATTTGAAATAAATATTATATTATATTATATATATATATATATATATATATATATATATATATATATATATATATATATATATAGTTAAACATTCAAAAATTGAATAAAAACTTAATGGCACTTGTATATAAGTGGGATCATATATATATATATATATATATATATATATATATATATATATATACGTGTGTGTGTGTGCGTGTATTTCAGTGAATGTGATCATAAATAGTATATTTACTATCGCGAATATATGGTTAGAACGTTAGTTTTCCGACCATGAGAGTGGAGGGGTTGAAATCTCATTATGGTCGATTTGTCAGTTATTCGCTTGGGGGAGGAGGAGATCCTGGCATGTACCCCACCTTTGGAAAGTGTCTGATTGTTGTGGATTCCGGGATGAAATCCGGTACCAATAAATAACAAACGCCAAGAATTAATATAGGATAATAAATATATTAACGTAATAATACAATCTGGTAATGCAGGTTAGTAGTTCCAGGAATGCGGGTTAGTAGCAAAATATATATACAGTCTTTGTAATTGAGGCCGTAGATATCTCTATATCTGGACTCGACTATAACTCTGGTTGAACACCCGGTCTCGATGTATTGCTGTATTACTTCTTTACTGTGACTCTTGCTCGCTACCCTCGTTCGTTCTCCCAACAGTAGTATATGTATACTCTAGGTGAGTCCATTTGTGTAAAAAGGGGAGGACCCCTCAACACTGATAAACCATATTAAAGTTTGACTAAAGGATTATGAGTGAAATTAGGTAGGCGAAACTGTTCACAAGATGTCGTGACCGAGTGTTTAAGTATACTGACCCTGTTGATCATGACAAATGATACGCTCACTTCCAAAAACTGTAACTAAGGTACGCTCATTATAGTTGCAGTATAGAACACCGGTGTGATCCGTAAGTGTTGAACAAACAAAAAAATTCCTGAACAGAGATGCAACATAGATAGATAGATAGATAGATAGATAGATAGATAGATAGATAGATAGATAGATAGATAGATAGAATTTGAACAGACTAAGATAGATGGCTAGATAGATATGAAAAGATAGAAATTGAACAGACTAAGATAGATAGATAGATAGATAGATAGATAGATAGATAGATAGATAGATAGATAGAAAATTAACAGACTGAGATAGATAGATAGATAGATAGATAGATAGATAGATAGATAGATAGATAGATAGATAGATAGATAGACAGAATTTGAACAGACTAAGATAGATGGCTAGATAGATAGATAGACAGACAGACAGACAGAAATTGAACAGACTAAGATAGATAGATAGATAGATAGATAGATAGATAGATAGATAGATAGATAGATAGAAAGAAAATTAACAGACTGAGATAGAGATAGATAGATAGATAGATAGATAGATAGATAGAAAGAAAATTAACAGACTGAGATAGAGATAGATAGATAGATAGATAGAAAGAAAGAAAGAAAGAAAGAAAGAAAGAAAGAAAGAAAATTAACTGAGATAGATAGATAGATAGATAGATAGATAGATAGATAGATAGATAGATAGATAGATTTTCTTTTCTCGGGCTCTCAGTTTACAGCAATATGAGTCAAAATTAATACAAGACACGTTCAATTTTCATCTGGATCTTGTTCTTTATTTTTACATAGACGCATTGGCAACCCGAGTAAAATTGCGATAAAAAGCAACTGGAAAAAATTTCAATCGCAAGAGCATTATTAGGCAAAATTAAAAATTAATAATGGATGACAAATGCGTCCACGCAAAAAAAGGCACTCGTTTCCGATGACGATACTCATCCCAATGATATATGTTGAATCACGTAACTATTTCTAGCAATGATGAGAAATTCTTCTTTCTTTATTAGCAAATCAGAAGTGTTTCTAAGTGAAGTCAGTAATGTATCGCAATGCAAAAATAGGTTTGCGGGAAAAGATATTTCCTTATTCAGAAAGACAAGACTTACCATTCAAAAATTCATTCCTATGTCACTTACAGTACGACAAAGAAAAATTCTTCTACACTGAGTTCTTAAAAATTTCTTACAAAGTTTTTCGACGATTTTTACACAGGATTTTGTCAATTCTTGTATACATATTTTTGACACTTTTTTCTGCTCAGTTTTTTTTTTTTTTTTTTTTCCCCAATTCACTAGTTTTTAACAAATCCTCTGAAGCATCTTTCGCAATTGTACAATTCTTCATACCAAAATTTTTCTACACAGGTTCTTAACATTTCCTTTTAACTCAAAATTTCACAATTTTCTAACCTGGTTTGGACAATTAATCTACACCAAATTTAACAATTCTTCTATAAAGACTTTGGACAATTCTTTTACACTAGTTTTCACAACGTCCTGGGTATGACGATAAACTAAATCCGCGTCCTGGGTAAGACGATAAACTACATCCAACAGCAAAGCATCTGATCAGGTTTTGAAGAGCGTGGAACCCCCTCTTAATTGCTGGTGTTCCCAGGTCCACCGTGACTCGGGGTGGTAGAATCTGTTAGGGTCCTATCTATGGGCAAATAGTTAAACCCCAAACTGGGATCAAAACTCTATAAAATTATGAAAATAAGTTTTAATACCAGCAATAATTTTTTTTACGAAAATATTACCAGCAATACATTTTTGGAAAAAATATTACCAGCAATAAAAAATCTTGTCGGCATTAAATAACCCATTGAGCTTGATATGCCGTAAAACAAAACAAACCAAACCAAACTAGTTTTGACAATTCTTCTACACTAAATTTCACAATAATTCTACAATGCTTTGCTTTTTATTGTTCATCTGCAGTAAATTTCACAATTCTTCTGCAATGCTCTTTCTTTTCTTCTGATATAGAAGAATTGTCAACACCATTGTAGAAGAATTTCGCAATGGTTAGACACAGTTCTTCTAAACATGTTTTTCACAAGTGATCTATACCATTTTTTAACAATTCTTTTACTGTTTTTTTCATATTTCTATAACTTACGGCCATATCACGTTGAAACACCGGTTCCATATGATCCCCAAAGTTAAGCATCGTCAAGCCTGGTCAATACCTAGATCGGTGACCACTTGGGAATACCATGTGCCGTAAGCTTGGATGTGCAGGTGGCGTAATGGATATTGTCTCGCAATTACAAATGGAAGAGCCGTGTTCCAGTCGAGTTCGTTATATTTACTTTCACGCAAATACCATTGGAAAGGTATGAATCCACCTCCTCTCCTCCAGATAAGGGTTAATTAATAGAACTTTGTATCAGTAAAAAATCATTATTATCAAAATCAAATCTTACAATCTAAAAATATTTTCTGACTTTAAATAACCTGAAAAAGGTTGATGAACCGTAAAAAATAAAACAATCAAGAAAATAAAATATTTTTTCTAGACCGGTTTTGCTATTTATTCTACTTTTTCTTTTTTTTTTTTTTTCTTTTTTTTCTGATAATTCTTCTTCACCATTTTTTTATATGTTTATTTACTCAAGAATTTTTCTTGGGTATTCCTTCTAGACTGCCTGCCACCCAACGCTAAAGAACCTAATCTACTCTTATATTAAACCCATAGTTGGGGGGGGGAATAGATTGACTCATCGATTCTACTTTTCGTGCCGATAACCGTTATGCTATCAGCATATCTTTTGGGGGGAGTTTTATAGAATCCCGAAAAAAGTCAAATACTGATCTTTAAAAACATTATGTCTTTCTGTTTATTCTGTGACATGTGTCTTCTGTCAAAGGAGATATTTACTAAGCTTAGTCACACAAATCCATGAAAATGGAGCACCCAATAAGGATTGACAAGATTACTAATCCTCGCAATACCGTAGGCGCCCAATCCTCTCTTTGCTTAATATTCATGCATTATGATAATCAACCTCCCCATCTTCCCTCTTTTTATCATCTTTTTTCTTTACTTATTCCTTGACTCTTTCTCTTTCTTTTTATTTTCTTTTTTCTTTCTTTTTTCCTCAACCTTTTCTCCTACTTTTATATTCTTTTTCTCTTTCTTTATACCTCATTATCTTTCTCCTTCTTTTTCTCTTTCTTTATTCGTTAACTTTTTCTCCTTTTTATATTCTTTTTCCCTTTTCTTATTCCTCGACTCTTTCTTCTTCTTCTTTTTATCTTCTTTTTCTCTTTCCTTATTCCTCGACTCTTTCTTCTTCTTCTTTTTATCTTCTTTTTCTCTTTCCTTATTCCTCGACTCTTTCTTCTTCTTCTTTTTATCTTCTTTTTCTCTTTCCTTATTCCTCGACTCTTTCATCTTCTTTTTTCTTCTTTTTCTCTTTCCTTATTCCTCGACTCTTTCATCTTCTTTTTTCTTCTTTTTCTCTTTCCTTATTCCTCGACTCTTTCTCAATCGTTTAATCTCCTTTTTTTCTTTCATTATTTTTCATCTCTTTCTTCTCATTTATTTCCTTCATTGGCTTTTTTCATTATTCTTTGATTCGTTCTCTTTCTTTTATGTTCCTTTTCTCTTTCTTTATTCTTTTTCTTTCCTTATTCTTCCTCTCACTTCCATTTTCTCTTTCTTTCTTTTTCTCTTTTTTTTCATTTCTGTTCTTTTTCCCTTCTTTTCTCTTCCCTATTTTTCGTTTCTTTCTGTTTTTTCCTTTCCTTTTTCCTCTTTCCTTATTCCCCATCTTGCTTTCTTTCGTTTTCTCTTTCTCCTCATTTTTCTTTTTACTTTTTCATTATCTTTCGTTCCTTTCTCATTCTTTCTATCATTCCTTTACTCTTTCTTTATTCTTCGCATGTTTCTATTTCTTTATTTCCTTATCTTTTTCTTCTTCTCCACTTTTTCTCATCTCCGCCGATGGCCATTTGAAGAAAAATATTATTAACAACTTTGAGGAAAATGGCAAATAAATGCCAATCTCTCTCTCTCTCTCTCTTTCTCTCTTCTCTCTCTCTCTCTCTCTCTCTCTCTCTCTCTCTCTCTCTCTCTCTCTCTCCATCTTTATTTATTCTCATCTTCCCTCCTCAACTTCATTTCTTCAACTTCCGTTCTCTTTCCTATATCGCTCTTTCTTTTCCTTCTACTCCATGTACCTCATCCCTTTTTCCTCTACCTCTTTTTCTTGGCTTTTTTCTTTCTTATTCTCTCTCTCTCTCACTCTCTCTCTCTCTGTCTTTCTCTCTCTCTCTCTCTCCACCTATTCTTTCTTTTCGTTTTCCTCCTCCATGCCGTCTGTTTTTATTCTCTTCTCTCTCTCTCTCTCTCTCTCTCGCTAACATCATTTCTCTTACTCCCTTTGTATCTCTCATCTTAACTTCCTCTCTTTCCTTTTTCTCATTATACCACTAAGAAAAATATTAAGAAGAAAAATATTATTAATAACTTTGAGGAAAAGGGCAAATAAATATCAGACTCTCTCTATATATCTCCCTTCCCCCACCCTCTCTCTCTCTCTCTCTCTCTCTCTCTCTCTCTCTCTCTCTCTCTCATCATTAATTTTCCCCCTCCGTCTCCATCGAAGATTTATAAAACCTGACAACCGCAAAAACAAGACAAATGTCTATTTTCTGATAAGGAAGATCCGTAAAGAAATCCCTTTTCCCATTAAACATTGATTAAAAGCTCTTTTATCTTAGGCAAGAATTTGTGGGGACGGATTTTTATTTTCTCTTCGCAACAAAAAAAAATCGTTTTAGCAACAGTCTTCTCCCTCTTTCCTATTATACTCCTCCCCCTCTCCTAACATCAAAGCTCACGCACGTGCGATAAGACCTGTGTTCCAAAGACAATGACAGCATGTGTGGTTATTAAATTGTATTGAAGGAACAGTTTTTATGGCCAATGACTTCAATGCATAATAGGAATAAATAATTACAATATTCTTTATTTGTTTCCTTTCTCTATTTTTTTATTTTCTCCCTTTCTTTTCCTATTTTTCTTTCCTCTTTTCTATCTTTCTTTCTTCTTTTCTATCTTTCTTTCTTTTGATTTCTTATATTTGCTTTTTCTTCTTTTTTTATTTTTCTTTATATTTTCTCTTTCTTTTTCATTTCTTTAATTTTTTTCCCCTATTTTGTGTCTATTTTCTTTTATTTTTCTACATTTTCTTATTTATTTTCTTTCTTCCTTTCTCTTTTTGCCCCGTATTTGTCAAGCCAAATATTTATACAAATTGCATTTCCTGTACACGAAACCTTGTGTTAGTTCCAAACTTTTATGAAACGATTCCATCTTGTGCTACAAAGATAAAAATAAATGAACTGAACTTCCTAAGACAGAGAAGACGATGTCACAAGGAGTTTTAGGAATATGGTCATTTGAGTTTGTTAATTAAAGTTAACAATGAACATTACCAAATCTGAAAATGTTTTCAGTCAGCAAATTTCGAAAAGAAGCAAATTTTAGTTAAGAATCAATTTCTTGAAAGAGAAAGCACATTTTCTCATCACTTTACCTGAATATATCAAATTATAATTCTGCTTGTTCCCCCATTTGTAAGTAAGTTAACTAGCACGTGCGTTACGTCTTGTCATTACCTCAGATAAATAATAAACCATTCCGTTTGGACTGAAAGAATATATCGGAAACGCTGTTTGGTTTTAGTTGGAAAAAGAAAGCACACATAATAGAAAGAAAGAAAGAAAGAAAGAAGATGCGATAATGCTCCCATGCGTTTAACGTCTGCTTCAGTGAAATGGAAAATGTTGTCAATTTTGGGTCTTTTCATTTGTACCCTCTTACTTCTTTAAATGATCTTTAATCGTAAGTGTTATGATTAAGTGCTCTTCATGCCTAGATATTGTCAGAATCGATGAAAGCGAAAAAGCGTGTTAATCAGAACACTGGATGCAAAACAACTTACAGCTTTTTTAGTCCCACCGCGACACGACCACCTTAGATATCTGAAAAAACTTTTCACAATGTGTAACATAGGGGATTGCTACACAAACACCCGTTCGATGAAATCTCTGGAAGAGTTCTCGCAATCATCGTTTTTCCTATCAGATACTTGAAAGATATTTTCCTATAGAACTTTTTTTCCTATAGATTTTTTCTTTTTGCTAAAGATACTTATTCCTATATTTAACGAAATTTAATTTTTTTTCTTTTGATTTTTAAAATCTGTAAAAAAGAAAAACGTCAGTAACAAAAAATCAGTAAAATCAATAAAAAAAATAGCGCGTTAGATTTTTTTCTAGATTTAACGAGTTTTAATTTTTTCTTTTCCTATAGATGCTTGAGGGTCGTTGTCAATGGTCAAACTTCTGAGCCTATGGTGATCAATGAATTTGTCCCAAAAGATTCATTACTCCGTGCTACTCTGTTTCTGCTTTATATTAACGATCTACCAAAGAACATTCTCAGATCCTGTCATAAGTATGGCTGACTCTAGACTCCAGGAGAGCAACACAATGTGCCTTCTTGGCCTGACGTTCTCAGCTGACTTGAAATGGAGGGACTACATCAAATCAATAGTTGCATCTACTGCAAGGAAAGTTGGGTCACTTTGTTGTGCCAGAAGATTTTTCTCGTCATTTTGCACATTTATAAATCTATCATTCGTCTGTGCTATGAATACTGTTGCCATATCTGTTCTGGTGTTCCTGCTTGAGGTTCTTGACAAAATCCAAAGAAGGATCTGTAATGTAATCGATCCTGACCACGCAACTCAACTTCAGTCACATTCTGACAGACGCGATGTGGCTTCCTTCTGTCTTTTCTACAAATATTTTCCCGACAACTGCTCTGACGATCTTTTTCCCTGGTGCCCCGACTACATAAATTAAGCATGCTATAGTTTACTGTTGAAATAGCTAAATGCAACAGCCACTTCTACCCCTACCGTTTCTTTTCTCGCACTTCCCACCTGTGGAATTCCATTCCGTTTACTTTATTCCCTGATAACTACAATCTTCAAAAATTTAAATTCAGCATCAAGCGCCATCTTCTTGAATCCCCTTCATCTTTTTTTTTTTCTTTCGTCAATTCTCCTTATTCCCAGTCGTTTCTTTCACTTTTACTACCCCTGCGTACTAGTAGCATTCCCGCCTTGCTTGGGGTGACATGATTATATATATATATATATATATATATATATATATATATATATATATTATTTATTTAAAAATATGATTCCAACTCGCTACATAAGAGGTCTCATGTTTCAAAACAGGAGCCGAAAACTTCAAAATAATATTTGAATTAACTTGAGTTAAAGTAGGCTCTGTTCCATCTTCAAGCGAAATTTTTTTGGGAATGACTTATTTCTGAAATTTACGAGTTTTAATAGTATGGTCAGAATTGAAATCAAAAATTTCCATGGTAACATCAAGGGCGGATTGTTTAGAATCGGCAGGGGTGAGGTGTTAATAATTTGTATCAGTATAGAGTTACTTTCATAGATGCCGGGTCACGGTAAGGTGGGGGTGGCTAAATTTACGACGGAGGAAGTTTTCGCATAGTCTGGCTTGAGCGTCTACGGCGATTTATTTATTTATTTTTATTTTATTCTTTTATTATATCTCTTTATGAAAGGGATTTGTGTATATGAAAAGGCCGTAACGTTTGTTATTTGACGACTTCATAAAGGATTATCAATTTTTGTAGGGTATTAAAACTATGTATATGGGCTATGGATTTTAAAATTTATTTTATTGTATGCGTGTTTTTAGCTAGTTATTCAGAGCGTAAGTTCGGTTGTGTCGGCAGAAAACCGTTAATTCTTGTCTGTTGTTTTATGCTCTACTTTCGTATCGAGCACTATTTTTTTTAAATAATTACAAAAATACTAAGGAACTTTGGATTATTTACCAAACCAGTTTCTTTCCTATTTTCTACAATATTTTCACATATATATATATATATATATATATATATATATATATATATATATATATATATATATATATATATATGCATCTGACACCACAGTGTGTGAGTACACCTCCAAAGTCTAGATAAGGAGAGCCTGGCAGCTGATTTATCCTGTGGCATAGCTCTAACAGTCTAATGGGGGAAACTGGCTCGTAATTTTCAGTATTTAAAGTACGATGCTAGTAACTTTTCATTATCAGCAAACTGACCAATTCTCACCAGTCATAATGAATGTCGAACTTTAAAAGAGGCTCCTTCCTTTGAGCATCTATTGAAATCCAATTTCACCCAGACCTCAAGTGGAACACATATATACGGATCGTATATATGTGTTCCACTTGAGGTCTGGGTGAAATTGCTAAAAACACTGCAAATATGGTCTGTTTTTTATATCTCTCCAGAAATACCTGGCTCCAGCTGCCATGCTCTTTCCTTATAAGAGATCAAACAAAAATGTAGCATTGCTATTATATCGGAGATGGAGCTGCCTAATCACATCTTTCCAGTCCCGACATTTCAAAAATCGTTTCATCTGTCTTGAAAGCAATGAATTATATATTGTCGCAAACCACTCGTTATTTTATTGTTATTTCCAAGAAAAATGTTCTGACGGGTTAGATTCCCTAGTTTTACTAGTTCAGACATTTACAGCAAAGACTAGACATTCTCTGTACACAGGGGTAGAATCTTCATTCCCTTCGTATTCCATTGGTAAGGAGGAAGTTCTTTCGGACAGGTTCTTCCCAAGAAACGCAACTTTTTCGAACAGACTCCCGAGAGGCTGTTTCCCCGACCACGACAATCTTAACTTTTTGAAGTCTAGGGTGAACCGTTATTTTTCCTATACAGTATAACCCGGATATAAGAGAGTTGTCGGGGCGGAGAAGTCTCTTATATCCAGGTTTCTCTTATATCCGGGTTTGGTCTATTTTGTTTAGGTAAGTATGGCTCTAATTTGGGACCAGAGAAAATCTCTCTTATATTCGGGTTTCTCTTATATCCGGGTTACACTGTAATATTTTTTCATTACGATATTGTTCAACCAATACAAGCCTCAAGTGCCATTCATAATAGCGGGTTACTGAATGGGATTGTTTTATGACTTAAGAATTGTAGATTATGAGGATATACAGTGTAACCCGAATATAAGAGACCCGAATATAAGAGAAACCCGGATATAAGATAGATTTTCTCTGGTCCCAAATTAGAGCCATACTTACCTAAGCAAAATAGACCAAACCCGGATATAAGAGAAACCCGAATATACGCGAAACCCGGATATAAGAGACTTCTTCTCCGGTCCCGACAACTCTCTTATATCTGGGTTACACTGTAATATATTTTAATCTGATCTCAAGTTTCTCTCTTGATATCTGTATAAAAGAGTACTATTCTGATATAAATTCAATTATTTTTTCTCTGAAAAGCGAAAAATGTCAATTATTACTTTATATATTTATGTATTTGTTTATTTATTCTTCTTCGGCAATTATTATCCGACTTTAAAATATCCAAAATATTTAATGAAAATATTGTGTGTCACGTATTCACTAATTACATATTATCACTAATTATTATCACTAAATATTATTATCAATAATTATTATTATCATCAATTATTATCACTAATCACGTATTCACAAATCTTTGAAGCCATTGATAGTTGTGTTATCACTAAGTCACAAGTCATCGTGACCGATAGTTTGAGTATCCTGCCTTTGTTCAAACTGTTGATCATACCAAAATATGCGTCTTTTCCAGAAACTGTAAGAAAGGTCTGCTATGCATAGTTACAGTATAAACGACAGTTGGGCTCTGTGAGTGATTTTTTTACAATAATGTTCACTCTGTAAAAGACCCAAGAGCCACTCGAGGTAGCGGGTTACAGAGTAAAAGGTAAGGGGCACAGTTTATGGAGATATGTGGGAAAGATAACGTTTGACCTTAGACTTGAACAGGTTGAGATTGTAGTGATCAGAGAAGCATCCTCTTGGGAGCTGGTTCCACATGGTAGCCATTCGTGAAAAAAAGCTGTTCGAGTGGGACTTATATCTCATCAATGGGAATACGAAGAGAATGAAGGTGATTCGCTACAATGTGCGTAGTATGGCGGGTGTTGAACAAATGCAAATATGCCTGAACAAGTGTCTGAAACAGGGATTGGCTAACCGCCGTAGCACAGAGGTGTACTCGGAAATAAATAACCGGCTATAATATTCTCATCATTAACAAAAATATCCTAAAAGTAGCACCGAGCAACATACTCAAAAATACTCGCTATTTAATGAACATTTTGTCATTTTTTTATATGTAATATTTTCCTTCTTTGTTTCGGAACTAGAAATAGTATGAAGATAATGGTCTTCAAAACATTCAAAAATTAATCTGAGTTATTTATTTTTGATGAAATTTACTTCAAGATCGCAAAATTCTACCGGTAACCGTAACTTTTGGGACCCGCCCTGCCACGTGCACAAATATTAATCATCCCCATTCCCTTCGTATTCCATTAGTAAGGAGTAAGTTCCACTCGGACAGCTTCTTCACAAGAACTGCTGCATTGTTGAACAGACTCCCTACAGGATGTATTACCAGTCACTACAATCTTGACCTCTTCGAGTCTATGATTAACTGTTATCTTTCTCGCATAAACCCATGAACTTCACTTCTTGACTTTTCTTGTGCACCACGCAGTAACAATCTACCTTGAATGGCTCTTGAGTATTGCATTGGGCGAATGTTAATATTTAAAAAAAAGGTTCATTTGGATCTTTTTCTTTTTTTTTTTTTTTTTGACAATCAGCATAATTTACAAAAATGTTTTCCTAACCCACTACATTCTTGACCTCTTCAAATATAGGCTTGACTGTTATCTTTCCTGCATAACACAATGAATTCCAGTTCTTACCTTTTCTTATGCTCATACAACATCACAGAGTAACCATCTACCTTGAGTGGCTCTTGGAGCTTGTACTGGTGAAAATTGGTATTTTAAAACATCTCATGTCAGTTCCAATTGATCAAATTGATATTCTAACGAATTGCAAATAGCCAATCGTTACCTTTTGTCTTCTTAATTCCTGTTCTTTTATTGTCTTTTTTTTAACCATTTCACCACCAAGAAAGGTAATAAAGTTACTAAGACGTAAATGAGCGCTGAATGCTAGAGAATATGAGAGAGAAAAAAAAACACTATTAGGTAGAGAGAACAATAAAAGAAAAAAAAATTAAGAAAACCATAGATTGCATTTAAATTTTGGAAAATTAATGTTGACTCGGAGACTAGAAACCGAAAAGATTAGCAAAGAATTTACGGTAACATGTAAACCATTTCAGCTGTGGAATGATGGGACTTTGCCGTCAATCTGATACTGCACTTAAATTCATAATGTCTAACTACTAAAGAGGAAAGTACATCAGAACAATTGCCATGAAAATATCTATAAAAAACAAAGGCACAGCGAAGCTACATTACGATAATAGGAAAGTGATTGAAGACAATATGCCAGGTTACGACCAATAACATTGCAGATTCTTCCTTGGATTTTAACAAGAATCTCTAAAAAAAATAATATTAGGTTGGTGCAAAAATAATGACGTAATAATGTCGTTTTTTGACGTATTTTTTAACGTCAAAAAACGATATTATTACGTTAATATTTTTGCACCAACCTAATAGAAGTAGCACTATAGTACATATGGCAGTAGTATTCAAAGCTAGGACAAATGGTAGACATAAATATGTAAGAATAGATTCTGACGAGAAAAAAAAATATCTAGCACGACACAGAGAACTAAGTTCCCTAACATCAGACCAAGCAATTGATTCAATATAATTTTTCTATTTCATGCCAGCAAAGAACGTTAGTCCGTGAAGACGCAATGATTCACTTTCCTGGAGGTTAGCATCAGCCGTGCTGATGGATGGTAAAAAGGGAATCACTCATCCGATTAAAAAGAGAGCAGTTTCGTTTTGGAGGCGATAAAATTAACAAGCCTTTCTTTACCCCAGTTAACAACAGAATGTAGATATTTTTTTACATCAGCTGCCTATTTGACTTCATCAAAACACTCAGGCTTACTATTAAAACAGGAATAAATGTTTGTGTCTTCAGCATAGATACCGAATGAAGAACTGATAATATGAGGAAGGTCATTGATGAAAATTAGGAAACAAGGATAGAGCTCTGAGTGACACCTTCATTAATTCAAAAAGATCTAGACGAGTGGCCCTTCAGGATCATTTTCATTTCGCGATTCGATAAGAGAAACTGAATCAGTTCAAAAGTTCATCCAGAAATAATGTAACCTTTCAACTTGTGAAGAAAACCAATATGGCACATTCTCTTTAATAATCTTTGTATTTTTCTTTTATTCTTTCACACTCAGTAACCCTTTGCATCTTAGTGGCTTTATTGCTTGTGGTGAAATGATAAAAAAATCAAAAGAAAAAATTGATGTAATTAGCAGTTGCAATAATAAGCAGCAGTCTATAATAAAAACAAGAATTTCTATAATCAAATTTTTTATAATAAAGACATAATTATTTCATGCATATTATTTGATACAACTTTTAGTAAGCTTTTCATTTCTTTTCATCTTTCAATGTTCATATTATTTTTTCAGCTTTTGTAACAAAATATAAAAACATATAAAACTGGATCATTATTATCGGAGTTGGTGCGCACGTTGGCCGCACACTATTATTAAGTTGCAATTTGTACCATCATCATCAATTCAATGATCGATGGTCGAACTGGGCACATGACGAAACCAATTCAATCAGCTGGGTTGAAAACCGGAGAGATATTCATTCCTCCATAGCATATCATGGATAAGCAGACCTGGCGAAAACCATCCATCTCCAATCACCATAAAGATCCTTCCCTGCCCCCCATTAGAATGTCTGATAGTCAACTTCTTGAGAGCAACTCCCTGCGTCTGCTCGGTCTCACGTTGACTGCTGACCTGAGATGGAACAAATACATTGAGTCAATTGCTTCTTCCACCGCGAGGAAAGTTGGCTCTCTGTGCCGCGCCAGGGAATTTTTCTCCCCGGAATCGATACTTCAAATATACAAATCAATCATTCGCCCTTGCATGGAGTATTGCTGCCATATATGGTCTGGGGCACCTTCTGTTTACCTCGGAGTTCTTGACAAAATCCAGAGACGGATATGTAATATAATTGGCCCTGATCTGGCGTCTCGTCTACACTCACTCTCTCACAGACGCGCCGTCGCCTCTCTCTGTCTTTTCTACAAATACTTTCATGGTAATTGCCCCCGATGAGCTGCTTTCTCTGGTTCCCAGACTCCATGAATTCAAGCGCCCTACGAGGCTGGCATCCCGCTCCCACCCTTACACTGTAGAAACTTTTAAATGTAGCCGTCTCTTCTACTCCAATAGCTTTATACCTCGCACCTCTCGCCTGTGGAACACCCTTCCCAATTACTTCTTCCCTGGGAGCTATAATCTCCAACTATTCAAATGTAATGTCAATCGACACCTCCAGTTACCTTGATCTACCCACTAACCCTCTCCTCATCTTTTCTTCTATCACTCCAATCTGCTCTTGCTCCAAATCTTCTGCAACCCCCTGCATCCTAGTGGCTTCACGCCTTGCTCGGAGCGTAATGCTTAAAAAAAAAAAAAATTAAGATTTGAACCCTACCTATAGGTTATATAGTAGGACTTGTATCTTGACTCAGAAAATTGTTAATGCAATATTTATTTACAAAAAAAATTGTCCTTACAATCCAAAATATATTTCCGCTTTAAACCTCTACAAGATTGTTTGTCCAATCTTTGATAGGTCTTAAGTTTTAGCCAGTTTAGTGGCGTATGACCTGACCACGCGACAGGCAGTACTGGGCTACATGGTATCAGTACCCTTCGTAGACATAAAAATGTACCGTAAATTGCTTTATTTATCAGTTAAAACATTTTAATAGTATTAACCAAACCAAAATCTCAATGAAGTAAAAATCTAATGTAGTGTCTTAATAAACATAGTATCAGCAGCAGCCCCGGGGGTATAAAAACAATGCGAATCCTTAAAGTAACTCTCTTTATTCTCATAAGAAACCTTATACCTTAATTATAGAAGTAGCCAACAGACCAAAATAATATTCCCAGTTCAATCTCTGTTCTCGACATCGAATTTTCAATATCTGTCTATAATCATGAGATGAGGTATTATGATTACTTACATTATTATATTGTTCCTCATCTTCAGTGTCATATTCAAGCGTTGTACGCTCCGGCCTTCTTCAGGTGATTGGAATTTCGAACCGAACCTTTTATTTCGTTCACCGGGGTAGATTGTTCTAGTTCCACGTGCCATGCCTCTTCCGGATGTCTCAGTTTCAGTTATTTCCCTTTAACTCAACTTTCCAAGTTTTTGGTTCGCCGATATTGAACTCACAACTCTTTGGGTCTAGACACTGAATCTAACCAACGCCTTTATCAACTGTACCATGTGTATTGAAGGATATCTGTGTATGAATTTCTGGGACTTATAAACCTAATGTCTCAGCAATCATTTTTACCAGTGCTCATATTGTAATTTTTCTGTTATTAGTATTTCATATTTTTACCAGAGCTTATATTGCAATTTTTTTTTTTTTTTTTTTGTACCTTGGTGAACAAACTCACCACCTTCCAGGCTCACCATCTGGTTGGATTGGATGGGAGCATCTCTAATTATTTCCACGAAGTCGGCGGAGTTCCAGACATACGATGGTGACTTTCCTATTAATGGGTCGATTTTAGGAAGCAACTCAGAGGATGGCACACGGAGCCTTGGCAGATTACAATCGGCCTGAGCGGAATACCATCTTTGTGAATTTTGGGGGGAGACCGTATATGTGAGGTAACTTGGTGTAACGCTGTGGCAACTATCTGTATGTCTTAGGTGGGAAGTGGTCTTTGTTCTTGATTAGGATCTGTAACAATTTGCATTCTGTTTCGTCGTAGAATCTTTCTTTACTGTAACTACCATACGCAATGACGTTTTCCAGTTTTTATGTATATTCAGATTTGTTCATCACTACAGTTGCATTGACTTTTTCAGCTGATAGCATGATGATGTTTTCATTCCTCTGTAGGGTTCTGATTGACAGCCTCTCCAGTTTCGTGATGTTTAAATTGGGCAGCTTAGCTTTCTCCAGTATCTGTCTCACTTTCTGTCTTAGTTCAGCCTGAGGGAAGTTCGAGGCTATTTACTCGATTTGATCAATGATGTTCAAGTATGGTTGTGGCGAAGTTGAGATCCTTGTTTAGTATTGACTCCTCAGAGGCACTCAGCTGGTGTTGACTGTGGTAGATTACTGCCTTCACTGGTGGGTGATGAACCTTGTGTGTAGCCTTCTAATTTTTCAATCTACTTAATTTTGGCAGGAAGAGGCATGGCACGTGAAACTAGAACAATCTACCGTGGCGGACGAAATAAAGGGTTCGGTTCGAAATTCCAATCACTTGAAGAAGGCCGGAGTGTACAACAGCTGAAACGTTGTGAATATGGCAATGAAGATGAGATAACAGTCCGAATAATGTAAATAATGTAAGTACATCGAATCTTGTTTTGTTTCTTTTTTGCGGGAGGGGGGGGTCTGTTTTGTTAATGATTTTCTTGAATCGGCTCACTTGAAGTTTGCCTCGCTTTTCTTTTTTCTTTTTCTTTTTTCTTTTTCTTTTTTCTTTTTCTTTTTTTTTTTTTCTTTTTTTCTTTTCTTCAATTTTTGAGGGTGTGAAATAATTGATGTTAAATTGAAGACTTTTAAAGTTTGTTCGACCCTGGATTTTGAGATCAAGTCAATATTTTTTTTTATGACAAGCACCTTAAAGTTTGTTTTTCAGATAATGAGGCAATCATTGTTTCCTGAAATTCTGAATACCAACGAAATTCACTTGAAATTTAAGACACATCTTTTTAAAAGGTGCTCCTCTGTTATGACCCTATGCCAGACTAAGCTTAGTTAATATCTCCAAGATTTTTCTCATCTCTATTTTAGGTAATTTATGCAAAATCATTTTCTCCGTAGAGTCACATATAATTATGTTTCTTAAATTTATTTTATTATTTTTAACAAATACTGGTGTGATCATCGTATATTTCCGGTTAATGTCGTATGTGTACGTATACACATATACTAATTAAGTATAACGAAATGCACCATGGGAAATATAGAAACGTGTGGCTGCCATGTCCAAATTGCTATTGTATTCCAGTACATTACGTTATACGTACTTTATGATGGGACATTCTGAGTTAATTTTTTATAAAGAGTGCAAATTCAACTTTTTTACTGCATGCATAGTGTAGCAACAAGTTTCTTTTATTTTTAGAATCGAAATTAACTTGTTGTGAGTCAAGATTTTATTAGCCATAAATATTTTGACTCCTTTCTCTAATTGGAAATATTTCTTTTAGTCTAAAGAAAAAGAAGTGGCTTTTTTAATTTTTTTTTTTTTTTTAACGAAAAGAAAATTCGAAATCGTTAATTTATTCTGAAACATTTATTTTATAAAAAACAGAAATATTCACTTTAATTAGTAATGCTTACATTCATTTAGAAAGTATCCGAAGAACTGCGTCACTGTTTTACCAAGTATTGATCAACTGATTAATAAATGAATTCTTTATATTTGACCATGACTCGGAATTTGCAAAAAAAAAAAAGAAAAATCTTGTTAGTTAACAATAACATGTTTTACCAGGAGATTGCGACATGGCTTCAACTACGCTTGTTATTATCAATCGAAAAGGAAAACCTCAATTCATAAAGAAATTTAAGGTAATTATTTTTCTAAGTATTTTTTCAAGGTAGATAACTCAAAGATATATTTTATAAGTTATTTCCCTTATATAGATCAAGTATTATTTGATTTGGATATATTGTTATTATAATCTCCCATTAATTTAACAGTGCGAAAATTTATATTTTTCCTCTCATTAGGAGACGTATTTCTTTTAAAAAATATATATACCTGTCAAAATTAAGAACATTTATACATAGTGCATTTGTTTGTTTTAAAAATGTCATGGACAAAACTCTTCGTTTTTGGGGTTTTTTTTTTAATTTTTTGTCATTTCTTATATTTTCTTCGTGTCGTAGGTTCCCTTCAAGGGAGTTAACTCTCACATGAGTTGTCTCCCATACATCCAAAATGCATGTTTTTTTTTTTGTTTTTTTTTTTAATGTCGTGAATATTAAATTATTGCTTAAAAGTTCTAGCAAAGTAAAGTCATGTCATCAGAAATCATCAAAATTGTTTAATTACAGTTCCTGTTAAAATGCTTTTGATTAATACATAAATCTTCAACAAAAATATCTTCATTTTCAGTAATATTAAATACGGGTAAAGCGAAAAATCAATAATCATGTCAACAATGTCATATTTCAAGGGAAGTAACTTTGCTGTAATTTTCTATGAGTTGTCTCCCATGGACCAATAACGCCAGATAATTGTAGTCTCATTTGTGTATCATAAAATTAAAATATTTTCTAACTTCACCATTAATTTTAATTGATTTCATTGTTTTTAAATGGTCGCTTTTCGTTGTATTATGATAGCTGAAATTACTGTATACGTTTCAAATTGTCGCAGCTTTCGTTTATTCTTACTATTCTAACACTGAAGATTGAAAAAATTTTTTTTTAATTTTTTTTTTTAACATACTTTCTTTTACATTTTAACTTGGGAAAGTATAACGACATATCTTCTCCCATACACCCCTGATATAGACTAAATATAAGTGAAGACACTCTAGCCGGTGGCGGATCTACTATGAAATTAATGAAGTTCAAGCTTAAGGGACCCGAATCGAAGAGTCTCCCCTGAAACTGCTTTTCTTTTTCTTTTTTTAATGAGTAATTTTGGCATGTGAAATAACCCAGTACAGTAATTTTAATTGAAAATATTTGTAGTGGTAAATATAAAAATCAAAAATTGTGATGATCTCTTATGAAACAATTACATTGAAGAAGTCAACAATGGTTACCCAGCCCTAGGTGCTGATGGGAAGGGGCTTATTGTATGGAACATTTTCAAGGAATCCACGCCACCACCCTGTTATCTACCGTTTGAACTTTGAGGTCGTAACATTGCAAGGACCTTGAGGCCTTGTTGAATTTTGCTATATTGATACTGGTTGCAAAGGGTACCTCATATCTGTTTCAAGCTTCAAGGCCCCAAAAATGTAGATCCGCCACTGATTCTAATCTTGTGTGCTAATCTACAGGAAAGCTTTGATTTTAAAAAGAAAAAAAAACATAATGACATCAAGAAACAACTTCTCCGTCTTTGTCAAGAAGTCATGACAATTCACAGATAATAAAGAAAATCATCATGTGAAGAGTCATGACCGCCTAGGTCTTGAGGCATAGCATTTAAAAAAAAATAGAGAAGGTTCTATGACCACCAGTCAAATATATCAAAAGCGTTTTTTTTTTTCTTTTGCGAAGTTTCTTACTCGCGATTTCTTGCTAAACAACACTCCACAATCGGATAGACCAGTTGCGGTTGATAACAATCAAAACAATACAATATATATTTAGGATATCCTAATCTAATGCTAAAAGTCATTTGTAATACTTTGGTTATGTTTTACATTGAAGTACGGCTTCTACATAATAGTAATATTAACCGTTTCCCTGCAAGGAAACATTTGATATTCATTAACAGGAAAGCCAGTACAACTTTCGATTAAAATACATAAAATCTTTCTCTTAAAACAATTTTTCAAGAAAATAGGTTTCTCAAGCCCAGTAGCTCTTATTGTTCTTTCCATTATTGATGGAGATTTCCTTTCGAACCTGTAAGAGTAATGAGATTGCAAAGTAAATATTTATCTCAGATTACTTCCACAACGCAGAGAATAAATCACTGTAAGTTCAGACTCGAATATCAGAGGCAGAAAGAAATACCAAAATCTCCATTTGCAGGTGCTATATCACAAATCACAATGCACGTAACCAGTCAAAAAAATAACTCTCTCCCGACGAATGCAGTAGCTAAAATACACGAATTTTATCTATTCCCCCACCCTGATTCGAGAACGCCAACTGCTTTTATCAATTGATCATTTTTTTTCATTCATCAACAACTGGGAGAGGACGCACAATATTAGCATATCCAAAATACTTTTATGGCAACTGATTTGTTTCTAATTTAAATATTCCGCCAACAAAGTTTTTAACTTTCAAGATGAATGTCTGATCTTTATGGGTGTATAAGACACACCCCAATTTCAGCAGGGAAAATCAGGAAAAAATTAGTAATTATTAAAATTATTAGTAAATGATACAGTATAGGCTATATTTATGAGGTATTATTTTGGTTAAACAAGGCATGATTACAATTAAATGAAAAATAATAGAAAAAAAGAACAAGGGCCTGTAATAACTTTATTATATACAAAAGTAAGAAAACAAAATAAAAATCAAGCAATTGTTACAATCGAGCAAAACAGTACAATTAACATTAAAATTCAGTCAAAAATTTTCCTTTATATGATCTGTACAACCTGCGTCTTGTAAACGTCTTGGTGGAATAATTAGGATATAAAAATTCTGATTGTATTACAAATTCAACCGGAAGTTATCGCAAGAAAAATATTAATAAAACAAAAATATTTTACAAATATATATATATATTTATATTTTTAATTTTTTTTTTTTTTTTTGCATATAATTTATTGAAACAAAGTACTATTATTAAACTGTTTAAAATGTGATGAAATTAATAATGAATGAATATTATCAATGATAACACTTTTAATCTGCATAATAGTCTTTTAGTTTTAATAGGTATATGAAAGTTTCTCTAAAGTCTAAAATAATAGGTATGGCCTACCGCAAATTTTAAACATATAAGACGCAAGAGAATTTTAAATGATATTTTTTATAAAAGAAAAAAGTGCGCCTTATATGCCGTCAAATACGGTAATTCTCTGAATTCAAACTAAAATAAATGTAAATTCAAGGGAAGTAACTTCCTAGAACAAGTTTATATTTTAAAAATACAAAAACATTCATTACTTACTATCTTGTGGAAATCTGAAACGAAATCTTCTTTTGAATCAAATGAATATAATTGTTTTTATTTTCTTTTGTTCTTTCCTCTTAAAAAAAATATGCATTCTATTTCAAGTAGCTCAAGATTTCATCCAAGTACTGCAGAATACAACTGATGATTTTAAATACCAATTAGTGAAATTTACTACAGATCTGCTTTCAAAAGCTACATTCCTACCAACTGATCTATTAATGATTTATATTTATATTGAATATTCAAATTATATTTTTTCCTTAAAATATATTAAAACAACAGTTTCCGTAGGTTGCTTCAGAATTCATTTTCTTTGATTTAATCATCACTATCCACAGAATGATTTAACTGTGATAAAAAAAAAATTTTTGAAAGTGTAGCGATTGCTATGTTTTTCCACGCCCACATTTTATTGACCTGCGATTGGCTAATAAATCACTACTAAACAGTCGTTTCTTTGAATCCTTCGGTTTTTTTAGCTTGCTTGCTTGTTCTGTTAGTACGAATGTAGTGATTGGTTAATTTTTAGCCAATCACATATTTTTGTGCAAGATTAAGTTTTCCCGCATTGCTGTGGGAGCTTATCCTTTTTCCTTAAAAGAGGCGACTTTTCGCAAGTCGTCAGTAACATCCCGTAAGTTCCCAGCCGTCAGCACAAATCCACTCGTCACATTTCAAACGCACACACACACAGAATTTCGTATAAACTTACATTTCTCTCTGTGACTTTGCCAAGTTCAATCAACCAGAATTCTGTTGATTCAAAGTTCAAACCATTCTATAACACAACGCATTTTTAATTAATTGTATTCTTGTGTTATTTATTCTTAACATGCAAACTTTGCTCTAATATTGATTTCTGAACATTTTTCACTCAAGAGAACTTTTTTCGAACAATTTACAAATCAATCTACAATTAAAGGGGAACAACTTATTTCCCTTAATCTATACATTGAACACAATTTTATTGCATATTTGTTCTTGTATGTTATTTCAATATTTGTTGATTAACAATTTGGAGTTATTGTTGTTTACTTGAATTCTGTACATTGGAAATATAATTAACATAAATAGTATTGGTCCATCTAGAATCCCACCTTTAAAATTGGTGATGTGGTAGCCTTTACAACAGCACAACTTAAATTAAAAAAAAAAAAATAGGGAAAAATTTTGGTGAAATACTTGTTCTAGATTCAAATTCATTACACCTTCATCAAGTCATGATACTTGTCAGAATTTAAAGATATTGAATTTTTTTATCAATTTAGAAGTGGGATTAGTATACATAATATTATAGGGGAGTTATAACACTGAGTAAATAATTATAAACTCCCTAAAATGTATATATGCAAAAATACTCATAAATATGAGAACAGCAAGACGCGCAAACAATAAAGGAAGAATTATTATCTTGTTTCTATGTAGTGTTGGTGACAGGAGAGACAGTAATACTTAGTAAAATTGTGAGTTTGAGGTCAAATGTAGATCAAATATGAATTGGAATCCAACAGAAGGATAAGATAAAGAATAACCAAAGTGTATACAGTTTTTCTTGTATGCATTTTTTTTATAGATGTGTGTAATGAGTTTTCAGATAATTTAGTTAAAAAAAATACAAGAGTTTGTTTTTTTTTTTTTATCTCAAATTTTTGTTGAAAGATAAATGCTACTATTATGACCTGAAAAAAGAGATTAAATTTTTGTTGATGAATGTGTTAATGACCTGTCTGTGTGAACTGTTTGTCCAATATTGAGAATGTCACATGTTTGTGTGTGTAGAGAAGAAAAGTGCAATCGATCCTCATTTGTTTAAAATGAGGGAATTAATGCTAATTATAATTGTTATAATTATTTTTGGCACTATAATTAATTTTTATTTGTTTATTTTTATGGACACAACAATATTAATCCCTGATTTTTACAGAGTTAATGGAACTTAACTGTTATTTACAAATGTCAAGTTTCAAACTTTGCTTACATCATTGACATCTGATTTTTTTTTTAATTTCTGAATTTTAAAAAAATTGTTTACTTTTTTTTAAAGACTTTTTGTAAGGGGAATTTTTCCAAAGCATATGCACAAATATTTCTGAATACTAATTATTTATCTTAAATGCAGATTAAATAGATATATACTTTTATTAATTTATGTAAATTTCTCTTCTTTAATTAAATATATATATATTTACCTCTGTGTCTATTTTTAAATCGTTTTATAAAAAAAAAATTCTTTTTTTGTAAAAAACAACTAAGTCAAGATAACTCTGTAAAAAGTCGGGCATTGATTTTACACTGTAATGTGACTTGGTATTGGTCGCGGCACCAAATGTGACGTTCTAACCTTTTGCTGATTCGGATGGGAATATGGTTAGATTCGATATCAGCCTTGTCATTCCCAGCTCGCCAACGTCTGGTTACCGAAGTAACTGTTTTGATTTCTAGTCTAACCTACCCATGTTGTGATTTGATCTTAGGTAGACAAAATCAATCAGTCACCAGGCCGTAATGCAAGTCGAGTCTGAACATGGGTAATACCGCACAAGTATAATATAAAAGAAAATAAAGTAATAACTCAAAAAGTTCAAATGTGTTAAAAAGGAATAACAATATTTTATATCTGGTTACTGAATACAGGACTGCGTCTTTCTCCCAAACCTGTTTATATGGATTCGTGACACTTTGCATTTGTTAGGCGAGTCTTAATATCTTAAGTTGTTTTTTCAAAGAACTGGTTTTTAGTGTATCTTCAGGCAATATTCGTAAAACTTGTTTTGGTGGTGTGAGTCTAAGTCGTTCTTCAAAAATAAATTGTTCTTGGTTAGAAGTTGAGTTCGGAATTGCGTGGACCTTTCAGTCAGCTTTCTGCGAGGCTGTCTCTCTGCCTGTCTGACTAACCCCAACTCCTGTGTTTGCCTCAACTGAACTCCTTAATTCAACTGCTGCAACTCATTGCAACTCTGCTTATATGGACGCCGACCAAAACCGGGGTGGGCCTGTCAGGGTTTGAGGTTCCTTGATAATTCTAAATCCACATTAAGGATTTTTCTTTGTTTTCAGTCAGGAAGAATTATAAATTTCCATTTTTGGAATCCTTTCGTCCTCCTAAATTCTTCCTTTCTCATATTGGTATCTCAGAGGGTGTCAACAGGTTTCCCCTCTCTCTCACAGTGGCATCTCACACCGATCCCTTCAGGGGGGCGTCAACAGGCCTCCCCTCCTTCTTCACATGATTACCTTCGCCTACTGCTCAGGTTACCATTCAGCCAATGGACGCCCAGCAGTGTGTGTGTGGCCAGCTGGTCTCGGTTTAAAAAATCTTGCTCAAAGAAAAAAAAATTTATCTTCCTTTTTTTTCTTTTTCTTTTCTTTTTCTTTCTTCTGCCCGACAACAAACCAGTACGACCTGTAGTGTGGTCCCTTAATCTCAATCTTATCCGAATGTCACCTGGACTTTATCAATCGAGACCTTCGCCAAACAAGTGGGTCGTCATCTGGCGATATCCACAGGCAATTATTTGTCCCGATAAAATAATTTTTTCTTTTTATCATAGCCAGCTCCGACACAAAACAGATGCTCCTCTCAAATGATATTCTGCAGATAGTCAAAGGCTTAATCTTTCCATCCTGGTACTCTGCAGGAGGTCCAGCGGACATTCCTCTCATGACCCAATTAATTTTTATCTCTTAGCATTCTGTCCCGTAGGCCACTCGGCCAATTTGAAACTTTCCTTATTGCCATAGGCAGATGGCTATATCTTATATAACATAAATCAGATTAAATCCAGTATCTTACTTTCTTCACTAATGAAAATAAAATCTTTACCACTTTTCTTTGTTAGAAAAAATAACATCGTCTTTTCATGATAGATTCTTATCACCTAATTTAATTCTTACCTTTTTTTTCTTTTTTTTTTTCACACAACCCTAAATAGTGTCACATTCCAAAATGATAAAAAAAAATTTCTTTTTCAATTCTAACAAATGTTATGCCTTGCAGAAGGTCTAATAAATGTTACAAAAATTATATCCCCTATTTTTAGTTATTGTCATAATTTTTTTTTATTAACCAGGTCTATTTAAATAGTGCCATTCTGTTTCATACTAAAAGACAATGAGTAAACATTATTTGAAACATTTGAGAAGGTAAGAAAATCTTTGTTACAATTTGTATTTAGTCACTATAGTAACCTGCATAAGTTGGGTTATAACTGAACACCCACTCAATTAATGTGGCACAAAGTGGGGGTTCCATGCTTACATAGGACCAGAGGCCAAAAATAATCCAGCTCCCTCAGCAATTGTTCTTTTTGGGAGATGTCTTAGACATTATGGATTAACACTAGCCTCCCCACAAAGCTGCATTTCCTGGGGAGACAGGACTCCTGGCAATGAACATCAATTAATTATTGTTGGTGTTGTGTTTAAGCTCCAAATCTTGGGTGACAATTCAAAATCTTACACATGAATCTTATGAAGCTTATTTGCCAATGTCTTTAACTACAAGTCAGACATGATTAATCAGTGGCCCACCATCACAGTTGCAATGAAAATTAGTTCAGTAGCATCATCTATCTTGATCAATCATTCACTCCAAAAATCCAATCATCAAAGTGGGCATAATGGGCACTCCGATATGGTGTAATGGTTAGCAATCAATTATGACTGAATAGTGAGTTCAATCCTAGGTAGGTGCTCCATATGTTCAGCCTTGTGCCACATATAAGGTAAGCTTAGAAAATAATTTTTGAGCACTTCAATATGGTGTAATTTTTAGCATGTTTGTCTCGCTAGATCAATTACTATTGAATAGTGAGTTCAAGCCTTACTAGGTGCCCCATACATTTGGCCTTGTGCCACATCTAAGCTATGCTTAGAAAATCAAGAGCACCTCAACATGGTGTAATGGTTAGCAAGTTTGTCTCAGAAGAACAATTATGACTGTGTAGTGAGTTCAGCCCTCACTGGGTGCCCCATATTTTAGGGTTTGTGCCATATCTAAGGTATACTTAGAAAATTACCAGGGCACTTCAGCGTGGTTTAATGGTTAGTAAGGTTATCAAGCTAGAGCAATTACTACTGAGTAGTGAGTTCAATCCTCACTGGGTACTTTGTACTTTCAGCTTTGTGCCACATCTAAGCTCGTCCTGGGTATGACGTTAAACTACATCCGTGTCCTGGGTAAGACATTAAACTATGTCCAGCAGCAAGGCCTCTGATCAGGAGGTTTTGAGGAGTGTGGAACCACCTCTTAATTGCTGGTGTTCCCAGGTCCATCCTGACCTGGGGTGGTAGCACCTGTTATGGCCCCAGCTATGTGCAAATAGTTAACTATTACCAGCAATACTTTTTTGAAAAAAATTATTACCAGCAATACAATTTTGAAGGAAATATATTACCACAAACAGATTTTTGACAAAACAAAATATTACCAGCAATAGAAATTTTTGTCAGCATTAAATAACCTATTGAGGCTGATATGCCGTAAAACCAAATAATCTAAACCAAAGAATACATACTCTATTCATACGAATCTATCCTAAAAATGTTGTCGGCATTAAATAACCCACTGAGGTTGATATGCTGTTAAATTAAATAAAGCAAACCAATCGAAACCAAAGAATACATACTCTATTCATACGAATCTATCCTAAAAATGTTGTCAGCATTAAATAACCCATTGAGGTTGATATGCCGTAAAACAAAATAAACTAAACCAAACCAAACCACATCTAAGCTACATTTAGAAAATCACCATCAAAGTGGGCATAACTCAAAACAACTCTTCTCTTATTAAAAGCCTTCATGAGTTAACAGATTCCATTCAACACTAGAATCTGCACACTTCTGATAATATCTTTTCCATGACATTATATTGTAAAACTTGGAAGGATTTACTAAGTTTTACACAACAACACTGCAATCTTCAGACACATAGTGAGAATAAAATTCCTTAATGGTTTGCAAACCACTGCTATTTGAGTGCCTCTGAGTCAATATTTACTAAGCTTAGCTTACTCTAGCAATTTAGGGCACCCAGTGAGGATAATGTTATTAAACATCTGCATGACTAATTAACCATTTAGTATTGTTTAAGGTGAGAATTCAGCTATAAACACTCTATGGGTGTGCTTTCTGGTTGCTAAATATTAACAATAAATTCACTACTTCTTGCTAAACATTACCCCATGCCAATAAGCTCATATGCCTTCATCAGCTTTGATTACATTTTAAAGTGAATAACATATATACCTATAGTTCTAACCACAAGTCACCCATAATTGGTAAGTGGCCCACCATCACAATGGCTATGGTCCAAAAATCCAATTATCAAAGAGAGCATAACTCAAATGAACTCTTATCTTGGAAAGAGAATTAATTGGTTTAAAGTTGTTATCACTTATCTAAAAATGACAGCTACTTGTTTTCTTTCAGAGTAAATGAAGAAAGGGTCCAGACCTACAAAAAATTCAAGTGTGGCTTGAAGAGATTTTGTGAAGAGAAAATTTTGCTTGTAATGTTTACACAGCTTTGCAAATATTTCAGTAAACAATGGTGAATTGCATTTGCTTTCTAAGTAACAGAAATCAGATGAAACATCCCTGGTTGGCTTAAAAATAAAAACAAACTTAGAACTACTAAAAAGAAATGTTGTATGAGTCAAACATATTGTAGTTAATGGTATCAATGCTAAAAGATTTTAAATATAAAAAATGAATTCTATGTTAGAATAATTTATGCTAGTATAATTAAATTCATAAGCTCATGTTATTTAAAATATATAACACGTAAATTAATCTCAAACTTAAATAATTTAGATATTAATTTGCATTAAAAAATTTCAAGATCAACTTTTACTCATTTTTGTTTATTAAACAATAAATTATGTCACATTGTGTCCTTCATAACTTACCAAGACTTTTTAGCTAACCTGATGAATATTCATGAATGTTTCGTAAACTTAAAGATCTTGAAAAAACTAACATTTTGTCCTTGTCTATAAATACTTGTTACAAAATAAAATCCTTGCATTTGCTTTGATAATGTCCCTCAGAAGATGAAACGCATCAGATAAGTTTTTCCTTTGTCTTTTTCTTTTACAGATATATTCTATCTAAAAAAATTTACACATAATTAAATATTCAATTAATTTCTTTTGTTGCATTTCACCAAAATTCTCTTTCATTAAACCAAATTGACTATCATTTAATAACAGTTTTATTCAACATTAATTCTTTTTTGTGTGAAAATTCTATGCCGAAAATATTTGTTTTCCTCAGCTTTTCTTGCTTTCAATATATCTTTTGACTATCCATTTCTTTATGTATTTTGACTTTTTTGATTTTTTTAATCATCTCGTCCCAAGCAAGGCAATAAATACAAGTAATTACTGAATTGGAAAGAATATGAGAACAATACAAAAAGAGAAATTAAGACAGAAAATAATGATCGACTTTCTATGTTAATTTTTAAAGATCAAAGTTAACAGGAAAGCAAGAGACTGGAAGAAAGTTCCACTAGTGAGAAGTGCAAGAGAGGAAACTGCTAGCATAGGACTTACAGTTACATCTCGCAATTTCAACTGTAAAATGATGAGACCAAGCTGCCAATCCAGTACTGCGCTTAAATTCATAAAGTCTAGGTACCAAAGAGGAAAGCTCAATTGCTATGAAAATATTCATAGGAAAGGCACAGGAAAGTTACATTAAAGTGGTAGGAAAGTGACTGAACCTAAGATGCCAGATCAACATTGATAACATTGCGGATTCTATTTTGGATTTTATCAAGAATCTCTAAATACGTAGAAGAACCAGACCTCAGTTGTCACATGCTTTGTCTACTGTGTTCTTAATATTCATTGGTAGAACCAGATATGCCACTCAAGTTTTTTCTTCATTTGTAATAAAATTGCCCAGCATTCACTGCCATATAGTAAAATCCTTACTTAACCCCTTAACTATGGTCAGAGCAGCTTGGTTTCTAAACGTTGAACGATTTTTGAAATTTTTACACATAATTAAATATCAAAACAATTTCTTTTGTTGCATTTCACCAAAACCCAGCTTCATTAAATCAAACAAACTATCATTTGATAAAAACTTTGTCCAATATTAATTGTCTTAATATTAATTAATTAGATATTATGATATTACTTCCTTTAGTGTGAAAATTTTGTGGGCCAAATAGTTATATTAGGTTGGTGCAAAATAATGACGTAGTAATGTCGTTTTTTGACGTATTTTTAATGTCAAAAAACGACATTACTACGTCATTATTTTTGCACCAACCTAATAGTTTTTCTGTTTTTCTTGCTTTCAACATATCCTTTGATCATCCATTTCTCCAGTTGTTTTTACTTTTCTTCTTTAATCATTTCATCCCAACCAAGGCAATAAAGCCACAAAGATGCGAGAGGTTACTGAGTTTTAGAGAATATGAGAACCGAGAACAGGAATTATTAGGTTGGTGCAAAAATAACGACGTAATAATGTCGTTTTTTTTTACGTATTTTTTAATGTCAAAAAACGACATTATTATGTCATTATTTTTGCACCAGTCTAATACAAAGACAGAAGATAATGATTGATGTTGCTTTTAAGGTTTTAAAGATCAAAGTTGACACCTTCAAGAAACTGGAAGAGAGTTCCGTAAGTGAGAAGTGCAAGAGAATAAACTGTTAGCATAGAATTTATGGTTACATGTGGCCATTTCAACTGTAAAATGATACTTTACCTCCAATCTAGTTCTGTGATTAATTTCATAAAGTCAAGGAGGGAAGCTGTTACTGTGCTGGGAATATGACTGAAGTCGAGATGCCAGCTCAGGACTGATAATATTGCAGATTCTTCTTTGGATTCTATCAAGAACCTCTAAATACATAGCAAAAGCACCAGACCAGATGTGGCAGCAATATTCAATGCATGGATGAATGGTAGACTTGTAGTGGACCATGGAGGTAATGAGGATGTGAAGAACACACGTGGTATAAATTTCCTGCTAGCCGGTCCAGCTACATGAGAATGTTGGACTTCAAGAATGCAAGTCCAAAGAAAACAAACAAGACCAATAATTATATACAAACAAATATATGTATTAACAACACGTTACAAGCACATGGACAGTTACATTGAGTTCGTGTGGTGAATATTATGTGTGTGCATTGTGGTCAGTGTTTGTATGTACGTGTATTGTTCTTAGCGTGTTACCAGAATTTGGGAAACGCTGTATTGGTGAGAGCTCACATATTGATATTAGCTGAAATGAAGAGAAAAGAATTACCCCAACTCATCAACGCAGGGTGGTATAAGGCCCAAGGTCTGAGGGAAAAGAGAGATCGAGGCAAAGGGTCACCCAGTATTTATAGCCAGGGGAGAGAGAGACCCCTGATGAAGGATTAAGGAACTAAGGAGGAGCTAACTCTGACAGACTTATAAATGTGTTAGGTATATTCTAGTGAGAAAAATTGTCTAGCACAACACTGTTAACCAATTTTTTTTGAAGCAGACTTAGAATTTTATTCAATATAATTTTTCCACTTCATTTTCAGTAGAAAATGTTTGCGCAAGTATGCTCAATGTGTCACTCTTCTGGAGATTAGCATCAGCCATGCAAAGGCAAAGAAGTTTCTCTCAGATATTTAAAAAAAACTGGCAAATTTATTTTTCAAAGACTTTTTTTAATTCATCAATTCTTATATTTTGAATAAAGCTATTTTATGTGAAATGTTTGTTTTAATTTTTAATTCCTTTTTCTAAATAAATTCTCATAATAAAATCAGATTTGGTAAGCAAGATGGAAGACATGATGTGCATTGTAAATAATGAATAAATGAAGTCACGAATAGCATGTATGGAAACACACAAATATCATAATCTGCAATGAAAAAAAAATTTTTTTTTCACAATGCGCATGTTCGAATTTATTTAAAAAAGCAAAAATAAGTAAAATGTCTCTAATTCCTGGAAGCTGTCTCCCAAAGCAAAAGTCGCACATTGCAATAAGAAGAATAAGAAGATCAATCTTTGATGTCTAAGGTTTACCAAAAAGCAGTTAACGACGGAGCAAAACAATTTTTGTCTCTACTCGCGCGTATGCATAAGTATCTTCACTTTAAAGGGGGACTTTGTGTCGTATTTTGTCCTCGTGCGGAGGCGAAGAAATATTATTACTTTTATTTTAAGATGGCTATTAACGCAAGTTGTCTCCCTTTGTTCATAATAAAATGAAAGGTTTGCATATTTTTTTTTAATTACTTCTCTTAGTATTATCAGTGGCTTTATTTAGCTGTAATTAAAATTCAAATTCCTATTTTTTGTCTTTCCCATCGAACGCGTCCAACTTATTAGTTTTTTTTCCTTTCTTTAATTGTTCTTCTGTTAATCTATCATACATTACTATATAACTTATGTGCATTGATTGCATAACTAATGATATATTAAGATATTGTGGGCTACACACATATATTCCACACTTGTGCCCTCAGGTTGTAAAATTTCAAAATTGGATTAACTAAATCGGTTCCATACAGATGTAATAGTAGTAAAATGCCATATAAGAAGAAAATAAGTATTAGGTTGGTGCAAAAATAATGTCGTTTTCTCACATAGTAACATATGTGAGAAAACGACATTATTTTTGCACCAACCTAATAACTATGGATATCAAAGTTCAGGCATGACACTCTGGAATTATGAATATATGTTTCCACCAGTTCCATAAATAGCAGTGTTACTGACTGGAGTGATTATTGAGTGATTTACTAAGTGACTATTGCGAGGAACTATCCAGTCGAATTAGTGTGAATTATTGTGTGTTGATGATTTGGGTTTTGATTTAGGATTTACCAGACATTAAGCTGAGTCGCGCTACTAACAAGGTATTAACTGAAATGGTTAATTATATTTGGTTGACTTTTACTTCTTTGTTCTTGTTAAGTATTTATTTGCGGTTTTAATTAAATACTGTTTTCTCTTAGTATTGAAGTCTTGAGTTATATTTAATTATTAATGGCCATCATATGTCACAAAATAAACAATATCACATGACAAACAAGAAACCAATGCAATTGCTCTATTTTAGCTTCCAAGTTTTATATTCTTGGAGCCTCTGAAAGAAAATAAAAACAAAGCTGGAAACCCAAAAATCAGTTGTCACACTCATTTCAAAAGGATCCACTTGGTACCTGTAACTTCAAAGAAACCACTATCAAATGCTGACTTTATTTTGCAAACATCCTTACACCAAAAGATACTGTAAGAAATTCAGTCATCCAGTTTTTTTATATTAAAAATCTCAGTCAGTTATGTGTCATGTGTGATACACACTTAAGCGATCATGTATCTTTTGATACATGACTAACGAGGTAGATTTTTTCCTGCAGTAGGTTGCCATTTCTTTTTGCAGTAGACCAGTTGCTATCCAACGCTATAGAACCCAGTCTGTCCTGCTATTTACCCATAACTGGGGGGAGAAGAAGAGGATTCATGCATTTCCCAAGGGTATTAGCATGTAAGTGAATGTAATGGAATTCAAATTCAGCTCTTCGATTCGTCAATCCAAGCCACTATCCATTACTCCACTGTGCTGCCCCTAAAAGTCTAAATGTCCAAATTCCAAAACATAATTAAATAAAAATAAAGAAAACATGAGTATGCCTGTGTAATATAATAACAGCATCAAGTCAAAACTTATGAAATTTTATTACACTAATTCAGCTTTAGCACTGAAAATATAATATATAATGAATATAATGAATAGTTGCAAGCAAGAGGGGAGATGTGATGTGCTTATTTTATTACCACAGCCTGTTAAATCATTTATATTTACAAACATGTAGTTTTGTAGCATACCTATAGACAATAATGGGTGTGTCCCCATTCACATAAATACAGTATGTGTTGGTCTGCAGTTGGAGATTTGTCTTCAACTGGGTTGGTTAAGTTCTCTGCCTAGAGGCAGAGAGCATCTCCAGATGGGGCTATACCAAAGGGCAAAGTCTTGTCTTGGGAAAAACCTACCTGACCCCATTTTATACAGGATCTACAGGGAATTTTTGGCTGAGCCTACAAGCTCGGGAACCCCACATTAAATACGGCCTTGTGCTATATCTGACTGTGTGGGGTAGTTCATAGATACCGTCTGCAGTCTACATTTGGAGATTCATTGTGGAATTCACTTGACTGACTTCTAGCAGTTCACTACTTCTTCTATGCACCACTAGGCCAATCTTATACATGTTGTTCTTGTCTTAAGTATTATCGTTCATTACCAACCTTCATGCGATTATTCTATTCAGTAACCTTCCCTAGGTTACAACATATATATATATATATATATATATATATATATATATATATATATATATATTTGAAATCAAAAAAGTTAAAAGTTTTAAAAATAGTCTTTAGTTAAAGTCTTTGCGTTGTTGGCTCACAAAAAAAAACTGCAGTTTAGAAAATAATTTCATTGTTAATGAACATTCACTGACAGTTTTTGTTGTTGGAAATTGTTCGTTTGAAGTCACCAACACATGATCACCAGCAAAGATTCACTGACACATATTTCTTTCAGTATTTGCTGTGGGGAAGGAAAAAGCTATATTTATACTTTTATAAATTTTATTATAAAAATTATACTTTTTAGTGTTGTATCGTTGGTCATTTTACTAGGAAAATGTATTGATGATAATTATGTATTGGTAATTATGTAATTATTGGCATAAATTATATACCACTGTGTAATATGCAATTATATAACAGCAATATCATCTATGAACTATATACCTAAAAAAAAAAATATATACGTTTACCCTGAAAGTATAAAATTATATACAAAATATCTGTAACTGAAGCAATAAAATTGCACACAAAATATTTAGATTTTGGCATTAAATAGCTCATGGAGGTTGATCTGCTGCTACACAAAATCAACCAATCAGCCAGTGCTACTCAAGTTGCACTTTACTTCACTGCCTTGACATCAGGCAGAGATCAAAGTGCAGTGTCTGTTCCCCTAACCTTTAATTACAATGGTAATATTTACCTGTTTCCCTACAAGAAAACCTTTGGTATTCATTGACTTAGCAGATACTAGTGCTTTCAGTTGAAATTTATAAAATCTTTTTCTTAAAACAATTTTTCAGGAAAATAGATTTCTTAAGTTTAGTAGCTAATATCGCACTTTCTAGTATTGAAAGAAATTTCCTTCGTAACCTTTTGTTTGAAGTAGTGTGGAATGCCAACATCTTGATTGTGTCATTAATTTCTCTTCAAGTTATATGTGCTATCCATTTTAGTTGTTTCTGTTGTTGGCAGTCCTCAAGTGATATGCTTTGTTATTTGGTACATTTCTTTGTTTATGATTCTGTAGCACCAGTCCAAGATGTTCAAAGAAGAATGATCTTTGTCAAGAGCCCCTGTCTTCATTTAGTCAGTCACTTTTAACCAAAACCATCAAGTTTCACTTACTCAAAGTCATTTTTAACATCAAAGTAATCAGATAATTGGTGACCGCCAACTGGCCAGGCAAGTAAAGAATGTAGCAACCATTTTGACATTACTAGCAAAGGGAGATAATTATGAGAAAGTGAACTAACTGTCATTTTTTCTTTACTATCTTAGTATTAGATTGGTGCAAAAATAATGTCGTTTTCTCACATATGTTAATATGTGAGAAAATGACATTATTTTTGCACCAACCTAATACAATACTTATCCAGTGGGTGGGTATATAAAATGAACATCAATGGTAACATTTTCTGATTGAGGAGACAGCTCATTCTGGGGTTTTGCTTTTTAACATGAGTCTGGTTTTGTTATATTAGGTTGGTGCAAAAATAATGACGTAATAATGTCGTTTTTTTGACGTAACGTCAAAAAACGACATTATTACGTCATTATTTTTGCACCAACCTAATACTTTGTGATCTTATACTTTTAAATCAAAATGTCCTCAAATTCAAATTGAATGATAAAACTAAAAATGGTAGTGTTATCTGTTGAGGAGAAATTAAATGATTGTGATAATGTGTGGAAGAAAATTCCAAAAACTGAGACCCCTGTGAAATGTTGCACCTTCAAAAATCTAAAACATATTTTCCTGCACACAGACAGATGTAGTGAAGATTAAAGCATTAGTTAACTTAGACATTTAGATGCTGTAATGTAAACAGCATGCAGGCATACTTTTAGTAAATTAACAAAGCCAGCAAATCAGAATCAAGGATTCAACATTGGTCAATCAAACAGAGGATTGATAATCTAAAATTGTGTTCACATTGAGCCTATCTCTACTGATATAAGCAGAGGAGAATCAGCATTTAAAAAGATAGTGGTATAATGAGAAGGAAGAAGCAACCATATTGACGGACCAGGAGTGAGAAATCTGCACAGTAAAATTCCACTCACTACTCTCCGACAAAGAATTTGATATGAGAAGTAACATTCCATTGATTGATAATTGGATTTATTTGTAAGTACAATCTTCATTTACTAAAACTAAATACGAAAAGCTTTCATGTGTGATTTATGACCAGTGCTTGCTGTTCCCACAACAAATTAATTGTTCCAACAGAGACTGTTTTTTTTTCTTTTCCTCAGTGCTAGTGTTTTGCCTAATAAATAGTTGTTATTGTTTGTCTTATAAATTCATTTTTATGTTTATTCATGTTTCTATAGTTAGAGGTGTTGCTAACTTAGGGCCAATGAGATAAATTGTAGCTATCACACCCTCTACAGAAATATATTATAAGGAAATTACCATTTAGTAATATTTGAAATTGATGAAACTTTGGGTGGGGGGGTTCTGTTAAAAATAAACTGGACAAAACCTTAAACAAACCATTAGAAAATGTTTTTTGATGGTGTAAATGTTAAATTTATTTCAGAAAATTACTTTTTGCTTCTTTCCTTTTTAATAATTTAGGTCTTCAGTTATCCAGAATTTTGAATTATTCAAACATTTTTCAGCACCTGTCCCAAGGTGTTCAGATAATCATGGTAGGACTGTATAATTGTCAGAAGATAGTGTTTGTTAAGACAGATGATAGTAGACCTGTTTGTAAAGAATGTTTGATTCATTCCTTTCCCAAGGGTATTAGTGCAAAAAGTGACTGAAATTTGATATTAATTCACTGGTTTTGTTTCCAGAGAGATGTGAACTATTATGAAAAAGAAGCACCAATAAACTTGATTAGGCACCCAGATGAATGTTGGCCAGGCTTGATGATATCAGGCCATTGAAGCAGATACCTATCTAGTCATTTATCACTCACCCAATTCCAGGTCAGTCCATAAGCACTTCCATATATCAAGTATATTTTAGTACTATTAGGAGGCATTTAAGCTAGCTCCTGTGGAGGGCTCTTGATTGGACTGTAAACATGCACACACCTCTGTTGGCTGTTCAAGACTTCCAACACTGTGATTGGTCGCTGAAGTGACCATTTCAAACCAGAGCTAACATTTTCTCTGTTGTGATTTTTTAGATCATAAGGCAGCCAAGATCAAATCATCACAGGTATTATCGTGTCAGGCAAGTCCAAGCAGGGCGATGACGAACAAGGAAAAAAAAAATAACACTTGAATAAAGTGAACAAAAGTAAACATTGATTTTATAACAGTTTCCATACAGTAATTGGTTTATGTCGGAGTTTGCATGCAATTATTAGGTTGTTGCAAAAATAATGACGTTTTTGACGTTAAAAAATACGTCAAAAAAACGTCATTATTTTTGCACCAACCTAATACTTATCAGCCCAGCCCGCAACTAAATCAAAAGTGATACTCCCATCAACCTAGCACAAATCTGGTTTGCTGTTTTGGTAAAGTTTGGCACAAGGCATAAGTCAGAGCTTCTCTTCAACAGGCAATCATGTGGCCTCTCTTCCGTCTCGTCTCCAGCCCGTCTCACTCTTGTCTGGTGAATTCGCTTTGCGCATTCGTATTTATGGACATTTGCCCAAATCTGACATGGAGTATGGTGAGGTAGGGACATTTCAGTGAATCCCCTCCGGTTTACATCATACCAACCTTTTCAGTGAGTGTGGATGGCCTATCTACCCACTTTTGTGTCAAATCAGCTTCACATCTGTTGTTTAACGAAAATTAAATTTCTGCTTGCAGCTGTGCATCAGTCAAACACCAATCCACAAGTCTGAGTCATTTTTCCATTGTTCAAACTGCTCAACATACAATTCAAGCCATTTATATGTGAATTTAATCTTCAATTTTTCCAGGGCTTCATTTTGTATTAATTCTTCTTGTTTCCATATCTCTCAGGACGTAACATTTTCTTATGTTTTAACAACACCTTCCATTTTACCATGGCAATGACAAATAATATCATAGGGCCTTTGGTTTGTTTATGAGTTTGAGAGTTCCTAAGTCTTTGCATATTCTCAGTAATGGATGCTCTCCTGGCTGCCATTTGATCTAGGTTTTCATTTGCACAGGACTTTTTTTACTCACTACAGCCTTGGCTCTGTTGATTGCAATCTGGTCTTCTGTTGACAGAGATTTCTTTTTGTGAGGCCTATTGCAGCTGTATGTGAGAGGCAACAATAAACTACATAAAAACTCAAAATTAATCACTACATTTAAGTACTGCATTAATATTTAAGCTTACCTTCAATGATAATGCTTCTGCTGCTACTTAATTTAAAGACAATTTTGTGTACATATGTCCTTACTTTCTGTACAAAAAATATCTTTATTTCATGGGTGACTTTCACTAGATTTTGCAATTAATTTCAATTATTCCCAAATTTATTTCCAAGCTATACATATCGTTATTGTAAAAAAAAATTTGTTGCAAAAAATCACATAAAAAATTGCCAAAAAAAATCATAGTAATGAAAACTTGGGTATCCAAAATTTCAGGATTGTGAGTCTGGATCCAGCCCAGAATGTTTTTAATTTTCTCACAGAGTCACCCTGATTCCAAAAGAGTATTATATGTTAGGCTATGGTCCCTAGGAGAAAAGTTGAAAAAGTGTGACACACTGACATTCGCATTTATTTATATAGATAAGTAGTGATATTGTCTGTCGCCAGCTTGCTAGGCTTGTCACATAACTTACAGCACCTGGTATTCCCCAGTGATCACCCATTTGAGTCCTGACCAGGCTCAATGTTGCTTAACTTTGATGATCAGACAAGAACTGGTGTTTCAATGCAATATAGCCATAAACCCAATTATTTATAACAAGGAAAAATAACAACAGCTGGAGAGAAGTCAGAAAAATGTAAACAGACCTTCTCTTTAACTCCAAAAAGAAACTAAAGGTTGTTGCAATAGGCTGTCTCTACACACAAGTCAGGAGAACCTTTTTCCTCTTTCGCATTCTCAAATACAAGGCTCTTTTAATTGGTCACATGACTGGACAAGGATACTAATTTTGGAAAAGGAAGGAATGTTATGCCAACAATTTGTGACATTTATGGCTGGTGATAAACACAAGTTTCAGTTGTTTATTGCCTCAATGAGAATCTGTCACTTTTTGTCTAGAGATTCTGAAGATTTCAATCCTCATAGTTTTTAACACTTGTGGATTTAACATTCTTCAATTTTGGCATTCATTGCTTTGATGCATATAGGTTTTATATTTGTAATATTTAAAGCTCGTGTTGTTATGCCAGCCAAGTTCATTACATTCACTTACACACAAATAACCATAAGAAAAGATATGAATCCATCTCCTCCCCACCAGCTATAGTTTAAATAGTAGGATTTGTATCTGAAAAAAATCATTGTTATTCTCAAAAAATGCAATATTCCCTTGCAAAAAAAGAAAAAAAAAATTATTCTTACACTACCAAAAATGTTTCAGCTTTAAATAACCCACAAAGGGTTGATAAGATCCAAAAAAACAAGTCACTCAATCATATTGCTGTATGTTTGATGATTGTGAGAAATGAGGTTTTTGTAACACAAATGTTTTGACACTAGTTGGTTTTAATATGCTTAGGTTTTGGTATTTGTGGGTTTCTAAAACTGTATGTGAAAAAAAACAAAAAAAAAAATCAAACAAACAATGGTCTGCTCCTTAAATTAAGATATCAAGAAATGAGGTATTTGGACATGACTTTTTTGATAAGCCTTAATTCTGAGCTTGATTATGGCAGTGCTGCATCTGGCTCTGTAATAAAAAAAAAAAGGAATGATCTGAAAAAAAAAAAAAAAGATTGAGAAGAAAACTCACTTCTGTATTATTTTCAACCCATCAGGGGAACATAATTTGAAACCTGCAATAATTTGAAGATAACTTTCTGAGCATACCAATGCAAATATAAGCAAGATCAAAGGGGGATTAAATTACTATTCGTTCATAACATGACTGAGTGGATACTCAGTATCTTGTATCCCTACACCACTATTATGATGACTATTGATCCAGACAGGTCATAATATTAAGAACACCTAGTGAACTTTAACTGTTTCCTTCTACTAAGCTACATTTTTTTAACCTCGTCAACTAATTTAAGACCTCACTTTCATATGAACATTATTCTCTACCTAATTTAATTTAATATTAGGTGCTGAAAAGAATATTTCCAGTAATCCTTTACACCGTTTTTTTTTTGTTTTTTTTCACATAAATTATTGTAAACAAATTCTTTTTGCTTCAATTACAATTAAATGGTAATGGTGATATTAGCCATTTCCTTATATGGAAACATTCAGCATTCATTGACCAAGCAGCTAGTGATGCTATTGGTTAAAATTCATAAAATCTTTCCATTAAAATAGATTAAAAACCGAAAACAGGTTTCTCAAGTCCAGTAGCTGTTATTACTCTTTCCAGTATTGATGGGGGTTTCTTTCCTTGACTTTTGTTTGAAATGGTGTGGAATGTCGACATCTTGATTATGTCATTATTTTCTCTTTAACTTACATGGTTTACTCAAATAAATATCGGAAAAAATCTTTTAATCGTTTCACCCCAAGCAAGACAATAATGTCCCTAAGATGCAAGGGGTTACTGGGAATGAAAGTGTTGTAACTTAAGGAAGGTTACTGAATAGAATAATCACACAAAGGTTGGTAATAAACAATAACACTTAGGACATGAACAACACATATAAGATTCACCAGCAACATGCAGAAGAAGTAGTCAACTGCTAGAAGTGAGTCAAGTGATTTCCACAATGAATCTCCAACTGCAGACCTCAGACAGTATCTACCAACTGCCCCACACAGTCACATGTGGCACAAGGCCAAATTTAATGTGGGGTTCCTCAGCCTGTAGGCTCAGCCAAAAATTCCATGTAGATCCCGTATAAAAATGGGATTGGGTCAACATAGCCCTGTATGGGAATGCTCTCTGCCCGGAGGCAGAGAGTTTAACCAGCCCAGCTGAAGACAAATCTCTAACTGCAGGATGGCTGACCAACACATACAGTATTCACTACTGTATTTATGGAAATGGGGACATACCCATTATTGTCTGTAGGTATGCTACAACAGAAAGAGAATGAGAAGACTTTATTGAGGAAAAAGGTCAACAAAAGAACAGATTTCAGGAAGACAGAATATTGTAATTGATATTGCATTTTATTTTTTAAAGGTTATAGGTGGCAGAGGAGCAAGAAACTGGAAGAGAGTTCCACAGGTGAGAAGTGTGTGAAAAGAAATGGTTAGAATAGAACTTACAGTTAGATCCAGCTAATTCAACAGTGTAACTCTGAGACCTCGTTGCAAATTTATTAACACACTTAAATTCATGCAGTCATGGTACAAAGGAGGAGAGCAATATTTATTTTGTAAAGATACAAAAATGTGGCACAAGGCCAAGAGGGTTGATGGGAAAGGCTGGCCTTCTTCTGTCTTATAATTCAACCTAACTAGCCACAATTACTGACCCAAACATACCACAGTATTGCTTACAACCAAACACATTCTTACTTCATTCACCATAATACCTCAAAGTGTCTAGTCTCCATATGTAGAATTTTTGTCTTTAATAAAAACAACAATTTAAAAAAAAAAAAAAAAAGCAATGAGGAGTTTACTAGAATGAAAATATTGATAGAAAAGACAAAAGAAAACCATATGATAGGAAAGTGACTGAAGTCAAGATACTATTATAATAACATTACATACTCTTTTTTTGATTTTATCTTGAGATATGCAGCAGGAGCCCCAGACCAGAATTTATTTCCTAATAGGAAAATCTCCATAGGTTTAGATGTTTATGGCTCTGGTACTAATGACTGCTGTTACTCCTGGATTTGAGTTTTTTTGAGCACATATGAGGGTATATGAGAGCATGTGTACCTATGAATATGTAAGTAAAGTATGTATGCATATCCATGTGTGTCTATATAAACCAAATATAGTAGGTCATAACAGCAACTAATTTTCCATTAGTTTACATGCACAGTAGATCCACTGAATCGAAAACAAGGTTTTTTGGGGGAGGGTTGCAATAAATGTTTCAGGTAACAAAAGAAAATAACTACTTTTCCTTTAAACCTATAAATTATATCTAATATCTATCAAACAAAATTAGCAACAGATCTTTGTTAACTTAATCACTTACAGAAATCAACTTCTCGAGTAAATGTTATTTTTACTTTTACAAATTCAAAGAAACATTTTATTTCTAAAAACAAAATCTCTTAAGAATGCCTTTATTTCAAAGAAATATAAATATTTTGAAGCTTTGGTCTGTAGAGATTACAACAGAAGCTATGGCAAATGTTTTCATCTCTGGTAACATCAAATTTCCTCAGAAATCTTAGCATAAGACACACAAAGATCAAAATGGGTTACAAGATTCTCAGAATGATATCAAGTGTTCATTCAGGGTACAGTTGTTTTCAGAAGTGGTGGGGACAGGTAAATGTCAGGGACAAGCTGTTATTTTAGATTTGGTTAGTGGGGAACATTTTTTTGAGTTGCTATTAAGTGTTTGGGAGATAGTTTTGCAGTCATTTTGTAATGAGATAAGAACAAATCTAGATAGATAAGAATAAAACAGATAGATAAGAATAAAACAGATAAGAACAAAACTAGATAGATAGATAGATATGAACAAAACAAGATAGATATGAGCAAATGTAGATTGATAGATAAATTGTGGTGGGGGGGTAGACATAAAAAGAAAGAAAGTAACAACTAGTGTTTAGCAAGAGAGGCAAGAGAAAGATAAAAGATGAAAATGATAGAAAAAAAAAATTAAAAAAACAAATCTTGTACTTCCCTCCCCCCTGCTATGTCCTTGTAAAATGATCTGTTTGTAATTGGGTGTATAGCACCCTGAATGGTAACTGCAACTCCTACCCTCTCTCCTTCCCCACACAGGTAAGAGAAATTGGATCTTTTGCAGTTCTCACTACAGGCCCTATTTGATATATCACCCCTTACTTTTGTGACAGTGGTAAGTGTGTGTTGGAGGGAGGGTCCTCATGCTACCACTAACCTAGAGCAAATATTGGACTAAAAATGAAGATAGCGATATTAGTCTCTATGCATAGAATGATGCAATAAATATAGATTATTATCTTGATGTCACAGTAGGGAAGAGGTCTTTTGGTAGAATTTTCAAAGTTACAAGTTTACGTCCTTAGTTTTGTCTCCAGATATTGTCATTTTCATTTTGGACAATTTTACCAAAGGTTAAAAAAAGAGTACTTATGTCACACTTGTCTAGTTGAGTTTCTTTGATTTAACCAACTCTTAACTTTTTTCTTTCTTATACAATATATTCACCCAATACAGGGCACAACTGCTACTCAAGTTAGCGTGTTACTGGATGGGGTTGTTTTATGGATGCAAGAATTGTAGATTATCAGGAAAAATAAGATAGATAACAGTTAACCTTAGACTTGAGGAGGTTAGTGGTTGGGGAAGCATCCTTTCAGGAGTCTTTTCTACAAAGTAACAGTTTTCAGGAAGAATCTGTCTAAGTGGAACTAACTTCTTAACAATGGAATATGAAGGGAACAATGCTAACTCAACCCTGTGTACATGGAACAGCAGATCCTAGTTGTAAAGGTCTGAACTGGTGGAACTGGAGAATGTAGCATGTCAGAATATTTTCTATGGAAATAGCAATGAGCTGATGATGTTGTGTCTGTGTGTGGATGGAAAAGGTTGTAGACTGTGAAAACAGCTTATCTCCTACAAAGCTGCATAAACACTTTTAAACTCTGTCAAGGCTGGCAAGAGAGATCTGGGCAACACCAGCCCAGATATGACAAAAATGCTCCATTTTTGGCCTGGTTTGACTCGCGTAAGATAGAGCATGGCAGGTGGAGTTAGGTATTTTCTGGAGAGGTGGAAGGTGCCAACTAGTTTTCCTGGGTCTTTATTGATGTGTCATATATACGAGTTCTGATTAACCCTGCATTAGTCCCCTCAGATTTCCAAAAATGAATAGTCTTCCGGCAACTGCCTCCCATGATAACTGTACCATACTGCATGCTATAAAAACTCCCACTGAGTGAGGAGAGTAATGGGAGGGAAACAGAAAACTAGGAATAAGTACTTTAAAAATGTAGAGGTTAGAAAAAAAAACCCATGTGAATTAAGAAGAGAAAGCACTTAACACTAAAGCAGAATTTGGCACTGCTACTGAGTATTCTTAATTTTAAATTTCTATCATCCCAAATTGTTGATGGATAAAAAAAAAGTTCAAATGACTTATTTATTGGACTTCAGGTTCCACAGACACACTGCTCATCACTATCAGATAAGTCTATTTATAATAGAATGGCAATGTTAATTTAGCTGTTTCCTTATAAGGAAACATTCAGCATTCATTGACCAAAAAGCAAATGATGTTGTCTGTTTTTAAATTTATAAAATTTTTCTCTTAAAACAATTTTTTTAGGAAAATAGGTTTCTCAAGTCCAGTAGCTGTTATTGCTCTTTCCAGTATTGATGAGGTTTTCCTTCCTAACCTTTTATCTGAAGTACCGTGAAATGACAAAATCATTATTTTCTATTCGAGTTACATGTGATACTCATTTTAGTTTTTGCTGCTGTTGGTTGTCCTCAAATGATGTGGTTTCTTTTATCGAGTACAGTTCTTTGTTTGTGATTTCCTAGCACCAGTCTACAAGGTTCGAAAAAGGATGATCTTTGCTAAGACCCTCAGGTTTCACTCACTTAAAGCCATTTTTAACCATTGATCTGAGATTGATCAGTTGTATAAAGTTGATAGTATATTTCTAAATGTTTTTGGTGCTATGCATGACATCTATATCAAAGTTTTGTTCTTATGAGTATTTAAGTACAGATTTATTTGATGCTGATGAGTGGTATATCTGTGAAAATTGAAGTCCAATAAATAAATCCTTTGAACTTTTTTTTTATCTATTAATGATTATTGATATATTTTTTAATATTTAGCATTTTGTTTACAAAAATCTACTTGCATTTAAATATGTTAAACTCCATAATGATCTGTGTTATTATTGTTATTTTTATCATCCCAAATATCTATATATTTGTTTGTATTAAAAGGCAAAAAGATAACAGATAATCTTTTTTGACATATTTGATATTCAATCAAGACATCATAATCCCATGATATGATGTGGTTGTAGGGTGGTTGCACAGCTAAGCACCTGATCAGGTCCTTCCACATACCTATGTTGAAAAGTAGAAAATTAATCATTTAAGTGTAGCATGTCTTGAACAAGTAGACCTGGCAGAGCCCATCCCTCTCCAAATCAGACCACAGCTAATGTCCTCCAATTTGGCTTGCCTTGGTCATGGATACATGGCTGTTGATTCTACCAAAGGATTGATTGATTTGTTTTTATGTCTTATCAACCCGTACTGGTTACTTAAAGCCAAAACATATTTTGGATTGTAAGAATAATTCTTCTTTTGTGAGTGAATATTACATTGACAGATTTTGGAGAACAATAATGATTTTTATAACTACAAATACTGTTTAATCCATAGCTGAGTGGGGAGATGGATTCATACTTTCCTCAAGGGTATTTGCATATAAATGAATGTAACAAAACCAACTAGATTTATGCATTACACTACCCTTCCATCAAGGAAACTCTCCACCCAGAAATGATGTCTAGTCTCTGGAGAATCTCACTCATTCTAATTTTGGCCACCACATATCTATTCTAATCTTGGCCACCACACATCTATAGCTTTTCTAATTTTGTCCTCCACTTTTCTAAGGTTTTTCTAATTTTGCCCGACTTTTCTCAAGATTTCTAACCTTGGCTTCCACATATCTCAGACTTTTCTAACCTTAGCTTCCACATATCTCAGACTTTTCTAATCTTGGCCTCCACACTTCTCAGACTTCTAATCTTGGCCTCTACACTTTTCAGGCTTTTCTAATCTTGGCTCCCACACTTCTCAGGCTTTTCTAATCTTGGCCTCCACACTTTTCAGGCTTTTCTAATCTTGGCCTCCACACTTTTCAGGCTTTTCTAATCTTGGCTCCCACACTTCTCAGGCTTTTCTAATCTTGGTCTCCACACTTCTCAGCTTTTTCTAATTTTGCCTCCCATACATTGCAGGCTTTTATAAACTAAGCCACCCACACATCTCCGGCTTTTCTAATCTTCGTCCCCACACATTTCAGTCTTTTCTTTATAAAAAATCAAACTAGCTGCATGAAAACCTATGAAACCCAGTGTACCCCATTATGCTAGATGACCATTGACCCTACAAGAAAGTTACATCCACCCACTTAAAGGTCTTGCTTTAATACTACTGGGTATCTAGGCACCCTCCTCATCAGAATATCCTGATGGGCAGAAGTGGTTTAGTTACTGATGACACTACTATGCCATAGGCAGTACAAGATTACATGGTCTCACTTGTAGAATAACCTGACATAAAATAAAAAATATATATATCTGGAAAGGATACAGTTAATTATTATTAACTTTTTCTTGCTTTCTCATTTGCCCTTCTTACTTAAATATAGTTTATTCATTGTAGTATTAATAGGATTCAAATTTCTTAGATGAAGCTTTGTCAATTATTATTAATTTTGGACTAGTATTTCTTTCATCTTATTTCTCTTGCTTTTTATTCGAGGCTTTATTTCTCATCTGCTTTGCTGACCTAAATATGGTTAATTACTAGTAGTATTAATAGGATTCTAATTTCTTAGATTAAACATTGTCAATTATTATTAATTTTTATTGGAGGCTTATTCTTTCATTTATTTATTTAAGTAACAATAACTATCTGATAACATTAAGCAAAGGCAACAAAGATTGGAACATTCATTGTTTTTGAATTCATTTTTTAATTCATAATATGATAAGCAATAATTTTTTTTAAAAGAATGACATTTGTGAAGAATTCTGAAATTTTTATGAAACTGTTCTGAAAAAGTGCATATGTTAAATTGCTTAAAACTTGAGTAGCAATGTTAATGTACTATTTAAATTTGTTTAAGACTAATTAATGGTTAATTGGATATGTGATTAGTATAATGGTTATCATCAAGGAGAGTAAGATTGGTGATCTGAATTCAAATTCTAGACTGTTTTCTTTATTTTTACACGAATGCTCTTCAGAAAGGCTTGAGTCCATCTTTTTTCCTCTCTGCTATGGGCTAAATAACAGTTTAGTTTGGGCTCTCTAGTCATGGTTGGCAGCCAATCTAGGAGAAGGATATCTTTGATCTCAAAACCATGGGAAGGGCAACAGGAAACCAAGCCACTATACTTCACAAGGAGGCATGGTAATTCTCAGATAACAAAGAAATGATATCTGTGAAGAGCCATGATTACCTATGACCTAACATAACATAAAACAACGATTTAATTTAAATTTGTAATATCAAAGCTATTTTTATTTATAATTTGGACTGGTTTAATTTAATTTTTAATATCAAAGCTATTTGTATTCATAATTTAGACTGGTGTCAAATAGCACAAGTTGAAAATCATGCCTTTGTAGAACAATTTTATGAGGAGATAAAATTAATTCCAGCAGTCACACCTCTCAAGAAATCCTCCTTTGGATTTGCAGGGAACGTTATACCTGAAATGGTTAAAATATTCAGAGACTTCTATATTTCTTTTAATAATTGATAATGAGTAAATGATTTTAACTTGTGTTTTAACAAGTGATGGTGAAAAAGATTTTAAATTTTCTTAACAATTGATGGTGAAAAAATAAATAAATTTGTGTGTTAAATTTGTGTGTTATTTTTGACATTAACTGCCTTCATAATAATAAAATTATTTATTGGTAAAATAAGCTTAAAAGCAGGTTTGTCTATTTTAGCTGGACCAGAAAATATATATATATATATATATATATATATATATATATAAAGAAATAATCATGCATAGAATCAATCAGCAATATAATATTAATGCTATTATTGGCGATATCCATCACTAGTAGTGTATAATGTATGCATTAAAATACTGTTAATCCATAGAGTGATGTGAACCTCATTTATAAAACTGTTGTCTGTTGTTTCCAGTTTATATTTTTTTAAAATGCAAGTACTTTGAATAATCCTTTATTCATCCTCAGACATATTTTTTCCTTTTAAAATTAAAACTTAGAGACAAAATAATTGTTTGTAGACCAAAAGATGTTTTTTTGAGAATGTGCTATTATTGACGGTTGTGTACAATATCGGAACGTGCAGAGACGCAACGCTAAGTTTTTAAAAATTTTAAGTGAGAATTTTTATTTAAACTTTTCTTGTGATGTGGTAAATCCACGTATTCTATTTTTACAAGTGATTTCAGGTAATATGTCATGAACTAAGTATATAGTTCAATTAATGCAGTGTAACCCGGATATAAGAGAGTTGTTGGGACCAGAGAAGAAGTCTCTTATATCCGGGTTTGGTCTAATTTATATACATTAACACAGGCTCTAATTTGGGACCAGAAAAAATATCTCTTATATCCGGGTTTCTCTTATATCAGGGTCTCTTATAACCGGGTTACACTTATAGTGTTATGTCTTAGTAATAGTTTTTTATTATAGGAATTTTTTATTTTTTTGTACTGCGGATCGATAGTTTTTTATAAACATAAAACATTAGGCAGCATATAATTTATATACAAAGAAATAATCACGTATAGAATCAATCAGCAATATTAATGCTATTATTGGCGATATCCATCGCTAGTATGCATTACACACACAAACACACATTGGGAGGAAACAAATATTCGTACACATACAAATTTTTAATTTATTGTATTTCCAACAAATGAATAAACATACTTTTCATACAATTAACTGTACACAGATGCGTAAATACATATCCATAGAAAACAGAAAAAAATTTAATTTAATAGAAATAAACCCCATTTATGCATTTTGATGGGTGATAAAAGTAATGGAAGACCCTGGCAACAGGATTCTGAACCATGCCACACAAGCAGGAGAACCCAGTCATAGCTGTCAGACAATTTGTGAACATATCACCTCTAAAATCTAGCCACCTAACTCCCCATACTGCAATCCCCTTAATTATTATGTGTGGGGCGCAGTTGAGCAAGAGACCAAAAAAACTCCTTGTAGCACCAAAGATGAACTGAAGGCAAGGATTATTCATCAACTTAAACAAGGAAACCATCTAGAAGTGTTGCAAGAGATTCCGAAGTTGTCTGGAGGCTGTGGTTGAAACCAAAGGTGATTTTATTGAATAAATTCACTCTTTAGTATTTCAAGATATTTTTGCATAATCTTGGTAAATATATCTGTTAAAATGAGATGTCAGTGTTATTTTCATTTTTACATAATTTTGATGACAAATTATAATTATAAATTGATTTATTTAAAATATGTTTTTTTCGCTACACAGTTCTAACCATGTTTCAAAAATGGAAGCTAACCCCTTGTCCAGTTGAAGTAGATTTATCTGTAACCTTGGAAACGTGAATTATGATTTTAGCTGTGTCTTTAAAACCCAGTAATTTTAAAAGTTACTCCAAAATTCGCTTGAGGATGAAATGGAATTAATGTCTTTAATTTAATTACAAAATTAAATATGTAGCTTTTAGCTTCCATTTTGGAAACATGGTTAGAACACACACACACACAAACAACCTGGGTTTTATAATAAGTATAACTCAATATGAGTTGTCCCTCTTTCATTTACGTGATGCCTCTTAAACATGTTTTCAAATTGATTCCGGTGCAAAAACAATTGTGTTTTTCCAATTTTGGGTGCTGTTAGAACCACCGCAAGGTAATTTTACATAGTCCTGTGAACTTTTGTTGAAATCTGTTGAAAAATGTAGGAAATCCGATCCAATATATAAACGTACACACACACACAATCTGCGTTTTATAATAATAATGAATAAATATAAAAGTAAACATTGAAGTCAACACTCAGAAGTGACAGGCTGTTTCATGCTAGGCACAATCATCTATCTATCTATCTCTCTCTCTCTCTCTCTCTCTCTATATATATATATATATATATATATATATATATATATATATATATAGTCATCCACAGACAGACTTTTGTTGTATCACAGCTCCTCAGTGTGTATAGACATCTGATTGCTTCAAGCCAGGATTGAAACCGGACTGATTTGACATCAGTCAGATCTCTAGGCCATCATTGCACAGCAGGAAAGGAAGGGAATTTTAATGTTTTTCTCTATACAAAATACACCAGCAGCTCATAGAACTCAATTCAATTTTACTTGAAGAGTAATGCATATATATATATATATGCGGGTGCGGTGAAAAGTTCATAGGCTGACAATGAAGGTGTGATTGCTAGAGCTGTGATATCTTGCATGCTTTAAATTCAACTATTCTTATTCATAACTGCATTGTTTTCTTCCAGATAAATTGACATCTGACTTTTCAAAGAAGACTTTAAAAGTAACAAGTAAGAAATTCTCTTGAAAGTGGACAAAATTTGGCATCATTGTGTTATGAAGTAACAACAGAAAAATGGTTTAGTCTTCAAGGAATTTCATACTGACATAGTTGCTACATTAGGGAATGACAGCCTGGCTTTATTAATAGTGCAAAAGTGGGGAACTGAATTTAGGACGGATAGGGAGATTCTTGAAGATGACCCAAGATCTGAACATCCTGAAACTGCAGCTACCTAGTGAAACATTGATTGTGTTTACCACATGGTGACAGGCTATTGACTATAAATCAAATAGCCAAAGCTATCAGCATATCCCGTGAAAGAATATCCTCACAATGAAGTTGATGATGAAAGTTTCTGCTAGGGGGATGCCACATCTTCTCACACCCAATCAAAAACACATCATGGGAAATTCTGACATAATTTGAGGCTGATTCAGTTGGTTTCCTTGAACATTTTCTAACCCAGAATGAGTGTTCATCACTTTATGCCAAAACCTAAGAAACAATCCATGCAGTGGAACCATCCCTCTTCACCTGTTCCAAAGTGTTATATTCTGTGCTAATAGAAATATGGAATGGACAAACATGGTGGATAAATAGTAATAGGTATATTGTAGAAACCAGTACAACAAGCAAGGAAGTAATAGTTATGCGCACGGTCATTGCAAGTCAGTACAGTTGCTGCTATCAGAAGGCCGATAGTCTTGCAGATCCCAGCTTATCTCTCTCGTCTGCTGTCCTCACAGATACTTATCGGTGGTTACCACCTATAGTGCCGCCACTCATGGGGGGGGCAGATTATTCCATCACATCACAAAGAAAGCCAAGGTTGTTTCATCTGCAGGGAAAGGTGATGGCCTCAGTTTTGGGGGATAAAAAAGTTTTGTGTTTATTGGCCATCTTCAAAAGATGGAGAGTACTATCCCAACTGCGAAGGCAGTTACAAAAGACTATCAAGACAAAATACCCAGAAAAACTGATAAAAGGGATCTTGTTTCATTAGGTCAATGCTACAGCACACATGTCTTTAGTTTTAGTGGCTGCTGTGCATGATTATGGCTTTGAACTGGTTGATCAACTTCCTTATTTTCCTGATTGGACTATCATCTAGTGTTTTCAAATATTTTCTTGCTGGTAAATCCACTTTCCCTGCTTGTTACTCTTGTAATATTTCTCAAGTTTTTTTTCTGACATTCTTAAAAACCAATTTTTTTTTTCTTGTTCTTGCCAGTATTTTCAATTTCTTTTTTGATCTCTATTTAATATTTTTTGTTTTGCACTTTCCAATGTTGTTCCTTTCACTTAATAACTAGAATATTTTTAATATATGTGAAATTAAAGTAAATAACAACAACTATTCTATTGTACGACTCAAAAAACAACTCATCTTTGAACTTAACAGTAATTCTCTACATTTATCTTGATACCTTCATTAATTTTGAAAGGAACTATACTTTATTGCTTACAATATTAATCCAAAACATCACCTCCTCTCTGTTGTCTTTTAAATCAGTGATGATTTCCATGCAAGATCCTCTTGTATCTGAAAAAAAAAAATTGTTGTTATTCTTAAAAATTGTTAATGCAATATTTCACAGAACAAAAATTATTCTTACAATCCAAAATATGTTTCAGCAAAAGGTTGATAAGCTAAAAAAAAACAAAAAAATAACAAATCCATAAAAGACTCAACTTCTAACCCATCAAGTCCATCCATTCACCACTAAAAATTACTATTGATAAATCAGTTTACATATACTTCTTTGCCCAAATTAACATGTTTTTCACTTTGTGTTGTTTAATTAAATGTAATATTCTGAATATTTTCTCTCTGTTTACATCTGCAACACTAGTGTCTTCAAATATTTTCTTGCTGGTAAATCCACTTCTTCTACTTGTTACCCTTGTAATTTGTCTCAAAACTCTTTTCTGACATTATTAAAACAAGATTTTTTTTTCTTGTTCTTTTTTGATTGTTCTATAATTTCTCTTCAACTTTCTTCCAATTTCCAACATTGTGTTTCCATCTCTCAACAATTTTGCAGTAACTTCTTTCTCTTTTAAATCTATACCTTGCGAGGAGGCATGGTGGAATAATGGATAGCAGCTCGGATTGAGGAATCGGAGAACTGAGTTCAAATTCCAGTCAAATTCATTACATTCACTTATGTCCTAATACCCTTGAGAAAGGTATGAATCCTTTTCTTCTCCTTCCAGCTATGGGTAAATAGCAGGACAGACCAGATTCTATAGCCTTGGATGTCAACTGGTCTACCTCAGAAAGAAATGGCAACATACTGCGAGAAAAAAATCTGCCTCATTGGTCAGTTATCAAAAGATACATGATCGCCTAAGTGTGTATCACACATAACACATAACTGACTGACTTTCTTTTAATCCATGACATTCTTTCAATATCGGAAATTAAAAGATAAATATCAATCAATATCCATCATCATATGTTGCATAATAATAATTTTTCAAATAGTTTTTTTATGACATCTATTTCCATTGATCATGTAGAGTGTGGCCCATGAAAATTACAGCTTTTTGCTAATTTTTATTACTGAAACTAATCATTTGGGGTTGACATATTTAATCTACCATTTCACTGAAGCAGACATTAATTACTCTACCATTTCACTGAAGCAGACATTAAATGCACAAGAGCATTATCATTTTCTCTATCTTCTCTTTCTTCCTTCCTAGAAACATATAGGATAAATACAAATATAAAATTTGTCACTAAGCTGATTGATGTTGTATTCAACACTCCAACTCCAGAGTTTCACAGATGAACCTTTTTGTAATTGCTGGGTCCACTCATCAGGAGGTTTCAGCAATTTACTGTTGATTTTCTTATTTTTGTTATTCTTATATTGAGTTAAAAAAAATAATTAATTTATACACTATTTATTGGTGCTAGGTTGATTTTTTTCTTGTGTGTGTTTGTGTGTAGAATGTTGTGGTTATTTCTCCTTTACACCATTTTCTTGTCTCTTCATACTCTCTCTCTCTCTTCCTTTTCCTTTTCCTTTTTTTCTCTCTCTCTCTCTTTGCCAAGCATTAAAAAAAATAGAGATTTACTCTGTCCATTATCTGCTATACCAAGAATTTATGGGCTGGAAGGAAGCAAACTAAATTTGTGGGCAGGGGACAGACAAGCTATTACAACCATCCTCATTAATTAGTAAGAATATTCTTAGTTTTTTTTTTTTTTTTTCAAATCAGTTCCCCCAAAGCAAGGCGATAATGCCCCTAAGACACAAGAGACTACTGGGAGGGAAAGAAAATGAAATGACTTTGGAAAGAATTGAAAACCCAATCCTAAACAGGGAACAAGGGATAAACCTCTAATCCTGTTCAAAAATGTGAACCAGACAATAGGTGAACCTATCTATTCTTCATGCTAATTAACAAAGGTACAAAGGAACAAGCAGAATTATGATATTTATTTATAATATGATGAACAAATCTTGAGTTATACAATAAAATCTCACATGATAGGCATTAAAGGAGATTAAAATCTCACACCACCAAATAATTTTTTCTAAATATTTCTAATAAAAACAGATATTATAAACTGAAATTCACTTGTTATATTTATCATGTAAATATTTTTTTTTTTATCAATTTACCCCAAGGAAGGCAATAATGCCACTAAGATGCAAGGGGCTACTGGAAGTGAAAGAGAAGGTAAAGACTTTAGAAGAAACCAGAAGCCCAATCTTAAACAAGGGATAAACCTCTACTCTTGTTCAAAAGAATGAGGAGTAGAGTGAACTGAATGATATTCAAACCTATCTATTCCAATTATACTTTGAAAGCCTTCAACAAACATGACACATGAATTCTGGCTGTAATCAACGAAAGTCAATGATTAACTGTACAAACATTAAAGTATTATTGCTATATCTGGGCTGGACCTGAGCAATCCTCACTTTCGAAACTTGGCAGAGTTCAAATGCATTTATGTAACCTTTCAGAGAATGAATTATTTTCCACCCTACAAATCCTCTCTTATAGACACAACAGTGAAAGCCTCTTGCTACTCTACCACTATACTGAAAACCAGTTCTAACATTTACAGTTAAGAGCCGCTTTGCTGCATACACAGGAGTGAACCATCCTCATTATCTTTGTATGCCATCAGTAAAAAAGGGAGTTCAATTTGGACAGCTTCTTACCAAGCGCCACTACTTTATGGAATTGACTTCCTAGAGGATATTACTACGGCTTACAGCCACATTGAAACACTGGTTCCTGCATGATCACTAAATTTAAGCAATGTCAAGCCTGGTCAGTACCTAGATGGGTGACCACTTGGAAATACCAAGTGCAGTAAGGTTGGATGTGCAGGTGGTGTAATGGACAATGACTCAGAATTGTTAATCGGAGGGCCAAGTTCCAATTCAGTTTGTTATATTCCCTTATGTGCAAATGCCCTTGGGAAAAGTATGAATCCATCTTTTCTCCCTTCAGCAATGGGTTAATTAGTAAGACTAGTATCACTAAATTATCTCCAACAAAAAAATTAACAAATAAAATAAAATTGTGTATAATACATTAAATAACCCATTGAGGTTGATATGCCACTAAAAAAAAACAACCAACCAGACGACTACAATTTAACAGTCTTCAAGTCAAGTGTCAACTGTTACCTATCATCTGTATCCTCATAATCTGCACTTACCTCCCCATCCTACATCCATACAACAACCTCATAAAGTAACCCTCTACCTTGAGTGGCTCTTGGGCTTTGTATATAGTGAAGATTTATTAAAAAAAAATCTGGAAATTCTATGGGCTGTCTGGAAAGTATCCAACTATTATGAATACGTCAATTGCCCATTCATCATATTTTGTTATGGTCTTTTGGCAAAACATTACACTATCCACATCTGTCAGCCACATCTGCTACAGTCCAGATCTGTCTTCCAGCAACTTCTTTTTGGTCAAATCTAAAATTGCTATTCTAAAAGAAGAAATTTCCGACTCTGAATAAGATTAAAGATAGTAGCCATCCTTAAAAAGAACTTTGCAGACGGTTTTCAGATATGGAAGGAATGCTGGGAAAGGTTTGTGAGGTTAATCTAGAACTTATACTAGGAGCAAACTGTCTGCCTGAGGATAGAAAAATAATTCAGTAAATATGAAAAAATAAAAAGGGACACAAGACTTCTCACAAGACCTATCTACCTTTTTTTATTCATGGAACACTTTTTAATTATTCTTAATTTTTTTTGTGGACCATCAATAAAAAAAAAAAAGCTTATTTTATTTTTTACTAATAGATAAGTTTAGGAATTCTATTATAGAAATAATAAATGTATATGCTTTATTTTAAAGTAAAACTAATTTAATGAAAATAAACTTGTATTTAGCAAGTAAATTCTACGGAACATTTATGTACACTAGTACAAGTATAGGCCCTCAGACTGGATGGTTTTGCTGGGAATTGCCCCGACCGCGGAAGAGGTTAATACTGTTAATCCTACCTTTATATATAATCATTGTTGAATATTAGCTAGTTTGCCAGAGGTTTAGCACACAAGTAGGCAAATGTAGCCAAAGCCAAAACTGACTTGAGTCATTTATGGAGAAATATATAGCTGAACAAAGACCCCTCATGCAAATGTATTGGGAAGGTCCATTCTAGCAAAATGGACCAACCCAACTGGTGTATTAGGCGCTCTCCTATAAAATAAGGTAAAATCAGCTTTTACAAGGAAATAGAAGGAGGCAGCCATGTTGGCAGGTAAGTCACTTGACTTCTACATCTCCCTCCTCTCCCCATTGCGGAAGCATATTGGCCGTTGGGGAGGAATTAATTCCCTATTGCCTGGCTGATTGTACGAGAGTAGTCGGGATAGCGCCCTGGGAATCCTCGTTCTTGATGGCTGTGATTGAGTAGGGCCCTGGGACGCTGGTTTATTTTGTAATGTAATGTCACCATTTTCCAAGTCTTTGGCAGATTGATGTGGTCTGCATGTATCCGTAATTGTCGGCTCAGGTGACACAGGCATGGCGCTTGGTATGGGGGTCTTGATTATGGGTGCTTCAAGTTTCCTTAGAAACCTACGGTTCCGCAGGGTTATTCTGCCTGATCCTGCAACTCTAATTCTATATTGACGGTTGGGAAGTGTTTCTACTATTCGCCCAGCTATGTCCCATCGACGGCTATTTGGGTTTTGAATGGAGACTGTGTCACCTTTATAAAGTGGGGATAGTGCATGTGCAGTACGGTTGTACTTCTCGATGAGGTCTGCATTGCGTTTGGATAATCTCTGTTCTCGTTTTTTCGCTGCGGCTATCCATTCAGGGTGTGGTTTATATAACTGTGGGTGCAATGGGATAAAATCTCGAAGACGTCTATGAAGCAGGAGTTGCGCTGGTGATAAGCCAATGCCTTGGATAGGGGTGTTTCTATATTGCAAGATTGCTTGTGCTGCCATGTTATTGTCCAAGGAACCCTGGTGTCCTGTGCAGTCTTTTATGAGTCTTTTTGCAGTCTTGACTGCCAATTCTGCACGTCCGTTAGACTGGGGATAGGCCACTGATGAAATTCTTTGCTTAACAGCCCAGGTTTTTAGGAATTGTTGGAATGAGTAAGCTGAGAATGGCGGTCCACCATCTGTACTAAGTTCCTCAGGTGCACCATATGTTTGGAATATTTCTCTGCAGATGGAAATCAACCTGGAAGCAACCGCTTTCCCTGGCTTGATGCGGTACAGAATGAGCCATCCAGTGAGCCTGTCTGCACAAGCAAGATATGTGAAGGATTTAACATAGAACAAATCCATTACAATCTGTTGAAATGGCCATTCAGGTGTAGGTGTCATTTGGATTGGTTCATGTGGTAGACTTGGGGCATTCCTTGAACATGTAATGCAATTATACCTGTAATTGCGAATTGAGGCATTCATTCCAGGCCAGTAAACTGAGTCATTGGCACGCGCTTTCATGCCAACTACTCCTTGATGAGCTGAATGTAGGCATTTTAATATGTTCTTGCGCTGGGAGGTTGGTATCACTACTCTCCTGTCAAGTAGTATTAGACCATTTTCATTGCTTAGGCGGTTACGAACTTCCCAGTATTCCCGGATTGTAGGTGGTGTTGCTTGACGACTGTTTGGAAAACCATTGTCTATGGTTTTCCGTAATAGGGTGTATTGTGTGTCTTCTTGACCAGCAAAACGAATGTGGTCAGGGGAAGTTATGGCAGGATTATCATCTAATTGAGATATTGATGTGAGGGCTGTCAATCTCATTGTTGCACAAGTCTCATCTGATTCATCAATTTCTATAAGGGAGGGTTCTATAGAGAATGTATCAAGTAGGCTTTGTACTGTAGTGACTGGATTGCGGGAAATAGCATCAGAGGCTCTGTGCCATTTTCCAGGGCAGTGTTGCATGGTGAAACGATATCTCAAGCTTTTCTCTTTGAGTCGGAATAGGCGAGGGTTGTGAATTTTGCTGAGATCTCGATCACCAAAAAGTCCTTTGAGTGGTTCATGGTCGGTCACGACTATAACGTTTGGGCAACCTAGTATGAACATGCGGCACTTTTCAAGTGCCCAGCTGATAGCTGCTGCTTCACCTTCTATGGGTGCATATCTTTGCTCAGCGTCAGTACAGAATCTGCTTCCAGCAAACACAAGATGCCAGCCTTCAGGGCAACAGACAGGGGCTCGTTCGATTGCACATGTGCAGTGTTTCTGAAGAAGTAAAAATCCCATGCCGTCTTTACTCCAGTCAGGAGCTAAGCAGGTAATTCTGTTGATGTCAAATGTTGAGACGCCCCGCTTTACTAGTTCAACAATGACCCGCTTTGATTCCTGAAATGCTTTCTCAAGGGTCTGGTTCCAGGTGAATTTTGAGTTTTTTTTGACAAGGTCCCGAAAAGGTAGCATAATGGGACTTAATGAATATGCCCAGGCAAGTTGGTTTACCAGTCCAAACCAAGACCTTGCATCGGTGATGGTTTTCGGAACAGGGAAATTTAAAATAGCATTAAGCATAGATTCAGAGGGAGATACTCCCGATGAAGTTATTTGAAGGCCACCAAACTGAACAGTGTCCTTACAAAACTGGAATTTGTCTTTGCTGAGTACAATCCCATTTTGTGCACATCTCATTAGAAAATCAAAGGTATGATAGAATGCCTCTTTGATGCCGGTGTCATAGAGCAAAGTATCATCAACCAATTTGATTTTCCTGGGAATATCTTTTATGACTTCATCATATCTACGGGTGTATGCATCACCAGATGCTAAGTAGCCTTGAGGCATCCTAAGGTACATAAACCTTCCCCACTCTGTGATAAAAGTTGTGAGCGGTTGGGACTCCTCATCTAATATAATAGAGTGGTAGCCATCGACAGCATCCAGTACTGTTTTCTTGGTATTGGGTGGCACTTGCATTGCCAGCTGGAAAGGTGAGGCAGTGTGGTGGGTTTCTCGCTTGCATTGCGAATTTAAATATTGATAATCGATGGTACGCCTCGGTCGACCATCCTTTTTTGTTGTAATGACCATTGTGCTACATCAATCTGTTGGAGTACCAATGGGCACTTGTTCTAATATGCCTCTTTCTATATCTTGCATAAGGGCTTGCCTCACTGGTTCTTTTAAATGGTATGGCACTGGTATTGGTCTGTGTCTTGCCTTAGGGATTGCCCCCTCTTTCAGGTGGATATGTGCTGGTTTACCAGACATGGCTGGGAATTGCCCATCAGTATTAAATGCTGAATCAGCAAATTGTTTCAGTAACCATTTTTTTAGGTTCTCCACATTTCCTTCGTTTGCTGGAAAGGGTGTTTCTTCAGGGCGATCTGGTAGCTGAAATCTTCTGAGTTGCTTTTGCTCGACAGCTGCTGTGTGATCGTTGGTTGTCCAATCTAATTTGCTGTGGGTTGTCATAGTCATAGGCGTGGGGAAGTGAGGAGACAGTATGCCAACATCAATACAGGCGGCCTTGCTAAAATATATCCTATCGATGTTATTGCAGATGTACAATGCTTGCTTTGTCGACATTTCTCCAACACTAAATTGAATAGGCAACCATCCCTGGCTTATAAGGGTTGAGCCACCCACAGCACGAATAACTTTCTTTGATGGGATCAAGTTACTTTCCTTGAGACCCATGCTATGTAGGTGCTTGGGTCCTCCAAGGCAAATGGTGGCCCCACTATCTGGGAAGATTTTCAAACGAGTGCTTTGATTACCTGGAATATCTTCAGGATTTCTGGGGTCTGGCTTTGGAGAGAATGGGACCAGTGTTGCTTCTATCTGAACAACACTATTTTTGTTAGAGGACACATATGAGCCTGTCTCCTGGTCAAACTCTACATGTGCAATCAAACTGTCCATGTTAGCTTCATCGTCTTGGAAGCCTCTCACTTCACTAGAGCGATTTCTTGATCGGCAAACTTTTGAAAAATGACCTTGGATGCCACACAAGTCACAGGTCTGATTCCAGGCAGGACATGCCTGTTGGCGGGTGCTGGTTCCTGGGATGCCATGCTTGTGGCTACCACATCCACTACAGCGGAACTTGTTTTGTTTTATAATCAGTTTTTTGGGGCTTCTGGATTGAGGGGGATTTTTTTCCACTTGTGTTGTTTTTTCTTTGCGATAGGTTGATGCACGCAATGCTGACATTTCAGTTGACCCTGCCATTCGTGCTTGGTCACGCAGTGCTGCCTCGAATGCCTCAGCATGGTTGATGTTTTGGTCAAGGGTCTTCAATGAGCTGGCCTTTGCTAGTAAATCTGCTTGGAGAGCATCATTTGCTGTACCTCTGACCAGCTGGTCTTTGATATAGATGTCAGATAGGTCATGACTGCAAATGGGACATGTGAAGTCACAATCCTGTCCTGTACCCTTAAGGCGGACAACAAATTGCTGGATTGATTCGCCTGGTCCCTGGGAAATCGAAGCGAAAGACAATCTATGAACCATAGGGTTCGATTTTTGGGTAACTAATGCCTCCAACATGTTCAGGAGTCTGTTTGGTTTTTCCGAGAAAAATTTGGGGTATGTATTGATGATCGACGTTTGCACAAATACCTCCCAATCAATTCTGAACTTTCGGAATTGTTGTGATGTCATCTCTGAATGGAGCTGGGGGAGTTTGGCTGCAGGGGCCTTCGTATAGCTGTCTGATGTCAAAGGTTGCTCCTTTGATAGCTTAAGGATAGCTAGGGCATGTCCCATGGTTGTGACACCTAGTTCTTTAAGGATTTCCCGGTCTATGATAGAGAGGCTATCCTTAGTAATATTCTCTTTCACAAACGATTCAGCATAGGTTTTGGCAGAGTCGGTAGGAATGCCAATTTTGATAAGTAGCTCTTGCCAGTCTTCGTATCCTGTTCGCAGCGCCATGTTGAATATTAGCTAGTTTGCCAGAGGTTTAGCACACAAGTAGGCAAATGTAGCCAAAGCCAAAACTGACTTGAGTCATTTATGGAGAAATATATAGCTGAACAAAGACCCCTCATGCAAATGTATTGGGAAGGTCCATTCTAGCAAAATGGACCAACCCAACTGGTGTATTAGGCGCTCTCCTATAAAATAAGGTAAAATCAGCTTTTACAAGGAAATAGAAGGAGGCAGCCATGTTGGCAGGTAAGTCACTTGACTTCTACAATCATTATATTAATTTTATTATTAATATTTTATTTTTTAATATTTTATATTAATTAATTTATATTAATATTTTTTTTAATTATTTATATTAATATTTTATTTTATTAATTTATATTAATATTTTTTTTAATTATTTATATTAATATTTTATTTTATTAATTTATATTAATATATTTATATTTTATTTTATTAATATTTAAAATTAATATTATTATTTATTATTAGAAGGCAGTAAAGGAGAGTAAGAAGAAAGGACTAAACATCAATTGTAAGAAGATAGATTGTATGGCTGTTAGCAAAAGAAACAACTCAATATGCAAATTACAAATTGGAGATGTAAAATTAAACAAGTGCAAAAATTTAAATATCTACAAAGTGTTTTAACAGAGAAGGAAAATTTGACACTGAAATCTGAAGGTTCATTGGGATAGCAGCAAAAGATGCTTTCCAAAAAGTAAGAAAAGTATTAAGAAACAGGAAAATTTCATTGGAAATAAAGAAAACAGTACTGAATTGTTATGTCATATTGGTACTGCTATATGGCAGTGAATTCTGGGCAATTTCATCACAGAGAAGTGACCTTGAAGCAAAAGAAATGTGTTTTTATAGAAGGTTACTGAGAATACCATAGACTGAACACGTGAACAATGACAAAGTTTTAGAGAAAATGGAGAAAAAAGGACACTTTACATAACATCAGAAAGAGACAGTTGAAATTTATAGAGCACATACTGAGGAAAGAGGACTTGAAAAATTTAATACTCACAGGACAGACTGAAGACAAGAGGGACAAAGGAAAACCAATGTATAACCTACCTAGCAAGCTTGAGTAAAATGGATGGTGGCACAAGATTTAGAAGTGATTGCAAAAAGACAAACTTTACTAACTTTACAAAGAACAGGAAGTTGTGGAGAGCCATGACTGCTCAGGTCCTGAAGGGACACAGCACATAGAAGAAAAACAGTTGCTACTACCTTAGGTAGGCAAGTTTTTATTATTTTTTAATTTATTTATTTATTTTTTTAAGCATTTCATACCAAGCAAAGCAGGAGTGCCACTAGTATGCAGGGGATTACAGAGAGTGAAAATGAGAGAAAATACTGGGTATAGTGGGATTGAGGCAAGGATAAAAGATGAATGGTGTTCAAGACAAAAGATGGCAACTGACACTGCATTTAAATTTTTGAAGATTGTAGTTATCAAGGAAGCAAGTAAGAAGAGAGTTCCACTGTCAGGAAGTGCAAGAAAAGAAACTGTTGGAGTAGAAGTGGTGGTTAAATTTAACTATTTCAACAGTAAAAGGGTGAGACCTAAATGCCATTCTAGTAGCTTGCTTAAATTCATGTAGTCAGGGCACCAGTGAAAAAAGCTTGTCAGAGTAGTAGCCATGAAAATATTTGTAGAAATTACGTTTGGACCCTTTCAAAGAAGATCTTGTATATGTAAATTTCAGTTTTAGCTAAGGATTTGATTTCTAAATTATTTTAGCAACATTACAAATAATTTCTTTTAATTTAAATATTTTTTAATTTCAATTTAAATATTTTTAAGTTTTAATTTAAATATTTTTAATATAATTTAAATTTTTTGTTAATTTAATGAAATAAAATTTTAAATAAACTTTTATTTTAGTTCTGTCTCAAATAAAATGTTTTTTTTCACAGAGGTCAACTGAATTTAACAGTTTAATTCCTCATGCATCTATTTTATTACTGTAGGTAATAAAAAAAGAAACTGTATTTTTGTTTGTTTTTTTTAGACTTTGAATTTTAATCAAAGGAAAGTAAAAATTCTAATCCTACACAAGTGGGAAATCAAAACAATGAATTTTGTGTCTCTGAGGAAAGGTTGGCCAAATCATGAGTGAAATATAAATAAAATTGATAACACACCTTAACCAGAGTGAAAACAAGCTTATTTAATTGACCAGATGGACACTTTAAAAATAAGAACTCACAAATAACCTGTTTGTCAGACATCCTCACACACACACTTTCTCTCTCTTTCTCTGACTTACACACATACTTTTAGAAAATCTACCTATTAATGTATATAATAATGTCTGGCCACTCACTTCCATGTATGTCTGCTAGGGCCAGCTAGCCAATCCCTGTTGTAGACGCCTGCTCAGGCACATTTGTGTTTTTTGAACAGCCACGGAGCTTACCCATAGTTTATACTTCAACTATGATGAACAGACCTTAGTTACAGTTTCTGTGGGAGAACACACCATCTGGCGTGATCAAAAGTTTGATCAAAGCCAGTACACTCTACCTCTCAGTTACAATCACTTGTGACTTTGTGCTAGACAAAAAAAAAAAAAGAGGAAAAAGCTAAGGAGTGAGTGTAAAATGAAAAACAATAGGACTGAGCCTCCTGGAGCCACAACTACTCTCACCAAGGAGGCTCAGTCCTATGGTCAGAGAGAATCTCAGTTGAGTTCCACCACAGAATGTGGGAGTGAGCGGCGCTACATTGAGTCTGATTTGCAATCTCTTCATCACCGAGGCCCGGTGGAGCAGTTGGTATGGTGTTCGCTTGCCAACCTAACTGTTGGGGTTTCGATTCCCTCGGTAGTGGATGCACACTGCTGATGAGTCCCAAATATAGGAAGAAATGGCCGTCCAGTGCTTCCTGAGGTTTCTATCAGACTCGATGAATCAATTAATATAATTATCAAATCCTCCTAATTACTATATATATATATATATATATATATATATATATATAAGTGAACATTGAATGTTCACTTATATATATACACAAGCTCTATCTCTTATATTGAGCACTTTATCCTATAAATATAGCACACCTTAAAACTATATTTCTTCATATATATATATATATATATATATATATATATATATATATATATATATATATAATTTTGTATATAAAAAAACAATATTTAGGTAAATAATATGACAAATTTGAAAAACGTTTTTGTGACATATTTCATCCATATATATATATCTCTCCCATTGTATGGATATGAGTTTGTAACCCTGGGTTTCACACTTTTGCAATCATCAAACTCCAATAAGTAGTGCGAATATATAATATACTAGCAGTAGAGCCTGGCATTGCCCGGGGATGTTAACAGTTAGAGATAGATCAAGTATCGACAATCATAAAGACTGAAAAATAAAATTGACAAAGATTATTGTTTAAGGTTGATGGACACACATGTCTTAATTAGTTTTTTTTTTTTTTTTTTTTTTTTTTTACGAATTGGTCAAACCCAAACTCAAACAAAAACATTGTTTTCAATCGTTATGAGTCTACTGATTGAAAAGAATTTTATTATAAACAATTGTCTTGTAAATGGAATTTTTAAACCATTCTCAATGTAAAAATAAAGAAAAAAGTGTGCAAGACAATAAGAAACACTACCTGCCAAAAAAAGTAAAGTTTTGTTGAAATCGGTTGAAAAATGTAGGAAATCCGATCCCATATATAAATGAACACACACACACACAAACAACTTGGGTTTTATAATAAGTATAACTCGATATGAGTTGTCCTCCTTTCATTCTTGCGATGCCTCTTAATCATGTTTTCAAATTGATTTCGTGCAAAAACAATTGTGTTTTTCCAATTTTTGGCACTGTCAGAACCACTGCAAGGTAATTTTACATAGTCCTGTAAAGTTTTGTTGAAATCGGTTGAAAAATATAGGAAATCCGATCCAATATATAAATGTACAGACACACACGCACAAGCACAACCTGTGTTTTATAATAAGTATGATATAGAAATTATATACATATATATATATATATATATATATATATAATGACTGAGTGGTTACAATATTCGATTTCTGACCATGAGACAGGTTCAAATCTCATCATGGTCGATTAGCAAGCAAAAACTCTTTGATGTTATAAGCCTGGGGAGATGATCCCACCATATAGCACCTTTGGAACATGCCTGCAAAACCATACCATAGGTTCCCTCAAGCCTTGCGAGTGAAATTGAGTGGATGAAACTGTTTTTGCTCAAGTACTTTCGACAGTAATTATCAAGAACTGGGTATTGTCAGTATAGTAGAGAAAATTTTACTGACTACATCCTGGCATTGTTTTAGAATTCTGGAATTAAAATTCATACTATGACAACATGTGTAATGGTAGCTCCAATTATGCTATTTGGGACTAATTTGAATCCTAGTGCTCTCCAAAATGCCAGGCTGTAGCCAACAAAATCTAGTTTACCACATTAACAACACCCAGTTCTTGATAATGACTGAGACAGTCAAAAGTACTTGAACACAAACATGAACTTTAGACAGATTACAATTTGGATTTGGATGTACATTAACTTATTTGAAAATTGGAAAATTACAATAAAAAATTAAACAGACTTTGTTGAATTTAGCAAAACTTTGTGTGTGTGTGTGTATTAGGTTGGTGCAAAAATATGTTACTTTGTGAGAAAATGACATTATTTTTGCACCAACCTTATATATATATATATATATATATATATATATATATATATATATATATATATATAATCTTACATTCTTATTAGTTCAAATGTTATTCTAGTGAATACTTCTTATTTGAAATAGACACAGCATTTTTATTTATCAAGCATATTCTAGAAATTCTAGAAAAATTATTAAAGAAAATGCTTTCTCTTGCAGTGATCAAACCAGCATCCCCCTTTGTCGGTAAAACCCCCATTTGATCCGGTGTGCTTCATCACTCAGCCACAAAGGACTTTGAAGTAAGCAAGATTCTTTCTATCCTGTTTAAGGAAATCACATCCACTTCACTTTATTTTCCTCAAGCCCCCACATCTGTTTAGTTTTGTATTGAAAGCATAAACAAAAGAATTTCTAAAGAATTAATGGATTTATTTTGAATCTGACATTTTTATTACTTATTAAGATTTTTGATATGCAGACCAATGGATGTAATACACATTAATAAATAAAAATGCAGTGTCTATTTCAAATAAGCGATCACTATAATGAATTTTGAAACACATGGACAGAGAGAGAAGATTGGAAAATGAAGAAGGTTTCTCAGCCTTATAAAAGAAGTATTCTTTGAGCATTTCAATGTGGTGTAATGGTTAGCAAGCTTATCCCACTAGATCAAGTAGTGAGTTTGATACTCAATGGGTGCTCCATATTTCTGGCCTTGTGCCACAAATAAGCTACACATACTAAATCACAATAAAAAATATTCTTGTGGTAAATATTGAAGAATATTCATTCTACAAGATTGTCCATATTTTCCCAGGGCTGGTGTGAGTTTGGAGTTAATTTTCTAGATTCAAAAACCTATTTAGTAATTCATTTTGTGTCAACCTCATTTCCTCTGATTGTTTTTTATGGCTTATCAACCTTCTGCAGGTTATTAAAGCCAGAATATATTTTTAGATTCTAAGAATTTTTTGGAGATAATAATGATTTTTACTTATACAAGTTCTATTAGGTTGGTGCAAAAAATAATGACGTAATAATGTCGTTTTTGACGTTAAAAAATACGTTAAAAAACGACATTATTACGTCATTATTTTTGCACCAACCTAATACTAATTAACCCATAGCTAGTATCCACAAGCGGTCACCTATATAAGTACTTACTAAGCTCAATTCTGGTTAACTTTGATGATTGTATGAGAACCAATGTTTCAACTTAATATAGCTGTCAGCCCATATTATATATATATATATATATATATATATATATATATATATATATATATATATTTGGTGAGAGAAAGAAGGTTTGAAAAAGAGGAAAGTTTCTCAGCCTTAAAAAAAAGTATTCTTGTTTTTCTTGTGGCCAGCATCGAAGAATATTCATACAGCTAGATTGTCCATATTTTCCCAGGGCTGGTGTGAGTTGAGAGCTGATTTTCTGGATTCAGAAACATATTTAGCAATTCAAACGTATCTAAACATATTTAGACACATCTGAAGAGCCAAGGTCATTCTCTTCAACTCTTGAAAATGAGACCAATTAAAAAAACTTAATAATCTCAGTATTTTTTAAGAAATCTAGATCTAACTATGAGTTGTATTCTAATAGTTTTCTTTCTTGCACTTCTCGCTTGTGGAACTCTCTTCTAGTGTCTTGCTGCTCAGCCACCTGCAATTACCAAAAATTTAAACTCAACATCAAAATACAATTCTAAACAATGCTTTTATTATTATTTTAAAATTAAAAGCAACTCCTTACCTTGACTTTCTCATGTTAATAGTGAGAGAGTAATATCTCTATTCACTATTTAGTTTTCTGTTACAATTGACTTAGGGTGGAAAGATAATATTATATGAGTCTTGCCACTGAAAAGTCAAAGCAATACAAAAGCGATATGACATGTGGTAAACTTAACAACACATTTATTTAAACTGCCCACTGGATCCATCTTCATCCCAACATTCCCTATTGGGATTGGAAGTCCTTACAATCATCAGCATCATCTTTACTGATGTTGTTATAAAATTTTTGATCAGAGACCCAAAGTTCCAAATCAGGAATTTGTAAAATAAAATTCATAAACGAAAGGGCGAGGGAGGAAAAAAAAAAGTTTCTGATTATGAGTTATGAAACTTTTTGGAACAGCCTAACATGCAAATTACAAATTGGATACCAAAAATCAAATAAGTACAACAATTTAAATATCTGGGAAGTGTTTCAACAGAGGATGGAAACTGTAACACTGAAACCTGAAGATGCATTGGGATAGTGAAAGTTGCTTTCCAAAATGTTGTAATGGAATATCCCACACTCTCTATGTGGACTGACTATATCAGCAGATATATATAGTTAGCACAGGATATACCTGGGTCCTTGCTTCAGGAATTAGTTGGAGATTCGTCTCCAGCTGAGCTGGTTGAACTCTCTGCCTTTGGGCAGAGAGGAACCCAGATGAGGCTATGCCGAAGGGTAGTTTCATCTGGGGTGGTAGACAGCTACCCAACCTCGTTTTTTACGGGTTCTACGGGGAATTTTTTGCCGAGGTCTATGGGCTCGGATACCCTATGTTAAATTCGGCCTTGTGCCACATCTGACCACATGGGGTGGTTGGCAAATATCCTTGCTTCAGGAATTAGTTGGAGATTTGTTTCCAGCTGTGCTGGTCGAGCTCTCTGCCTTCTGGCAGAGGAACCCAGACAAGGCTTTGCCAAAGGGTAGTCTCTCATCTGGGGTGATACCCAACCCTGTGTATACAGGGTCTAAGGGGAATTTTTGCCAGAGCCTACAGGCTTGGTTTTGCCCCACATTAAAAACGGCCTTGTGCTACATCCTGCCTCATGGGGAGGTAAGGTAAATATCCTTGCTTCGGGAATTACTAGCCTGCTACCTGATTCCCTGTTTTTCAGTAGTATATTCTCTTTTATAATAAACCTCTCTTCTTTCATCTACACACATGTTGCTGTTCCTTCACTCGAGTACATCCCTTGTCTGTTTGTAACCTCTTTAAGGATACAAAACAAAAGCTAAATAAAGTATTAAGAAACAGAAAGTGATTTAGATAGAAAACTGGGAGACTTCATCTTCAAAGTGAATTGAACAGTCCTGTCACATGATCCCCCCTCTTACAAAAACATTTGTCCTCTCCTATAAAAATGATGTCAGCTAATTTTAGTAAGCAAATTCTTACTCATGCCCTGCCTCCATTTAAAAGCTGGATGACCCCACCCCTCACTCACACACACACACAACACTCTGGTGATGGGTCTGGGATCAAACATGATCAACCAAATTTTAGTATCAAATCTGATTCAGATAAAAATATAGATATTGGCTGGTGTGGGGCATAATCTTTGTACTGGTAAGCAAAAAATGGAAAATATTCAAAGTAAACTTTTAGATAGTATATTTTAAATGCTTAACATCTTTGGTAGATTTTTTTTCAATGACAGACATAAGTTAAAAATAAAACAATAAGAAGTTAAAAATAAAAACAAGGTGCAAATTTCAAAAATAGGGATATTACATAATTCACATCATTTGACACAGATCGAGTAGCAAGAATGTAGATGGTGCAGGCAGCATAATGGTTAATGGTAAATGATATGTCCCAGAAAGGGATATATTTGTTTGAAGTAGCAAAGTGGTTTTTGGACTACTGCAACCGAGTAGGAAAAACTAGCAGGTAACCATAATGGACTGGTCCTTGTCGTAGTGATAGACAATAGTCGTATGTGAAGACGATAGGCATCCTCCATGTACCTCCACATCAGTCTGTATTTATGGCTGACACCAGCCAATCATATTACTGTGAGGGGGAACACAGGTGTATGCATATTCATTACATCAGTAAAGAAAATGGAGTCAGCAAATCAAGTTCAAATTCTAACCAAGTCTGTTGCATACACTTTTGCATTAATAACCTGGCGAAAGATATGAACCAATCAATTCTCTCCAAAGTTAAATAGCAAGGTAGACTGGGCTCTTTAGTCTTGTAACAGAAAGTCTAGAAGGAAAACTTTGAATTCAAAACCTTGGAGACAGCAATGGGAAATAATTCCACTATCTTTCCTAAGAAATTATGACATTTCACAAATAAACAAAAAGGAATATATAGAGAACCAAGATGTCCGCCATCCTGAAGAGACATGACATTTTTAAACAGGAAAAAGAAAAAAAATCAAGAATATTCATCAACGTAATTTGGCACGGAGCATCTTAATTGGTTTTCAGCCTGTTAGTTCCAATCTAACAAGGAATGGCAGCAAAAACATCTCCTCTCCAAATTTACAGACAAATCACGAAGATACATACTGGGATTTCTCTCTAACCAATAAAAATAGACCACTTCATCTGCCATATTGTTGTTCTTCCTTGTTTCTTGTCTTGAGGTCAGAATACTACAATCACTTGACTGTCTTCCTTTTGTATGTTAACACCATTCTTCGTGAACTTTTTGCCTTATTACTATTGCTTTGCCTACTTTTGTCTTGCATATGTATATTGTTTGCTTAGTATTATTTTGCCCCATTGTTTTGATTATTGGAAACTTTGTCAAAATAGACCAGAACCTTAAAATTTAAATTCAAACTCAGTGTTGCGACCACATGTTCCAAAACAATAACACATTTCTCATAGCATTTTTTTGGATTACATTTCTATTTTCGTTGTCCTCTTATTACTGAGAAGTAAAAACAAGAACAAAATCTACTTCCATACCTGATGATGTCTGTAGGAACAGACGAAAGCTTGTAAAATTTAAAAGACCTTATGCAACTGGAATTTATAATTCGGGGTTGATATATCTTATTTGGATTGTTTGCGACAAAGTATTCTCACCATTTAAATCATTAACCTCTATACTTGTTTTTTGTATGAATGATTCATGAATTTATAAAATATATATATATATATATATATGCATGTTTCATTAAAAATGACAGACAAGGTACTACAGTTAAGCTTTTTGTTTAATCTTTCTTGTGTTCGAACAAGAGCTTTCTTTCTGGACAAAGAATGTGTAAAAACAGTCCAAATGTTTTATAGTTCCAAGTGCTTTCGGCTTTACCTTTAGCCATTATCAAGGATGATTCAATTTTTCAACTTAATTGAGTGTGTGCATTATGCGTATGTTTTAGTGTGTTGTAGAGATGTTTTTAATTTCCGAATATGGTTAGCACATTGTGGCCTTGTTCATAGTTAATATTGTTAAGAGTTGGCTTTTTCATTTTATTATTAAAGCTTCCATTATTTTTAATCTTTTTTTACAAGTAGATGAATTTATTATATTTGTGTTTTCTACTAGTATGTTTCTAATGAAGTCTGGTAAATTTGTGTGTGTGTTTAAATGTGTTCTAATGGAGCTATGATCAGATAGGTGTAACGTAAGTTGTTTGGATAAGCATATAGTTGTGCAACCGATATAATTATTTATGAGTCTGGTTTGATCAGGAACACAGTTCCTTAAGGGTCATTTGAACTCATAGATAATGTTCGTTCTTTGTAATTTTGACTCAACTGGTATATATATATATATATATATATAGTCATCCATAGACAGACTATATCACAGATAATCAGTGTGGCTAGATGTCCGTTTGCCTCTTGCTAGGATCAAAACCTGGCTGAATTGGCATCAATTGGAGAATCTACCCATAACCCATTGGCACATGGCAGGGATGAAGGTGAATTTAAGTGTATTTATTTTTAAATACACCAGTGACTGAAAGAAAATTCATTTTATCGAAGAGTATTTCATTAGTAGCAGTAAAAGTCACTGTTTACAAACTCACACTTTCTCCCATATATATATATATATATATATATATACAGGGTAACCAAAAAAAATGGGAACTTTTTAACAATCCGATAAAACCAAGAGTGATGGAAGAAAAATATTTTATTCATAGTAATTGATACCTTAAAACATGCCATTTAAGAAACAATGATGGAATTTTCATTTTTTAAAAATTACGTCCTATAGATGGCATCCTCCTGTACGAATGCATTCTGGAAATCTGCTGTTGAGATTTCTCATTGACTGCTGCAACATCTCCACTTCGATACTGTGAATTTCATCTTGAATTCTAAATGGTGAAATGTTTACTTGCTCAAGGTCACTGTCTCGCAGTGTTGCCACTTGCTCATGTCTGGCAGTACGCACTTTAAAAATTCCCATTTTTTTGGGTCACCCTGTATATGAGAATTGTGTGAGTGAGAAAAATAAAAAACAGATATTGCAATCATTAGACAATATCACATTTATGTCTACAAGCACTCTCTCCCCAATACTCAGTAATCTGTCCTCATAAATAAACAACTTTTAAATCTTATAATTGTGAATGCATGTGGGTGTGTGTAAGTAATAGAGTATAGAGAAGAGGAAAAAAAGGACAATTTGTTTCTGACTGCAACCAAAGTTTGAGATTGAATGATGATTTACTTAACATATAGTTCTTCCTCACTAGCTATACAGTCTTCCTCCTCTCGCTTCTATTCATTTGGTTTAGTAAATGATAAATCAAATTGAAAGTTTTCAATATAAAACAGCAGTTTCTGTCAATCAAAAACTGATAAATGCAATTAGGGAATGAATTTCTAGCAAATTCATGTTGACTATTGTTTTGTCTTGTTTTTCTTTTGTTTCTGATGACATTCAAAATACAACCTGAACTTCTAAACCAGGGGTCAGACCCCACCCCCACTGGTCACACCCGGCCTGTGAAGGATTTTTGTCTAGCCCACCAACATAACCATAGTAAAGAATTTGCATCTTTTGTTGATTGTGTTAGTTGTTATCCTGTTGTTCCTGCAGTAAAATAAGGAAATTTGTTTAAATAATATAACATTAACTTTGTTGTTTTTCTTTAAACCTCCATACCAAGGAAGCTCCCCCACCACTGATTGAAGGAGCAATCTGAGGTCCAGACAATTTATTATAGTATATTTGATATCATGACCCTCCTCCGAAGCACTGTATAGCTGTCTGGCCTGCTCTTTCTAAAAGGTTTCTAATCCCTGTTCTAAACAAATATTCTCAAGCTTTTCATGTTCTCTTTAATTACTTAAATATTCACCTTATCTCTGCTTAAATTACTGGGACAAAGGGTTATCATTATTTACATTAACAGTCAGACTAATGTTCTCATGTCTGCAATATTACCACATTTCATCAGTTGTGTTTTTTCACCTTCTTCAGGTGTCTGTCAGATCTAAATAACCTTCAGTGAATTTTGAAAAACCCTTTATTTAATCTACAAAAAAAGGCTGACAAGCACAATTGTGATAAGAACAAAGATGGGAATATTAGGCCAACTGTAAATAAAGAAATTCCCTGTAGACTACCCTGACTGACAGACACTTAAAGAATCCCAGAAGGCATAATGGCCCAACTGTTGTGATAATAACAACAAAGATGAAGACATTAGTCTGGCCATAAATAATATTAGGTTGGTGCAAAAATAATGACGGTTTTTGACGTATTTTTAACGTCAAAAACCGTCATTATTTTTGCACCAACCTAATAATATAAATAATGATAACTCCTCATCCCAAAACTTCAGTCAGAAATAAAATTAATATATTCACTCAAGTAATTAAAGAGAACAAGAAAAACTAAAGAATATTTTTTTATATATTAAAGGATCAGTTTGAAATTCCCTTAAGGTTACTTGGACCAATGGACATCTGAAGAAGGCTAGAGGGCACAGTGGTTGAAACATGATAATAAATGTTGTGTAAATAATATTCGTCATAATCTTTTAAATAAAAACACGCTTGATTTAGTCAATTTTACTTTCATTCATTGTTCCATTCAAAATCACCTTCAAAATGTATAAAAATCTGTTTGTTAATTGCATAATTACTATTTATTAACTGAAAATTAATTAAGTAGCAGGTTATGTTTTTTTTGTAATATTAGGTTGGTGCAAAAATAATGACGTAATAATGTCGTTTTTTGACGTATTTTTTAACGTCAAAAAACGACAATATTACGTCATTATTTTTGCACCAACCTAATAGCAATAGAATTCTTTTGAATTTAAGAAAAAAAAAAAAAAAAAATCAAATACATTGTTGTGAGAATGAAAGGCATTATCATTTTATGCCCCCGGGTAAATTTGTGCCAGAAAAAATATTTGCTGGACTCATGTGAGTCTGGGGGGATAAAAAAAAAAAAAAATACCAAACATAGAATTCAAACAAACAAGACATGTTATGAAAAGATAATGAAAAAAATTAAAGTTATGGACAGTTCAATACAATCTTCAGTCAGTGTCTCTGAAGTACTTACATGCCTCTGATAGTGAAATGAATTGTGTGTTGTCGCTCCAAAAATCAAAGGGAAAAGAGAAAGAGCCTTTCAAATATCATGCCACCTGTGATTATTATCAGGGTATGGTAATCCAACAGCACAAAAAAAGTCTGCACACTTTATCAACTTTCAAATTTTTAATTTGAGTAAGTCTAGAACTAAGTCTCATTGAGAGAATACATGAAAAATCCAATTTGAGCCTTTACAAAAAACCTTAACTGAAAAAGAGGCATTGACTACATTACTGTGATCTACTTAGCTAGCTCAATACATTGTCTATTTGTTCATATTTATGAGGGTAAGTCAAAAATTATTCAGACTTTCACCATAACATATCTTTAGGCTTGTCACACTACCTTTTGCTCATACCTGCTTATAGTTGCTATTCTTGTAGTCATGTGATCAAAGTTTGAGCTGGATTGTGCCAGTTTTCTTGCTGCTGTTACTGTAAAAATGGGGGAGCTCCACTGGCAATGAAGGAATAAAGAGTAGTGATCCAATTTCTCTGGTCAGAAGGTGTGTCCGGGGCTGTAATTCATCAGAAGCTTTTAATACAATACGACAATGCATTACCCTGTAGAAGTGTGTATGAGAAGTTTAAAAGTGACTGGACAAGCATGATGCAGAAAGGAGCAAGACATCCATTAACCACCACTATCACTTGATGAGAAGATCGAGAGATGGTAATGGCAAATTGGTGAATTGTCATCAATGAGGTAGCATGTTTGCTGCAGATTTGGATCGCTGCTCTTTGTTCTTCCTTGGTGCACACTGCTAGTAGAGTGGCCATGTTTATACTGTAACAGCAGCAAGAAAACTGGTGTTGCATGCCGGTTTATACATTGAAAGATAAACATATGTGTCTCCTGAAATGTCCACAACAAACATGGCAGACTCAGGATGTGAGTCCACGTAAAGAAATGTAAAGAAATGATGAGAACCAATATATATGTACAAATGATAACGTTCTTAACAAAGGTATATGTTATAGTGGAACACACCTATGCTATAGTTAATAGACTCTCCCACCTATAATAAGTAGGAGCAGTAGAAGTCGCTCAGTGAGTTGGTCAGTCAGTCGATGTCGGACGACCGTTAGTCGAATACTAGAGTATCAGCGACCAATACTAGATTACTCTGCGTTATACCTATTATATCAAGTTCCTAATGTTTTGTACGTCGAACCTATTTTAGGACCGACTTAGTACAAATACAAGCCTCCACTGTGAAATCACTCCATAACAGTATACAAGTGACAAAGACAAAGATGTGTGTAATAAAAGAATGTGGAAGCTTTTTGGGTGCAAAGTATGTATAGTGAGTGAATGTGTGTACATACATGAGTTATGTGTATGTGGTTTGTTCATGTGTTTCCCAATGGGAAATGCATTTTTCTGCAAGAGACTTACATGTTGATGTGTAAGCAGAAAAAGTAAGAAGAGAGTGTTAAAAAAATTATCACAGAACATTTATAGTCCTGAGAGCGTCCCGTAGGAGCAGTTTTGAAAATTAGGAGGAGGTAACCCGATACTGGTGCGATCAAGCTCAAACTTCGATCACGTGACTACAAGAGTACCAACTATAAGCACACATGAGCAGAAGGTCATGTGACAAGCCTAAAGATATGGTAAAAGTGTTAATAATTTTTAACTTACCCTTGTATATCTATGATGTTAGTGTGTTCATATCATCTGTCTATCGAAACCTGTTAATTATTTATCTACACCCATATCTATTTATCAGCTCATAGAGTTATTATTCAGTTGTACAGACACATCGATTATTTAGCAGAGATAAATAATGATATTTTATATTTTTTTTTTTCTTTTCAAGTTTTCTCGGTATTTTTTCTAAGAAGATTAATGAGTCACAAAAAGAGGATTAGTAGATCTCGGTGCTTTTTGGAAGATAAACAAGTGTATAATTAAATCAGATCAAATAGTTGGTTCGATCCTCACTGGGTGCTCCATACTTGCGGTCTTGTCTCACATCTAAACTACACTTAAATCTCTCTCTAAAGTCGAAGTGAAGAACGCTAGGTTTCATTGAGTTGTAATTCGAACCCTGATCCATCAATTAGCAAAGCAAATCTTGTGCAACGAGTCCTTCATTTTTCGACGTGGAAACAGTTCTTTGATTTTGTAATAAAATATCGAACTATTATTCAAACTGAAGCAAAGAAGCCTGTGTGTACAAATGACATTGTATTTTTTTTTTTTTTTTTCAAGAAGTGACTTTTTAACAGTAAAACACGATGTCCCAAAGATTCATCTCATTTTTTGATGGTTAATTAATAATCGCTTTTTATTATTTCAACTTAAAACATCTTCCTAAAGCGAAAGAAAGAATTTAAAAATAACTTGCAATTATCTTTGAAACTTTGACGGCAATTTTCATAAAAACTATGAAATCAAAAAAATTTTAAAATTTCATCTTTTTAATTTCCAGTGCTGGGTGTCCTCATGAACTGGATGGAAGTGTTTTCAGTTTTAAAGTTAAAAAAAAATGTCATTATTTTAAAAAAAAAATATTTACCTGGTAATAATTTATTTCACACTAAATAAAATAATATCAAGGTATTTCTTCATTTTTAGTTTTTAAATGACTAAACTACTCACAAATGAAAAAGAGCTTGTCACCATGGTTTTTTAAATTTTTTAATTTAAAAAAGAAAATTAAAAAAGTCAGTCATTTTTTTCTCTTCCTATGTCCGACAGTCACTCTTTAGTCTTCTTTTTTAAGTTTAATTGTCGTTTTAGTGCTCTTAAAATAAAGCCTTTTCCTTTTGGTGTCCCTGTCCCAAAATCATTTTCAAGTGAACAACCAGGTAAATATAATTTTATAAACGAATCTCAATAATCTGAGAACCAGAAATAAAAGTAAAAAAAACCTAAGTTCTTCTCGAGTCCTATGCTCTACCACTGAGCTATTTGAATGCATGAGCCATACTAAGATAAATTAAAAAATATCAATCTATTTTATCGTGTCAAGCTACTAATTCAGAGATGTAGATAAAAACAACTAGTAATTTTTTAAAAATCCACATCTAATTCAGTATATTGTTGTTAAAGAACCAGTTCGATCGATCTAAAAAAAAATGTTCAGCTGCTTTTTTAAATGGTACCAAACATATTCTTCCTTCACTTTTTCGTTTTTTTTTTTTTTTTTTTCAGATAATGCCGGTTACACATTGTCGCATGAAAGATGAAACTCAAACTGGAAATGTAATTTTAAATATTTATTAATGCATTCTCAATGAAAGCTTTTTTTATCTTTTGTTTTCACAATCAGGTAAATTATTCATCATTGCTAAAAATATATATATAGATAAAATAAAAAAAGTAATAAATGAATTCGTTAAAAAAAAAAAAAAAAATTAACTGCCCCTTTTTTTTTATTATTTTATTTTTTACGAATTGTGATTTTTTTTATTAATTTTAAATTATTAAAATAAATAAAGGAATTTAAAACCGTAATTTTGAAAAATGAATCTAATTTGAACGTTTTTAATTTTAACAAAAATGGATTTTTGGCCTTTAACTTACTTATTCTTTGTTCAGTTCTGCAAATTTCGTCGGGCAAAAAATCGTTTCCTCGTGACAAGACAGAATGAATGAATTCTTTATTTTATTAGCATTTCTTTGTTTTAGTTTTTTAACGGACGAATAATGAACAGATTTTTTTTCTCAGTCAAACTGAAATCTTACAATTTTTAATGTTCTCCCATCTAAAACAAAATATACATTTTTTTATGGATGATGACACGTGTTTTCTCTTCAAATCGATTTGATGGTTCGAAATCGATCGAATAATCAGTACAAATTGGTCAAAATTAGTAATGAATGAAGGAAGGAAGATTGAAGAAAGAGAAAATAAATTCGGGATTATTATTTTGATATCAGTTAAAAAAATCATTACCAATAACAAAAGACAAAATGATTTTATGAAAATAATCATTAAAAAAAATTATTGATAGACTGGTTTGTTTTTATTTTCAATCATTTTTACGGCGATTATTCGATACTTTTTTTTTTTTTTTACTTTGGTTACATCAACTTACATGGCTTGTAAATATCTTTTGGGAAGAATGATTTCGGAAATATGTTTTTAAAATCAGCTAAAAAACTGAATTTATTTGGAATGAAAAAAAATTCAATAACAAACGCTTTAAACGCATGTTAAATTATTTTATCACGAAGCACGTTGTATCGAACAAGGTTCTTGATTTTGTTTTGGCATGATATTAATTATATATTTACACGCCAATAAAACTATATTATTTACAAAGAAAGAATCTGCTTATGGTTTATGAAAAGATAGATAATTTAAAATAAATAAATTCTTAATTAATCCTGTCGAAAATTTAAAAATCAAACTGAAAACGAAACCCATCCTCTAACTAAAAACAAGAAAATTCGAACCTCAACAACGTTTAGAAAAGATTGTACTTTATTATTCTATGGCAACATTAATTCACACTTTTTTAGGGTCCATCATTAGGCCCGGGTAGGTGAGTCTCGTTATTTGTTGTGTGATCAAGCTGTAATATTGTTCAATTGTTGTTACACAGAATTTTTTTTGGTAATCTTGTTGGTTGGCTAGAGAGTTCGAATCTCACTGGGTATCCCATACGTGTGGCCTTAAAAGCTAAGCTTATTATTTTTGTTGGCACTTCGACGTAATGGTTAGCAAACTTGTCTCGCTAGGTTAACGCAATGCAACTGAATTCATTTTAGTGAGTTAGATCCTCATTTATGCTCCATACTTGCGGCCTTGTGCCACATTTAAGCAACACTTTTAAAATCGCTACACACAAACTTTTTTGTTAGAGTAAAACACACTGCCCTAAGCTCTAAAAGTTGTTTGTACCTCGTGTGCCTGGTTAGTGAGGCTCGTCTAAATAATTACGTTAAAAAAAGGTGCTCCTTTTAAAAATCAATTTCAACTCAAGAATAACTCCGCTCTAGGGATAAAAATAAAATCATAAAAATAAATTAAATAAAACATTTTTAAAACACTGTCACACGACAATTAGTTTTTTTTTTTTTTTTTTTAAATTTCTTCAATCAAAACACTAAACAGTAAATAAACATGTCACAGGGGTATTAAAGATTTTGTTACTTCAATCCAGTTTTCTGTTTTTTAGTATGGCTTTTCAAATGCCTTGAAAAATAAATGATCATACATTCGACATCTTGTGGGGCTCAGATACCAATTTCAAATACCGGGTGGAAATTAACACAAAAATATCTCGGCTCCCAAACATCTCTTACTCTTTCTTTTGCCATTGCTAATAAATTTAATTTTCAATATCGACTGTTAGTGTTAATTCACTCAGCGCTTTTCATAAGTCATTCTCCTACAATTCATTGTCAGGTCTTTATTTATTTATTTATTTTCATTTAATTCAAAAGAAAAAACGATCCCTTATTTTTAAAAAATTTTTTAAACATCTTTAAAAATTATTTTTTTATGATTTTTTTTTTGTCTTTATATTTGCAAAGAAAGCTTAGTAAAGTAAGCTTGCTTTTTTAAATGTTTTTTTTTTCTCCCAATAGTTCATCCTAACTGATGAAAAGTACATATTACTTGCTGTTTGCTTGAATAATAAAGAAAATAAAAACAACTTTTCATTCAATGTTCAATACAATGCACAATAATATTTTGCTTGCTTTTAGTCGTGTGTGTGTGTGTGTGTGTGTTCGCTCGAATACTAAACGACTTTTAGATAAAATTTCTCTTTTGCTCAAAAACTCCACATTTTTCTCACTGTGTGCAGGTTTTGTTTTGTATTTTCGTCGTTATTTAAAAAGTCCGTGTACATTTCTCAAAATCATCTAAAATAATTTTTTTTTTCTAAGTTTTAGAAAAAAAAGAGGAACGTGTGAATGTTGTTTGCGTTTTTAAAATCACATGGACGGAATCAAAAATCTCCAAATGATCATCATGCTACAGACAGAAGAATGATATGCCAAACGAACCACACGTAACCAAAAGTATTTTTTGTTCTGGCCCTGGGGCATCATGCTTTTTATTTTATGTTTGCGACATCACATAATTACACGTTTCAGATATGCTTGATTTTGTGTTTGTTTTTGTTTTTTTTAATAAAAATAATTTAAAAATTGAAACAAAATATGCCTAGTAGTAGTAGTAGTAATACTACTTAACTAAAAAAATACATCACATAGCTTCCCTCTTTATTTCAACCAAAAACCATTGTATACCCCGTCCTTAAGTACTGAATTCTGCTATTCCATTCACATTAATTAAGTGGGTGTCATTCTTTTTATCTTTATTAAATTAAAAAGCAGTGAAAATTCCCACAGCCCATAATTTTTTCTTACAGCAAGTAATATATCTGGTTCACGTATTGTCCGAAATGAAATCTGACAAGTCGTGTCTAAGTCCTGCCCGAATGTCTGAGTGCTTCGCGTAAAAAAAAAAAAAAAAAAAAAAACCTTAATCGACCCCAGAAAATTTTTTTTTTAGTCGTTTTTCTACCCCAAACCCAGCAACATATTTAATTTCTTTTGTCTTCTTTAAATTGTCCTTTTATTTATTTATTTTTTTTTATTTACGGATAATTTTGTTTTTAAAAAACTGAACTCGGAAGGAAAGACAAGAGAAAGTGTTGTCAGCTGATGACAATATGGGAGCAAAAAGAAAGGGGTTTAGCGGGGATTTACATGCTGTAGAGCTCTAGTCTCACAAACCTTTGAATTTGATATTGGTTAAAGTACCACTAGGCGCTCCGCTAACGCAGCCTTGAACCAGGTGATAAATGAAATCAGAAATGAACGAAAAGATAGGGGGAAAAAATTAAACTTAGTTACTTAAATTAGATAGCTAGTACTCACAGGTTGATAAAAAAAAACAAATTAAACAACTGATAAAACGGGTAAAGAAAAAAAAAAGCAAGAGAAACAAAGAGACATGTTAAAATTAGAAAAAAAAAACAACTCGTTTAAAGAAATAAACAGATTCAAACTATATAATTTGAAAATATATAAACTAAAAACAAATCTAAAGAAAGAGAAAAAGAAAGTAACGTTGATTGGCCGACAGAACAAAAAAAGCAAGTCCAAGTACTATGGAGAGAGAAAATAGCGAAACAAAGAAAAATGAATAAAAATAAAACTAAAAGTTAAGATGACAGATTAAGACTGATTTTTTTATTTATTTTTTAAGTGGAGATTAGATGAAAGAAAGAAAGGGAATGGTAGAAAACTACATGGTATACAGAGAAGCCGGTTCATATGGCAAAAAAGAAAAGAAAGAAAAAGAAGAGATGTAAATGAAACAACCAATCGGAATGAAGCAGCTCGTGTCATGGTCTTCTTGGAGTAGCTACCAACTCCTCCGTCTTCCCTAAGTCGATCTTCTCCCACCGTTTGTCTCTCTTTCTCTTTCCCGGTCTCTCCACATTTTTACAGCAACTACAATCCTAATACACAACAGTCGCCGACCAACACGGAGTGAGACGGGCACTTCTTTCAGGCCTTACAGTCGGTTGTCTTATCTCTTATTTTGCGATATACAAAAAAAGTAGCAACCATTATCAGATCGATCTCCTAGAAGTGTGAGACTAATTTTTTATTACACCTGTCTCTCCTTCTAGCGAGAAGCCACTAGGAGTTTAATAATTATATATATATATATCAAAAGATCACAAAAAAGATCGTGTGTATTTATAATCAAACAAAAAATCATTTTAAGTGTACAAAACAAACAAAAAAAAAAAGTTGATTTTTTTTTTTTCAGGAAATAATACTACAGAGATGTCGGAAAACGGAATTAACGGTCATAGAGCCCATTCCGTCGGGCTGCAATGGAAAGTTGGCTTGATCAACTCTGAACAGAAATACTTGACCGCCGAAACATTTGGCTTTAAGATCAATGCTTCAGGCACTGGTCTAAAAAAGAAACAAGCATGGACATTGGAACAAGATTCTAAGGAAGAGGTGGTTTACATCCGAAGCCATCTGGGTCGTTACCTGGCCGCTGATAAATACGGTAATGTGAGCGGCGATAGCGAAGAACCCGGCCAGGACGAAAAATTTGCTATCGAATACAGTGCGAAAGGTCAGTGGGCACTGCGGAATGTGGCTCACGGCTTTTACGTCGGAGGTAGTGGCGATAATATTGTGGGACAGGCGAAACAGCCTTCAACTACCGAATGGTGGACCTTACAATTGGCCATCCACCCTCAAGTCAACTTGAAAAACGTAAATCGCAAGCGGTACGCTCGACTGGCCGGTGAAGAAGGCGAGATCCAATTTACGGAGGTAATTCCTTGGGGTCAGGACTCGCTTATCATCCTCAAATTTGTCGATGGCAAGTACGCGTTGGTCACCTGTGATAATCGTTATTTGCACAGGGATGGCACGCTGGTCAACGAAATGAGCCAGGACACACAGTTCACGGTGGAACTCAAGTCTGGTCAAAGTTCCGGTCTTGCCCTTAAGGATATCGAGGGTCGCTACCTGACCGCTGTTGGTCCCAAAGCTGTGATGAAGGCTAGAAATAAAACCATCACCAAAGATGAATTATTCACAATTGAAGACAGTCATCCTCAGGTTACTTTTACCTCCCATAATGGAAAGTTGGTCTCTATTAAACAAGGTGAGTGACAGTTCCAAACGAATAAGTTTAGCTACCAATAATCAATAATGGGACCAGGATTTAAGTAGAAATGAAAAATGAAAGTTATTGAAAGTCTTAGTGTAAAAATTAACTTACTTTTAAAATTACCTTAGCGTTTAATTCTGGCAATGTTTTTAGTTTTACATTAGCTAGGTTTCTGTCCCTTAATTTTTTTTTTTTTTTTAATAAATCGCCATTTTTGCCGCATAACTGTGTCTGCATGCTTTGGTTCTGTTTTTATTTTATTTATTTTAAGAAAATAGCGCACAATAAATCATGATTCTTTTTTTTTAATAAAGAAACGTTTACATTTTTAAAACTATTTACTTTTTCTTTTCGCAGCTTTTAGCTCGTGTCCATAAATTAAAAATTGAAATGATGATATTGTTATCTCAATCTGCTATGCGACGAGAAGTGTTATTCTGTTTTTAATTTTGTGTGACAAGGATTTTTAATGTTGTCTTACTTTTACATGGGTGCAGCACAATGCCAAGTAAAAACCGCTCAACTCTTGCAGTAGTAACTTCCAACAACTACTTTTTTTCTCTCTTTCCGATGCCGCCGCTTTAAGATCCCCACGTTTTTACCAAAAACAGTTTTCTCTGCGGCTGCCTACCCACTTGAACAATTACTACCTTTTTTTTGAGTATATACTATAGGACGCTAATTTTTTGTGTGGGATTATATATACACACACACACACAATACGTACCACTTCTGTATTTATTTATCTTAATCCACCCCCAACACTTCTAAGATAACATTTCTCATTAAATAATGTTGTGGCTTGTTGTCAGGGGTTTCCTGAAACATAGAAACGAAGATATCGTAATTGATATCCATATCTTGGCGTTAAGGATTCGTTTCTCCCTGTTCTAAAATCCGACACTAGTTTTAGTCTAAATTGGATGTTCAATTTGAAACTTAATAATACCGATTCATTTTCATTGTTAAAGTTGTTCTGTGAATAATTTTTAACTCCATATAAAATCCTCAATTGTGATTTTGGTAATAGTTCAGTTTTTCATTGTGGGGGAGATAGGCTAAATAGCTTTTTAGCCTTTCTAATTTACATATCTATAAATAACTAAGATAGAGCAAGTACGCGTGATGGTGGAGGGTATGATCCTCTCTCCCTTGATATCGATAGTGTATTATTATTACCGTTCAAACTGGTTAGTATTGCCCTTAGGAATTTTGGGAAGCGAACGATCTTACTCGCCCCCGCTTTTGTAACTCCTTAAATTCACTAATTCATTTTTTTATGCTTTTTTTTTTCATCTCATTTGAAATGTTTGCTTTCCTTCACTCCCTATTTTTTCCCTTGACAATGAATGAAGCCCGCTGCACTGCTGCTACCAATCCAGCCTTCTCTTGATTACCCTTTCTCTCATATTCCTTGCCCTAGACCTTGGAAATTCATTTTAACCACTACTACCACGACTTCAACACCGGCTCTGCATCTGTCGCGACTGCCGCTTTCTTTATGTGTTAAAGATTAATTTCTCCATTAAAAAGCAAGACTTTTAATTAAAACTACTTACCTGAAAATTATTAAAATCAAAATCTTTCAATTGCGATTTAGTTTACTTGAAATGACGAATTTGAAATAAATATCCATATGTTTCTCGAGATTGTTACCTTTTTATTTTTAAGAAATTCCTTTGTCTGTAAAAATTGCTTATTTGCAATTTCCCTTCTTATTCTGCAAATATCCCTTTTTTTTTTCTTTTGTTTTTTTTTTACAAATCTACAACGGTATTTAAAGATACTAGCCAAATATTCGTAAAAAAATAACATTATCAAACAGCATTTGAAATTTCTTCTAGAAAAGGACTGATTATCATAAATGTCTGACTCTTTTTCTTGAATGGATCGGCTGGGATGAAGAAGCAAAAAGATGATGTAGTAAAAAGAATCACAATTTTTATAACTATTTCTTTATTTAAATCAAGAGAAACCCTTAAAAGATCGACTTATCTAAAACTTTTTCTTTAAAAATGAATTTTTTTTAAAATTTTTTTAGCCACGTTTTCTCATCATGCCATGCTTATCTTTTTATTTTATATTTTTCTTTCTTTCCTTTTGAATTTATTCAAAATAGAAAATCCTTTTTTAACACGCATTAATTACACTAAAAGAAATTACCTTTATTTTTCATTACTGTGTCTGTTCGCACCGGCTATGTGTTCCGTTTTTACAACTTGAAGTGTCTCCTTAAGAAAGCTCATTATTAGTTGTACTCACACATTTAGAAAAAGAAAAGAAGCTGTTTCGTTGTGTCACTGACATCGGTCTCGAATTAGAGGAGAAAGAGTTTCTTAATATTCATTGGCACCATACTGAGAACTTGAAGGTTCTGAAAGACACTAATTCTCATTTCGGCTATTAGATCAGAAAACCGTTTTTTTCTTTTTTTTCCTCTATTCAGTATCTGTACGAATAGATTTTTTTTCCCCTTGTTACCCTGTTTTTCGCCAGAATACAGCGTTTTAAAAGCATTTTATTTTATTCCGTTTGAAGAATAAATGACAAAATAAAATTAAAGCTACTATTCCTAGGCTAGAAATTAGAATAGCAAAAAATAAATAAGTTAGAATAAAAACCTCTTTAGTTCATAAGGAAAAAGATTAAATTAATTTATTTTCCTATACCCCATGGAAATAGTTATGTTTTAATATAAAAACAATATTGCTTGTCTTTTGATTGCTATAAAAAAAAAAGTACAACTGAACCTCTGGTCCTTTTTCTTTTACTGGGTTATATAGTCACATGACCACAGTCGGAAAATTCTAAGGATGAACAGGAGAAGGCCCTAAATATGCTCGGAAAATACCATTTCCATCAAATATTAGGTTGGTGCAAAAATAACATCGTTTTTTGACGTATTTTTAACGTCAAAAAACGATATTATTTTTGCACCAACCTAATACTATGAAAATGGCATAATCTCAGATGAATGCAATCAAAGCTTCTAAAATAAATAAACATTACCAAATTTATAATTGCATTTTATATTTTCTGAAATTGTGTAAAGAATCGGGTTTTCATTTGCAGTTGAAATCTACTTTCTGTGGAAAAAAAAGTATTTATATTATAATAAATTAAAATTTTAAATAGTAAAAATAGCACTCAGAAAAATTTGTAAAATAATTGTAAAATGAAATGATAATAAAGAATAAAGATTAAAGATTGATGTGACGCTCGCTGCTGCTCTTCCCATCTTTCTCTTAAATTGCTTCCCTGATGGAGGAGGAGGAGGACGTGGTGGCAAAGAATTCCTCTCTTGTCTAGTCACTGTTTTAGAGAAAGTGACTTAGTCAGCTCACAAAAAGAAACCATCTTAGATGACTTGACCCATATGTCATCGTGTCAAAAATCGTATATTCTTTTTTTAGCACAAAAAAGGAAAGAATATGCTTCATTCTTCACTGCTTTCGCCTTTAATCCTTCTTCTAACCCCCTCCCCGCTACCCAGCAATCGGGTAGCTTTCTCGCAGTCAGACTCGACAACCCTTGTCTTTAAATGATAAGTCTCCTCCATCATTTTCCCAGACCTCGTTTCCTGTCAGCCTTGACTTTGATTTCTTTCTCACCCACCCACCCTCAATCCTGAGTATTGTCAACTCTTCCCAGTCTGGCTTTTTGGAGAGAACCTCTGTCACATCGACCTTGTAAACCAATGAGCTGAGACACATTCTAGAACAAGAGAATATCGAGACAAGGAACAAAAAGATGTTAATTTTATTATTAATCAGTACTCTCTCTCTCTCTCTCTCTTTGTCTCTCTACCAATCCAGTGAGACTCTTTTGTTACAGACTTGCTCTTCAGATATAACTACTAATTTGCCATTTTTATTTTGAACATTACAATTCCTTAATATAAAAATTATAAAAGCTTTTTTTAGTTTTTAAATCATTACTGTTATTTGCCATTTCTTTTGTGTGTGTGTGTGTGTTTTTTTTTTTTTCTTTAAATTCCTTAGAAATGGAGAAATCAGATGACTTATTTCCAGTCTTTGTGGTTTGGGGGTCAGTCTGACATGATAAAAAACAAAAAAACAAACTTTAATGCACAAATATAAAACATTTTGCTCTAAACTTAAATTTCTTTCTTCAAAGATTTGTAAACAAAAAATTTGTGATGTCACCAATTGTCTGATCATCTACTGATTTGTTTAGATTTTTCCTCATCTTGGTTGTTTTTGCCAGAATGTTTCAGCTGAAATACTAACCAAGATAAGGACACTAGTATAAGAAAATAATTCTGTAATAATGGCACAAGTCAGACTGAAACTTTAGTTTTAAGATGCCAGCTTCTTTCCAAAGTTATTAGCCTAAATTACTTTAATGGATTCAACATTTAAGCCAACCTGCTGTGATTATTAATGTCAATTTTTATTGACCAATCATAAAACACAGTCTCTTCCAGTAAAAGCAATGAACTACTAAAAATACTATTTTTTTTTTTTTTTTTTTTTTTTGTTTTGTTTTTGTTTTGTTTTTTGATGGAGAGGATTTTAGCTTGCTGTGTCTTCACTTCACTTGACCTCTGTGGTCCTCATAACCTCTGAAGTGATCACCTGGCAGTCATGTGACAATTTTTGTCAAACTCGAAAGAGGGTTCTTGAATAATAAAAAAAAAAAAATTGTCTCTAGGTTGTATGCATGTCTCCTAAATATTACAGATACTCATAGCAGGTAGGGGTCAAAGAGAATTGCTTTAGTTTATGGATCATAGGGTTTTAAGCAAAACAGTTCATACACCTTAAAGCACTGCAATTATGACTGAATAGTAAGTTTTCTCCTCACTGGGTGTCCTATACTTTGAGCCACTTCTAAGCTATGCTTAGAAAATCACCATATTCCTTAAAGCACTGTTCTATTAATCCTCTCATATTAATGAATTATTCCTCATTGGGGGTTCCTGTTTGACTGCGGAATAAATGACTCCTTTTAATAAGCATTAACCTTTTTAAGCCTTTATTGTCATTTGACTATTTTGGTTACCAATCTTGTGTGTGCAGTGTCGCTACAGAACGTTGGCAATCGTAGCTCTCCACAACCTCCTCTTCCTTGTAGCTCTTAGTAATGTTTGACTGTTTTACTAGTTCTTCTTCCAGTTCTGCCATTGATTCACATAAGTTTGTCAGGCAAATTTAAATGCAATCCTGTTCGTTTATTGTCCATTCTCCTCACTTTTCATTAAAGTCTTCTCAATCACTTTCACTCCCATTAACCTCTTGTGTCCTAGTGGCATTACTGCCTTGTTTGGAGTGAAATGATTATAGAAACAAAATAGGTAGGTAGGTGGCCTGCTGCCTCTCCCTGTTCTGCTTGCCTTTGATATGTTTTGTGAGTGTCAAATTTTCCAAGTCCTCCTTCCTCATCTGTCCCAGAAATTTCAGCTGTCTCTTCTGATTCTAAGAAGTGTCCTTTTTTCCCATTTACCTTAAGACTTTCTCATTGCTTACATGATCATTCTCAGCATCTTTCTGTAGAACCATGTTGATCAATATAAGACATAAATTTTCACCACTCAATACTGAGTGGTGAAAATTTTTCCTCTTACTCTTTCAGGATGTAGGCAATTGTGGGTCTTCACAACTTTCTTTTCCTGGAAAAGATAGTAGAATGGTTTCCTGTTGTATTCTCCATGCTTTTTGAATTTGGAGTAGTCCTTTTACCAGACTGTCTGCCACCCAAGGCTTTAGAGAATAAACTGCCTTAGTATTTAACACATAGTTGAAGGTGATGTGAAATTGGTTTGTGCTTTCTGAAGAACAATAATGGAAGTGAATATAATAAACTAGGCAGGAATTTGAATTCTGCTTGCCTATTGCACTTTCTGTACTTGTAAAATGGGCATAAACCTGTACATCCAGTAAAGTGCTTCAGGTTGAAAAACCAATTTCTAGTAGATAATAATTCTATTACAAAGGTACACAGTTCAAATCTTGGATTCTCTCCAAGTAAATATCCATTCTTACTGATAGTATTTCATTTTACTCTATATTATCAAAATATGATGATGTGATTTATTTCAATTCACTAAAACAAATATGGAGATCTCTCCTTTTTGGGAATATGTTTGATTCTCTCTTTTTACCACTTTTGATGACTGAATTTCAACATTAAGGCAAGAAATTTCCCTGGTACTGAAGCAGGAAACAAAAACACCTTAATTAATAAATTGACAGCTTTATCAGAGAATTAGAAAATTTCTGTTAAGAACAGTTAAACATTAATTTTATTTTATACCATAAAACAGGTCTGCACAAAATTCAGGCTTCATATGGCCCATGAGAATTACCCTGTGTAGCTTGCAATAGGTTTTGAAAATAGTAAATTTTTTGTGTTTATCAGAAATTTGGCAAATGATCACATGAAAAATTCAGTTATGACTTTATTCAACCAATGTCTTTGTATCTAATTAATCCTTTTAACTCTTCATATATATCATGCTCAGTAATTTACTCTCATGGCCCATGACTATTTTTCTGCGATCAATATGGCCCTATACAGTTTTTTATTATACAAGTCTGCCATAAAGGTCTCTCTCCTCTCAAGCCTTTATGGCCTAACAAGATAATTATAGAATATTCTTTTTTTTTTTTTTTTTTTTTTTTAATGTCTGTGTTATCTGCAATTTTTGGTTTGGAGTAACAACCACCATAGAAATTATTTAAATTGAAGGGTTGTAAATATGTAATCTTTATTGGTAACATGGCCCATATTATTATGAAACACTAAATTGTTGCCAGGTCACCAGGTAGCAATTTTTCAGTCATTACTATCCATTGCATTTAAACAAGGGTGAGCCTTCTCTGATATCTTCAATTTAATTTGGGAGTATCTATGGAAGTATGTAATAACAATAATAATCTTTGACATGTAATAGGAAACTTAGTATTATGTTTCATACCATATGGTTTCAAATTTTCTAATTTAGTGCACCATATCTCAAAGAGCATACATGCTTACACACAGTTTTAAGCTATGCTATATTTATGGGTAACACCAAGTGGCAACAGTGTTTCATGCTTGAATGCAATCTTCAGGCCATGTCTGAAGATTGCATTGAAACATGAAACTCTCTCCAATGGGTGTTGACTTCTGTGTTGACTCTTTTATTTATATATACTCTATCATGGATGTTGAGCACTCTATCTATCTCTCTCTCTCTCTCTCTCTATATATATATATATATATATATATATATATATATACACACATACACACAGGTGCTTGAAGTACGTCAAAGCCTGACCTCTTTGTACCTCTATATATTTTATGTATAATACTTTTCATGGTTTATTTATATATATATATATATATATATATTTTCATTTCTGTCTGTAGTTCACTGTTACTAACAAGCAGAATTTTCTTTTTTTTCCTCATGATGATGGCCATGCTGGCTGAAACTACTTGAGGAATCTAATTGAAATAATAAAAACAAAAGAATATTAATATGCAACCCAGTGTGTCTGAAGATTTTAATTTTTTTAATATTAGCTATTGTGCAGAGCTATATATATATATATATATATATATATATATATATGTATAGTTTGTTAACCCATATGGAAATATTCATTTCTTCATTTTCAACGTGTACTCTATCAGTCATGATAGACTATGAATTTCTGTAGAAAAAATATATATTTGAGGCAGAACAGTGTTTTTTTTTTTTTTCCTTTTTTTTTTCCTTTTTTTTTTTTCTTTTTTTTACAACTTAAGTTTTCTTTATCACAAACTCAAATTGTGTAATTTAGATAACTATTAAATCTGAAAGAAAAAATGGCAAAATCTGTTGCATCTAAAGCATAGTGAACAAATCCTTATTTTTGCCTGCAAGGCTTCTTTCATTACATACAATGTGTGGCATGTGAACCCTGTTTTTAAAGTGGGGAATTAGCAATGCGCATACCACTTTTCACCCTAAATTATTAGTGAAGGCCTGAGGGTTATTCACTCATCTCTTGTACTTTGAGCCTGTGAAAAAATCCTAAATCATTTGTTTGGTATATATTTATTACTTTAAACTTTATTACATTTGTTACTCATATTTTATTTTAAACAGTATGTATTTTTTCTACCAGCCTGCTATATATATATATATATATATATATATATATATATATTAAAATAAATTTTTTTAAAAATATGTAATCATTATAACACCGAAGTTCCCATGTTTCAAAACTAAAACTTCAATTTAAATTCATTCATACAAATTACTTAAAATACAAAGTTCCATTCCATTATCAAGCGATGCAAAGAATAATTTTTTAGAAATTGATTTATTTAATTTATAAGTCCAGACAAATTTGATATTTTGAGATGTTGGGGGTTAAAGAAAATTACATCATTTTTTTTATTTTTTATTTTAAGGGTGTTAAGATTTAACTTATTTAGAAAATTTGTGTATCTGATGTACCTATTAAGTTGCTCAAGTCAAGGTGGGGACTGGGGTATCTATTGATATAAACTTCCTTTTTCCAAGAAATGGTAAATATGATACAATTTGGAAAATGTTCTAATTTGATAAATAACAAGTACATATCAAATGTATTGCTACTCTGTCACTTTCCATGAAAAATGTTCTGGTGACTAATATTTCCTAGTCCCACCTGTTCAAACCTTCACAGCTGTAATCTGTCATGCCACATACACAGGTCCTCCTCATTCCATGGTGAGAAAGAAGTTACATTTGGACAGCTTCTCAAGAGACATTTATTTGGGAAACCAACTCCTGAAAGATGCTACCACCTGACCACTACAATCTTCAAGTGTGGGGTCAGTCATCTTGTATATATATATATATATATATATATATATATATATATATATATATAAGCACTTTGCTCCAGGCAAGGGGAAGTGCCACTAGCATGCAAGGGGTTACAGAGAGTGGGTGCAAGCGTAAAGAGGTGTGATGGAGAAAAGGATAAAGAGAAAGATGGGGAATTAGATCAAGGCATCTGAAGATGTTGACTGACATTGCATTTGACTAACTGAAGATTATAGCTATCAGAGAAGCAAGTAAGAGGAAGGGTATTCCACAGATAGGAAGTACGAGGCATGAAGCTATCGGAGTAGAAGAGACAGCTACATTTAACAGTTTTGATAGTGAAAGGGTGGGACTGAGATGCCAACCTAGTAGCACACTTAAATTCATGCAGTTTGGGAATGAGCGAAAGTAGCTCATTGGAGCAGTTACTGTGAAAGTATTTGTTGAAAAGATGGAGGGAAGTGATGACACATCTGTGAGACAGTGACTGTAGATGAGATGCCAGATCAGGACAAATCACATTGCGTATCTGTCTCTGGATTTTGTCAAGGACCTTGAGACAAACAGCGGGAGCTTCAGACCAAATATGGCAGCAGTATTCCATGCAAGGGCGAATGGTTGATTTATCTTCATAATCTACAATTATGCCCATAAAACAACCCCTATTCAATAACCCTCTACTTTTTAACGGCACTTGGGCCTATTGTAAGAGGAATAGCTGTTTGTGTGTGCACATGTGTGTAAAAAAAAAAAAATTTGATTCCCATTCATTTGCTCCTTTATGAAAACATTCTGATTAGACCAACTTCCTTGTTGCTCTTTTGAATTTAACAATTTGTATTGGAACATGCAAAAAAAAAAGAAAAAAGTTCCTTTATAATTATCTGAAAATACTTGAAGATGGTTACAGAACACACCAGGCAAATTTTTCAAAAGTGATTATTCTTTTTGAGTAATTCTTAGAATAACAATCCTCTTCATTTTTTTTTTTTTTTTTTTTTTTAAAAGCAAGACTTTATCTTGGAAAAAGAACAAGTATTTCAAAATGCCTGACTTGAAAAGAGTCAGATTCAAACATAATGCACTTGTGAATTAAATGATTAACATCTGGCTTGAAATGTAACCAACTCAAATATTTCCTGTGTGCTTAGGCCAAATATGGCTTTGTCCAACAGCCCACTTGTATATTTCATAGCATAGGTTAAAATAATTTATATTGCCATTTGTTTTTTTATTTATTTTTTTTATATTTATATTTGGTGTTATTTATATCATAAAATTTTCTATATTTATAAGGGAAGTGTGTTGAATATCAGAGTGCATTTATAATTATATACAATGTGGATATAGCATGGTGACAGGTCAATTTCATACTTGAAGTGTGATATTGGCAATTACCATACTATGTTATATAATGTGTGTGTGTGTCTGTCTATGTATGTAAATAATTAGTATAAAGAAAACACAAAATGAAAAAAATTGCAGTTAATTGCTGAAATCTCCTGAAATGTAGATTAAGCAGTTGCAAAAAAGTTAATCTATGAAACTTCGAGGTACTGAATATAGCATCAATCAACTGTGACAAATTTTATTAATCATATATATATATATATATATATATATATATATTAAATAGATGAGGAAAATGGATGTAATGATTATCTACAATAACTGCAATTATAATTTCAACTTGTGAAATCTAATGAAAATAGTATTCATTTTACACATTTTTCAACATCTCTCTCATTCTTGTCAATGCACTTAATTCAATGATGAATATTGATCACATAGATTGAACATTGTACAGTGGAAATTTCAGATCAAATTTAATTTGATATAGTATTTGGTAGCATGCCAGACCCTCTCCCACTGTCTATAAAATGCTCTCATGGAATGTGTCTCAAATAGCCTCTGACAACAAAATCCAGCTTCAAGCTGGAGAAGGAGACAAAAGCTGACTACTGTCATCTCATCACCAACTGCTCTGAATAGATGGAGCTTGTCAGCCCAGGGAGACAGTTCATCTAGAGGAAAGAAAACCATGATTTTAAACTGCTACTGCCTTGCTTTCTGATCATTGAACATTGAAAAAGCTATGGCAGTAAATCTGGATAGAAAAACCTGAGTGGAACCCCAAATGCAGTTGACTGTCGATACTGATGATCTTCTAGCAACTCTTGCAGTCAAGCTGACCCCAAATATAATGCTATGTATTCTTTTGTATAATGTTAGTATGATTGAGGGGAGGGTCAGGTGGTCTGAGTTGCGCACAGTCCTGCACCTTAGAGAAGTCATTCCAGTTTCACCACCAAAGGATTGAATTTTGACCAAACAGGGTGCTACCTTTTATCTAACAAGATAAATGGATGTCTAGCTACCTTTTATCTAACAAGATAAATGGATGTCTATGTTAAGACCCCCCCCTATTTTTATTTAATATTAACATAGTTAAAAAGATGTGGAAGTAGCGTTCCAGATATCAGCATTGGAAATGGAATCAATGAGCATAATTCAAATTCTGGGTTAGTCTGCTGCATTCACTTTAACAGTCATCCCATTGGAAAAACTGTCTTTATACTCCCTCCCAGCTATGGGATAAATAGTAGGGTAGAGTGGGCTTCCTAGTCTTGATTAACTCATTTTAAGAGAAGGAATATTCTGATTTTTAAACTATGGAGAAGGCTATATACATATTTAGAGATTCTTGATAAAATACAAAAAATAATCTGCAATGTTATTGGTTCTGACCTGGTATCTCAGCTTCACTCACTTTCTCACTACTGTAATGTAGCTTTGCTGTGACTTTTCTATAAATATTTTCATAGTAATTGTTTTGATGAACTTTCCTCTATGGTACCTAGACTTTATGAATTTAAGCGCAGTACTAGATTGGCAGCTAGGTCTCATTATTTTACAGTTGAAATAGCTAGATGTAACTGTAAGTTCTATGCTAGCAGTTCCTTCTATTGGACTTCTCACTTGTGAAACACTCTACCAGCTTCTTGCTTCCCAGTTAACTTTGATCTTTAAAAATTTAAATGCAATGTCAATCGTTATCTTCAGTCTTAATTCTTGCTCTTTTTATTGTCCTCTCTCTCTCCTCAATAGTAATTTTTCTCATATGCTCTAATACCCGGCAACCCCTTGCATGCTAGTGGGTTTATTGCCTTGCTTGGGGTGAAAGTAATAAAAACAACAAAAAAATTGAAGGGAAACTATTCCATTAACGTTCTCATTAAAATTCACATGTTATAAAGAAAAGTAATTTGTGAAAATTCATGATTATGTATATCCTGAAGAAACCTGGCATTAAAAAAAAAAACTTAATATTATTGGTAGTTTATATCTGGGTAACATTAATTTTGTATGTAACACCTGAAGGGAAATTTCTCCCTTTTTTTATTTATTTATTTATTATTAAGTGCAGGGTTAAATGCCATTAATTACAGTAACTGTTCATCATTCCATGAACTTATTGATGCACTAGTGTGTGCATAATCACAGGTCTCTTGTTTAATTTCAAGATATTTATTTATTTATTTATTTTTAATAACCTTGACCTACCAATGTTTGTTAACCCATCCTCTTGGTATTTTTTTTTTTTTTTTTTTTTTTTTTTTTTTTAAATAAAAAATACTTAGTGTCCTTCCTTCTCTCTTTTGAACTTTCCTCACTAATTGAGGTTTTGGATTCATTTTAATTATGAAAATAGTTTTTAACTTCACTTTGACATATATGGCATAAAACTATTGTTCAACCATTGTCAGCAAAATCGATATCTTTATGCATCCCGCATCTCATTCTCAACTCAAAAGACATTTTAGAGAAAATAGAACCGCCTATTTTGGTTTCAAATAACTTCTGATATTTTTTTTGGCATTAATATTTTGATGTTTGTTATATGCTGTCCCATTGCCAGTCATATTCATTAGTCTGGTCAGATTGTAATGCTGTATGTATCTACCTCATGATGATCAATACACATGCAATCTTTACTCTTCTAAAACAATTCTAAGTTAAAACAAAGAATTTAACTTGAAGAAGTTGTCATGTTACTTCACTAGGTGCCCTTATACACATAATCTGATACAAGGGTAAGTTTATATATATATATGTATGTATGTATGTATGTATGTGAATCTATTTAAACTTGGTGGATGAAAAAACCTGGATAGCACAATTTTCAAATAAATTGGCATCTGAAGAAAAATGGGGGTGGGGAAAGAAAGCACCAGAACTCTTAACAGGGTGAAAGAAATTGTCTAGTACCTTAAATCTCTGGTACAAAGAAGAAAAAAAAACTAAAAAAAAAACTTGCTAGTAATAAGTTAAAATGAAGAATGCTCAATACACTAAGTAGAGCAAAAGTAAAATAAATAAATCCTAATGAGCCAGGTACTACCTACCTAGGTAGGCTCATTAAGATTTTTTTTTTCTTTTCTCCATTTTTCTCGGATGCCAATTTATTTGAAAATTGTGCTCTCCAGGTTTTTTTCACTCACAGTTTAAAATTATATATAATATCTATATATATATATATATATATATATATATATATATATATATATATATATATAAGAACAGCAAGATATATAATCCGGTGTTCTTATTGATTTTTATTTTTACAAAATAGTGCTCTATGTAAATTTCCAGAGCATTAATATTATAAATTAACTGATTTAAAATGTTTTTTTCGCTACACAATAATAACCATGTTTCAAAAATGGAAGCTAAAAGCTTCAAATTTAATTTTGTAATTAAATTAAAAACATTAGTTCCATTTCGTCCTCAAGCAAATTTTGGAGTAGCTTATTTTTTAAAATTTACAGAGTTTTAAAGGCAACGAAAAGTTCATAATTCACTGTTTCCAAGGATACAGAGAGATCCAATCATTCAGACAAGGGGTGCTAGCATGTTCATTTTGATTAACTTTTGTTGTATCAGTTATTAGTTACGTTTAAAAAAGGGCTTATGTTTAGGTTGGGTAGGGAACGAATTCTGACATCCGTTAAATGCATGTCATCAGGGTTTTTTTTTTTTTTTTTTTTTTTTTTAATCTTATTGTTAATGGCAAAAAATTCTTACGGCATTTTTTCTATTTATATACTTAAAGATTTTTGGGGGATGTTTAGGTTAAAATACATTTTATTTAACTACAATTTTAAAATATTTTCACTTTTAATTTCTAATAGACTATATTTCTTTTAAAACAAGTAAATGTACTAGAATTACTTACAGTATATAAAATTATTTTCTCATATCAAATATAAGTAAGTATATTACCAGGTCACATTTTTTTTTTTAAATTTCCTTTTTAAATATTTAAGGAAAATTTTTGACAATGACAACAAAAAAATAGCTAATTCATTTCTCTGATCCAGTAAGATTTTATTTTTTATAAACTTACTAATATATTGTTTATCCTTGGAAACGGTGAATTATCAATTTTTTCATTGCCTATAAATTTAAAAAACAAGCTACTCCAAAATTCGCTTGGGAATGAAATGGAACTAGCGAAAAAAACATTTTAAATCAGTTAATTTATAATATATATATATAAGTTGAATTAAATGGAATAATAAAAAAAAAAAAAAACGAAAGAATATTAATCTACAACCCAGTGTGTCTGAAGATTTTAATTTTTTTTATTGTTCAAAAATATATATATATATATATATATATATATATATATATATATATATATATACTTAAACTTGAAAATGAGAGAAAGATGGAAGCATAGTAAGGCACAAAAGAGTTAATAAATTAAAAAAAAAAAAAAATTAAGCATATTTTTAGCATGAATCAAGGCTCAGATAATTCAACTTAAAGAAAGTTACTGAAATACCTCATTATATTTTAAACATGACCAGACTCAGCTAAAGTTACCTGATGTTAAGTGTATTTTATATTCAAGGGGATTGGTTGGTTGATTGATTTGTTTTTTTATGACTTGTTAATCCTTTGTGCGTTATTTGAAACAGAAACATATTCTGGGTTGTAATATCTTCTTTTATTTATTTATTTTTATTTTTTTTTTTTTTTTTTTTTTTTTTTTGTAAATGAATATTGCAATAGCAATGTTTGAGAATAACAATGATTTTTTTTTTTCCAGATATAGGTCCTATTATTTAATCCTTAGCTGGGGGATGGGATTGATTCATACCTTTCCCAGGAGTATTTGCACATCAAGTCAATGTAACGAATTTGACTGGAAATTGAACTCGCCTCTCTAATTTTTCTTACCAAGTGGCTATCCATGATACTATCTACGCATCCTATTAAATGACAAGAAAAAAAAATATTAGATATATCTGTTTGAAATTCTTAATAAAAATCAGTTTTAGACCCTCTCCAAGCCTTGAATTAATTATAAAGCTTTACATACTGTTATGAGTTGTCTTCTGTCAAAAAGATAGCACAAGAATAGTTTGAAAGCTGATCACATTTTCTACTTGGAAAAATTGACAATGGAATTTGTATATCTGTTTTCTTTTATTAGGTTGGTGCAAAAATAATGACGTAATAATGTCGTTTTTTGACGTTAAAAAATACGTCAAAAACTACATTATTATGTCATTATTTTTGCACCAACCTAATAACAGATAGTATTACCTGTTTTGTATGATTAAAAGAAAGAAAATCCAGAGTATGCAACTTGAATGATGAGCAACAGTGTACTATAGAGCAATGACATGTCTAGTGTATCCCCTACCCCTGTCAAAGGCATTTCATCTCCATGGCTAAGAATGTTTGGTTTCTTGCCAATATTTTTTCTGTTCTTCATCCAAATTTTGACAACCATGTTAGGTGAATCCAGATAATTAAAAATAAATAAATTATTGTGGTAATTTAAAAAAAAAAATCATGATTAATCACCTGGGAGAACAATATATTTTTAGAGGAAAGAAGTATGACAAAGTGGAAAAACACTATTTACATTATTCGGACTATTGTCCTAATCTTTGTCGCCATATTTATTACAACGTTTCAACAGATACTAAAATGGAAAAAGTTTTTGTGTGATTTCTTTCATCCTCTAGGTTGAATGTTTACATAAATTTAGTCTGAACTCCTAAATGAATGAATATGCCAAACAAAAACTTTTACCACTGTCATATTTCTTGCCTCTAGAATTGTTCTTGAGATATATATATATATATATATATATTCCCAAAATAAGATATATAAACTCTATATATCGAACTAATGTTGGGTAATTGAATGACAAAATGGGAATAGGGGATAAACATCCTTCAAAATACTTTTCATCTTTGAAAAGGACTTCTTCAGACTCTAAATGACAAATTCTTTTTGAAGGTCAAAACATTGCATAGGATTTTTTCCCAGCATTTTGTCAATTAACCATCTTTAGAAAAATCATGCATTTTTCTTCCTCCACCCCAACCAACACCTTTTTTTTTTGGTTAGTTCAGTTTAGCGTTTCAGAAGGGTTAAAGAACGAAAAGCACAAAGCAATATTTAAAGATTGTCAATTGCAAAATGAAAATTAATTACGAATCCAGGGCCTTCTCACAACCTGTTGGAGGAAACCCTCCCTGGTTGACCTTTGCCACTTCTTATTTCTAGCCATAGTGAGTCATGTGGAACCAAATATCTGGTCAGATCATCATGCCATCTTGCCTTTAGCCACCCTCTAGTTCTTTTCCAAACTTGGACCTTCATGCCTGCAAAAAAGTGTCAAAAGGACAGGCTTTTTTTTTTTTTTTTTTTTTTTTTTTTTTTTTTTTGAAGGGGGGGGGTCCATTACCCACCATTATTATTCTAATAACCTCACTCCTTGGCAATGTTTATTCTTTTAAAGTGATGATTAGAATTTTAATAAAACCTAAACACATGAAAGTGAATTTATGCATTTTCTTTGTTCTTTGGGATTTTGCAACAAAAATCAAACACTATTTATGTTCTTTATTGGAATGGTTGGTAAAACATCAACTAATTGGCAATTAATTCAAAATTTATAAAATGGTAAATAAGGACTTTTTTTTTTCTTTTTTTTTTTTTTTTTTTCACATATTTTAATAATTCAGTCAATGTTTATAAATTTATGAATGTTTTCAAATTTATTTCTTTATAGATTGGTAAATGATAAATATTGCATTGCATTAGTTTTAATTATTATTCTTGTAAATAAACAATCTAATAAATAGTTTAATATTTTTGTTGTAAATTCTCAAGAACAAAAATATGTATAAATTCACTTTCATTATATGTTTAGGTTTCATTACAATTCTGATCATCACTTTTTTTTTAAAACAAGAAATGTTGCTGAGGATAGAAGGTAGTTAAAATAATAATGGTATTAATGGAGACACCATCCTTTTGACACTCTAATTTTTTTTTTTATTTGGTTATTTTTTTTAATTTTTTTTTTTTTTTTTTTTCAAGCACAAAGGTCCATGTTTGCCAAAAATTGTTTTCTAACCATTGAATGCAAATTAAATTTACATCATTGCAATTCTGTTACTCAACTGTGCATGACAAATTTCTTCTGTGGTTAATAAGTTGCTAGAACAATATTTAATTTTAGAACTGTGAAAATATGATGTTTGTAATTTCTACAGCTATGTCTCCATCTCTGTCTAAATGTGAACTAATTTCTCAAATTATTCAATTAAATTATCTTAATTTCTCATTGAATGACGTGTCTATTTCGTATTTCATTCATATGGTAACTTTATATTAATTCCATTGAAAATTTTTGTCATTTAAAATCCAGTTAAGAACAGTAGAACCTCTTTCTAAGTAAACATGAGGTCAGAAAAACATAAGTATCTAACCCTTTAAATATTGCAAAATAAAAAATGGCCTAACTCAAAGGACTTATCTTCATGCACTTATCCCATTGACTTAGAATTTTCAAAAGTTTGTAAAACCCTCTTTCAGAATCATCATCAGTTACTTTGGCATGTTCTTGCTTTCATGGAGTGTAAGAGTCTTCAATGCTGGGTGTGGTATACCCCAACCTCTGCTTCCAACAAACCCCGAACAAATTTTGAAGGATGTCTTCTTGGTCACTGTGAATGCATTTGTTAGGCAAGTTGTAAGTTCACTCACTGATGACAAACTCCAAGAAAATGGTTTTGTTCTGAAACAGTAAGGTTCCCTCTAACTTGTTGCTAACTAGATCTCAATATATTCAAAATGGCTGAATACATATCTCTATCTATAAAAGGCAGGATATGTGTGTGTGTGTGTGTGTAACGAATGCAAGGCTGCAATTTTCAGTGGATTTGCACCAAAATTTACATGCACATGCTCAAAGTTAGCGAGAAGGCCAAGACCGACTTTGCATTTCCCAACTCCCATCGATAGTGGAAATTATTGATTTTGTTTTTTCATGCTTCTACGACAGTTTTCATGTAGTTTGGGGCCATTTTCTACTGGCCAGAGTGAGAGCCTATAGCTGGCTGCCACAAATAGGCAGGAAGATTCTATTGGCCAGCATGAGAGCCAACAGCTGACTGACACGGATGTTAACTAGCATGCTAGCATGCAAAATAAATCGATAGCTGCATTCATCACAAGTGGGAAAAATTTAAATCTGCATGGCACTTTACTCCAATTGGCTCCTTCGCTTGCTTAAACTCAACGTTGATTCTGATTCCACAGTTGGTGTGAAAAAGTATTTGTTGAAGGGCAAAAATATTTTAAGTCAAGTGATAGCGATTGCTGTATGAGTCGTACGATTTTTGAATCAAGCACGGGCAACGCTGCTAGTATGTGCGTGTGTGTGTATATATATATATATATATATATATATACACACACACACACACACACACACACACACACTAAAAATGGACACTAAGGTCATCACTGTCCACATTTATGTTCATATACCCTCTATCCTTGATATTGATCACTTTTACCCATAAATATAACACCTTTCAGCTTTAATTTTATAATAAATATATATATTTTAGGAAATGGATTAAATCCGACATATTTTTTAATTTATTTGTTCAAACGTTATTTTTATGGATACTCATATTTGAGTAGATGCTCTGTTTTTATTATTAAACAGTATATTTATTTACGTCTACTGGCCTGAATATTCAAGAAATCATGTTAGAAAAATATGTGCCCTCCAGCAGGAATTGAACCTGTTCTGTAGGAGAAACTGACATGCCTTAACCTTGGCCACATAGGACCTCCTGATATATTTTCCTAACAAGATTTGTCGAATATTCAGGCTGGTAGATGTAAATAAATATACTGTTTAATAATAAAAACATTGCATCTACTCAAATATGAGTATCCATTAAAAATAACATTTAAATAAATAAATTATGTATATATTATGGTCACCTGACAGTCACAGGATCATGAAAGTTAACTAGTGATTCAAACTTTGTCTCTTTCTGTGGAGTGTTTTTGTTTGGTCTTGATAACCTCAGCATAGAGCACTGTTGGTCACTTTTTAGGTTGGAGGCTATCTTTTGTTTTGTCCTTTTTTTTTTTTTTTTTTTTTTTTTTTCTATATTCATTAGTATTTTCTGTTCTTTTTGAGTTTTCTTTTGGTCACCTGTTAAGCTTACTGTTGGTTGTACCAATGCTTGGGATGTTTTTATATATATATATATATATATATATGTGCGTGTGAAAAGTGAGTTTGTCTGACGGTCGCAAAAGCGTGAAACCCAGGGTCACAAACTCACATCTATCCAACCAAAAATATATATATATAAGAGAGATTTTCTCTGGTCCCAAATTAGAGCCTGTATTAATGTATATATAATAGACCAAACCCGGATATAAGAGACTTCGTCTCCGGTCCCGACAACTCTCTTATATCTGGGTTACACTATATATATATATATATATATATATATATATATATATATGTGTGAAACCAAATCTTGTTATAAATTGTCAAGTTTTTTTATATTACTGTTCATCATATTACTTCATGGTATCTTTGATCAAGCAGAATAATTTGACCTGCTCATTTCTTTTGAAAGTACCAGACATTTTGATAACCTACATTTGTCATGATACTTGGCAATGGGATAAGGAGAGATAGTTTCATGCCTTTCACCAAGAACATCAGTGCATAGAGAATACAAGCTACCTAAACAAAAATTTGAACCCTCTTGTACTGAAAACACTACTCTATTCCAAAAGAGCATGCACCATTTCCTTTTCCAAGTTAATTAGTAAGCAAAATGTAGATTAATAGTAAGAGTCTGTCTACTTCCTGTAAAGAATGATGTTAATCAAGCAGTTTATGCTTTTATTTTCTTAACATAGATTCTTTACAATCTACAACATTGCTATTGCACTAGAAGCGAGTCAAGCTGGTAACTGTAAACATTTTTTTTTTTTTTTTCTTTCTCCTCCCAACTCATGAAAAAGATTGTCTTGAAATATGTGTGAGAAATGGTTAAAGATTAAACTTTCTATCCAATTCGCAAATAATTACATGTGATATGTTCTGGCTTTTGTATTCTTTTAATACAAGACTAAAATATAAAAGCACCAATATTTGTATGGTAGATATACTTTGGATAATGGTAAAAAAGGAAAAAATCCTGCTTCAGCTGCATATATAAGAGTTGTGAGAGTGGGGTCTCAAAGTGTTGTTGCTAATTGTCTCTATAAGTAGTATTCTCTTACTCCAACCAGCAAAAGAAACTTTTTCATTTTCTCTGTAATCTAACTCATTTCTTTAACTGATGGTGGATACAGAAAAATTCCCAATTATAATGGTTAATTAGTTCTGTGAAAATTCCTTTATTAGTTTAACATAAAATATATTACATTTTTGAATTCTTATAAATGCATGTTTTATATTATAATGTAACAGTAGTAACAATAAAAATGTTTTCATTATTCAAAAATTGAATCAATCTTTATGCTTCACTGTAATGTATATAAAAATGTAGGACTTTTTTACTGAATTTATTTCTTTTGAAAATACTTATTCAGGACCTTTTTTTTATGTATCTATATAATTTTATCAGTTTAAACAGCATTTTAGTGGATACTCATATTTTAACGCACTCCATTTATTTATTAAACAGTAGATTAACTTTCATCTACTGGCCTAAATATTTAAAAAATCTTGAAGAAAAATATATACCCTCCAGCAAGATTCGAACATGCACCCCACTTGGCAGGAGAAACCATTATATCTGAATCAGCTATGCAGGATATTTATTGGATAGGCAAGGTTGAATCAATTTCATATCTGCCCAGTTTCATATCCAAATGTGAACAAATTAATTTTTAAAGAGATGGATTTTTTTCTTTAAATGGACTATCTACTAAAATAATGTTTAAACTAATAAAATCTGTTGGATTAATAATTAAAAAAATTCATTACTACTTTAGAAAATATTTTATTTACATTAGGATACGAAACTAAACAAATATGAATGTTTGGAGAATCTATGAAGAAATATGCACTAAAAGGTCTAAAGCATGACAGGGTGATGCAGGTTCGAATCCTGCTGGAGGGTACATCTTTTTTTTTTTTTTTTTTTTTTTTTTTTAAGATTTCTGTAATGTTCAAGCAGGTAAATGAAAATAAATAAATATACTGTTTACTCAAATATGGATATCCACTAAAAGTAACATTTAAGTGATATAATCTGTCAGATTACTAATTAAAGAAAATCCATTACTTTAAAAGAAAAAAAAAAAAAATATATATATATATATATATAATGTGTGTGTTTGTAACATAAGTTCTTCAAATCTCCATACTTTATTCTGCAAGTTGATATCCATTGTTAATTACCAGAACTTGCCAAATTCCTGAAACATTGTGTCAAATTCTTTTCCTGTGAATTGTTCCGTTTTTCTCTTTGCTTTAATTTGTGTCTATGAATGACAGTTACCATAGTTTTGTTTTAATGTTGCCATATAAACTATCTTTGACATGACATTAGAAAATATTACCCTACTCATTGAAATTTGTTATTCAGGATCTGACATCAATATTTAAACTCTGCAAAAATTGAGAATTGTACTATTCCGTGCCATGTTAAATCACAAGCTTTCTCTCTTTCTCAAAGAGCTAAAGGTTTTTCCCTTTTGACACTATACACACCTACATCATTAAAGAAGTCTTATTAAAGAAAATTTATATGATTTAGGTTTGTAGATATTTATTTTACAATTTGTACATAAACAGGGATGTCTACTCTAACATCTAGGACCAACATTTAGTAACTTCTTGAAAATAAGATATTTAATAACACTAAAAAAAAACTCCATCTACTTAAGATATGTAGACAATATTCTCATCTTAGTTAAAAACAGACAAAATATATGAACTATAAAAAAAAAAAAAAAATTCCCCCCCAAATTCTTTTAAGTTCACATGAACTTAACAATAAGAGAATTCCTTTTTTGAGATATGTATATATACACACACAAACACACATACCAATAATAGGTTGGTGCAAAAATAATGACGGTTTTTGACGTAATTTTTAACGTCAAAAACCGTCATTATTTTTGCACCAACCTAATACATTTACTACCTCCCCATATAAAAAAAAATCTAACTAGCATAAACAAGTGAACTCTTAACTATAAAAGTGAATTCCCTGACTATTGCAAAACAGTGATTATACATAATTGAATGAACCATGCAAAAATTAACTCTTCCAGGAAAAAAAAAAATTTTCTTTATGGAATTAAGAAACATTAAAGAAACTCTCATTAATAATGATTTTCTTAATTACATTGTGGTGTACAAATTAGACGAGCGATTATAAATATTAACATAAACCAAAAAAAAACATAATACTTTCTCAAATAACCTTAAACATATCAATCTACTATACTGCAATCAAATACACTCTAAGTACAAACAACATGAAAAAATTCTAAAAAAAAAAATCTCATAAGTACAAGTCTATTGCTCACTGATCCCAGTAAAAAAAAAAAATATCTATAAAATAAAACTAATTATATATTATACTAAATTTAATACAACCAACTTAATCATCCACAATAACTCTTCTCTGTCAACTAATGTTTTGCAAAAGGCCAACATCGTATATCAATTTAACAATCTTTTAGGAGATTTTACTTCTGAGAAAAAATATATATATATATATATAAAATGTATGTTGGTTTCACAATTACAATACTGTCAAGAAAGCTTACTTTACACATGTAGGATCCAAGTTTTATTGCACAACATTTTTGTCCACATTAGAGAAATATTGACAATACAAGTATACTCCACCATGAAAATAAAAAAGAAAAACTTCAGATTCTTCAAGTTTTTATTTTTTTTATATATATATATATATAAAATGAAACCAACACTAAATAAAATTAATTCTGAGTATAGCAGCAATGTTTTGAGATGCTCAAACTGTAAAAAAAAAAAAAAATTTTTTTTAAAGAATTCTGGATCGAGTATTAACAATAAAAAAATTTAAACTAAGTTGCCTTCCTTACATATTCTTAATGTAAATTGACTAAAACAGAATGTTTCAAGCACATTTACAAAAAAAATTCACAACTATTAATTACATTAAGTTTTGTCTTAGCAATTCACCATGGAATAGATTGAAATTACTTGGGCAGAAATATAAGAAATAACCAAAACTACGGCATCTTTCTTAATTTGTTTTGTAACAGCACTAAGAAATTGTTCCATGAATTTGAGAGGATGAAAATAAAAATGTCTAGATTATTCAACCAAAAAATATGTAATGTAATGTAATGTATATCATGTATGTATGTATGTATGTATGCATTTTATCTGCTCAACCTACTTCAAAAAAGCTCACACAGTATCTAAATTTGGATGGGGGTCCTTGTTGACCCCTTTTTTTTTTTTTTTTTTTTTTTTTTTTTTTAATCAACTTGGGCAATAATCAGTTTTGGTCTTTATTTAAAATTTCCTTCGTTTCCTGTTTAGAATTGGGTTTTCAGTTCTATTTCCTCTCTATACTTCTGCCACTCTACCTACTCTGAAATTTATACTATTATTGTTTCCATCTTTGTCTAAAGTCTTTTTCTTCTCTTTCACTTCCAATAGCACCTTTCATCTTAGTGGTATTATCACCTTGGGGTGAATTGATTAAAAAAAGAAAAAATAGTGTTTAAGAATTTCCAATAAATATTTTATAAGTAAGTAAACAATGAGGGAAAATATATATAGATATGGTCTTCCTCTCCTGCCATGACTTCCTTGTCACAATTATTACTCAATTAACAGAGATTTCAATGTTTATTCTTTATGGAAATGTTTTACTTTAATAATCAAAACAGCTGTTAACAAACAAAAAAAAAAAAAAAAATGATATTTTACTGTTTCTGCTGTTCATATAATAGACATGGTTGATTGGCTATCTGGTGATGAACAGAAGACAGGAAGTACAAAACTGATAGTTTAATGGGTATCATACAAGCCTGAATGTTATGAAAATCGGGCAATTATTTCTGTCCAGATAAAATTTTAAAAACATCATTAACAATAACTCAAAATCTTCAGTTTGGCTGAGGAATTGATAATATGCTATTTAAGCTTGACAACATAAGGCATGCAGATGAAGTTGTGTTAATGGTAAACTCTGAAAGGAAACTGTAAGAACTAGACAAGCTTGTCAAAGAAAGCAAAAAGTCTAACTGTAGGGAGACAGAATGTAAGGTTGACTCTGTTCTTTTAAATAAGTTTTTGTGTAATCTGCCTATTTGTTCAACACTATTTTTGTTTTAGTTTTAAGCAGATTTTCATTCAGCCAACTGCTATAATTTCATGTTTTGCATCAGTAAATGAGTTTTAATATAAATCATACTCATAACTTTCAGGTATTAGGTTGGTGCAAAAATAATGACGTAATAATGTCGTTTTTTGACGTTATACGGCAAAAAACATTATTACGTCATTATTTTTGCACCAACCTAATAGAAGAAAAGGAAAAAAAAAAAAAAACTTAAAAATTAGAAAAAAAAAAAAACTAGATCTAGAAATAAGTTTATTATTCACATATAGATACCTCATCATTGTCAGTTTTATCCTCTATCCAAGAATTTAATTTCTTCTTTGTTGAACGCTTCCTTTATGATGGAGTTGATGACTAACTTCAACCCAAATGTTCAGTTGCAGAACTAGAGGCTTCCAGTTTCATCAAAACCTCTCCCATCATTCATTCCCTGTCACTGTTTGGGTTTGCAAGAGTTGGTTGGAAGTGAAAGAAAATCAGAGTAGAAGAAAAGGTCAATGGTGTGAATTTGTTTATGATGGACCTCAATGTATATATAATTTGATATGCGTGTTTTTTTTGTTTTTTTGTTTTAATGGATTTTTTTTTTTTTTTTTTTTTTTTTTTTTTAACCCTGTAATTTTATTACTTCAAATGTTATTTTTATGGTCTACTTGTATTTGAGTAGACACTGTTTATTTTAAATAGTATTTTTTCTATAGGCCTGCCTACTCTAGAAGACTTATTAAAGAAAATATACCCTGCAGGAGGATCCAAACTGTTGTTCCCCTTTGCAGGAGAAACCACCATCTGATCTGGTGTGCTTTGATCATTTGGCTAAGAAGAGCTTCACAAAGATGGCAAATAGAAACTTGCTTGATTGTGAAGTTCTTTGTTGCCTTGTGGTCAAAGCACACCAGATGAGATAGTGGTTTCTCCTCTAAAGAGGGACACAGATTAGAATCCTGCTGCTGAACATATTTTCTTTACATAAATTTTCTAGTGAGCGCTGGTCTGTAGACAAAATAAATACTGTTTAAAATAAATGGAGCGTTTACTCAGATATGGGTATCTACTAAAAATTACGTTTGCAGTAAATGCCGGATTTAAAAAAAAAAAAAAAAAAAGAATAAATAAAATAAAGTCCATTAACTCGTATATATGAACTTATTTCTGGACTCCCTCTTGCTGGAGAGTCCAATATAGTAATATTGGCCATTTTCTTACAAAGAAAAATTTGACTGACTGAGCAGCCAGTACTGTCATTTTTTTTAAATTCATAGTTTTTTGCTTAAAACAGTCTTTCAAAATAAAAAAAAAGTTTCGGTAGCTGTTATCACTCTTTCCAGTATTGAGAGTGGCTTCTTTCCTAACCTGTTGTCTGAAATAGTGCAGAACATGAATATCTTGATTATGCCATTATTTTCTCTGAGCTACATATGATATCCGTTTTAGTTGTTGCTCCTGTTGAAAGTCCTGGTTTCTTTTGTCTGATACAATTCTTTGTGATTCTGTAGCAACAGTCCACAACATTGGAAGAATAGTCCTTGCTGAGACCTACAGGTAAACCATTTTTAACCATTGATCTGTGAAAGTAGTTATTAGACATTTCTGAAAGGGTTTGATACCATGCACAACATATGAATATCTCAATTTGATGAGGCTATTTAAGAACATGACTCAAATATTTTACTTCTGTAGCAGTTTGCAGTGTTAGGCAAAACTACTTTGAGTGCAGCCTATTCTATGTTCAATTTCCTTATCTCCAATGCTAAATACAAAACGGGTAATACTTTGCACTTGCAGACTTGTAAAATCTGCATTATCCATAGTGGGGAGGAACTATTCATCTGCAAGTACTGAATATTTTAGTGAGAAGAATGTGGGGAAAGACTAAAAGAGAAGTGGGGGGGGGGGGACTAGTTTGACCTATGGTCAATTGACCCACTTAGCACTATTCTTACTGTGCTCAAATGTGACAAGCTGAGACACTACAAGTCATAGTTAACAGTAAAGCCAGTGACCAACTCAACTCTACTTATAACTAGTTGACTCAAGCATTGTTTTAAAATAGTAAAAAATTTTAGTCAAATGATAAAACAATTTTTTCTTGAAAGGCAGGACTTAGTATATATATATATATATGTGTGTGTGTGTGTGAGAGAGAGAGATATCGCACACAGTCTTTACCAGTAAGGACCGTCTTAATTCCTGACAATTGCTTTGATTTTCAATAAGATTAACAAAACCTGATAACTACTACATTGTAGAACAGACTCCCACATGGTTACTTCCCTGAGCAATAAAATCTTGACCTCTTCATTATAAGAATCAACAGTTACCTATCCTCCTTACCCTCAATGTTTACTTGCAGTCACATTATAACCATTTTAAACTTCATAACAAAAAAATAGATTGCTTCAAAGTGTTTTAGGGAGTGAGTTCAACCCTTATTTTTATCTTGCTGTAATTAAACTAAAATTAATATGCAAATTAGCTTTAATCAACAGCAGAGATTAAGAGAGAAAGGAAGAAAAAATAATGCAAGTATATTTGTGAAACGAGAAAGTCAAAGGAATTTATTTTTATCAAGCGATAGCAGAAGACACTTCATACTGAAATTTCTATAAATTTACATTTATTAATTATTAATTCTATAAAAATATATTTTTGTAGAGCAATAGGAAAACACATTGTATCAAAACCTAATGTTCTTGATTGACTCTTATGCGCCATGTCTCTTCACAACTTCCTATCATTGGTACCTCTAAGCAATGTTAGTTTCTTTACTATCTGCAAGCCATTTATGCAAAACTCATTCGGTAGTTTACTGTTTCTTTGATGACATTCTTGAATAAAGCTCAAATTAATCCATTAACTTCAATAAACTGAATTATTACACATTTTTTCCTCATTAAATGCTCCACTTTTTAACCTTGTGCCAGACTAAATCAAGTAAATACATTCCAACTTATACCTGGGGTGGTAGTGTTTTCCTGTGTACCATTAGCAAACTAATCTCAAGTTATGACTAGTTGCTTAGACTATAAACTATATTTAGTCTTGTTTTTATCTGAGTGCATTTTTGATTAAAGTTAATAGAAAAAAAAAACTCCTTTTTTTAGAAAAAAAAAAAAAAATAAAATCATGAAGTTTCTATAAGAGTAAAAACTGATATATTTACAAACAGGACTCATAATTAGGTTAAATACAAAACAGGTAATACTTTGCACTTGCAGACTTGTAAAATCTGCATTATCCATAGTGGGGAGGAACTATTCATCTGCAAGTACTGAATATTTTAGTGAGAAGAATGTGGGGAAAGACTAAAAGAGAAGTGGGGGGGGACTAGTTTGACCTATGGTCAATTGACCCACTTAGCACTATTCTTACTGTGCTCAAATGTGACAAGCTGAGACACTACAAGTCATAGTTAACAGTAAAGCCAGTGACCAACTCAACTCTACTTATAACTAGTTGACTCAAGCATTGTTTTAAAATAGTAAAAAATTTTAGTCAAATGATAAAACAATTTTTTCTTGAAAGGCAGGACTTAGTATATATATATATATATATGTGTGTGTGTGTGTGTGAGAGAGAGATATCGCACACAGTCTTTACCAGTAAGGACCGTCTTAATTCCTGACAATTGCTTTGATTTTCAATAAGATTTAAATAAGTGGATGAATAGTAATGACAGTGGGCCACAATAAGAAAAGCTAACATCTTCTCTACATATGTGTGCTCATAAAGCAGATTGTCATTCCTCCAATTGTTATAATTTCTTGTGTCCTATCAGAGTAACGGAGTTCTAACGAAATTGTTACTCATCACTTTCAGGTAAAAGAAAAAAACTTAAAATTAGCCCCCCCCCCACTCTTTACCCTTCAGATAAAAACTGTTAAATAATAATCCTTTCATTAAATTTTATACAATTTTTTTTTTTTTCTCTTGGAAATTCCAGCAAGGAGGTGGGTGCTAGAAATAAGTTCATATATACAAGTTAATGGACTTTATTTTTACAGTGTAACCCGGATATAAGAGATTTTCTCTGGTCCCAAATTAGAGCCTGTGTTAATGTATATATAATAGACCAAACCCGGATATAAGAGAAACCCTGATATAAGAGACTTCTTCTCCGGTCCCGGCAACACTCTTATATCCGGGTTACACTGTATTTTATTTTTTTTTTAATCCGGCATTTACTGCAAATGTAATTTTTAACCCTAACCCATATTTGAGTAGACACTCCGCTTATTTTAAACAGTATTTTGTCTACAGACCAGCACTTTCATACTGAGTACTCATAAATGAACATTAAGTTTTATCTGTTATCTTAAATTCAAGCTATTCACAAATAAGATGTCCTAGGACGGTGGCACTTGAGTTCACTACGTACTTCCCTGTAGACCTCATACACAAATATCCCAGCATTCCTTCCACTTTTGCTTTATTACATAATCTCTTTTTTTTATTTTTTTTTTTTTTTTTTATTTCACTGGCCAAATTTTTTGGCCTGCAATTTGAGCACTTATAAACGAATTTGACACTGAGTAGTTGAAGAGAATAATGCCTAGTGTAAGTATTTATAAAAGGTTAATTGGTCAGTATAAGAGGGTATGAGTCAGCTTGATAAACAAGCAAAGTGGTTAAACAGGTAGATTTCAGGTAGGTACATGAAAGGAAAATAGAATAAACATGTAAAAAAATATATATATATATATATTTCTGATGATTCTTTAAGAATTTACATAAAGCATTTCTTTGCCTCCTACAACACCAATTTCTGTTCGGATTTCTGGTATGAAACATTAAACTAGTTTTAACTCCTGAAAATTTCAGTTTTCCTATTTGAATTTTCTGATGAATCATAATTCTTTGTTTAATGATTGAATAAGCTCATGGCAAGATATATGACAATAAAATATCCGTAAAAATCCTCTATCACATCATTAAATATTTGAGCTTAACAACTTTAACAAAACATTTCAATAACACTCATAAATATGAATGCTGGTCATTATTTTAAGAAGTGGGTACAAATGAAAAGATTTGAATTGACAACTTTTCCATTTCACTGAAACAGATGATAAATATTTCTCTTCCCTTTCTTTCATTTGTATGTCTTTTGTTTTTCAATGTAATTAAAACGGAATAGTCTATTATGTGAGTTATTAGCAGGAGACATTAAACACTTTTTTTTCTTTCTTTCTAAATCCCTGTCTTAACTTAATTTCACTTAATAATTTTAAAATACTTCAGCAGACAGTTATTTTATTTATGGTAATTGGATTTTTGATGATTGCCTTACTTGGTTTCTATTGTGATACTGTACATCAGATAAATGGTGCTTTCTTGTAGTTGCCATTGCTTCTCTGACTTTGAGGTCAAAGTTTAGTATCTGTTCTTACAGGTTAATCTGATTCTCTCTCTCCCCCTTCTTTCTTTCATTTCTCACTGAAGCCAAGTAGTATTTTTTTTTCTACATGATCAAGATAGAATAGTCCATTATTTATGAGGTATTGGCACAACATAATGGTCGTGCAAGCTAATGGAGGAAGAAACAAGTGAAAATGTCCTCATCTTTTCGCTTTCTTCAGGTATCAAATTTCAAACTAAAACCCTTTTTAATTTTTCTCATTCCACTGTCCATATCTAGGGATATTTTGCCTTGCTTGCTTTTTAGTATTGCTCAGTTATAAGTCTTCCTGTTTTCACTGAGTTGCAATTACTCTGCCACCAGTTATCCCTAGACACGGGCAGTGAAATGAGAACATTTTATCCTTTTAGATAGATAGTTTAATTCAAAATTTCCTGATAGACATCTGGTAATAGACGTTAGATTTAAAAGGATATCAAGCAGTAGAGAATTTACTTTAATCAATGGCTGTTCTATTTGATATTTTTTATACCACTCTGGTGACCACCACTTGACTCTTCAGACCACAGCTTACTTCCTGTGATTGATGCTTCCATGGCCTAGTAGTATCAAAATTGATATTAGCTCAAACCCCAGCGAGCCATATCCCAGATAGTTTCTCTCCTTTGGGAGTGTGCTTGAGGTGTTCCCATAAAAGCAAGTGCTAAGGAGAGGTTTAAGCAATTTTTGAATGGCTTCCAAAATCACACATTAAAATCTGCTTTGTGTCACATTTTGTATGATGTAGATGTACAAATAAATACTTGCTTCTCTGTGATTGGTGCTGCTATAAAATCAGGTTTTCCAGATCTTGCTTCTTCAAGATCCATTGAGCTGCAAGTGAGGTGCTTCTGGCCAAGTGTGCAGATTTCTCAATCATGCATAGTTGTCCACCAAAATCAAATTCACACAAATGGCCTCATCAAACACTTTGGCTTTGCTTTCTACCACCCTTCAGCAAGTCCAGTGGCAATGGTGAGGCTTAGTTAACTAGAGGGCCTTAGTCTGCATCCACATGTTGGCAGCGGGTTTATGATGGTTGTATCACTCATGACCTGCTGCTATAGAGCAACAAAACTTTAATCTGTGATGTTAACTCTGCTCCATTTACCAGTGCAATTTTAATATGGGCGGGTGCTACTCTGTGCAAATATCCTTAAAAAAAAAACGTAGGGAGTTCTGGTGGAAAAAAAAACTGCTACTAGGTTTTGAACAGATTTTTTGTTGTTTTGTAAAAAATAGACAAGAACTGATACTGATGAAATCAATAGCACAGATGATATTTGAAATGATTGCCATAACACCATATCTAACAATTTGTAACACAGCTACATAAATTTAAATATTTGAACTTGCTTTATTTTCTTATCTTTGGCCATATGTTTTTTGAAAATTATAATTTTTGATGCTGAATTATATTGGGGGGTATTTTTTTTCTTCTGTATATGAAGATGTGCATTGTGGTGTAATAGATATCAGCTTGGAATGAGAAATTGGAAAGCCCTGTTTGAATTCCAGTTGGGTATATTACATTCACTTACATGCAAATACCCTTGGGAAGGGTATGACTCAATCTCTTCTCTCCCCTCCCCCCCAGTTATGGGTTAAATATCAGGAAAGACTCTGCTCTGTAGCCATGGTCGGCAACCTACTCTGGGAAAATTTTCTGCCTAGTTAGTCATAAATTGAAAGAGACATGATTGCCCAAGCGTGTATCACATATGGTACTTAACTGACTGACTGAATTTCTATAAACAATGTCATGAAAAATGTTAAAAGCTAAACCTTCTGGAAGTTTAATCTATTCTTTGTAGAATTTTCCATTTCTTTCCCTGCCCTAACCATCTAAAATGGAACATCTTGAATTATCGTTTTTATATATTATGAAATGACACTTGCATCACTCTTGCAATCTGGTCTCATTCGTTAGTAATGAGATCATTATATCATGTGGAATTACTCAAAGCAAATGTGCATTATTACTAAAATAGAAATTCATTGCTAAGTTAGCAGGCCAGGTTGCTAATGTCACTTTTTGTTATGATTTTAAACAAAATTCTTTCTTTGTCATTTCTCAAAAAGGGAATTGATAACCTTGGCAGACAAATTTGAATTGCTTAGCTTAGATTGTAAAATAACATTCCACAAGTTTATTTTAGTATCATTCATGTGTATGAAAATGTTCTGCTTTACAAATTCTCATCTTCAGTAGAAATCATAATTATTCAATGATAATAGAATATTCTTTTAGTTCAATATTCAGGAAGGTCACCAGGTCAGACCATAGAACTTACTGGACTTGAACCTTTTTGAACCAAGCATTACAATTGCAGCTAGATTTTAAAAATATATCTTAAAATGTAAATATTTCAGTAGAAATACAAATATGCATATCTAAAAACCCAATCAGGTTTCAAAATTCAAATCATCTTGGTGCCCTTTTAAAATTTTAGTATCACTTATAACTCACCTGAAAATTCCCTTCAGAGATCATAACACTTCCAAGAGACCATTACAGCCCATGTTGAGAATCACTGTTCTTGCAGATGAAAGCTGTCCAATTAGTCACAGTGTCATTTACTCCATTGTGATAAGACGTTATAAAGTTCTTCCATTGGTACTGTGGAATGTTACAAGTACCTACTCAGTTAAATAAAAAATAATTTATATTCAATACTAGTAGTAGAGCCCGGCGTTGCCCGGGGATGTAACAGTAAGAGATAGATCAAGTATCGACCATCATAAAGACTGAAAAATAAAATTGACAAAGATTATTGTTTAAGGTTGACGGACACTCATGTCTTAATTAGTTTTTTTTGTTTTACGAATTGGTCAAACTCAAACAAAAACATTGTTTTCAATCGTCTACCAATTGAATAGAATTTTATTATAAACAATTGTCTTGTAAATGGAATTTTTAAAGATTCTGAATGTAAAAATAAAGAAAAAAGTATGCAAGACAATAAGAAACACTACCTGCCAAAAAAAAGTGATGTTTTGTTGAAATCAGTTGAAAAATGTAGGAAATTTGATCACATATATAAATGAACACACACACACACACACACACAACCAACCTGGGTTTTATAATAAGTATAACTCGATATGAGTTGTCCCCCTTTCATTAATGCCTCTTAGTTATGTTTTCAAATTGATTTTGTGCAAAAACAATTGTTTTTCAATTTTTGGCGCAGTCAGAACCACCACATGGTAATTTTACGTAGTCCTGTGAAGTTTTGTTGAAATCGGTTGAAAAATGTGGGAAATCCGATCCAATATATAAACGTACAGACACACACGCACAATCTGCGTTTTATAATAAGTAAGATTGAGAAAATGGTGACCATAAATAAAAAAATATGTAAGAAATGATTTTTACATTTTATAAGTATAATGTTGTTACATAAATACCAATGTTTGGCAGCACAGGCAACAAAGTTGCTACATTAATGTAGCTTATAGAGGCAAAGAACTCTTGTTGAAGGTAGACAGTAATTAAGTTACTTTTTATCTTATCTCTATACCATTTTTTTTTTTTTTTTTTTTTTTTTTTTTGTGAGCAAGATTTTACTCTTAGAACATTCATCCACCCCCAGTTACTAAACCCCCTATCCTGTGTCCTTGAATACTTTTTTTATATTTACTTATATATATATATATATATATATATGTATATATATATATATGATAAACATAGTTTTAACGTATACTATATTTATAAGTTGAGGAGGCATGATGGAGTAATGGATAGCAACTTGGAGTATTCGAAGAGCCGAGTTCAGATCCCAGTCAAATCCATTACATTCACTTATACCCTTGGGAAAGGTCTGAATCTTCTTCATCCAGCTATGGGTAAATAGCAGGACAGACCGGGTTCTATAGGCTTGAATGGTAACCTACTGTGGGAAGAAATCTGCCTTGTCAGTCATGTATCAAAAATACATGATCGCCTAAGGATGTATCACGCATGGTACATAAATGATTGATATTTATGAGTTAGTCTTGATATCAGGGATAGAGCATATGTAAATATAAAAGTGGACATTGAGGTCAACACCCAGTGGTGACAGTCTGCTTTATCCCTTTATCCCGGATATTGAGCACTCTAACCCATAAATATAGCATACCTTAAAACAAACAAACACACACACATGTGTGTATATATATGTATATATATATATGTATATATATATACATATGTATATATATATAACTTCAAACATTATTTTTAGTGAATACCTGTATTTGAGTAGATGCTCCGTTTATTTTAAACATTATTTTATTTCATCTACCAGCCTGCATGTTCAAGAAAAACTTGAAAATATGCCTTCAGGTATACACTAAAAAATAATGTTTAAAGTAATAATGCTGGATTAAAAAATAAAATCTATTAATTCTTTGCTAATAGATGAATTTTGTTTTCCTATAATTAGGTGCTTGGTAATTCTAGTTTTTAATTTTTTTTCTTTGCTTGTGATTAATTCATTAACTTAGATTTGACAGGTTTTGTGCTGTTTTATTGAATGAAATTTGGAAAGCTAAAATGGGAACCTAAAATTCAGTGTCAAAATTGTTGAATCAGTTGAATGTACTTTTAAGTATGCAACTCTTAATTTAATAGTGCAAACTCCGACATTTTGGTTCCAGGCATTTTAAAGAAAAAAAAAAAAAATAAATAAATAAAAGAAAATAAAAGAAAAACATAATCATGCCATGTCTGAAACTTGTTATTGTGTTCCATTATAATTCTTCAGGGAATTCGGTAAAGAATAGCTCATAGGATTACCTGTGACCCAAACATCTGGAAGTATCTTCGAATGTTCATTGTACAGTGCTTCAAGTTAGTTTTTAACTCTTGCTTTTTCAACTGATATGAAAGAATTTGGGTTGGATTTTTTTTTTTGGGTGGGGGGGAATTATTTATTTCATCTTTATTCCTTTCAATTCTATTTTTTTGCAAATATTTTCACAATGTCAAAACAATTCTTTCCACCTTCTTGCTGAGCTTATTAAAAATATAATTTAAGCTATTATGAGTTAATTTCTCTTTGCCTCTTGTCATTAAAATATTGAATATTAGCCATTTGGAGTGAAAGAGCATGTAACTCTTAACCCTAGAACACTAACCATCAATTAAAGTTACACCACGACTGACCATGGGTATATCATACCCGATTTTGAAAATGTCAAAAAAAAAAAAAAAAGAACATTAAATATAACTCTTTATTTGAAATATTTTACATGCAGGCACTTCAAACTTTGTACTTTGAGTTAACATTAATAGGAACTGAAAAACATTATTTAGGTAAGAAAATCAGGTACTTAAAATTGTAATTAAAAATAGGAAAATTTGCACTGGTTACTATATACCCATGGTTAGTGTTCTAGGGTTAAGAACTGCTAGTACTGTTATTTAAATACAGTGTGTTCAGAAAGTTGTGTACTTTTCTAATTGCATTTTTTTTTTCCAGATTTCGCCTCAATATGGTTTTAACAACTCTGTAATTGTCATATTCTCTTCCTGTATTCTATATTGAAATATGTCTTAATAAAAATATAAGTGTATAGTGACTTTTCAAACACTGTACTTTGAGTGACAAGTTATAGGCACTAAAATATCTTGTGCCAAAATTTTTTTTTTTAACCTAGTACTAATTTCGTACATTTTGAAGAAATTACTTTTACTATGGGTACTTTTAAATTGGTCATTCATAAACTTAGATCCTTTTTCTAGAATTGAAGCTATTAGCTTATCAGCTTTGTCCTATATTTCTACAAGTCTGCTTCCTCTAATAATGGAGAACCATTTTTTTTTATATACCAACTCTGCCTGAACAGTAGAAGCAAAACACTTAATTAGGGCACTTGTCAATTTTCAAAACAAATATTTTAAAATTTTAAACTGCAATTTCTTCTGACCTTTCCAATAATTATATCAACTCAAGGAGGATTTTTTTTTTTCTCCCTACAGATTCTATTTAAAGTAAAGGCTTGGTGATGGCTTTTACCCTAGTTTATATTGCATATGCTCTGACTTTAAAGCAAGTTATAATTCAAGTATAAAAGAAAATTGAGAATTACCATATATATTTGGATATAGGTTGCACCCTTATTTTGGGGTTGTCAAAGTGGGTATTTGTGGTTGACTCGCAGATAGGTCACACTAAAATCTGGGGAGTTACATGGGCCTTTTTTAATGTAAATATTTGTTAAATATTTTCAAATATTTACTTTTTATTTCAAAACATTACTTACATATATTAAAGCAAAAGAAAAGTTGTTGGTTGTAATTACTTAGTGTAGGGTTGCTCTGTTTATCCAAATATTTGGATACCAGTAATTGCTTGATCACTTGAAAATGAGTCTTTCATCTTAAATCAGATAATAAATGGTAAATATGAGCAATGCAGATCAAGTGCTTTTATTCAATGTGATGCGGCATTGTTGCATAAAATTGAAATGTCAGGAAAAATTCATTTTTCTCCCTTGCTCTCATTTATGGTTGATCCCAGAGTACTCACCTATACTACTGATACGCCACCATCTACTTCAGATTCCTTATGACGTCAAGTATATACAGTATGTATCTAGGACCTGAACTGATTATGACATTAAATGTTGATAATAAAGATGTTTTTTCTCTGTCTCTCTGTGTGTGTCTCTCTGTCTCTGTGTTTGTCTCTCTCTCTCTCTCTGTCTCTCTGTCTCTCTGTGTTTGTCTCTCTCTCTCTCTCTGTCTGTCTCTCTGTGTTTGTCTCTCTCTCTCTCTCTCTCTGTGTTTGTCTCTCTCTCTCTCTCTGTGTTTGTCTCTCTCTCTCTCTCTGTGTTTGTCTCTCTCTCTCTCTCTCTCTGTGTTTGTCTCTCTCTCTGTGTTTGTCTCTCTCTCTCTCTCTGTTTGTCTCTCTCTCTCTGTGTTTGTCTCTCTCTCTCTCTCTGTTTGTCTCTCTCTCTCTCTGTGTTTGTCTCTCTCTCTCTCTGTGTTTGTCTCTCTCTCTCTCTGTGTTTGTCTCTCTCTCTCTCTGTGTTTGTCTCTCTCTCTCTCTGTGTTTGTCTCTCTCTCTCTCTCTGTTTGTCTCTCTCTCTCTCTCTGTTTGTCTCTCTCTCTCTCTCTGTTTGTCTCTCTCTCTCTCTCTGTTTGTCTTTCTCTCTCTCTCTCTCTCTCTGTTTCTCTCTCTGTTTGTCTCTCTCTCTCTCTCTGCGTTTGTCTCTCTCTCTCTCTCTCTCTCTCTCTCTGCGTTTGTCTCTCTCTCTCTCTCTGCGTTTGTCTCTCTCTCTCTCTCTCTGTGAGTGTCTCTCTCTCTCTCTCTCTCCTTTTTGGGCTGGCTCGTTACTGGCGATGAGAACTGGATCCCTTACCATAAGTGGATCAGTTGAGGAAATGGACCTGTTCAACAACTGAGAGAACTTCATCCAAAGAAGATCATGTTGAGTGTATGGTGGTATATTCAAGGACTCATCTATTATGAAATGTTAGACAGCAATCAATCAACACTGATCTCTACTGCCAACAACTTTGTCATTTGAAAGCATCATTGGACAGAAAACGACTATCCTTAGTTGACAGAAAGAGAGTAATCATCCATCACAATAATGCCCATCCTCCATATTCTCCCAACCTAGCTCCTTCTGAGTGTTTGCAAAACCATTTGGATGGCCTAAAGTTTATATCAAAGTTGAGTTGGTATCATATTTTACATCAAAACTTACAAATGTAGCATCTATACACTTGATAGATGGAATGAGTTTTTAGGAAGCAATGGAGGTTGTATTGATTATTAAATATTTATACAAGTATTAGCATCTTCATTTGTAAGATACACTATGAAATTGAATAGAATTTTCATTCAAAGCTGATATCTTTCTAATAATAATAATTCCTTTTATTAACCTGTAAATAAGTTGTTCATTCCCAGGCTTTTAGGGTAATGTAATTGCAAATTCTGTAACAAAGAGCTCAATATTTGCTACTTCTGGCTTGCTTTGATGTTACCAACTTTAGATAAACCTATGCTTACTAATTGGTACATATTGCATGAGATTTTAAGAGTCTCTCCAATTTTTAATATTTCAAGAACTGATTATGTGGCTTTGAACTTTGGCAACCTGCTAGAGGGGGGGGGGCCTTACTGCACAGGTATGAAAGCTCTCCAAGAGGATTACTGAATTGGCAGTGAGACTATATGTTATTTGTGACTATCATATAATGTCACATATATTTTGTGAAGACCTTGCATTACCCAAATCTGTTAGCACCCCTACAATCCAAATTCATCTCTTTGTAACTTGTGGCTAAAATCAATATTTCAAATGCTGTGTATGAGATAAAGGAGAATACAGTGTCCACTGATAGTGATCTTGAAAGGATTTAGCAATCTTTTTTTCTTTTTTTTTTCTTCTTTTTTTTTTCTTCTTTTTTTTTCTTCTTTTTTTTTTCTTCTTTTTTTTTCTTCTTTTTTTTCTTCTTTTTTTTTCTTCTTTTTTTTCTTCTTTTTTTTCTTCTTTTTTTTCTTCTTTTTTTCTTCTTTTTTTTTTCTTCTTTTTTTTTCTTCTTTTTTTTTCTTCTTTTTTTTCTTCTTTTTTCTTTTTTTTTCTTCTTTTTTTCTTCTTTTTTTTTTTTTCTTTTTTTTTCTTTTTTTTTCTTTTTTTTTCTTTTTTTTCTTCTTTTTTTTCTTTTTTTTCTTCTTTTTTTTCTTTTTTTTCTTCTTTTTTTTCTTCTTTTTTTTCTTCTTTTTTTTCTTCTTTTTTTTCTTCTTTTTTTTCTTCTTTTTTTTCTTCTTTTTTCTTTTTTTTTCTTCTTTTTTTTCTTTTTTCTTCTTTTTTTTCTTTTTTTCTTTTTTCTTTTTTTTCTTCTTTTTTTTTTCTTTTTTTTCTTCTTTTTTTTTTCTTCTTCTTTTCCTTTTTTTTTCTTTTCCTTTTTTTTTTCTTCTTCTTTTCCTTTTTTTTTCTTTTCCTTTTTTTTTTTTCTTTTCCTTTTTTTTTCTTCTTTTCCTTTTTTTTCTTCTTTTCCTTTTTTTTTCTTCTTTTCCTTTTTTTTTCTTCTTTTCCTTTTTTTTTCTTCTTTTCCTTTTTTTTTCTTCTTTTCCTTTTTTTTTCTTCTTTTCCTTTTTTTTTCTTCTTTTCCTTTTTTTTTCTTCTTTTCCTTTTTTTTTCTTCTTTTCCTTTTTTTTTCTTCTTTTCCTTTTTTTTTCTTCTTTTCCTTTTTTTTTCTTCTTTTCCTTTTTTTTTCTTCTTTTCCTTTTTTTTTCTTCTTTTCCTTTTTTTTTCTTCTTTTCCTTTTTTTTTCTTCTTTTTTTACAAGAGAAACTATAACAAGCATGTTAGAGCCAAGAGAGTACTTTGATGAGGACTTGGGTGTCATTACCCTATGTAGGCTACTATTTTTTTAATTAATATTAAGTGTTTGGATTCTTTCCAAACAGACCCTGTATATCGTTCTTATGAATATTTTTCATGTCTCTCGCTAAGTGTTATAGGTCAACCAACAACTTTGGGTTTTAAATTTTATTGATATTTAAAGTGTGTGTTATTAAAGGACTTTGATTTTAGGTTAGAAAAAAAATTACATTGAGTAAGGCTAGAAAAATTGATGGTCAGTGCTTGTACAAAAGTATACACAGTTCATACCTACATGTATGTTTTTCATTCTCTTAAAAAATATTGGCTCTATTATTACAAATTACCTAACTACCTCAGGATTTATTAATGGATTCTATTAATATAGAAAGCAATTCTCTGGTTAAATTTGTCATAGCCCATATTTAACCTCTGACAATATTTGCTTTGTGTTCTCTTTTTTCACAAGATTATTTTCAGGATTAAATTACTTTTAATTTTTAATAAAAACAGCAAAGCTGCAAAAGATTTTTTTTTTTTTTTACAATGTGCTTCGAGGTTCTTTTGAATTCAAATTCATATTAAAATTTTTAATGAATATTTATTCTGCATTAAAATATCTGAATTTTTTCCCTAATTGCAATGAATTGCAAAATTTTACTCTTTCTGTTCGAAATGGATATATACCAAAAAATGTTGTTCATTTCTGCAAATAATCTCAGTTAATTACTATTGAGATATCCTTTCCCAATTTATATTTGTATGCACCACTTTTTAGATTCAATGCACTTATAATACACAATATTTATTGAAGTTATGAACTTTCATATAAAATCTTGCATAAAGATTGGAAAAAAAAACTTTCAATAAATAATCTCTAATTTGTAGTCTTCAAATTTAAATTTCTTTAGCAAACTTGTACCTTTTAGCTAAGGTAGTTAAAATAAGTGGTTTCTATGGAAAACTTTACTTTTGACACACCTCCTTTTTTTGGGTGGGGGAGGGCACAATTTCCAGTTTGTCAATTTTTTTTCATTCAAAATTTTTGATAGATAAGTCTACTGAAATTGTTTTGGATGCAGTTAATATCTTGGCATTTTCTCATTGTATCATCTTACTTGATATCTTCATTTGGACATTTAATCTTGGGTATGCCATAGACTATCCTGTCAGATATTCTCACTGCTGTAAATCTTTCTTTCTTAGAAAAAGAAATCAAAACTTCAGCCTTTTGAATATGAGTTTCGGAATATAAAGAAGTAAATCAACACAGCTGTTGAACAATTTAAAATGGTCATATTTGTTTTTATTTGTTTTGGCTGCTTGCTGGTAAACTGAGTAGATGTAAATACCATTGAAAGACTTCCTGTACTTTTTTTTTTTTTTTTTTTTTTTTTTTTTCACGTGAAAATCTCTTTATTCCACCAGCTTCCATATTTATTTCCACTTCTGTTATGTGTCATGTCCCTTCAAGATGTTGGCAATCATGCCTCTCCACAACTTTCTGTACTGTGTGGCTCTTAACAAATTTTGTGTTTTTGTTATCTCTTCTAAACCTTGTTCTGCGATTCATTTATTCAAGGTGTTTGGTAGATTGTTTTCTTCTGTTCCTTTTGCCTTCAATCTATCATGTGAGTATCAAATTTTCCAAGCTCTCTTTCCTCATGCTTTCTGATTCTAAGTACATCTCATTTTGTTTCCATTTTCTCTAAAACTTTGTCATTGCTCACATGTTCAGTCCATGGTATTCTCAGGATCCTTCTGTAGAACTGCATTTCTTTTGCTTCAAGTCTCTTAGTCTGTAAGATTGTCCAGTATTCACTGCCATATAGGAGGACTGATATTACATAACGGTTACAAGTACACATGAGTATTGAATAAGTTTATAACTTTTGTAATAAATGATCTGTTCAATTCTCTTGTTCTGTGTATTTAAAATTCATCTAAGAAATAACATGTGGGAATTATTTTTGGCATGTTTCATATTCCCTTCACTTTTAAAAGAAAAAAAGTGAAATTTGATCTAAATTTTTGTTACTTAAGGTACAATATCTACTTGAAAATTGTAGTTTAGACTTTGAATATATTGGCCACTTTTATTCATGAATCTAACTTGTGGTGTAAATGTGCCCTGATGCTATAAAAAATTTGAAGTCCATAATAATAATATTGACTTCAGTGAGCCAGATGTTATAAAATAAATTGTCTTTGTGAGAAGGTGTGAAGTTCTGGAGACATTTGCAAAGTATTTTTATGAAAAAAAATCTTTTCCCATTTAAATCTGTCAAAGAAAATCTGCTGTTCAAAAGCAGTTAATTCTATGGTTACCATAGTTTTTTAAATGTGAATATTTTTTATTGCTGACTGACATAATTTTTGTCCTGCTGCCTCACACACCTGTAGATCTTCAGTGAAAAAAAAAAACATTTTTTTGGGCCTCCACTTCAGTATAATTCTTTTTGATGAAGCAGAAGAGAAGATGACCTAAAAAATGAGTGGAAAGCAAATGATCGAGAAGGTGACGCCGATATACATAGAACTTAAAATGATTACTTGGTTACTTATTTTAATGCATCATTTTACTTAAAATTATTGCCATGAGATTCAAGCAATTATTTAAACAAATTAACTGTAAATAATCAACAGTGCCCTTTTGTAGCTATTGCCACCTAAGACTGTTTTAACACTTATATAAGTAGCAAAGTAATTGTTTTAAGTAACATGGTTAATCGAAATAAGTTCTGTGTAATTTGTGCTTTGTTAATCTCATTTAGCATTTTGCACTCTAAAAACCCATCCTGTAAATACCAGCTCTTAAAGTCTTGCTGTTTGCTTAACTTCCTGCATTATTTATGATGTCATATATTATGGCAGAATATACATGTCAGGTTGAACATTGAGAGCTAATGTTTACTAAAAACAATTTTGGGCAGGTTGAATGCTGAAAGGTTAAACCGGTAATTGTATAAGGACACAAGGCACAGTGGATAAAGGCGTTGGTTAGATCCAGTGGCAGGTCCCAAACAGTGTGAGTTCAATACCCAGTTATGGCAGTGGAGAACTTTCAGAGGAGAATTAACAGGAGATAACTGATAACTGACACCCATTAAACATGGAACTAGAACAGTCTACCCCAGTGAGCGAAATAAAGGGTTCAGTTCGATATTTCAACCACCTGAAGAAGGCCTGTGTGTACAACGGCTGAAATGTTGTAATAAATATGGCGACAAAATGCGGACAATAGTCCGAATAATGTAAACGTAATTGTATAACAGTACTGATTTGTCTTTAAATTTTTTTTTTAAACAAAAGCCATGACTTTGTTTTAAAGCTCTATTCTTTAATCTATTTATTCAGCATATGAGATTCAAGGGAGATAATTATATATTTAAAATCTTTTAGTACCTGTCATAATACATTATTTTGCCCACATTTTCTCTTTTCCTGCTTAATACTCTCAATTACAAAGTTAGCTAATAAATAATCCATAATCTCTAATGGGAACAAAAAGCCTGTATGGGGATAATCTGGTTTTCGTGAACATGCAAAAAATAGAAAGAAGAAAGGTTCTCTCACTGGATTCGATTAACACTTAGCAAGGTTATTGCAAGGTAACTATAAGTCTTTACCAGATTTATTACTGGTAAGCAAAATCTTAATGCAAGATATACAGGTGAAACTGATGGTAAACCTGGCAAGAAAGCTGAAATATCTCTTTAGTAAGGGCATAAAGGAACTCGAAAAGAGAGGACAAATCTTAATGCAAGATATACAGGTGAAACTGATGGTAAACCTGGCAAGAAAGCTGAAATATCTCTTTAGTAAGGGCATAAAGGAACTCGAAAAGAGAGGACTGTATATATTAACTGTAAGACAACAACAATGCATGGCTATTGACAAAAGAGAAAATCTAAACTATGTATTGTGGGCATCAAAATCAAACTGGGCACAAAACTATCCAGTTAAAATATTGGCAAAGGATAATGTGATAGTGTTTTTTTTTTTTTTTTTTTTTTTTTTAATTGCAATGATGTTTACTCTGTACAAGGTACTCAAGGTAGAGGGTTACAGAGTAAAAGGCACAGTTTGTAAGAATATGTGGGGAAGATGTTAACCCTATATTCAAAAGGTTAAGATTATAGCAATTGGAGAAGCAGAGTAAGTTCCACAAAGCAACAGTTCATTGAAAGAAGCTGTTTGAGTGGAAAATATCAAATCTCCTTCAATATGGCAGTGAATGCTATCCAACTTCCTGGCAGATAGACAAGGCTTGAAACAACAGATCTGGTTCTATTGACAAATGGGAAGATTACCATAGACAAAATCTGTAGGCTATGAGTAAATCTTAAGAAAAATTAATACAATAAAACCATTTTAACAATCAAGACAACTGGAATTTGTGTGATACCAGGAAAGAGGACATATTGAAGGCAAGAGAAACAGGAAGGACTAATAAGTAACCTACTTAAGGAGTTTGTGTGAATAGATGGCAGGACAGGGACAGTAGTGTCAAAGCTACTTTGAGCAACAAAAAGCATGAAGTTGTGGAGAGCCATGGTCAGCCACTGTCTAAAGGAATATGAAAAAAGTTATTGAAAATAGCTTATTTATGCAGCAGAAATCCCAAGAAACGCACTTTCTATACCATCTTTAGTGGGTTATTCTCAAAAGCCATTGTCTGTGTTTGGTTCTTGGTATATATATTGACCTTGGAATAGGTGTACTTTCTACTCAAGCTGAGTAGATAAATACTACTTATCAACATTCTTAGCTTGTTACTACTGACCCCCTGTTGTGAAAACAAAACAAAAAAAAACACTTGCCTGAAGATCTTTTTTCTGTGTGTGTGTGTATATATATATATATATATATAGAGAGAGAGAGAGAGAGAGTGTGTGTGACAGTGGAAAAGCTTTTAGACAACACATTTTGCCAACATGAAAGACAAAACTGTGTGCAACATTTTTTTTTTTTTCTAGGATAAGAGGCACATTAAATTAAATTATCAGATCTGATGACCAGAAAACCTCCACTTTTCTTTTGGAAACTATTATACATCCTACAAATGCACAGACACATACACATGTGTGTAATATATATTACACACATGTGTTATCTATCTATCTATCTATCTATATATATATATATATATTATTTAATTAAAAATTGACTATATAAAATTGCTCAGATATACAAAACATTTAGAAAATTTCCTCATAATTTATGTCCAGAAAAGAAAAAATATAAGAACACAAGGAAAATTAAATAAAAACTTAGCTGCAGTAGCTTGTCAGTCAATTTTAATGAAACTTGTATAATAGAGGAATTGCTGCCTAAATACACACACACACACACTTGCTATTAAAGCATGTTAAAAATTGCTACACAATTACAGTTATGTTTCAACACTGAGTTCTCATTTTACCTGGAAGTGTGTGTGTGTGTGTGGTCATTTCTTCTGTTCTTAAGTCAGTGATTCAGTTAGAGGTTTGAAATTTTTTGTTTGGATGGCTCCAAATATGTTTGTACTACTATCACCTTTTGTTTGAACACACTAGTTTAGTTTTAGTTTATACATGAAGTATTAACAAAAGTTGAAGGATCTGAAATCAGTGGGTTAAAAAAAAAATTATTGAAAAATGTAAGTTGAAAACAAAGAAAAACTTGTCATTATTTGCATCCAGAATATTGTCCCCATCTTTGTTATCAGTTATTGCTTGCCTTGTTTCCACCAAGTCCAAGTGCACACTGCGTGGTCCAGGGATTGAAATTACAATGTCACAAAGTTCACAAGCCAACCACTTTAATCCACAAGGCTATTGTTTGATGGGACAACTCTGAGTGGAGAACCTAAAACCTAACCTGCCTGCTGCTGATGAGTGCTACTTGTCATTGAGCAGTACTAAATCAAGACTAGTCGAGATATTTCTGGATATGGCTAGCAGATTAAGAACAATCTATCCCTCTAAATGAAATAATGGGTTCTGTTGGAAATTCCTTGATGGTTAATAGATTGTTGAAAGCTATGTATGCACAACAGCTGAAACATTGGGATAATATCAACAAAAATGAAGACAATAGTTCATTATGTAAATAACTCCTCATCCCAGAAATCTAGACAGAAAAAACTTGTCAGTCACTCCCAAATGGTTAATCAACAACTAAACTGACCTCCTTCTCTCAAACTTGAAGAAATTATCAAGAAATTTTTCATTTCCTGTTATTATTTGTGGCATTTAAATTTTTTTTCTTTTCTAAGGATGGTGTGTGTCTACCAAAACTTCAGAAGTTGATTGCTTTTATCTTACATATCTGTCTTTAAAATCTAACATTGAAACATTACACTTACATAAATAAATGAAAATCTTATAAAGGTTTTTTTTTTTCTTCTTTTCACAGGTGTGGATGTATCTGCCAATCAAGATGAAGTGACAGATAGAGAGACATTCCAGTTAGAATTTGATAAGGACTCTAAAAAATGGGCCATAAGGACTGTGGATAATACCTACTGGTCAGTGGAAGGCACTTCTGGTGTCCAGGCTGTTGCTAGGGAAATGTAAGCAAATTTTTGTCTTATATGCACTCACATAACCTTGGTAACTGGCACAAAGAAATTGTTGCTAGAAATTGAATGATCAAAAAATAAAACCCTTTCTAGATAGATAAACCAAATCATCTAACAGCACTATTTAAGTCAACTTGCTTACCCATATATATATATATATATATATATATATATAAATCTTTCTGAGAAATAATTCTTGTAGTTTAACATTCATCGCACCTTACTGAAGATGTGGCTTTTGTCAGAATTGAAAAATTTTGAATTTTTTTTTATCATTTTAGAAGTGTTTCTGTTCATAATAGTAATACAATATAAAATCGATACCTGACTTTTTACAGAGTTATCTGGACCTTGCTGTTCTGCATATGAAAAGACTTTTTTTTGATGTAAGAACAGATGTATACATTTTTAATTAAAGAATGAAGATTTACATAAATTAGAAGTGTGTATGTCTATATCTCCCTGTATTTGTGTATGAGTTTCCTAAAACCTCTCATCCCATTAAAAAAAAAAAAAAATGACGACATAAGTTTCAAACTTGACATTTTGTAAATAAGTTAAGTCAAATAATTTCATAAAAAGGTCAGGAATTGATTTTACACTATATCAATATTATGAACAGTACCCACTTCTAAATCAATAAAAAATGAATATATTTTAGTTTCTTGACAAATGTCATGACTTGTGGAAAATCTAATGAATGCTAGTCTATAAAAATTATTTTCTGGAAAAATTTTCACTATTTTTTTTCTGAGTGGATCACTCTATTTAAGTGGTTTCCATTTAACCAGCCAAACATGTGCATTTATTATCAAATCTAATAATACCAATTATCCATAGAGGAGAGTATATGATATTGAATTTATCTGAGCACATTTGCTGTCATATAGTGGGGAAAGGCTTTGAAATTAGTAATTTTCTGCTAATATATTGGTACGTGATTGAATTTCAATATCATGACAGCCAGGCATAAACTTACAAATGCTCAAGAGGCTTTGCGGGTCATTCTTGACTTTGACAAGTTTGTAGTGAGTGTTGGGATTGGTGGATACACAATGTTAGTTCCAATGATGATTCAGATTTTTTACAACACTACCGGAGACATGTATTTACAATTTCAGAGTGTTGGGTGTCAATCTGAGGACAGTGCAGAGGATTCTGAAAGAGTTGGATGAGTCTAATGATGATTAGGAAGGTGTTTGGAGTATTCATCTTCCCATCTTGTGAACTTCTTGCCATATTACTTTTGATTTGCCTTGTATACAGAATGCAATGGAAAAATTTTTGTGTGAATTACAAAAAAGAAAATAACACTGACATCAAAATTACACAAAAATATCTTGAAATATTAAAGAGTAAATTTATTCGATAAACTCACCATTGGCTTCAACCATAACTTCAGAATCACCTGTAACTCTTCTGGTTGGTCTTCTTGTTTAAGTTGGTGAATTCTGCCATAATCCTTGCTTTCAGTTCATCTTTGTTGTTACAAGGAGTTTTGTTCTCAACTACTGCCCACACACAATAATCAAGGGGATTGCAATCGAGAGTTATGTGACCAGATGTAAGGAGTGATGTGGTCACAGAAATTGTCTGACTGCCATGACTGGGTTCTCTTGCTTGTGGGACATTGTCCAGAATCCTGTTACCAGACATAGGTTCTTCCAGAAGCCCTCCTCTTAACTCAGAGCAGCACTACCTTCTCAAGGCACTTGATATAGGCCTCTGTGTTGAGTCTGTGGCCCTCACCAACAAATTCAGGAGTTCTTATCAAAGCAGTTTTCTGAGCTGCTGTACCTTTGTAATCACCATTAGACTCCTCCAACTCTTTCCAAATCCTATGCAGTGTTCTCAGATTGACACCCTGAAATGTTCATGTTCCAGCATGAATGCCAAGTAGTACCACATGCTGTTTCTAAATTTCTGATGAAGTGAATTACATCATTGTGCCCTTTTTTCTTGCAAGCAGTGCTCAAATGAACCTACTATACTGTGCAGTTGACAAAATCAGAATGAACAACACATGTGCAAAGTTAAAAATATAAAATAGCAACAAGTTACCCATCACATGTATATTATTTGCATACTTTATTTTTTATTTGCATACTGTTTTTATTTTATTTTATTTTGTTTTTTTATTGCTTATTGTAAACTTCTGTTTGGACAGTTCTGTCATTTATTTTACATTCAACCATGCCCACTCACTCTACAGATAATGACTTTGTTAGTAATGATAATTTGTCAATTTTATATATTCAGATTTTTCACCAATGTGTAGAGTAACACGCTTTTTTTCTACAAAAAATTTGATCCATTCAAATTTACTATTGTTAATACAGTGATTTTTGGCCAATCCAATTAAACTTATGATCAAATTCTTTGAGAAATGTTTAGTCATTCTCCCATTTTCAGCGGGATATAAATTTAAACATATTTCTGTGTATCCAGAAATCCTTAATGCCAATTATTTGCCTTCATTTGAAATCAACTAGAATCAATCATAATGAGAGCACCAATTTTATCTTCTGTTAGTTTTGTTGTCTTTCCTTAAAAGGCTTTGTGAATAATCTGTAGGTTTTAGAAATACTTGTTAAGCTGTATGCTCTTATAACTATTTTTCTTTTCTCATTTTACGATAATGCAATCTTTATCAGCATAAAAACTGTATTACTCTTGAGTCTATTGTAACATGAAAGAACATGTTTTAAGATAGCTGGCTTATTGGATAAGTTCAATATATTTGACAAGGTTCAGCTAATTGTTTTCTGCTGTGCAACTTAGAAAATTCATGCTTATGGCTATTTCACATTGAAACACCAGTTCTCGTACAAGCACTGAAGGTAAGCAACATCTAGCTTGGTCAGTACCTTGATAAGTGACCATTTAGAAATACCAGGTGCTGTAAGCATGGATGTGCAGGTGGTGTAATGAATAATAGTTTGGAATTGTTAATCAAAGAGCCAAGTTCCAATTTCATTTGGACTTGTTATATTCATTTACATGCAATGCTCTTGGGAAAGTTGTGAATCTCTCTTTCTTTCTTTCTTTTTTTTTTTTTTTTCTCCTAGCTAAGGGTTAATTAATAAGACTTGACTAAATCATTATCTTCAAAAACAAAAAAACTCTTGCAGTCTAAAAATATTTCCTGGGTTTAAAAAACATGCAAAATGTTAAGCTGTAGAAAACAAATCTGTCAACAATCAATAGAAATAGCAAGATTATTGCATTTCATTTATATTGAGATTGCATACAAAACTTTGTAACATGGAGCGCACACCCCCACAGAGAGGAGGGAGATTTGAGAATGAGTTAAGTGAATTTTTTCTAGTGAGTCTGCAAGTTATATATAATTTTTATATTGGTAACACAATATTTTTATAAATGATCTTAATAACCTGAACCACTTATGCTCTTGAAAAAGTTATGACACCATCTCTTCTCCCTCCAGCTATGGGTTGAATAGCAGGACAGACTGGGTTCTACAGCCATGGTGGCAACCAGTCTACTGCAGAAAGAAATGTCAACCTACTTCAGTGGGGAAAATCTTCTGCCTAGTCAGTCACGGATCAAAAGAGACATGATTGCTCAAGCATGTATAACATATGACACTTAACTGACTAAGCCATAACCAAATATTGCAATAAAAATCATAAATATGAATGCAGGTCATTATTTAAAGTAGTATGTAGGTGTAAATGAAAAGATCTAAAATTGAGTTTTCCATTTTATTAAAGCAGATGTTAAACACATTATTGCCACTTTCCATGTATCTCTCATATATATTATGTGTGTGTTTTTCTGCTCCCACTCACATGATCAAAATGGAATAGTCCATTATTTATTAGGTATTGGCAGGGTGTAATGTATGTTCTAGCTTATGAAGGAACAAATGGAATTATGATATGGTTATTTTTTTTTGATAATGTACATGGAAAATATGTGCTTAAACATAGTGTTAAAATACAATTTATGACTTACCAACTTATATACAGATTTTCATTAAATTTTACAATCCTGTCCAGGTGCTAAAGCCACACTAGCTTATTTTAATTTTAAATTCTGCCAACTGGTTCAGTTAACACTTCCATAACTTCCCCACCCATACTTTTGTCTTGGTGATTTACAAAATCTTATGAATAGTAGAAATTGTTGATTGCTGTTAAGCTGGATATTTCATGTTTGCTATCAGCTTTCATTTGAGAGTTGGTCAGTGTTTTTCTTTTCTTTTTTTTTTCTTCTCTTTTTCAAAGATTTTGGTTTCCTCTTCCTCGCTATGAATGGTTATTCTACCTCTGAGTAAAGGATCAAGTTCAGAATTTAACTTGGCACAAAACCCATGATGGATTTCTTTTGTGTAGGCATGAAAGTGTTACAATCTGAAGGTCATATCTTGAATTCCAAATATACTTTTCCATTTCTCAGCCTCTGATTTTAATGTTGCTCTTCAGTAATCATAAGTAATGAATTACCTATTCTTCAGATGACACTTTATAGAAATAAGTTCAAGAGAATTAAACTATCAAAAGAATATAGCAAATGGCAGAAATTTTAAGTCCTTGCAATTCTGTGGCTCAACTTTTTGAAACCAAGCTGCTCTTGCCACAGTTAAATGAGTTATGGATTTTACAATATGGCAGTGAATGCTGGACAATTTCATTACAAAGGAAAAGATATCAACAGATCTGGTTGTACCACTAGATTGAAGTAATTAGCTGATTTTATATAGGCAAAACAAAATTTTAGCTACTCTAGAACTATCATTACTTTCACTGGCTACCTCATCATCAGTGGTTAGTAATTCAAGACTATTCATGATTTGTTAAGATTAAAAAAATAAAAACTATTCATTAAAATACAAAAACTTGTCAGCCACTCTCAAATGGTTAATCAACAATTAAACTGACCTCCTTTCTATTGGGATCTCACTATGGGGCTATAAGAGAATAATTTGTGTTTACTTTTATTCTTATTTGTTCTTGAAATGTTTTAAAGACATATTTCCTAAGTAAGCCTGTTTTAGAGGGTGTGAAACACAGACCAATGGAAGTCATAGAATTTTATATATAGATTAAATATTCCTCTGCAAATTACTATTACTACAAATACTTGTTTTGAAAGATTTTTGCAAGTCTCAGTGAACAGTTCATTGTGACCAGATCGATTTTCTGTCTGCTCAACTCAAACAGCAGAACTAATGGTAGAAATTAAGCCCCCACACCACCTGGTCATTTCTCCATTTCTTTTCAAAGACTTTCTTCAACTAACATAAGTATCTAAATTACTTTACCATTTTTTTTTTCTTCTATATTTTGTCTGTTGACTCTCCTTACTCATAGAATTTTTGTATCTGCATTCAATTTTGATATGCTTTTTGTAAAACCTCTGCATTTTCCTTTGATATTGGTGAGTGGAGGGACTTCTTTTAAATAAATTTATGAAAAAAAGTTTTTCTCTATTAAAATTTGTTGGTTAAACTTTTATTCAAACCCTGTGACTTGAGCTCAAATAGAAACAACCCCTTATTAACATTGTGATTATAATAGATTAATAACAAATATACATTTTTTTCCTCCCCAATAGCACAAAAATGATTTTTACCAGTCTATTATGAAAGATCTACTGATGAATGCCATTAATTTAGCCAAAAACTATTGTCACATTAGAAATGAAGAAATAAAAAAGACAGGCCTAAAAACTTATATTGTATCTTAGTTTAATCCTTTCACCCCAAGCTAATCAATAAAGCCACTAGGATGCAAGGGGTTACAGAGTGTTAGAGAATATAAGAAAAAATACTATTAAGGAGAGAAGATCATGAGAGAATAAAAATTAAAAAGATGGAAGATAGCAATTGACATTGCATTTAAATGTTTGAAGATCAAAGCTGACTGGGAAGTATGGATGCAGAAGACTTCCCAAAATGAGAAGTGTGATAAAAGAAACGGTTAGCATAGAACTTACGTTTACATCTAACTTTTTCAACTGTAAAATGATGGGACCTTGCTGCCAATCTAGTGTTGCACTTCAATTCATAAAGTCTCTAGGTACCATAGAGGAAAGTTCATCAGAACAATTACCATGATAGATGTATGTGGATTAAAACAATGAGAAATTCAACATTGCCATGGGGATATTTGATTTAGCAGAAACATGTAAGATATTAGGGTTATATGTTCAATATCAATAATATAGGACTTTATATGATGACAGTGTAATCATACTATATAATAAAAATCCAAGAAGCATAAGTAGATCAAGAAAAGAAAATACAGAACAAAGAATACACTATTAGCTATTAATGAAAATTTGTTATTTGAATTGTATGAGGAATCATGTCTTTTAAGTTTTTGATTAAATAAACTCTTTGCAACTCTACAACAATAAAATACCTGTGGAAATTCATTAAAGGAGGAAGGAGAGAAAAAAAAAGTGGGGGGAAGAAAAGAAACATTTCTGATCATAATTCCTATGACCAACAAATGTGTTTGCTGTTGTTTGTTTTTAAGTGAATTATCGTTTCATAGGACATAAAAACTTTCCTGGTGACAAGTACAAATTACATAACTGTTATGTTAAGCAGTGCTCATTGTAAGTGTGGGTCTTTCTGTGTGTCAGACCTAAAAGGGAAAAAATGAACATTAAATTTGTTCTCTTTTTGTCTCCTCTTGCTTGGGAGGAAGTGATGTAGGGCATTTCTGATTTGTCACTTGCTATTTCAAGATCAGCAGTGGCAATTATATGTTCTTCGCTGTATGCTTGGTGGAAATTTGCTTCAGGATTACCTGCTGGAATAGGTATTGTTTCTGTAGGGTCTCTTGGGTGAACAGGTATAATGTTGAAAGACCTGAAACTTGTCATGACCCCAAGTCATAACATCATTGATAAGGCAATTATGTGCAACTGTCAGTGTATTCATAACAAAGCTTTGCAATTTTAACTAAATATTGCAACAACAATCATAAGTATGATTGCAGATCATTATTTAAAGAAGAGGGTACTAATGAACAGATTTAAAATTGAAAAGTTTTTCAACTTCACTGAAACAAACACATGAGAGCATATTGTTTCTGCTATCATTGTTTTATTTTTTGTGTGTGTTTTGTTTTTGCTACCACTGAAACCAAATGGCATCTCTGATATGCCTTCTCTTTTTGTTTTTCCTCCTGATAAAAATTATGATGTATAGGCATGGCATAATTTACGTGTTAACTAAAGAACAAGCAGAATTATAATTATTTTTTTACATTATTATAGAAAGTGGTCTGTGCCATTTTTCCATGATATTGGGCATATGTTTTTGCATGTGTGTCAGGACTGTTTTGTACTCAAATTGAACTTTAAAGTGTTTTCAGTAGTTGGAGTTTACTTGTGTACTGTCTACAAGGTCAAGAATAGCATAGATATGGACAAAAGTATCTCGAGGAAGTTTGGGTACAACAATGTAAACGAAAAACAGAATCAAATCTATTAATGCCCTCAATGCCAAAAGGATCCAGTAATGTAGAGCTGTCATTGGAAGGACCCTGCATGTCAAATCATAGACAATTTAACAAGTGAACTTTCATGTGAAGTGTATGATGACCAAGAAGCAGGAAAGATGCAAGAGTCTTTAAGTATCTCAAGAATCCTGTGTCCATACTTAAAATATTCTTTGATAAAATCTTCACACTGGATGGCTGAAATAACTGGTACATTGCAGTCAATAGGTGTCAATGGCACCTTCAGAACTAAATATCATGGCCTTGGGTATCGTAGCCTCCAAAAAGATGCCCAAGATTGGAGAAAATGTGGGATTGATGCATTACTATAAGTTCCTAAGTTGGCACCTTTTGTTATGGCTCAAAGCTAGATGGCAACTGTTTGTGGACCCAGAACAATTCTCCTAGCCACATGACCAAAAATGTGCGAAAGTTCTACAGTGCTAGTATTTGTGATTTCTGGCTCTCCATCAACTCTGACCTGTGCCTGTTATGTGAAGTGTTTTGGAGCATGCTGCCAACAAAACCCCCCATCCAAACATTGATACCATCAAGGTGTGAGTCAATATGTCTTAGGACTTCATGCTTAAGAGTTGCACAGCTTTTCAAGATTGTGTAAATTATTTATTTTGTTATTATCTAAGTTTTATTCATATCCTTGTTTTCTTGACCTGTTTATGCAAAATAAGCAAGTTTTGAAGGTCATGGCAATTTTGCTTCCCCATACTTGATTTTAAAATAAGTGAATTAAAACTCATGCACAGCGTGGATCAAATTGAGAAAGAAAAAAAAATTAAGATGAATATCAGATATTGTACATTCAGAACTTGAAAGAGGAGAAATAAAAAAAAAAAATATCAAATAAAAAAACCTTACCAAAAAAAATAACATTCTAATTTAACTTGTAGTTAAATCCTGTAACTTCTGAATCTAATTTTTAGATAAAACACACACACACACATTTCAAGGGATACTCAAAAAGTAATGCATCTTATTTATTTTCACAAAATTATATTATGACAGGTACAAAGATGATGTAGCAGTTTTTTTTTTGTTTTTTTTTTTTAACAAATTTTTTTTTTTTTCTTTTTTTTTTAATCACCAATCTGTTATTTAACTATTAAACAAGAATTTTAGTTTTTTTTTTTAACATTAAAAGTAAAAATAATCCTCCAAAGGCTTGTATGAAATAAAAAGTAATTAGCATTTCGTTCTCTCCTAATAATATTTTTAACATAAAGCATGTTTGCTTATTGCATCAATTAATGCCTCTTGTTACCGTAATAACAAAATGTTGTCATCTTTCAAATCAATAGAAACTGTTTTTTTTTTTTTTTTTTTTTTTTTTTTACTCATTTCACTCCAAGCATGGTAGTAATGCCACTAGGTTACAGGGAGTGAAAGAGAAGACTGAGAATAAGGGGGATTGAGGAAAAGACAAAAAATAAATGAACAGCACTCGGTAAGACAGAAAATGGCAATTGACAGTGCATTTAAATTTTTGAAGATTGTAGTTATAAGAGAAGCAAGGAAATGGATAGGAGTTCCACAGGTGGGAAGTGTGAGAAAAGAAACTGGAGTAGTATTAGTGGTTGCATTTAGTTTGTTTCAACAGTAAAACAGTGGGACCTACTTTGCCAATCTAGTAACACACTTAAATTCAAGTAGTTGGGGCACCAGGGGGGGGGAAGCTTGTCATACATGGCCAATAAATATATCAAGTTGCTTTGATTTTATACTATGTGTATATTTGAATGTGCTTTTAAAAAGTGACTGCAAATTATAAAATGTAAAGGCTTCTGTGATCCTCTTAAAATAGAAGTTTCAAATAGAATACCTAGTTTTATAGTTAATGGAAATAACTACCTTGTATAGTTCTATGGTTAGGAAAATTTCCCACAAATTGGTTGAAGTAGCTGTGTGTGTGTGGGGGGGTTACTTATTCAGTTCTGCTGTTGAACTTTGTATTTCTGAATACTTAAGGCACTGCAACTTGTAATACCTGTTGGCTAGAACCACCTTTTTAATGGATGCTTATTAAACTAAAGTTGAATTTCAAATCAGCTAGGATTTTCTAATATGATGTTAATTTAAACTAAAATTTGTTTTCTTTCTCTCTTACAGAAAGAAGACATGTCTTTTTGACATTACCTGGCAGCGAGATGGTTCCATTACCATAATGGCACATAACAACAATTATGTCTACAATAAACTAACCGGCAGTCTTGTGGCTAGCAGTGATTCTGTGTCAAATAAAGAGAAATTCCGAATCCGATTGGTTAATCGACCAGCCCTTGTAATGAAAGGAGAATATGGCTTTGTAGCCTTCAAAGTTGCAAATTCTGCTAAGGCAGAATATGTATGTAACAAATCGGTGTATGACTTGATTTTCCTGGAAGCAACAAACAATGGAATTTACCATTTTAAAGGTGAGTGTTTATTTTTTTGTTTTTTTTTTAATTAAATATATTCATTCGATATTTAACAAAACTGACCCAAAAGTAAAAAAAATTGAGTTTTTTTTTTCTATAAATATGATAAATATTCATGGTTATTGTTCTGATGGACTGTCCTCTTTGATTCTTAGACTTTTTATGAATTCAAGTGTGATACTAGATTGGCTGTTAGATCTCATCATTCTTACAGTTGAAATGGTTAGATAGAACCATAAATTCTATGCTAAGTTTCTTCTTGCACTTCTCACTTGCAGAGCTCTTCTGTCTTGCTTTCTAGTAAGTTTTGATGTTTTAAAATTAAATTCAGGGTCAATAGTTCTATCTTAAGTCCAGTTGTTTTATTGTTCTCATTCTTTTAATATTTTTTTCATATTCTTTCACACTCATTAAGTCCTTGTGGATTTATTGCCTTGCTTAGGATGAAATGATTTAAAAAGTAATAAAAAGAACTTGAAGCTATTTATCATGCAGCTGTTCAAAAATTAGTCATATTAGTGCCATCATTTGTTTGTTGGTTAGGAATTTAGAACATCTTTATAATTGGCTTTTTAGCAATCATATCTCTCTCTCTCTCTCTCTCATATATATATATATATATATATATATATATGACTACTTCTTTTTATCTGTGAGCTACCATGAGTAATGACTATTTGATGCCTTCTCCACAGTCTGGAATTCAGTTTTCTCTTTGACTAGCTGCTATCCAAGGCAAGAGAGCCTAGTCTATCCTACTATTTTCCCTACAGCTAGGGGGTGTAGGGTGATATTCATGCCTTTCTTAATGGCATTACTACTTGGAACAGACAAAGTTCAAATATTAGGTTGTTGCAAAAATAATGTCGTTTTCTCACATATGTTAATATGTGAGAAAACGACATTATTTTTGCACCAACCTAATATAAACTCCGTGATCATTGATTCTTTTTATGCCATATGACTTATGGCCACATCACATTGAAATACCAGTTAGCACTGAAGCTTGATCAGTACCTATATAGGTGACCACTTGGAAATACCAGGTGCCGTAAGCTTGGATGTGTGGGTGGTGTAATGGATAATGACTCGGAATTGTTAATTGGAGAGCTGAGTTTAAATTCCAGTTGGATTTGTCATATTCACTTATGTAGAAATACCCTTGAGGAAAAGGTATGAGTTCACCTTTTCTCCCTGCCCACCTGTGTGCTAATTAGTAAGACTTGTACCACTAGAACCATTATAATTTCCTAAAAGTAAATAGCTAAAATAAAACTGCATACAAGATTTATAGATTTCTGCTTTAAATAACCTATGGAAGTTGGTATGCCACTAAACAAAAACAACTAACCAACCAGATTATATAGGATTTGTTCTTCGATGGATGAATGTATGAATTGATTTCTTTATGTATTGACCAAAATATCTGAGACTGTTTCCTAAATGCCACATGGTCTAGTTCACTTGGAAATGTATTAGTAACTAATTTTATTAGAATTTGGGTCTTGTTGTAAATCCTTTAACTGCAGATAAGAACTTAAAATCCTTGCAGTTCCATGGTTTAACATTTAGAAACCAAGCTGCTCTGACCATAGTTAAGGGGTTAAGTAAGGATTTTACCATATGGCAGTGAATGCTGGGCAATTTCATTACAAATGAAGAAAAAACTTGAGTGACATATCTGGTTCTACCAATGAATATTAAGAACACAGACAAAACATGTGACAAATGAGGTCTGGTTCTTCTACATACTTAGAGATTCTTGATAAAATCCAAAGTAGAATCTGCAATGTTATCAATGTTGACCTGGCATCTTGGGTTCAGTCACTTTCCCACCACTTTAATGTAATTTTCCTGTACCTTTCCTATAAATATTTTCATGGCAATTGAGCTTTCCTCTTTGGTAATTAATCAGTATTTAAAGAAAGAAAAACAAAACAAAATATCCCTAGATATGTACTGTAGGATGAAAATAATTTACTCCTGTATATTTAATAAAGGGTTCAATTCAGAATTCCCTGTAGGTTACCCAGATAAATATGCATCTTATAAAGGCCAGAAGGCACAATGGCTGAAATGTTGTGATAAGATAAGGACAATAGTCCACATGTAAATAAAACAAAGTTTATAAAGTTGGTGAAAAAATATGTGACATTTCTCAAATGTAAATGGTGTGCTGATAATAAACTTCATACTGCATAGTCAGACAATTCAGACAGATACTGTAAAATATTGGGTAGACAGAGCATTAGCTGTTGAAATATAAACATGTTTGTATGATGGTCTAATCCTGCAATACAACTACAATTCTACAGATACTGCTGACCTAACAAGAGTGGTTCTAGAAATGTGGTTGAGATGTTTTACAACAAAGAAAAACAGAAACAGGATATTTAATTAAACCATCATCAGCTGGCCTTGATGCTGCTTCTAAAGTGACTATATTTTTATTCATTTCACTCCAAGCAAGGCAATAAAGCCACTAAAATGGAAGAGGTTACTTAGAGAATATGATAAAAAACACTATTAAGAAGAGAACAATAAAAAGAACAAGAATTAATACTGAAGATAACAATTGACTTAAACTTTTGTAGATCAAATTTGACTAGAAAGCATGAAGCTAGAAAAGAGTTCCACAAGTAAGAAGTGTGATAAAAGAAAATGTTAGCATAGAACTTATGGTTATATCGAGCCATATCATCTGTAAAATATGACCTTGCCACCAATCTAGTATTGCACTTAAATTCATAACGTTTAAGTACCATTGAAAAAAGTTAATCAGAACAAAGCAAGCAGATCAGGTAGTTCTCATTTATAATGACTTTCACAGCTGTTGTAGCAGTCTTCAGATTCTTTGTATTGTAGAGCCACTTGTTGTTCTTCTTGACAACATCCTAGATGTAATCTGTGTTCTGTGTCCTTTCAGAACATGGGCGATCATGATGCTGCACAAGATTCTATCCTTTGTAGCATTGTTTTTCACCAACTTTCCCACACCCTGTCTCAATATGAATTTACAGTAGCATGTTAGATAGAATACTTGCTGTTTTCCTCTGTCCCTCTTGCCTTCAATATGTCCTTTTGAGTATCAAATTCTCCAAGCCCTCTCTCCAGGTTCAGTTCATGGTCTCTCTTGACCAATGGATTCTTCATACAAACATGTGCTGATTTTTGTCAACACTGTTCATATCTACAAATGTTCTATCTAATACTGAGTTCCCCCTCCTTTCTCAATAAATATATCAAATTTTAATAGCAATGGTAATATTAGCCATTTCCTTATAAGATAAATATTCAGCATGCATTGAATGAGCAGCTAGTACTATTGTCTGTTGAAATTTATAAAAAAATTTTCTCTCAAAAACAATTATTCAGGAAAATAGGTTTCTCAAGTCCAGTTGCTGTTATCACTCTTTCTGGTATTGACAGGGTGCAGAGGGTTTCTTCCAGACATTTTATTTGAAGTAGTGTGGAATTACAACATCTTGATTATATCATTATTTTCTCTTTTAGTTACATGTGCTATCCATTTTAATTGTTGCTGCTGTTGAAATCCTCAAGGGATGTGGTTTCTGTTATTTGGTACAGTTCTTTGTGTTTCTGTAGCTCAAAGCCTTTTTTTAACCATTGTTTTTAGAAAGCAGTTGTAGACAGTTGACAGTTTAGATATTTCTGAATAGGTTTGGCACAATGGATGATATTATGAAAGTAATGCTATTTAAGAAGATGGCCTTTTCAGGTTAATGTTTTGTTCTGTAGAAATTTGCAACGTTGGGCAAAACTACCTCTAGTGCAGCTTACTCCATATTCAATTTCCTTATCTTCTGTGCTAAATTTGTTATAACTGATCCATATACTGAAGTGTTTAGCATTTACTGAATACACATCCTGAATTTTTATGATGCATTCAGAGTATGTGTCATCACTGTTTTCATTCCAATTCCAGATCATAGTTTCTGTTTTGGAAAGGTTTATTTGAGTCTTATTTCTTGGAACCCTTGGCAGTAAACATTGATTTTCTGTTCAAGATCATTCTTATCCGAACTATGTATACCTATGTCATCAGCATAACCCCTCAGAGAGTGAAAGCACAATTGTTGTCTTCTGTTTGTAGATTTGTTTGGGATGTGATATGGAATGCTTAAATGATCAGTGCCCATCTCCTCACATCTGTGTTTGTAAATGTGTAGGCTATAGTGTGTGTGTGTGTGTGTGTATATATATATATATATATATATATATATATATATATATATATATATATATATATATATATAGTTTTTGCTTCCATTCTTGTTATGTCAAATCAAAAAAGTACTTTAGTTAATTATTATATTTTAATATTAGCTGCATATACAATACTATTAATTAAAGATTTACCATTTAGTAGGCATTTATTTTGATTTTGGCAGTTGAATTTTTTATTTTCCTCTTCTCTCAGTTTGATATTATTTTTCACCTGGTTGTATTAATTGAACTTTAAACTTATACAATTTCCCCAATATTGTTTTTGGATATATAGAAATATATATTGTTATCTCATATATGTATATAAAGTGGACACTGAGGTCAGCACCCTACATTGACAACTCAGGCCTGAAGATTGTGTTTAAGCATGAAACAAACTGTCACTGATGGATGTTGAGCTCAATGTCCACTTTTATATTGACATACTCTATCCCTGATATTGAGCACTTTTTAACCCATAAATCTAACTCAAAACAAATGTGTGTGTGTGTATATATATATATATATATATATATATATATATATATATAAAGACATTTTTATGTTTATACATTCTTTTTTATAGATACAAATATTTAAGTAAATGCTCTGTTTTATAATAAACAGTATTAAACAACATTTACCAGCCTGAATGTCCGAGAAATTTTCACAGAACATATTCATCCACCGACAGGATTCAAACCTGTATCCTATACGGAACCATCGTAGATTGACATGCCTTTAACTGATTTGGTTACAGAGGAGTTCGGTTAGCAAAGTCTAATTTACTGTATTTGAACTTTAATTTTCTATTAATCTCTCGCGTACATTCATATCTGCTCATGGTGTATCAAATGTAAACAAATGACGTCACACCTTATGAAATGGACAAAGTCCAGCAATTATTTGTATCTATAAAAAGAATGTATAAACATAAAAATGTCTTAAAATAATTGTCGGACTTTGTTCATTTCATTATATATATATGTATGTATGTATATTTTGTGCTATATTTATGGGATAAAGTGCTCAATATCAGAGATAGTGTATGTAAATATAAAAGTGAACATTGAAATCAGTACTCAGAGGTGACAGTCTGTTTCATGCTAGGCGCAATCGTCAGGCGGCCTGACGATTGCACCTAGCATGAAACAGCCTCTCGTCTCTGAGTGTTGACATCAATGTTGACTTGTGTGTGTGTTTCTTAAGTCTTTCAAATAACATTTGAAGTAGTAGGAAATGTATATTTAAGAATTAACAGATTTATTTTTATTACTTCAAATGTTATTATAGTGTCTATTCGTATTTTAAATATGCATGCCATATATATATATATATATATATATATATATATATATATAGGAAAACTGTATGTAGTTTTAGCTGACACATTTCGTCCACTCATATAAACAACTACATACAGGTTTCCTATTGTTTTTTTCCTTTATATAGTCTTTTTCTACAGATTAATTCTGAGAAATAAATAAAATCCCCGACCAATGTCCATTATTAAACAGGTGCTTAACTAAATCTATAGTGTACATGTGCTATATCTCATCAAATGTGAACCCCAGAGATATTAAGCTGCATGTGGGGTCAACTAGCAGATCTTTCAAGGATAGTTATTCCAAGTGCATGAACTCCTTTACAAATGCGGCCAAATGCAATATGACATCACTTTCGAAATATTTTTGGAAACTCAAGGAAGAAGGAAAAACACCTATGGTTAAATGGGAAATCCTAAGACAATCCAGAACCTGCAATTCTCTGAATGGGCCTTTTTCTTATGTTTACGGGAGAAAATATGTATCATTGAACTCTTGAATAACACCCAACTATTAAACCAAAGGTATGAAACCACTGTTTTTTTGTAGACATACTAAGGATCTAATGCTACAATCTTGTTAAATTCTTAATCCATAACTATAAACGGTTTAAAATTATAAATAATCTCCTTTGATATATTCCTTACCCTCTTAGGTACCTCTCCACTAATTAAATTATGATTCTTAAAAATTTTTTTTTTTTTTTCATATATATTATTATTATATATATTTTCCGATAAATTGTTTTACACTCATACTTATTCTACACGCTATACTGTCCAGGAATATTTCAAAATTTGATTATAAAAGGTTATATTTGTATCCCTTATTTTTTTAGAGGAAATCACTTCTAAATTTTAATCCACAAAACACTTTCATTGATTACAGAATTAGGAGTGATAACCCCAACATAAAGATATGCAATTCAAAAATAACATTCTCAATTACTACTAGACCTATCGCTAGAATTTTACCTTCTCCAACGTATCACTATCCCCTATCTCCACCTCTCCTCCCCTACCTCTCTCTCTTAGGACGCTTGTGAGATGATGTGCCTAAACTTTTGACTGGTCTTTATCGGCAAGAAAAATCTCCACAGACCAGTCAACATTAAACACCCAATCCGTTCTTCACCAAACTGCTCTCAACAAGCACTATTGTTTCACTCCGTCACCTTTTCTTTATGTATATTTTTCTTCTCGAACAAATGGAAAAAAGGAAGTGACGTTTCACACACAGCTTGCCTACAAGCAGGATTGTTCATAATCCTTTTCGATTCTCACCTGTCAAAGTGCAGTTGAAATGCACTGAAACGAAGTTGCATCTTTGTAGTGAGTAAAATGGTTTTGTCTATATGATAAAATTATAATAAATAAATAAACAATTACCGCTCTTCTATCAGCATTGAGCCCTCTTTTGGATTAATGCTGTGAATGTTGGAATTTATATATTACTTTCATTCTCATCACATCGGGGGGGTGTATATATATATATATATATATATATATATATATATATAATGTGTGTGTGTTTTTATTTTTCAATGATTCTGAACAAGAACAAATCTTGACCCTCTACTTTCAAATATTCTGAAATGTTGTTTTTAAGCCATTAACCAGATTACCTTGTTGAGTAGCTATGAATTTTTCTGTTTTCAGGTCATAATGGAAAATACTGGAGTATTGGTGATGATAAATCCTTATTTGCTGACAGCACTGGGCCTACTCCATTCATTGTAGAATTCTGTGGACAGGCCATGTTCACAGTGAAAGCCCCAGATGGTTGCTACCTGAAAGGTGAACAGAATGGCATCTTCAAAGCCAGTGGTAAAGAAGTAAATGCTTCTACTTTGTGGGAATTTTAAATCTGACTCGAAGAAACTAGAAACTGCATCAATCGACACAGCTGCAAAATACTGCTTAAAGAACAAAGATTTGACGGGACCATCGTCTTTTTTTTTATAAATACCAACATTAACACCAAATAATTTTTTTTACTCTTAACTTTGCTGAAAGCAAAAGCCATTCTTGCAAACAAAAAAAAAAAAAATGAAAAAAATATTAAAAATTGATGGGGAAAAAAAAAAATAAAAAATAAAACTTCCATTGCACTTCAAAAGTGAAAAAAGAAAAAAAAAAAAAGATATTTGTAAGGGCTTTTCTTTTCTTCACCCATTTATAATATCTGAGATAATTTCAGGAAATTTAAAAAAAAAATTGCCATGTACAGATTTTCTTACTTGTAAAATTGGATAGGTTTTACTTTTGTTTTATGAATTTTTTTATATGAAAAAAAAAAAAAAAAAAAAAAAAGAAAAAGAAAAAGCCCCCTGCCACCCACCCACCCAAGAAAGTTTATTCTTGATCCAACTGCAGAATTTTTATCTTTCTGTCTCAAAATCTTCCTCTTACTTCTCATTGAAGGTTTTTCTGTCTGTTTTATAAAAAGATTTTTTTTCTCATTCCCACTGGCACATATTTCATGAAATTATTATTATTATTTTTATTTTTTACTTTATTTTATTTTATTATTTTTTAAGGACCTATATTAATCTATATTGATACCAAAAGTTGAAAATTCAATCAACAGCAGTCTCTGCCCAGTCATTTTTTTTTTTTATTTTTATTTTTTTTTTTTTTCGACTCCCCATTTTGGGGGGGTTGGGGGTAGATAGTGATAGTCACAAAACTATATATTACTCACATTGCCAGTGATAATTAAGAAATTTAAAATTTCTGATCAACTTATTTACCAGTTATCAATATCAATTACATTATACTAATGTAAACTTGCAATTCTATCTAGATGTCTTCTATACCATTGACTCTGACCAAATCAATATTTGGGTTGAAGTAATTTGTAACAATCCGTAAAGAATATACAAAATAATAATTGATAAAGTGTTAGTTTAAAGGGGGTAACAAAATTTACAATAACCCGAACAAAATAAATATAATTTTTTTTTTTTTTTTTTTTTTTTTGCTGTTTTTTAATATTGGAAATTAAATTTTATAACTTGTCATATTTCAATTGTTTTGTTTTTAGATAAAATTCAAATTGCAATGGACAGATCAGCTGTCCAGTGATCGATTTGTGCCACATTTAATGACAGACTGTTGATTAACCTTGATTGAATTTTATATATTGCTTGCTTTTTTTTTTCTTTTTTTTTTTTTTATCCACCTTTTCTTTTTGATCTTTGTATTAAACTTTTTCTTTGGTATATAAAATCTATTTGACACAACCTGTATATATTGTCATTTGTTTTACACTCTTCCCATAAATGCTTTAGTGCTAACGATATTAACTTAATCGCAACAATGCAAACGTTGTAAGCACTGAAAACCTCTGCCTGGGTTGCATGCAGTGGCTTGGTTCTTGGTTCAAGCTTATATGTGGGCATAAAAAAGCACGACTATTTTGCTCCTAATATTGTTTGTCCATTTGTTATAGTAAGCCAATAACATCAATATTGTATCCACCTCTACTTAACTGATGGTCAGTTTTCAGTGAGCATCTATATATTCCCTAGTAGCTCGGGTGAAACAAACAATCTTTGCCTGCTACACCAGTCCCACATATACCGTTTAATACAAATGGTGTACACCACCTGAAATACAGTAGGTCACAAACCTCAATTTGAGGTGCTATTTTACAGGTTTGTATTTGCTGAAGACATTTTTCATTTGGGCTTTCTTATTTGTAAAACAAAATTAGCACTTTGTATCCAATTCAAAAACCTATTCACATAACTTTTTTTTTTTTTTTTTTTTTTAAACACCACTCCTAACACTAACTTTTTGCTATGTATTTGAGTATGCAGACCCATATATACACATGTGTAAGTTGTGTGTGTTTCTTTTTTTTGTTTTTTGTTTTTTTAAGGGAAAGAATTAAAGAATATAAACCTCTTTCTCTTTCAAGTCTTTCATTCAGACTGTGCTTTTAAATTGTGACTTCATAATAAATTTAGATTAAATGCTTTTACTTTTCTATTATTCACACATGCATAGCTATTTGGAAGTTATCAGAAGTTGTTTTTAGTTTTTCTTTTTTGTTTTTTTTTATAATTGTTCACTCTCACTTTGTCTCTCTCAACTCAATTTTACATTCAGGATTTGACTCCCAACTTCTCAAAGAATACCCAAGACTTAGATCTTGGCATATATCTCAATGTTTCACTTGACCCACTCAGAATGATCTCTCAGAGCTTCCATCATTACCTACCAATAGTTCCTGAAACAGACCATTCTTTGAAATTTCCTTGTAATTTATTTCTAAATGAGAAGACCAAGATCAGATTTGATTCCAGAAAAGAAAAAATTTAAGCCTTTTAACTGGGCTGTCTTCCTATCCTCTGACCATTTGAAAGTCAACTGACAAAGTTGAACCAATAGTTATCAAATTCTCTCACACTTAAAAAATATATCGGTTTACCTGTGGAGAGCTTTTGCTAGCACCTGTCCAAAAATCTTCATTATGACTATCATTCAACATTTCCTAATTCTTTCACTGCCAGATTTTCAGAAAGTGAATGTTGTCCTACTAGATCTTGAAATCTGGAAAATTGTCTGGGTTCTCTTCAGGCCATTGTATGGTAAAGTGTATACAGTCACAATTACTATTACTCAATCATCAGAATAAATTGTGTAAGGTCTGTGTATATGGATGATACTGAATTCTTCTATGTGCTGTGTCCTTTCATGGCTCTCTACAATTTCAAGTCCTTTGTAGATCTTAATAAATTTTGTGTTTTTATTTCTCCTAAACCTCGTTCTGCTATCCATTTACTCAATCTCTCTAGGTAGGTTATGCATTGTTTTCCTTTGTGCTTCTTGACTTCAATCTGTGCATTGATGATCAATTTTTTCAAGCCCCCCCCCCACCTTTTCCTCATAATGTGCCCTAGAAATTTCAACTATCTCTTCCCAATGTTAAGTATAAGCGTGCTTTCTGTTTGCATTTTCTCTAAAACCTTGATGTTACTCACATGTTTGGTCCATGGTTTCTTGGTATCCTTCTGAGTATATTGAAAACAGAATGAGCAGGTTCTGTAGAAGGATTTACTGCATTTTGATGGAAAGGTTGTGAATGCAGTTAACCTTTTTCTTGACTGTGATCATTTTTATATTAATCTATACTAAGTCTATATTAAGAGTAAAATTTTTCCAATAAATCTTTCTGAAACTGATATTGGTCTGCCCTCAAAGAAAAGTTTTTAACTCGAAAATCTCTACTTTCACCAAACAGTGAATTCAGAGAAGGTCTGTAGGGAGTGGGGTAGGTCTCTTTTACTTCATTTGCACATAATAGGACTTGTACTGTCTTGATCAAAAGTTTTTATCAGCAAAATGTTTTTCCTTTATTTCATCACTGAAAATCCACCATTTATTGATGCCTATACAAATGTGTTGCTAAATTTGCAGTCAGAATTTCATTTAAAAAAAATAGATGTTGTATCTGCTTGTGGCAGAAGGCATAATACATATGACTTAAGAATTTCTGTCATTGTGAATTTTTTTCTTCAATATTCCTGAAAGTGGCCTAAGCTCTACTGGTGGGTGTAAGTCGCCATTTCTGTACTGGTTGCCAACCAAGGCTAGAGAACCCAGTCAACCCTACTATTTAACTCTTAGCTGGTGTGGAGAGGGGAAGAAAAGATGGATTCATATAACTTTTCCAAGGGTATTTCTGCAAAAATTTAAAGAACTCTGCATACTGGTTTCTCTTTCCAAGCAAACCACTAACCATTGCACCACTTACACATTCACATTTCATACCTTTCATTAATTTATATGAAACGTTGCATTGTTATTAGTGGTATTTAATGTCTGCTTTATAAAGGGTGTTTCATTAAGATGGATCAAAGTCAGCAGTAAATAAATCAGTGTTATTAGTGAAAATTTATTTCTTTATTGCATCATGTTATTTAAGTCATGGCAATTATGTGAGGAAAATAATATCACCCAAATGTCCGCCAAATCTAAAAGAAAAAAATCATTAGATGCTTAAAATTAATTCGCATTTTATCATTGGTCCAAGTTAATGAAACACCCTTTATAAAAAAAAACAAAAAAACAAAAAAAAAAACAATGGTTTTAATGTCTGGTCGACAGTTTCAAAATTACCTCGTAAATTCTTACAGACACTTCACATTGAAAGACCAATTCTCATATAATCTCTAAAGTTAAACAACATCGAGCCTGGTCAGTACCTATATAGGTGACTGCTTGGGAATACCAAGTTCTGTAAGCTTGGATGTGCAGGTTGTATAATCGATAATGGCTTTGAATTGTTAATTGGAGAGCTGAGTTTCAATTCCAATTGAGTTTGTTATATTCACTTACATGCAAATACCCTCGTGGAAAGGTATGAATCAACTTTTTCTCCCTTCCAGATATGGGTTAATTTCTATGACTTGTATCAGTAAAAACCATTATCTCCCCGCCACCTAAAAATGCATACAAAATATTTATGCTGCTAAACAAAAACAACCAACTTCTGTAAAGTATAAATGGCATTGTAAATTGAATTGGTAATTGTAAAATTTCGGTTTCAATATTTTAATTTCATTTTTTAATGTTCTGGAAATATGTTCACCCTCCATCTCAACAGAATTGAGTTAAAGAACTTGATTGTGTTTACTGATTTGTTTTTGGGGGTTTTTTTTGGGTTTTTTTTGTTGAATTTGTGGGTGAAACTAATTTCAGAATTTTTTTTTTTTTTTTTTTTTTTTTTTAATTTTATTTTGGCCCAAATTAATATTAAGACCTCCATTTATCTGGTTGGGTCAGATGAAAGTGATCTACATTGAAGATTGACATTTATCTTGAATAAAACTGTTGGTGGTTGCAACAGTTTTACTGGTTGTGATTAATTACATTCTGTTGGGTCAACTTAATAATTTTTTTATTTTTTATTTTACTCCTTTTCTTAATATTTACATACCGCCCAATACACTATCACCATTTTTTTTTCTTTTCCTATTCTTTAATAAAATACATCCACATTCAAATATCTGTATATATTTGTATTGCCTGTTTTACAATGTTGGGGTGGCTATAACCACGTAAAATCACAAAAATTAAAAATCCACTAATCAGATAACATAATTAAACACAACTTATTCCCCACTCCTTTTATCGTTCCACTTTTTTTTTTTTTTTTTTTTTTACATCTTATGATGTTATCTCTCTCCTGAACAACTGAACACAATTTGCAAACTCATGCAAAATACACTACATTTTTAAAAATAAATTTTAAAAAATGGGGCTAACTAACTTTGAACTTTGTATATCTTAATTCTTGAATGCTTAAAAACATTTTTTTACTGTATGGAAAAAGGGATTTTAATATTTAAACTTAAATTAAAATCGATACTTGAAAGGTGCTATTGAATGGTGGAGAATTAAGCAGAAAATAAAATAAAATGATGAGAACTGAACACCTGTTCAAATTTGTCAGTAACTCTTTCATGTTTATTTTCTGTCCAGTCAGTTCAGATTTCAACAGCTTAAATCCTAAAACAATTCACTTTTTTTTTATCCAAAGATTAACCAGCAAATTCTAGATTCTCAGAAAATGTGACATTTAAGATAAGAATCTGAGGCAAACTTTCAGTTTGGCATAATTAAGAACTGAGCCACTTTTCTAGATCCCCCCTAAATAATTGAGAACTAGACAATGCAGTATCACTGGCTTTTGGCCAATAACACTCAACTGATTTTCTAACAGCCAATTTTTTACTTTAATATGCAAGAGCCACCAAGTGAGCTTTCCTTCCTGATAAAGGTTATTTGTAGCAACTAGTGAGATACTGTTTTGACTAGAAAAATAAATTTCCTGAAAGAAAGTTTTCCATCAATATTTTTAGTTGGCCAGTTGAATTTATTCTCTTTTTTTTTCTTTTTTTTTTTTTTTAGCCACTTGAAAAGTAACAGCATTAAAGAAATGAAAATAAAAATTACTTTCAGTTTTTTATTTTTATTTTTATTTTTTACTGTTAAATTATGCTGAAAACATCAGTTCATATTTCTTCACTGAAGTTGAGCAGTGTTGACCTTGGTCAGTACTTCGATGGGGTTCTGATTGAAACAATGGGTACTGTAAGCAAACTCCTAAAATCTGAAATATGTTTGGGATTTAAATAACCCACAAACGGTTGATAACACACATGCACACAAATAAATCAATTGCTCTTGCCCAGTATCTTAAAGTGATGAGCATTTTAAAAATTTAAAAGAACAATTCAGAAGATTTATTTTTGGTGTTATTTTTTTTTTTAATTCAGAATTAAATAAAAAAAAAAAAAAAACTTTTTCTTTTTTAAGGGTTATACAACTTTTAAAGAGATACTGTTCAAAGATAATACTAACATGGGTTTTTTTTTTTTTTTTTTTTTTTTTATTATTAAAAAAAATTAATCAATGTTATACTGAAAATTTGGCAAGAACACCACCAAATATTCTGAATTAAAAAGAAAAAAAAAATAGTAGCTGATTGCTAACTTGAGAACCAAACCCCTGTGCATGAGGGATCACAATATTCTCGTCACCCTTTCCTTGCACAGAAGCAGAGGTATTTCTAATTGCTGAATCATGTTTGCTCACTTTAAATCACTTCATTTATCACCTCAGAGAAATAACCTCTCATATAACTATACAGCCAAGTGCCCTCCTCAAGTACACTGAGATTAAGAGAAAATCAATCTCTTGCAAATACCAACTAAAAATGTCAAAGATTATTTTATATGCATATATATATATATATATATATATATACATACATACACACAGTGTAACCCAGATATAAGAGAGTTGTCGGGACTGGAGAAGAAGTATCTTATATCCGGGTTTGGTCTATTTTGTTTAGGTAAGACAGGCTCTAATTTGGGACCAGAGAAAATCTCTCTTATATCCGGGTCTCTTATATCCGGGTTACACTGTACACACACACTATTTATATAGTCAGTCATCAAGTGTTAGAGCCAAAACTTTTACTAGACTTAGCTTAGTTAAGTAAATTAGAACATTTCACATTTTGTCCAGTGATGGAATTTTCCCTTTTTTCTCCCAGTTGGTAAGTGTGTATTTCTTCATTTTTCTTTTCCTTTTCCCTGCAAATCCTCTTTTCAGGCAAGTTGGGCAAAGCACTGCATCTAAAAGGTGAAATGATAGAGGATCTGAACAAACAGAATTGACAAATGCTTGATGCCACCTCAAACAATTGTTTTGATTGAAGCCTGGATTTTTTTTTAACAGGTTTAATTTTTATTTACAACAACCAACCTATAAAAAAAAAATGTTTAAAAATAAATTGATGACTTTTACTATAACCATCCTTCCTAGCTTCTCCATTTTTTGTATCTATCTTTTATTTACAAAAGACTACCATCTTGTGTACATTACATAAAATGAGGAAATAAATTTTTTTTCTTTTAAATATATATTTCCAATGACCTCCTTTTTTAAAAAAATAAAACTAAAAATTTTTTTTTTTTTTTTTTTTTTTTTTTTTTTATCCTGCTGCTGAATTTGAATAATTTAAAAATGAGTCCCCAATCCTACTTTCCAGTGGAAACAAAAGTCTAACTTTTGTAACATTAAAAAAAAAACATGAAAAACATCTGTAACATGACTGATTACCGATTCTGTGTATTTTTTTTTTTAATGCTGAACAAACACTTGCTTTGAATGTAAAAATAAAAATAAAAAAACAAAAAAAACTCCAACTCTTTCTTGAGCTCATTTTGATCTCTGCATGACATGACAAAAATACAGAAAAGAAGTTCTCCAATAAGTTCGTTAATGCTCTATGCATGTATGTTTTTCACTGTATGGTAAATGTTTTAAAATATTCTTGAAATGTAAAAATGAGGCATTTTGGGTTTAATCTCCAACAAAAGGTCATATCTATACTTTTTTTTTTTTTAAGTCTCTCTCACTCTCTCTCTCTCATGTCACTTCAGGTGATTATAGCTCTCCATATATTCCTTTTAAAAAAAAAACCCATCTGTAAACTGCATTGCTGTGATGGTTTGGAAATGTAGTGAAGTGATTTCCTGTTGCCTTCTCTACATTTCTAAATTTATAGTTATCCTTTTCCAAGACTGGTTGCCAGTCAGCCAAAATCTGCCGTATTATTTTTCCAATAGCGCTAAAATTTCAAGGTACAGAAGCCTAAAAAGAAAAAAATTCAGTTGCATTTTTTTTCCTCACTGTCAAGAAATTTGTGATTTTAGTCTTGGCTCATAACTTAACACTAGCTTGATCTTGAAGAATCCAAACCAATTTTGTCACAAAAGGCATGTCCTGAAGTAATCTTACCCATATTTTGATAATCAATTGAAAAGCCCTTATTTACTGTAAACGGTTTTCATAATACATCAGGTTCCAGCAAATTTCAATAGGGGTTTTGGCCTACTCTTAATTTTCCAAGGAGTTTAGCTTATTAAGGCCAGAATGCTTTCTCACTACTATTTTCAGATCCCTCCACAAATTCTCAATTGGTCTGGATTCTGGGTTGACCAATTGAAAACATACTATTATAATTGTGCTTGTTCTTTCCTGCTTTAGTTCGCACGACCGTTATGTTCTGCCAATACCTAATAAATAATGGACTTTTTTGTTTTGATCGAGGGGAAAATACACTACACGGTTTCAGTGAGCAAAAGAAAGGAAAGATAGAAGTGTTTAATGTCTCCTGCTTATACCTCATAAATAATGGACTGTTCCGTTTTGATAACTTAAAATAATAGACGATACTTGGGGGTCAGTGAGAGAATGAATAAAATAAAGTAGGTATGGTAGACGTAAACACATCTATCATCTGTTTCAGTGAAATGGAAAAAGTTATCAATATTTATGATTGTTACTCAATCATTAACTTAAGAATTAAGATTCATCACAATATTAAAATAGGGAAACCGTGAAATTTTTCCTGAACTATTATCTAAGTGTAATACGTTCTGAGGCACTTTGTTGGATTGGAATGTGAATTACTATATCGTTCATTTATGTTCTATAATATACAGGTATAAATAATTTTGGGCAGCCTTTTCTGATCAAATTAAAACACGTCAATGAAATGCACTTTTTCTCTATATTTCTCATATATTGTTATTTCCACTTATTTCTTAATGTGAACGTTTGGGTTAGAAAAAAAGCATTTCTTTAAAGTATGAATAATTTTGTATGGTTAACTTAATAATTTCAAGTTTTTTTTTCTCTCTCTCTCTCACTCTCTCTCACTCACACACACACACACACATAATTAGTAAGTTTCATAATTTCTTTGTTTTAATTAACTCCTAAAATGAAACTGTTTCACCAAATAGTACATGGCGGGCAATTTCTTTTAGATAAGAGATTACATAAAATTTAAACTCCGTCAGTGCTCGGATTATCATTAGCCAGCAAGGTAAATTAGACAAAAAAATCTATAATGTTAAGGAAATGTGGTAAATTTTCATTTTGACACCCGAGCGCTAATATCCCTTCAAATTTTTCCCAAATAGTCTTATTTCCGTGCAAATGTATGTGCTGAACTCAAATCAACAATTAGATATTGAAGAAACCTACCTTTTTGGATGTTAACGACACGAAAAAATCGGACTTTTTCCTGGTCTTTCGTCAGTCATTACCGGCTTATTGATAAGTAATTCAGTGCTGAATTTTGTTGGTGGACGTATACAATTTGGGCCTATTTACTTCCTTCACAGTAATTCTTTGTAGTTAACTTTCAAATTAGGGTTAGGTGTTTTTTTTTTTTTTTTTTTTTTTTTTTTTTGTGTTATGCTTTTATTTTATTTTTTTCAAGAAGAAAGTTAACTTTCAAATTAAGGTTAGGTGTTTTTTTTCTTTTGTTATTCTTTTATTTGTCGATGTTTACATATATTTGAAAGTTAACTTTCTTCTTAAATTAAGTAAAAAAAATCGCTTTACGGAAGCGCGTACCAATTTCTGTAAGAAAATAGTTCAGCAGTGAATGACGCTCGGGTGTTAAAATGAAAATTTACCGGAAATGTTATGCAGTAATAGGTTAATTTCATTACTACTATTATTATTATTATTATTGAATATATGATAAAAACCTTCAAGAATAGAAAGTCTCTCCGGCCTAATGTGAGCTAGTAAATTTAGTTTTGAAAAGTCACGTAACTTTCAATTTTTAAGTAATTATTCGAAATCCAGATTTGAGGATCAAAGTTGATTGGAAAGCAGGAAGCCGAAAAAGAATTCCACAAGCAAGAGAATAAATTGTTAGCATAGAACTTCCAGTTACATCTAGCCATTTCAACTGCATCATTATGAGACCTTGCCGTCAATTTAGTACTATGCTTAAATTCATAAATTCTAGATATCAAAGAAGAAAAGCTTACCAGAACAATTACCATGAAAATATTTATAGAAAAAACTGAGGGTTTATATTACGGCAGTGGGAAAGTAACTGAAGCCGAGATGCCAGGTCAGTAAATAAAATTACAAATTCTTCTTTGTATTTTATCAAGAATATCTAAATACATAACAGAAGCGCCAGACCAGATATGACAATAATGTTTAATGCATGAAAGAATGGTAGACAGCAGTTTTGTCTTGAAGGCGTTAAAATTAACAAGCCATTCTTTACCTGTTGACGACTGTTAATGTGTGCATTTTTTTCTTCGTGGAAGAATTCAATCATACTTTGTACGCATTTCTTTGAACCGAAAAGGAACACAGATAAATACTGTTGTTTTTTTATGCATACTATGATAGGGAATCGTGCCTGGCCGACTGGCTATGGCAACGTGCTCAGAAACTGAGATCTTTTCTGTTAATTAACCCCAAAATATTAATTCACCTCGAAACAAAAGGAATCTATCAGGTCATCCCATAAGTTCTGTCCGAATTTTAACTTTTTGTTAAAATGAACGAAATTTAAAGAGTATTTTATAATGTCTAATGGAGCTGAATATTATTTTTATGTTTAGATGCATTTAAACTGATCAAATTTTATTTCAGAGAACAATAAAATAAAATTTTGTTTGATTAAAACCCTGCTAACATGGAAGTACCCAAGAATCATTTGAGGCACATAATGCTTTATGAGTTCAAGAAAGGAAACCCAGCAGCCGAAGAGGCTAGAAATATTTACTCAGTTTATGGAGAGGAATGTGTGAATGAAAGAACTTGCAGAAGATGGTTTGCAAAATTCAGAGGTGGAGATTTCACCCTTGAAGATGAAGATCGAACCGGACGTCCAGTTGAGTTTGATGAAAAGCTTCTTGAAGCAGGCCTTGAAGAAAATCCTGCTTTATCATTTGAGGAATTGGCAGTGGTTCTCAGTTCAAACCATACAACTGTTCATCGTCATCTTCAACAACTTGGAAAAGTTCCTAAACTTGGAAAATGGGTGCCTCATGAATTGTCTGAAAACAACCTCAAATCCCGAGTTGACATTTGCTCTTCTCTTCATTCTCGCCAACTTTTCACCTTTTTTGGATAGACTTTTTATCGAAATGTTAAGCGTCGCAAACAGTGGCTTGGTAAAGGGGAAGGACCCCAGCCACAGCCGAGAAGGGAACTTCATGGGCAAAAGGTTCTTCTTTCAATCTGGTGGGATCGCCAAGGAATAATCCACTTTGAATTCTAACCACCTAATGCAACAATTAATGCGCAAATATACTGTCGGCAATTAGAGCATTTGAATCAAGCTTTGAGGAAAGTGAATCGAAAAAGGTGATGTTTCATCAGGACAATGCGCGACCCCACACAGCAAGAAACACGTCACAAAAGATCGAAGAACTTGGTTGGGATAAAATTCCTCATCCACCTTATTCTCCCGATCTTGCTCCTTCAGACTACCATTTGTTTCGTAGCTTACAGAATCATTTGGAAGAAACAGCTTTTGTAACACAGGAAGAGGTTAAAACTGACATTTGTGAGTTTTTCGAAAAAAAGAATTTTACAGTAATAGAATTAGTAAGCTTGTTAATAGATGGAAGGAAGTCATAGATAATCAGGGAAACTACATTGGTGATTGAATCTGAAATTAAATGTAACATTTGGTCTCTTGTTTTATTTATTCAAAATTCGGACAGAACTTATGGGATGACCTGATATATTTACTAAAATTCACACCAAATTCTCCCAGAGCGAAGCCCTTCCATTGCACACCGGTTGGGTCGACCTTTACGATCGCCCCAAATGTGGGCGACTCTGGCGCGCTATTTCTAAGTGTGGGGATCTACGTCCTCGTTCACATCGATGAACAAGCCAAAAACAGATTTTTTTCTTTTTTAAATTGTAAAATATTCCTTGTAAGTACCATCCGCATTTACGAAATGTGAATGATTCCTTGATTTTTGATAATTTCTTTTTTTATTTTTAGTGTTGGAGTTGTTGCAAGGCAAGCTAAACAAATTTTGATTTAAAATTTATAATTTTGGGGGGTGAATTAATAATTGCAATAACTTTACATTATTTGGCGGGAATTAACAGAAAAAATTCAGAAATTGTACAAATGCAAATAAAAAAAACTTCAATTCAGCCATCATCCTGATCATTTATGAAAAAAAAAAAAATGCCGAAAAACGGGTATTGTAAGGCTTTGGGTATAGAGGAAGACTTCATCATCCTACGTGCTGTTTTTTGACTCGTGCGTAGACGTCAACACAAAACCTTCTGCCATTTTGTTAAATAAAAACCGAAATAAGCATTACGTCTTTTTCTTTTATTGCTATCAGCCTTTTTATCGCTTCACCACGTGCAAGGCAATAGTCTCACTAAAACGCAATAAGTTATTGGGAGGGAGTGGGGAGAAAATGAGAAAGACATTAATGTTGCAATTAACTTTTTGAAAATCGTAGGTGACTGGGGAAAAAAGAAGCTGAAAGAGCGTTCTACAGGCGATAAGTGCAAGAAAAAAAACTGTGAGAATAGAACCCGAATGCATTTAGCTATTTAAACAGTAAAACGATGAGATCTAGTTGCCAATCGAGTACTATGATTAAATTCATAGGATCGAGGTACCAAGGAGGAAGCAATATTTATTTTGTTTTGATACAAACATGTGGTATAAAGCCGAATGAGTGAAAGGCTGGTTTTCAGTTTGTCTTATCTTAGACTTAGTTAGCTGCGATTACTGACTCAAACATACCACAGTATTCCTTACACCAAAACAACACATTCTTACTTACCATTCTTACTAGAGTCACCATAATACCTGGAAGTTTCTATGTAGTCTTAACTAATTTTCCTGGGGGAGTGGAATAAAACATTTAAAAATGAAATTCTATTAGGTTGGTGCCAAAATAATGTCGTTTTCTCACATATGTTAATATGTGAGAAAACGACATTATTTTGGCACCAACCTAATAATAACTATTTCCAATGAATACAATTCATATACAAGAAACTAAACAAAATAGTATTAGTTCTACCCCACCTCCTTAAATGTGGCAGAACAACCAGTTGACTGGACGAAATTAATGCCAAGTAGGAAAGTTCATCAAAACAACTGACATGAAAATATTTATAGAACAGAGGGAAACTACGTTACGATGGGAAACTGACTGAAGCCGAAATGCCAGGTCAGAACCGATAACATTAAAGACCGTTCTTTGGATTTTTTCAAAAATCTATTTTTTTTTTATTCTTAAACTCGTTCTGGTCTGAGAGTGGCGTTTGAACCATACTTGAGTAGTTCACTTTTTTTCAAAACCATCTTCAAGATCTTGGTTATGTCTTTATTTTCTCTTCGAGTTACATATGATATCCAGTTCTGTTATTTTTTTATTTTATAATTCCTTGTGATTCCGTAGTGCCAGTCCACGAGGTTTGAAGGATATTTTTCTCTAAGACCCATAGAATTCATTCATTCGAAGCAATTTTTAATCATTGACAGTGATGATTCTACGGGATGCGGCCAATGCTCCCCTCTGAATTTTGGCTGGCCCTCGATTGCCCCCCGCCACTTTTCTAAGTTTTGTAGAGGAAAAATCAAAGCAGACAAATTACATTGTTCTTTTAGTATTGACGTTAGTATTAACCCTTTGATTTTGTTTTCAAGTTAACCTCTCTTGTGCTTCAAAGCATGAGAGTGGAAAAGAGGGCAAGAATTGATTAGAACTCCACTACTATGAATGAAAAGTTAATCCGTTTAATTTAGTGAAGTAACATACTTATACTAAAACTCATTCCGAAGTTGTGTATACGATAGTGGTGTAGTATGAAAATAAAGACGCTGCTTGAATTTGCCCCCCCCTCCTCCGCAGAAAAATCTCCCCCCTCCCCCAAATTGTCCCCACTACACTTTCAGAGTTCCAGAATCGCCACTGATCATTGATCTGGGAAAACGGTTGTATACAACTGACAGTTTACATATTTCTGAACAGATTGAGCGCCATGCATGTCATCCATATGAGTCTCGATCTGACGAATCTATTTAAGAACATGACTAGAGATCTTGGGTTATGGTTTGGAAACATCTTACGATGTTTAAAAAAACTACCGCCATCACAACCTCTTCTATATTCAATTTCCTTATCTCCTAAATTCATTGTAACTGATCCATACATCGAGGCATTTGAAGTGTTTAGTATTTACTAATTCCACATCTCGAATTTTTAGAAGGCATTCAATTTCAGATCACAGTTTTTGTTTTGGAAAGGTTTATCTTGAATCTTTTTCTTGAAACACTTGGCAGGGAATATTGAAAGAAAAAAGAAAGAGCCGTGATCGCTTACGTCCTGAAGGGATATGGCATTAAAATAAGTACAAAAAAGCATAATAGATAACTAAAGACGAAGCTTCAATCGTTATAAAAAAGACAACTTCAAAGTACATAAGCTGATGAGAAATAAAGCAAACAGCGTGAATATCGCTAAGTTATTTAAGTTCCGCTTTTTTCACTCGATAAACTAAAGCTTGAAATTAAATTTTCGACCGAAGTAAAGAATATAGTTTTCATTGATCTTACAAGTGTAAGATGTAAGCTAAAACATCCGCTACTCATTTACAGTCAGATAATATCACATGCAAAAGCGAAAATAAGCCAGTAACCTTACACCAATTTGCTGTGAGAACCGATAGAAGGGGAGATAATCCCTTATTAGTTTCTTTCCTTTTCCTTTACCTGATCTATTAAAAGCTCACTTGCTCTTTTCTCTTCAGGTTGGGTTGGACTGATTGATTTTATAAAGTATCGACCCATGTGGGGGCATTTAATGTTGAAATCACTCTTTTTATTTATTATTATTATTATTATTATTATTATTATTATTATTATTATATTTTCTTTGATTTCTGGCGTTTAGACATTTCTTTCCGGGTCCCGCCCAGGGACGTAAGGTTAGAAATGGCATCATGAAACTTTCCACTGACAAAAAAAAAAAAGAAAAAGAAAAAAAAGATAAAGCCCTTCGTAAAGTGTGGGCTGTACTTGTCAGAACAATTTTTTGTATCTCCTTGAGGCATGGACTTCCAGGAATCCCTTCAATTAGTCTACTGCAATCTTTTCCAACCAGTCCTAGGGCTCCAACTACAACAGGGTTGGTGTTCCCATATGCCACATTTTCGAGATTTCTATTTCAAGGTCCTTGTATTTTGACAGCTTTTTGAATATCTTCAAAGATACATTGCAGTCAGCAGGGACTGCCATATCAATAAGGAGGCACCGTTTTTGTTTGTGGTCTTTATTATTATTATTATTATTATTATTATTATTATTATTATTATTATTATTATTATTATTAAAGTCAATAAGAATTTACATAATTCAAGGATAGAAAAATATTGATTTTTATATTAGGATTCCAGGAATTTCTGTCGTCCAGGTTTTATATATTAAAAATTCGAACATCCGAATTTTAAACAATAATAAAATAAGAATAAAGAAAACACGACTATACCTGTTAAATAAATCATTTGTAGTTACAAACATATATACATGAATTGAAAAGAGTCAACAAGTAGTAAACATAGTATTTAGTTGAGTTAAAGCCTTTGCGTCGTTCGCCTATAGAAAAATCTGAGGTTTAGAAAAGACTTTGATCATCAGCGAAGATTCACAGACCGTCCGAGTTGTTGCTGTTGGAGACTATTCGTTTGAAATCACCGATACATGTTTCTTTCAGCAGGTGCTGGCAGGGGTGAAAGAAAAATCTATGTGCGCCATGTCTTCTCGTGTGTTTGAACGAATTGGAGACAATCGCATTTCTGCTGCTGAAAGTCGAAATCTGTGAAATTTAATAAGAAATCTTTCCCGAAAGTAGATTCGAGTAGAATAAGGTTTAATTTTCTTTAATTGGTCAAATATTTCACAAGATGATGTTAATTTCTAACCAATAAAAACTTCGATTTAAACGGTGTTTTTGCATTGTAGAATCTTTTTGACATGTTTGTAAACATTGTCTGTTATCGGGCAGAAAATATTGGGTAGAAATATAATATTGTTTTATGTATGTGGCTACGTAATTCTGTTGGGAATATGGCTTATTTCCTATAGGATCAATAAGCATTGAATTGGTTCAGGGATCATTAAGTTTGTAAACATTTGGGAAAGTTTGGAAATAGGTAAATATTAATCATTTATACTTGAGTTTGGAAGCATTTGCTTTGTTCAAGGATAGCTAAATATTGTCCGTTTATCATTCAGTCTGTTAGCATTTACTTGGTTCGGAAATAAATATTGGCTGTTTGTACTTGAGTTTGAAAATATTTACTTGGTTCGAGAGTAAATATTGGTCGTTTATAGTTGGGTCTAAAAGTTATAGTTGAGTCTGAAAGTCTTGGTATGAAAATAAATATTGGTCGTTTATAGTCGAGTGTGTTAGCATTTACTTGATTCGGGAATAAATATTGATTATTTGATTCTGTTAGCATTTACTTGGTTCGGGAATAAATATTGGTTGTTTATAGTTGTGTTTGAAAATATTTACTTGGTAGGTGACCCTTTTAGAAAGTGGAGAAGTCTTAACTTTCTGAAGAAGCTAATGAAGTCAGCATATTCAAGACCGTGTTGACACAGCAGATTCTCTTCGGGGAGAGATGACTAACGGTTTAATCTCGCAAGCCATTAGTAATGATTCACATCTACTAATTATTAATGTTAATATACTGCATTCAGCATGCGACGATGTGCTATGACGTCACACATTCTATAAAGTTAAACGCTGTAATTTAAAATTCAGCAGCTGTACATTTAGCTAACAACAGAGGCCCATCTCCACCCCGTAATCTTGAAGAAAACAAAAAAAAAAAAAAAAAAATTCGAAGTCTTGTCATAATCTCGGAATATTCTTCGTTCGCTTTCGAATTTGAAACATGTGTATTTTTTTTTTTTTAACCATTTCACTTCAATCAAGGCGATGATGTTTACTAAGGTGCACGGGGTTACTGGAAGGGAAATAGAATGAGAAGACTTTAGTGAAGAGAAGTGAGGAGAAAAGACAATAAAACAATAGGCTTCAGGAATACATAATACAGAAGACAGCGATTGGTGTTGCATTAAAATCTTTAAAGATTGTAGGTGGCAGGGAAGAAAGAAATAGGAAGGGATTTCCACAGGCAAGAAGTGCGAGGAAAGAAAATAGAATAGATCTAACGGTTGCATTTAGCTAGTTAAACAGTAAAACGTTGAGATCTAGTTGCCAATCTAGTAGCTCGTTTAAATTCCTACATTTGTGGGAATAAAATAAAAATACAAGATAAATTATAAATACAAAATTAAATAAAAGTTAAAAATAAAATAAACATTAAAATCTCCCAGGAGTCCTCTGACAGGAAAGACAATTTACGCATGTGCAAAAAAGAGAGATTTCCTGGCGCCAAAGATAAACTGGAAGAATCTGTCTCTTTCTCGGTTGGACCTTTGACTGGTGAACACGTGCCAACTGTTCGGGAAGGAAATTCCCCAACAAGAGGTCGTTGGAATCCAAAAGAAGGGAATAAAATCAGTGTCCTAAACTGTGCCTCTAGTGTCTCCGTATCCTTCGTCTTTTCTTTGTCTATTTATTTCAGCAACGAAGGAAATTCAATAAGTTTTGGATGTTTAGGTGAAAGAATCAACCCAGCACTAATAGCCATAACATCCATACATTCAAGACAGTAAGGAGGAAAGTATATAAGAACAATTGCCATGAAAATATTTGTAGAAAAGACAGAGGGAAGCCATATCACGTCGGTGAGAAAGTGACTGGTCGAGATACTAGATGAGGATCGTTAACAGTGCAGACCCTTCTTTGAATTTTACGCAAAACGAGGATCTATCTGTCTGGAGGACGAACACACCAAAAAGATTTCCACAGCTTGACAAAAGTAAAATAGGCTTGTTCAGATGAGTAACATTGTAGTTGCCTTTTCGCTATGGATTTGTTTTCTTACACAGACAGTTTTGAAATAGAGAGATTTATCCAAATGTCCGGGGCATCGTATGCTGAAAAGTTCTCGCTCCAACACATTTCTTCAAATCGAAACAAATAGAAAAACACCAAGAAAAAAAAGAAAAAAATAAATAAAAAAGGCTGTTTTGAGAACGTTTCAACATCTCTCATACAGCTTTGACAAGACAATATTGTTAATAGATTTATTGAATTCATATGGAAACCAGCAAATATTATTATTTTTTTAAATTATGAAAACATGCTACTAAAATGTCCCTTTGTATAGATCTGATCTAGAATCGAGCTCTCCTAGCCACTGACGTCTTTCGTATAGTAAAAACGTTAAAATTTCCCTTTCTCTCTGCTGTGCGACGATAGCTTGGGGTAGAATCTCTGATTAATGACAAATCGGTCGGGTTTCGATCCCGGCTTGAAACAATCTGATGTCTAACCACACTGATGAGCTGTGATACAGCGAAACATTCTGTCTGTGGATGATATATATATATATATATATATATATATATATATATATATATATATATATATATATATATATATATATATATATATATATATATATATATACACGCACACACAAATGAGAGTAAAATTCCACTGTTCATAGCATTTACTTTTAAAAAGTGCTCAATACAAACTAGAGCAATATATTATTACTATTTTTTTATTATAAGAGATTATAATAAAAAAAAAATGTTGAAATCGTTACATAAAAGCTTGAAATCACATTTTTTTTTACTTGGACTCACATTGAGTCTGCCAATATTGTTTGTGGGATAAATTTTCCAGGAGTCCTTAAATATGTGAGTCCAAGGAAAAAATGTCTAACAGAGAACAATATAAAACAAACGACAACTACTGCATGTATTGATAAGGAATTACAATTAAAATAAGAAAAAAAAAACATTTAAAGACTAGCTACATAGAAAAAACATTTACGATAGCTGTAAGAAAATATGCATTTTTGTGTGTGAGTGTTCAACAGTCAAGAGAAAGAAAGAAAAACGCACGCGAGCCTAGCGGCTGCGTTCCACCTATACATAGACTACATCTTTAGACACTTCGAGGTGGTGTAATGGTTAACGAGTTTGTCTCGCTAGAATAATTACGACTGAGTAGTGAGTTCTATCCTTACTGAATGCCCCCCTACTTTCGGCCTTGTGCCATATCTAAGCTACGCTTGGAAAATCATTAGGGCACCTCGGCGTGGTGTAATGATTAGCAAGCTTGTCTCGCTAAAAAGTAGTTACAACTGAATAGTGAGTTCGGTCCTCATTGTGTGCCCCATGCTTTCGGCAATGAGCCACATCTAAGCTACGTTTGGAAAATCGATACGTAGACTACATCTTAATGCCAGAGTTGAAAAGATGTAAAAGAGACTAGGGAGCGAAATGCACGCTTTTATAAGGACCCTATTTTAGTTGCTTTTATTTGTTTTTATCAATATGCATAATATTGTCTGAAGGCAAAAAACTTTTTCGATGAAAAATGAATTTTTAAATGAATTAATACTGCTATTCTCTTCCATTTTGCAATGTGTCGTAATAAGTTTTTTCTGACAAATGTCTCCGTATAGGTTGATCCATTATTTATTTCTTGCCGTGTTTTCTCTTAAAAATTCAGTGATCCATCTGCTTTCTTTCGACTTCTTCAATATGGATTCTGTTTGAAACACGAAGTATAGATTTTTTATTCTCTTCTGTATTCCATAAATGATTAAACACTTCAAATGGAATCAAATGTACAATGTTTACAGCAAGCGATTCTATCTTTTCCGGAAGTGCATTTATGACAGACTTGAACAACGATTAAAAGTCGACCCAGAGATAACGTTCATCGTGTAAAACAGATCGAAACAGACAAATGAACGTCGTTAGAGGACAAGAAATTACTATGTCAAAATGTACTATGTATCAGGTCATCTTAAGTGGTTTTACGAGATCGATATGAACTGGAAATGAAGTTCTGAAACCATCTGCACAGAAGGAAAGGCTCTACGTTCAGAAATTCATTTTTTACAAAACAATTTCATTCAGAGTATTACGGGTATTGAACACAAACAAAACTGGCTTATAAATTAATTCAGAGAATACGGGAGCTGTTCCCTATTGAATGAGTCAAAAGTATTGTTCCAAAAAAATAATATATAAATTAGCTTCATTGTTTTATAACTGGCGTTGCTACTGTTAACTATGATATCACTAACCAGTATTTAATTCAGAGCGCACCATATTGTCCTCTCTTGTTTTATATTCTCGCTGGTAAACAGGAAGTAATATTTCGGCACCCTCCGACCGGTTGCTGTATAGACGCCTCCATAGGACGTAAATCATTTGGAATTCGTTGGACTTCAATGGCGTGTTCACGGTGTCGTACTAGACAATATTTCTTGCCAGAATCTTACATATTTATAAATCTAACATTCGTCCATGCATTGAATATTGCTGTCACATCTGGTCTCGTTGCCTCTGCTATGTATTTAGTCTTTCTTGATAAAATCCAAAGAAGAATATGCAATGTTATTGGTAATGACCTGGCATCTCGACTTCAAGCACATTCACACCGATGTAAAGTAGCTTCTCTGTTAATCTGTTATCGATCTTGAACTGGCATCTCGGGTTCGATCACTTCCCCACCGCCGTAACGTAGCTCCTGCGCCTTTTCTATGAATATTTTTTATGGTAATTGTTTTAATGCGCTTCTCTCTTTGGTACCTCGACTTTACGAATATAAGCGTAGTACTAGATTGGCAACTAGGTCTCATCATTTTGCAATTGAAATTGTTGGATGGAACCATAAGTTCTATGCTAACTGTTTCTTCGCTCGCACTTCTCGCTTGTGGAACTCTTTTTTGGTCTCTTGCTTTCCATTCAACATTTACCTTCAAAAATGTAAATGCAATGTCAATCGTCATTTTCTGTCTCTTTTAATCCTGTTCCTTTATTGTTCTCTCTCCTTAATAATGTTACCTTTTTTCTCAGATTCTTTCACAGTCAGTAACTCCTTGCGTCTTAGTGGATTTCTCGTCTTGCTGGGGGTAAAATGCTTAAAAAAAATAAGGAAATTTTCCGCATTCATTGACCGAACATTTCGCGTTACTGTCAGTTGAAATTTATAAAGTATATCTTTTAAAACAGTTTTACACGAAAATAGCTTTCTGTTATTGGTCTTTCCAGTATTGATGGGAGTTTCCATCTTAAACTTTTGTTCAAAGTAGTGTTGAAAGTCAACATCTCTTCTAATTAGATATGCTATCCATTTTAGTTATTGTTACTGTTGAAAGTCTTCAACTGATGTGATTTATGTTATTTGGTTCTTTGCGATTCTGTAGCGCCAAACTATGAAAAATGATCTTCTTTAAGACCTAAAGGGCTCATTCGCTTGGATTAATTTTTAATCATTGATCTCCGAAATAATAGAACCAAACTTTGATCTCTTGATCTTATGGATTCTGTTGCTATAAAGTTTCAGCCGATTTATTGTGCAGCTTTTTCTGGTATCGAATTCGTAAGGAAAGAAAGAAAGACCTATTTACGAAATAGAGGTGTCTTTATGACATATCGGACATAAATGAATGGAATCGTCCGTTTATGTAAATAAGCGAACTTGAGAAGAGATAGCATTTGGTCAATTGCTAAGTGCACCTTCGTGTAGTAATCCTTCTATTTAATTACTTACCTACGAGCTAGCTTGGACAAGCTATGACCAGCTAAGACCAGCTATTACTAGCTTAAACCAGCTCTGACCGGCTTGGACAAGCTATGACCAGCTAAGACTAGCTTAGACCAGCGGCCCGAGTGAAAACACTCGGGTCCCCACGTTAAAAACCGACCTTGTGTTTCAAGTAAATACACTTACCTACGAGCTTGTCTTCCTTATTTATTTACCTCTGTTAACTCGAAAACACGAGATACAACGCTTTATTAATTATATATTTAATCAGGACAGGCGCCTATTACCCATGAACTATCCAACCTGATTGGGGCCCGGGCAGTGCCTTGTGATAATCTTGCTATCATATCAACCTTTCCTTTTTTTTCTACCTACATTTATATACGTTACAAATTAAACTAAGCACAACTGACTATTAAAGTATGAAAAGTTATGACGGATTTTGACGCTGCTCTGGGTTTTTTTTTTCGTCCATATCCGTGAATTTGTTTTGGTCATGCTAAGTCTTAAGAAAACACTATGTAAATTAATTTTTTTTTTTATCTCGAATGTGTTAAAATTATTCAACTTTTAACAAGAAAAATATCAATTTGATGTTAAATATTTGCTGCAAAACATTGTTGATTTATTTAGGATGGAATTATTTATTATTGCATTTGTATTTAGATACATTTGTAAACCCCTGTCGTCGATCCTCATCAGCTGTAACCAATAATGTCACGCCACTGTCGGCCCTCAAGTTCCTTCAGACCGCTGTGGTTAGCATTTAGCTAGTGCGTGACTCGTTTTGTTGTTGATATCGTGATGATAGCACGGTTCCACTCGACTAACATGGCGTTTGTCTGTTTGCGACCATTAAATGTTCTGCCAAGTTGTGTTTTTGATCACAGAGGGTGAGAGAATCGCTGATGAAGCAGAATGGAGTGAGAATTGGTCCTACAGCTGGAGCTACACAAAAACAAGAATCCTTTGGCATGAAGAATTAACTCAGGTTAAAAAATGTAACAACGATTTGTTTTACATATTATATGTTGTATGCAGCGGCTTTAACCCTTCCCACTTGTTATAATCAATTGACGCTGGGATCCCCTTCGGAGTCTGCAGCTTATTTTAGTAGTAACTTAAATTTCTAAATTCTGGTCTTAAGGACCGGCATAAAGTCTTGGTCAGGAGGTCTCAGCAAATGATGTGGATTCCTGTAGCAGTAGTGTGGGGACTCTCTCTTTCCCTGTGTGTGTCACACTGCTGTCCAAAATCTCCAGCTTATATCTCCAGCGTCCGGCAGGGATGGGGTTGAGTAAGATCTAGGTTCGGTTGCCTTCTACCCTAAGCATCAACCGTTTCTAAATTTCTATATATAAAAATAAATTTATTCAAGTGGTTTGCCAAATTTGGGATTTCCAGCCCCCTTTTGAGAGTGGTCGTAGGGATCAAGCCACCCCTTAACTCCAACTCACTTTGCACCTCACCTCGTACCACAGCTCCATACAGGCGGTGCTAATCTCTCTCTCTCTTCCTTCCCCCACTTTCTCAACAGCTAACCTCAGCCCGCTGCTGTGACAACTTCCAGATAGCGTAGCGAAAACAAAAAGGATTTTCAGTCATTAAACTTTCTTTATTAGCTTGTCCTATGCAGGGATCTCTCGCTCAACCAGATCTCCCAAGAATTGGAAAGGGAAATAAAAGTGTCCATTCTCCTTAAAACGAAATTTTATCTTTTCTCTGTCTATTCATTTTTACGATCAATAGACCAAACAGCCGTTTTGTCCATGGTCACTTGAAAATAGTAATTAATTTTTCCTTATCACGTGTATCCAAAGGAATCCAAATTTATATTTTGGATATAAAATTTTCTCTGAATGAATGTCACAGAAATTATAATGACGGATGCGTCCAGGCAGTCTCTATCTCTGTGAGGATACTTTTCTTCTGGGTGGCTGATTCAAAACATGGTTTTTCCTGGTTCTCTTTTTTCTTTGCCCAGAGGAATCGTGATGCTATTTATTTCGGTGACCACTCTGGTCTCTTTATCGACAACATATTTTTTATTTTATCTGACATCTTCGTGGATACCTTAATGGCATCTTTCTTATCGGCGTGGAGAAAGACGGGTAGTCTTGGTTTTGCTCATTCTTACTGAATTTCGTGTAGTTAATCATGGGTTCGAGTCTCTTTGGAATTATTTCAAAACAGATTTTTCAAAGCATATTGTTTTTAATTTTCTTCTCAACATTTCAATTAATCTTCCTGCGAATTTCAACAATTACCACCCAGTTTTCTTCTTTCTTTCTTTCTCTCTCTCTTTCTTTCTCTGGATCTCTGGAGATCTCAGTATCACATATTGTATTTATTCCGAATGTTTCAAGTTGAATTGTTTACCTCTATATATGATTCATTATTGTACATAAGTAGATGACAATAACATTTGTATTTTATATGAATACTACCTATGACAATTGAGATGTAGTAGAATGGGGGTATCGTATCATTGATTCGGAGGTGTATCATAGATTGGCGGGGGTGGGCACGAGACTCTTGCACCAGTCTGCTTGTAGTCCTTTCTATTAATTACTTTTGCTGCTTCTCTTCTTTGTTATCAGAAACAAAAGACTATTCGGATATTTGTTCTTCTATGCGCCGTGTCCAATCAGGACATTTGCGATCATGGCTCTCGACAATTTCCTGTCCTTTGTAACTCTTAAATTTTTTTTTGTTATCTCTCCTAAATCCTGTTCCGCCATCCCTTTACTCAAGTTGGCGAGGTAGTTTATATGTTGTTTTCCTCTGTTCCTCTTGCCTTCAATCTGTCCTGTAAGTCTTACATTTTTCAAGTCCGATTTCTTCATCACGTGTTGGAGAAATGTCAACGGTCTCTTCCTAATGTCAAGTATAAGTGTCTTTTTATTTCCACTTTTATAAAACTTCGTCGTTGCTCACATGTTAGGCTCATGGTATTCTCAGAATCCTTCTGTAGAACCACGTTACTGATATTTCTAGTCGATTCTTCATTTGTGAGGAGATTGTCCAACATTCACTACCATATAGGAGAACTGATATTGCATAACAGTTCAGTATTCTTTTTTTTTTGTCCCTTTGGATTTCAATGTTGCACTTTCCTTCCTCTATTAAAACATTTCCCAGATATTTAAATTGTACTTATTTGCTTTTGGCATCTCTATTTTGTACTTTGCATGTTGGGCTGTTGTGATAACAACCATGCATTCTGTTTTATTGTAATTGATGTTTTAGTTCTTTCTTCTCGCTTTCCTTCACTACCTTCTGTGGGAATTCTTGTAGTTTCCCTTCTATTAGGTTGGTGCAAAAAATAATGGCGTAATAATGTCGTTTTTGAGGTTAAAAATACGTAAAAAAAACGACGTTATTACGTCATTATTTTTGCACCAACCTAATATATTTGCTATGAATACTTTGTCATCTGCATACTAAGATATTTATTGTATTTTCGGGCGTCGGAGATGCACTGATCTCAAGGGTTTTTTTAAGCATTACGCCCCGAGCAAGGCGTGAAGCCACTAGAATGCAGGGGTTTGCAGAAGATTTGGAGCGAGAGCAGAAAGGAGTGATAGAAGAAAGGATGAGGAGAAGGATAGTGGGTAGATCAAGGTAACTGGAGGTATCGATTGACATTACATTTGAATAGTTGGAGATTATAGCTTTCAGGGAAACTAATTGGGAAGGGTGTTCCACAGGCGAGAGTTGCGAGGTATGAAGCTATTGGCGTAGAAGAGACGGCTACATTTAAAAGTTTCTACAGTGTAAGGGTGGGAGCGGGATGCCAGCCTCGTAGGGTGCCTGAATTCATGGAGTCTGGGAACCAGTGAAAGCAGCTTATCGGAGCAATTATCATGAAAGTATTTGTAGAAAAGACAGAGAGAGGCAACGGCGCGTCTGTGAGATAGTGACGGAAGACGGGACGCCAGATCAGGGCCAATTACATTACATATCCGTCTCTGGATCTTGTCAAGAACTCCGAGGTAAACAGAAGGTGCCCCAGACCATATATGGCAGCAATACTCCATGCAAGGGCGAATGGTTGATTTGTATATTTGAAGTATCGATTCCGGGGAGAAAAATTTCCTAGCGCGGCACAGAGAGCCAACTTTCCTCGCGGTGGAAGAAGCAATTGACTCAATGTATTTGTTCCATCTCAATTCAGCAGTCAACGTGAGACCGAGCAGACGCAGGGAGTTGCTCTCAAGAAGGTGACTATCAGACATTCTAATGGGGGCAGGGAAGGATCTCTATGGTGGTTAATGGAGACTAGTTTAGTTTTTGAGGCGTTAAATTTGACCATCCAATTGTTGCCCCAGTTAACAACCTATTGGAGGTCCATTTCAAGACGCACGGACAGGTTAGTTTTGTCACCGACACTAGATTTGTTTTTGAGGCAGGAGTAAATTGTAATGTCGTCCGCGTAGATGCCAACTTGGGAATCTATGGCATCAGGAAGATCGTTGATGAAAATAAGGAATAGAGTGGGGCCAAGGATGGAGCCTTGGGGAACACCTGCGTTCGCGGGATAGGAACTGGAAGAGAATCCGTTGAGAACGACCTTCAATTCTCGGTTTGACAGGAATGATTGTATTAGATCAAACAGTCGACCAGTAATACCATAACCCTGGAGCTTACGAAGAAGGCCGGCATGCCAAACCCTATCAAACGCTTTGGAGATGTCTAGGGCCACAGCACGAGCCTCACCGTTATTTTGAAGGGCTTGGTAGACGGTTTCAGTGATGGCCGTAAGCACATCAGCTGTAGATCGGGCGTAGCGGAAACCATATTGCTTGTCTGAGAGCAGATCATGGGATGTAAGGTGGTTAACCACTTCGGCATTGATTAGGGCTTCGAAGACTTTGCCGAAGAGGGGTAGGAGACTAATAGGACTGTAATTAGAGGGGTCAGAGGGGTCTCCAGGGTTCTTAAAGACAGGAACAATGGATGAGGACTTCCAGCAGTCAGGAAAACAGGATTCTTTGAGGCAGTAATTATACAGTTTAGAGAGGGCGGGTGCTAGCTCAGGTGCGCATTTCTTCAAGACAATGGCTGGTATACCATCTTCACCACTAGCCTTGTGGGGGTCTAAATTGGAGATAATTCCCAGTACCAATGACGGGGTTATGCGTAAGCCGCTCAATAGGGCCTCAGTTCTTAGAGGGAAGTCTGGTATGGGTACACCGGTGGAGTCGAGCGTTGAATTAAATGAGAATTTCCGAGCAAAGCATTCAGCCTTGTCGGTAGAGGAGGTCAAGGCCTCGAACTGGTTGAATAAAGGAGGTATAGAGGGTTTTCTATTGTTCAGGACACTCTTGCAGAGCGCCAATAATCTTTGGAGCCAGATTTGCGAGATGCAATACGCTCCTTCATCCGAGCAGCAAATATTCACTTAGCTTCGTTGAGGACACCCTTACACTCGTTATGGGCGGAGGCAAAGAGACGTCTATTGCAGCCCGACATGTCGCTACGAAATATGTGAAAGAAGTGGTTCCTATGGGCAATGGCGGCTGAGCAAGCAGCGGAGAACCAAGGGGAGGAGTGCGACTTGACCATAAATTTCCTTGAGGGGATGAAAGCGTCGATTCCAGCTTTAACCCAGGATGAGACCTCAGAAGCACATTCTTGGACAGGGAGTGTAAAGACAACATCCCAGGGGACATCGCGGAGGAAGTCACGGAACGAGTCCCAGTCCGCTCGTTGATAGTAGAACGAAGATCTAGTGATGGGAGGTTCTTTGCGGGGTGTGGAGTTGAAGGAAATGTTAACAGATACCACGGCATGAGCGGAGTTACCAAGAGGGCAGAGCTTCGTGGCGCTACAAGATTCGGGGATGGAGGTAAAACACAGATCGAGAAGGGAGGCCTTACCTGCCAGGTTGAGGGCAAAACGCGTGGGGAAGTTAACTATCTGCGTGAGGGATTGAGAAATTGAGAAGTTAAGTGTTTGAATGCCAGCCCGGTCAGTAGTAGCATTCTCGAGCCACTTGGTATGATGGTCGTTAAAGTCACCAAACACGAATATGTGAGCAAATGGGTGGAGAGAGAGGGCCTTGTCTATGCTGTCAGATATGCTATCGAGTATCCCACAGTCTTGAGAGGATGGAGAGCGATAGAGGAAGAAGAGATAGCTTACGGTATCGAGGAGAGATAGTCGGAGACACATGTACGAATGGTCTGGCGATTCGAGAGACAACTCTCTGACCAGGGGGAGATGGTCCTTGACATAGACACCAAGGCCGTGCATTTGGGTTAGAGAGTCTTTCCTGAGGAGAGGAAGGTAGCCGGGGATCGAGATATCAGTGGATGGAATAGACGAGACAAGGTTTGTCTCACACAGAGACAGTATATCCGGGAGACAAGGTTTGTTTCAGTATATCCGGGTATTTTGATTTGTACAATTCTGACAATAAATATGAAGCAAAATAAAAGAAAGAAAATTAATTAAGCTAGGCTGATAAAGAAAAACCTTCTTTTTCTAAGACACAGGTTAAAGTTTCGAAACATTTCGTAGAAAAAAAATGTGCCTTCGACCTCAAAAATTACCTAAAAAATTACCGTAAATGGAATCCTGCTTTAACACGATGATTCGTGTGGGTGATCGGTATTTACCGACCTACTCACGAAGGTAGAATGTGACACACAGTCATTTTTAATGTCAGTGGTGGTGGAGGGGGGTGACATACACGTACATATAGGTCCAGGACAAATACTGATTGCCCCCCAACTAGTCACGTTGGTGTTACTCTCCACCAACACACTCTCTTTAGAGATGTGTTGCCACAGGATTGGAATCGCTGGGATTAGGCCTCCTTTAAAGTTTTTTTTTTCGTGAACTGTCCGAAGACAGAAACACGTTAGAGAGGTGAAGAATAGATACTACACTTAGTATTTACTTGCCGCCCCACACTGGCAGGATGTAACACAAAGTCAGTAAAATTTGGCATACACCCGAGCCAGATTAAAAAAATAGCTCAGTTGCGTCAGTTCCGTTGGCATCAATATTACTACCGATCCCAATCTTTAGTGCAATGAGGAACGTACTGCCGCGGGCGCCTGTTCCCCGGAACCGGTCACCTCACAATATTTTTAATTGCGCTCTGTCCGAAGAGAGAAACACAATTGAGATAGAAAATGTAGTTTATCGCCCGAAGGCAGATACTACACTTTGATCACAGTCTTCAGGTCGAGGAGCAATTTCATTTAGCTAACTTTCACATTAAAGTAGGATGTGAAATAATGCCTTCTATGTGGGGTACCCACACGCGTACAGATAGACAAATGGTCACAAATTGCCCAGTCCCCGCGTCCACTATCACGCTGGCGCCGATATTACACCAACCTCATCTCTCAGTGCAATGAGAAATGTGCTGTTTCAGGGTAGGAATCCCCAGGACTAGATTCCTTGCCACATTTAAAATGACGAGAACAAGATACTACGTTTTCTTCCCGGTCCGAAGACCTAGAGGTTGAGGTGTGATTTGTGAGGTCGATCTGCACTAGGTGCTGTATGACTATAGCTTCATATGGCATGTGATGTAATGGAATAACCTGTCACCCCCATGAGTGACTACACTATAGGTAGTAACTAACTATAAGTATCCGTAAGACAACGAACTACAGAGAGTTTAGCTAGAATCTTTCACCCCTTGTGAGGATGCGGTATTATGGTGTATGGAGGATTGATTGGATGGGTTTTTGTGGTGAATGTGCAAATTGTAATGAGTGAATGGGTCGTAAATCGGATTAGCTAGTTATAGGATAGTTAGTTAAGACAAGCCTCAGCCTCAACCCCTCCCCTTTTTCGGCCTTGTGCCATAATTGTATTCTGTACAATAAATATGGTCTAGCTGGAAACTTTTTTTAGCTGTGCTGGTCGAACACTCTGCCCGAGGCTATATCGAAGGGCGTCTAATATTACGCTAGGGTGTAGTGAGTTCGATCCCCACTAGTTTCCCTTTTCTGTGCCAAATTGATCTAAACATTATAAATATTTACTTGTAAAGTACCAAGTAGTGATCAAACTCGCTAATAATGACGTGCTTACTTACCATCGTCCTAATAGAGAACAGCGTAAATGTTTCGTTTATTAAAATACTGGTTCCCAGTTCAGATCTTTAACCACTGTGGCTTTCACTAAGAACGAAACACAACAGCTGCTTATTATCAGTAAAATTGTTTTTCTTTAAGATTTCGTTTATTTTATTTTATTTTTTTTTTTTTTTTTTGTTCATTAATCTCTCCGTTCCCGACGTCCGTTATTTCGTCGGCTTCGGTCAACGGACATGACCCGAGACTGATTTACGTTGATAAAAAAAGAATATAAAATAAGAAACAGTGTTTACGTGGTAGAAGAACGCGAAAAGACGACTTGCTATAAAGACGATAACTTTAGTTTTCTCTTGTGTTCGAACTTCGAAAAAAATCCGATTAGCAAGGATTTCCATCACGCTTAAAGTCCTAAAGGAGGCGAATTTTCGAACAAAATAGTTTTTTTTTTTCATTTGACAAAAAATAAAAAAAAATGTTATAACACTGCCACTCCTACCATATTTGCAGTCGCACGCACGAAGATGTATAGTTACAATTCCGTGTCGCCTGGCTTCTAGATCCAAATTCGAAAAAAAAAAAAAATGCGAGAGAGAGATTTTAAAAGCATAACAAGAAAAATATTATTGTAAATGGTACTTCATTTTCTTCTATATGCCATGTACCCTCAAGACGTTCACGATCAAAATTCTTCACAACCTCACATCCACCATCTATTTACCTCGTTACTTCCCCCCTGTCCCTTATACCTTCGATATGGCCTATATGTCAAATTCTCCAAACCCTCTGTTGTGAATATGGATTATCTCCTCTTTGATAATCCAAGCTATAAAAGCTGTACATTTCCGCTTGTCAAGTAGACGAGACTGTCGAACTCTCTGCATTAGCAGAGAGGAACCCGGACGAGGCTTTGCCGAAGGGCAAGGTTTCGTCCGGGGAGGTTGACAGGGCCTGAACCCGTCTAGGCGGGTTCAGAAAGGCCATATATTTGGCCGAGCCTACGGGCTCGGGGATACCCACATTAAAACGGCCTTGTTCCACATTCGATCCTCGTGGGTGGATTGATAAATACTGACGAGTAGTAAGATTCTTAATTGGATAAAAGATTACTAGACAGAATCTCTTGTCCTGTTTTCATTACACCCTCCTCCTTCATTATCACTGACGTGCAAAGGTTTGGTGATGTTTGATGATTCCCAGGGTGAACTCCTTGATTGTATGCCTCTAAGACTTAAGTAGGGGAACTTATAGAGAGTAGTACTGAGAAATATGAGGATGGAAGACATTTTAAATATGTAAAAACGGATGCAACATGAAATAAACACTTTATTCAAATTAAATATAAAGTAAATTTTTACTTTATTCTTTGATTGGATGTCCTCCCGATATGGATGCCCTGGGCCCTCGCACCCTTTGCTCACCTTTTGCACGCAACGCAACTGCTCATTATGTTATGCGTCCAAGAAATTTCAGCCGTCTCTTTCAGATTCTGAGTAAAAGTGTTCTTTGTTCCCACTTTCTTTGACTAATTAGTTGCTTACACGCTACGTCCAGGGTATTCTCAGCATCCTTCTGTATAATCGCACTTCTGTTGCCTACAGTTTTCACATGATGTATAAGAAGTAGTCTCTGTCGGCAGTGGCATTTCTAGCAACCAGAAAGGATCCAAGGTTAATCTGGATATAAGGGGGTGATGGAAAGATAAAATAAATTTAAGGAGAATTAATTTTAATTTTTATACTTCACCTCGCCAACTTTCAGAACTGATTTTTAAAATATTGCTATAACACTTTATTAAATAAAACAGAATACTACTAAATCAAACGGTTTTCCTAACGTGTAGTGGTTGGAGTAGCAATCCTGAAAAGGTTCACAAATAATCTTCATATATTTAATGTAGTTTAAGTCTTCAATTTATCATGGCGAATATCAAATCCATCAACAAAACAACACTCAACTCGCGAACTTTCAATTCCTAGCTGTGAAACGTTATTTCACATGGAAATACACATTATATTTCTGCCATTAAGAAGCAAGATTCGAAAAAAAATTATATAAAATTTATTGATATATATATATATGTTGTGTTGCAGCTCAAAACAGACGTTAAGTTCGTTGACTGGGTGCAGTTCCTCCCAATCAAACGTTCTATGTTAAAAATTACCCATCGGTCAGATCGTTACTCACGAGTGAAAGACAAAACAATTTCTAGCAGTAAACCAAATTTTATTCTTGGGATGTAACTTACTGCTATAAGCAAGCGAAGTAGAGATGAAGCGTAAGTGAGGAGGGAGCTACACGGTTCAGCGGTCGTCTACCCTGTCCGTTCTGCGAGGTTTGCTTCGTTCCATCTGTGTGCCTTTTCGCGGGATACTCAGTTTTATAGATAACAATTTCCTTTGTCTTGTCATTTTCGTCTAAAAAAATAATTAATCTTCCTTCCGTGACTTTCTCTCTGTCTGAGCCTCTTGCTCTGTACTCTGAAGTTGACTCTACTTACTGATAACCATCGATCGAAAAGGAAATGATCCGTACTGAGTTTAGCTTTTTTTTTCAATTTAACAAGACCTCAGTTGGCTTATATTGCTACCTATAGAACCGGAGGTATTTGGGTTTAAAATGTTGCTTGCAGTATATAATATGGCATGATGGATTACCGTTAACCTTAATAAAATCCAAATAGCCAATCAGAAGCCAAATAAAATCCATATAGCCAACAGGAAACTCTTTTTCCCTTGATAAAAAAAAAAAAAAAAAAAAAACAGGGGGAAAAAGCTTCGCGTTGTTAACAGTCAGCTTCTGATTAGCTATATCAATTACATGATCAACTAAATCCAGTAAGGTTTTTGTTGGGATTAACTTTAACCCATCACGCTGTATTATATAGTGTAAGGAAGGAAAGGGTCAGCGGCATAGTCAGACTTGAAAAATGTCCGTTTTCCTTCAATTTATAGCCGATCGTAAGTAGCATCATTGTATGTTAATTTGTATTCGGCCATTAACCTGAATGTGGTATTGCATTTTCTTATTTTCTACGTGGAGGTAATAAATTTGTATTCTCTTAGTTTTCCTAGCAATGCTTCATAACATTATTCGATCATTTTTTAATGAGGTGTTATCTACGAGCACCCCACCTTGGTGGCCTCAACGCAATTTGAACACACAACCGTCACTGTGATGTAATAATTTAATTCATAGATAAGTAATATAGAGTTTTTAAACGAAGCACACCAAGATTTTAAACATTTGCCAAAAATCTACTAATTATCTAATTTCAATAAGCTTTTCATTATTTATTCCTTTATGGATGATTTTAGTCATGAATAAAGTATTTTGTAAGAATCGTTTTTGGAAATAATTTGGTTTAATTAATTAAAACCTTTTATTTAATTCGAAATTAATGAACTTCGTATAATAGATTCATTAAACTCAAGAATTCAAAAAAACAAACAAAAAAAAAAACCCGGAAAAATATGTGTAATCAATTTTTCGGTAAATATGAACTTTCATCCCTGCAAAAAAAAACAAAAAAAAAACAAACAAACAAAAGAAGCAGAGTATCAAAAGGGCGGTTTTTCTCATGACACCGCTTTTATTTTATCTATCTTAAGTCCTCAGCGATGTTTATTAACTTTATTGTTTTAAAAAGCGATGATTACAATTATAATAAAACCTAAACATATGAGGAAAGTAAATTTATACATTTTTGTTCTTGAAAATCCACGACAAAAATATTAAACACTGTATATATATTAGTTGTTTTTTTTAACAAGAATACGTTTATATTTACAACATTCTAAAAACTAATACAATTAATGCGATGCAATATTTATCATTTTTCCAATTTATAAAAATATACACATGAAACATGTTTTTATTCATTAATTTATAATCATTTACTAAATTATTAAAATTTCTGAAGCAACCAAAGTAGTGTGGAACATCAGTAACTTGATTATGTTATTTATTTTCTCTTTGAGTTATATGTGTTATCCATTTTAGTTGTTTCAGTTGTTGAATATCCTCAAGAAATTTGACACAGTTTTTTGTCTGATTCTATAGCGTCAATTCGCAAGGTTCTAAGAAGAATTATCCTAAGACCTAAATTCTTTCTTGCTATGCTTCTTCTTCCATATTGGCACCACTATTGCATTTTGCTCTCTTCCCAAGCTTTCTGAAAGCTGATGATGAGCCACTGTATTCCTATTTCACTACAAAGAACAATGGCTTCATTTGTAATGCCATCATTTCTTGCTGCTATGCCCACTAACAGCAGGAGCGCAGTCCCCACATCTAGGGTTAGGCAAGGCTGCAATCTCTTTTTTCTACTGTTCTACATGGACCAAATTACAAAGGAGGCCAGTCCAAATTCTGGGGCACTCAGCGAACTCATGTTCGCCGATGATGAACAGCGACAGGATTCAGCTGCAGGAACACACTGAACAACTCAACTCAAGCTGCGAGAAATACGACATGAAGATCCGTGTCAGTAAGACCGAGGTCATGACCGTCAGCAAGAGACCAGAAAATCTGGACATTAACATCAATGGGACCCAACTAAAGCAAATCAGTGAATTCTAATATCTGGGCAGCATATTTACTCAAAACGGTAAACTAGACAGAGAAATCAAGACCAGGTGTCAGAAAGCCAATGCAGTCAGTTACCAACTTACTCCTCTTCTAAAACATCCTAGCATTTCCATGAGCACCAAGGCAAATCTCATCAACGTCATTTTCCTACCAACGCTGCCATACCAGTGCCAGACATGGCCCCTAAAAAAACCCTTGAGAGGAAACGGATCACTTGTGAGATGAAATGCCTGAAGAAAACGGGTGAACCAGACCAGGCAAGACAAGATCAGGAATGAGGCAATAAGGGATATGGTAGGAGCAATACCAATCAGACAATATATCGAACGACAGAAGATCAAGTGGTTCGGACACTTCACTCATGTGCCTATCAAGCAACCAGCCTACAGAGCATACACTTTCAGTTACTCTGGCTGGAGAGCGAGAGGCAGATCAAGAAGACGCTGGAGAGACTCAGTGGCAGACACTCTCAGAGCCCACGAGATATCTCTCCTCCAGGCCACTCGCCTTGCCGCTGACAGACGATTGTGTCTTCCCGCGACGCCTAACAGCACAGGCAGAAGGAAAAACTAAACTAAACTAAGGTCTACAGGCTTCATTCGCTCAGTCATTTTAATTAGGCGCCTTTATTTACTCAACCTGACTTTGAGTAAAGCCGAGAATCAAACTCGCTATCCAGTAACAATAACGAGCGGAAACAGGGTCCTAATCAATGCATCGCAACGAAGCACCTCTAAAACGCTTGTGTATTTCCAGTATTTAATTTTTTTTAAATCACATACTCTATTTTAACTGGAATATTTAACTGAAAGTCTAAATTCTCCGAGTTTAATATTATCCAACAAAATTCGTACTCTCCCCCACCAAGAAATCAATTCCATCAAAGCCAGCCCCACCCAGTAACAGAAGCCTTCTAATTCCTCGCCGCATAATCATGTACAACAACAACAATACAAATTGAATATCAGTGGAGATGAGAGAACGTTGCTATGGAGCACTGGGTACTGAGTGACTCGGTGAGTAATATTGTCTATGTGGTCACAGTGAGTGAAGTCACAAAAATGATTTGAAGTAGGTTGTCAGGCGATGATGGTATTTATATAAAATGCGTTGGAGATTTCTTGGTACATTTCTCGCCGACAAAGAAATGTCCCATCACTGGGAAAAGAAGATAAAAAAAATAAAATACATACCCAATATAATAGAATGTTGCTCAGCGCTTAAGATTTCTTACGTGAATTTTATGGGCCGCCATGATGTCGTCTGTTAGTTTCGATAAAATTTGGTCGAGTAGTTTTGAAGGACCGAATAAATGAAAATAAGATATAAACTGAAGCATGACTAATTTACTTAATAGTTTGTGTTTTTTTTTTATCATTTAGTGTACTTTAAATTATAAAAGCAAACTTAAGATTGCTAAGAGAAAAAGTTACTTAAGCAGAGTTTGGGTCATTGAACGAGTTTTATGAATATGGCTGACACACAATGTCTCAAAACTCTCGAGAAAATGGCCTAAATTTCAAATTATACGCGAGCTCGCTTTTTTGACATTCTATTAGTTTGTCATAATTAATTTCCGTTTTGAGGAACCAATTGTAATGACAAATATATTATCCTAACTACTAATCATACGTTGCCGTTAAGAATAAATTTAGACCACACTAACGTTTTGCATGGAAGTGGCAACGGACACATTGTATTAAAAGTAAAATATTATTCCTTTTGATGGCAACGCAAGATCGCATACAGCAAGACAAACGCAGGAAAAAAAATTGGAATACTTTTGGTGTGTTCTATGCTATGCGCCATATTTATTTGACCCAGCATCGACCGATTATTACCGCTTTTGAAGGCTGCAAAAAGCTCTGGCGAGGAAAAGTTTCTTTAATGAAAACGAAATTCAAGAGTTCGTCGAAAACATTTTCACATAATAATCGGCTGGATTTTACTCAAAATGTACCGAAGGACTGTCTGATAAGTGACAACAGGTCATTGGAAATAATGGTGGATATATAATAGAATAAAATATAACCGAACTTAAGTCTTTTAAAGAATAAAATTGGATAAACGAAAACGGAAATTATTTCTGACTCCGCCTAATAACTTTTTTTCTCGTGACTATAATTTGTAGCTATTAAGTTGATCTATATTAACAAAGCAAATGTTTTTCTTTCTCTCTCGTTGTACTCCTCCGATCACCGAAGTTAAGCAACATCGAATCTAGTCAGTATTTGGAATGGGTGACAGCTTGGGAATACCAGATGCTGTAAGCTTGGACGAGTGGGTGGTGTAATGGATAACAGCTCAGAATTGGAATGGGAGAATAGAGTTCCAATTCCATTCGGGTTCGTTACATTTACTAACGTGCAAATACCATTAGGGAAGGTATGAATGCACCACTTATCCACCCCCACTAGCTATAGGTAAATTAGTAGAACGTTTATCAGTAAAAATCATTATCTCCAAAAATACTTTCAATCTAAAAATATTTTTTGGTTGTAAATAACCTGCAAAAGGTTGATTAGCCGTAAAAAAAGAACAGGTCAATTCTCTTTCTTTCTTTCTTTCTTTCTCTGCTCCGTTTGCCTCCTTTTTATTTTTTATCTCTCTCTTTCTTCTGATATCTCTCATCCTCTCGTTCTTTTTTCTGTTTTATGCTTACGTCATCAAATGATTTTGAAATTGCATTGCACTTCATGGTCGTTCCGCGTATTTTATTTTCTACATTTTTTTTATCTTTTTATTTTTTTTTCCTAGCAACATTTTAAAACTATACGATATTCGACCTTCAAATTGCGGGATTTCGAAATTCAGCCAGGAATCGCACGTATATACTACAACACCGAAGCTTACTATTACATATCGAAATGCTTATTCCATCTTGGCAACCGAATCACCGACAGCTAATTAGTCTTGCCGCCTATTTTATCGCTTCTACCTTTTTTCTGAGCTACTCCACATGTTCTTTTAATCGACTGTTTAGAAATACGTATTTTCAGTTTCATTCATGATTGTTCTTGGAAGAAATACTGTAGACGCTTTCATTTTCCTTCCCAACGGTGATTACTTTTTTTGCTTTTTTTTTTTTTTTTTTTTTTTTTTTTTGGTTTGGTTTATTTTGTTTTACGGCATATCAACCCCAATGGGTTATTTAATCCCGGCAATATTTTTCGGATAGGTTCGTATAAAATATGCATTCTTTGTAAAAAAAAAAAAAAATCAGTTTGTAAGGGATCAAGTTTCATTGACGTATTTTTGAAAAGATGGTTTTTGTCGAGAGTCAAATCTATTAGTGGAATTTTTTTCAAATATGTATTGCTGGTATTTTTACTATAAAAATCTATTTTTAAATACTTTGATAGTGTTTTGACCCCAGTTAGTGGTTAACTATTTGCACATAGCTGGAACCTTAACAAGTGCTAGCTCCCTGGGTCAGGGTAGACCTGGGAACAACAACAATTAAGAGGTGGGTCCACGCTCCTCAAAACCTCCAGATCAGAGGCCTTGCTGCTGGATATAGTTTAACGTCATACCTAGGACGAGTGTTTTTTTATTTATTTATTGAGGTACCATATTTAGTTAACTACCCGCTTACTCTTGGAGTTTATCCACTATTTGATGACCTTATTCTTCTTCCTACCCCGAATTTTCACCTATCACGATGAACGGGTGTTTTCTCAGGGAGGCCCCGAGCCTTGAACGCCTATTGGGACAGGCTCAACCCAAACCTCAAGTGGAAAGCGTACATAAGATGGATTGCTAAAGATTCCGGGGGAAATGGTCGGTTCCCTATACTGCTTCAACAGGTACTTGACACCCCCTGCTATCATTTACCTTTACAAACGCCAGACAGGCTGGAAATGAAGTACTGCAGCCATATATGGACAGCCTTCACTTTTCAGTCTCAATAAAGTCCAAAAGCGTCCATTGTGAGTGATGAATTATTTCCTACCCTACAATCCCTTTCTCACAAGCGACATGTTGCAAGCTTGTCACTACACTATTATACTCCTTCGCTATTTCCATGGCAAGTGTTCAGACGAACTACATTCCTTAGTTTCACTAGTTCTAATCTTCGCGCCTAAGACCCGTCATGGCCCGCACATTGCAACAACCCACTCTCATTCTCTTTGTATTCCATTGGCGAGATGTATGTTCCACTCGGTCAGCTACTAGTTACGTACTGTTGCTTTGTGGAACCAACTCACAATAGGATGCTTACACAATTACTACAGTTTTAATCTGTTCAAGGCTACGCTTAACCGTTACCTCCCACACATATCGCCTCTTACGCTGTAATGCTCGACCTAAAGCAGCTCTAACAAAAGAGAAAAAAGCTTCAGTGAGTGCAGTCAAGCATGACAAATAGCTGCAGCAGGTTAGGTTTAAGGCTCAAAGTTCTTCCTACCCTGAATTTTCACCTATCACGATGAACGGGTGTTTTCTCAGGAAGGCCTCGAGCCTTGAACGCCTATTGGGACAAGCTCAACTATTGGGTCAATAGTCTAGTCACTTTGGTGACACACTAACTGGGAGTTCAATTCCTGGCAGACAGTGAAAGATTGTATCACACAGCGATAAATTTCCCGGTAAGAGTCTAGAATCGGAGTCATAATTCTCATGCGCGAAAATGAAAGTAGAAAATTTGCTAGAACTTTTGAAGGACAAGGAGAATTTTTAAAAACTTTCTGAAAGAAAACAAGTTAATTGCAGAACAAATAACCTGTGAAGATTGTTGCTGCAATATGACCTTGGTATCCAAAAGTTATTCTGATGGATGTATATGGAGCTGTAATTTTGTTGATTTGAATGAATCTTTAGTTCATAATCAAACAATAGAGAACTGTAGTGGATTAGTAAATAACATTGTAGTTATTTGCATAGGCTAGACAGAAGAGATATAAAGTGTATAATAAACTAAGAGAGAGGCAAGAACTTAACTATTGATCACTACTATCATTACATGTATGTATATATAGCTGGCTACTCGTATTCGAGGATACCAGTCTACTAGAGTGGCTAGCCAATCCATATTGCAGACGCTTGCCCAGGCGCATTTGTGTTTATTCAACACCCACAGAGCCAACCTGTGATTTATACTGCAACTATGCTGAGCAGACCTTAGTTACTGTTTCTGTGAGAGAGCGTGTTATCTAGCGTGATCAACAATTTGAACAAGGCCAGCACACTCAAGCTCTCAAGCGGCCACGATGACTTGTGACTTCATGCTAGCACAGATATCGACGGCACACAATTTCACTCACAAGGCTTGGGTTAACCCGTAGTATGGTTTCAGGCACTGGAATCGACCGCCCCAGTCCGGGTCGCATGGTCAGAATGCGAACGTTCTAACCACTTGGCCACGTGCCCATATTCGGCCACGTTCTCATATTTGAGCCACGTTCTCATATTCGACCACGTGCGCAATATTCGGCCACGTATACATAACTATCATTACAACACCACAAGAATAGCTGGCTCCATCTAAAGCGTTTTCTCAGAGAAAAAGAAACCTACAAGCATCGGCACGAATGGGAATATACATCTGAATATTTTCAAAAAAGAAATTTAAAAAAATGTATTTGTAAATATATGAAAAACAATAAACAATATATATAAATTTTAACTCGACATTTTGCGCATGCGAATTATGGCCCCGTTTGTATACTTTTACCAGTTTTCCCCGTTATATTTCGATAAAAATATGGTCGAATTAATCTTTCATCAATTATTCCTTCCCATACCATAATTTTCGGTTTGAAAATGGCCGTTCGCTATCCAATCTGGTTTGTCTTAAGAATAATAACATGCATTGTGCAAGCTGACAGCATCATGATGTAAAGATTCATGTTTTGCATATATGAGAACGAGTTTAGTTAGGTCTTTTGTTGTTTGTTTCGAAGCCATCTTGAATCTGAAATAAGAAAAATATCAAATTTTATACAACAATGGATATAGATCCAGACTTTTTGCAAAACGCTATATATTTCAATGTTGCTTCATAAACAATTCATAGTACAACTACTGCAAACTTCTTAATATAAATTGAACAGAATTCAAATAAATATTTTTATCTAAAGAAAAACTTATTTTAAATAAAATTTATAACCTGAGATGTTGATATTTTTAAATTAAATATAATTATTTCTATTCAGTTATGATACAATTTAATGACTAAGGACATGATCCTTCAATCAGGAGAGAGTTATACTGGTGGGACAATATTTCCTGGCAAGTGGGGTCAGTGAATTGGAGACACAAACAAAATCTTAGTCATCCGAAGGAACAAACCTGAATAATAAATAACTGGAGTGAGCAGCAACTCTACAATTACAGAGCAAGGCAAGCACCAACAAACTGATATATTGAATTGATATGCAATGCTCGATGGCAGATGATAAAGAACTCAGTCACCTGCAGCGGCAAGGGTTAATCAATTTTAGTTGGCTGACTAATGCGGCTGCTAGGAGGAATTGCAATGACTAGTAATGAATTATAGAGGCATAGTGTAGTCATAGATAGTGGCTTCAGAGACGAGTTCAAATTCCAGTTAAGTTATTTACATTCACTTATATGTTAATACCCTTGGAAAAAGTATGACTCCATCTGTTCTACCTATAGGTAAATAGATTTGGGTGTCAACCAGTCTAGGAGAAGGAAAACTCTGAATTCAAACCAGACTAGAGAGGGTTGGGTACCGTCAGACTAGTATGCACAGGAAACACCACGTTTGCAATTGCTGAAGTACGATCCTGATGGGTTATGTCCTATAACCCATGATCGTATGAGTACTAAATTATACTTAAAATATAAGTGTGAAAACAATTAAAAAACAGAATGACTAATAAATCTAATTCGTTATACCACATCACTCGCCGAGTAGATCAAAAAGGAGCGTGTTCCTCGGTGGGAAGGGAGCCAGAGATCAGTCAGGAGAGACAAAAAAAAAAACGAATGGAAAAACTAGTTAATAGTCTTTGAGTTCGTTCGAAATAAAGTAGATGAAAACATCTTTTTAAATTATCATGGTGTTGGACATCGACACATAGCTTCCGGCTTTCTCCGTCTAACTTCCGGTTTCTCCCTTCCACGTTGAAAGGATGAAGATTCTTCAAGTAGAAAAAATAAATTGTGACAAAACAATATTTTTTAATACGAGGATTCATCCACTATAAGTTTCGAAAACCACTTAAGGTAGAGGGTTACTGTTAAACCTATAATGATGAATGAGAAGTGTGATATGAATGAGAAGTGTGATATGAATGTAACGGGGATTGGTAGGTAGTGATGATTATGAGGATAAACAGACCTTGACTTGAAAAGAGCAAGATTGTAGCGTTTAAGGAAACACCTACGCAGGTGTCTGTTCTATAAAGTAGCAGTTCTTGAGGGGGAAAAAACCTGTCCGACCTGAACTTGTCTTTACTTTTGGTAAAGAAAAATAGAAAATCAGATGGAATAAGATTATTTCCTTTTTCAGGTAAATAGGATAATACCTGCTCGATGTAATCTTGTGGAATTAAAGAATAGACCTTATCTGCAATGAGCAGAGTTGTATATTGTTTTTCTTAACATCTTTAAAAAGTGTTAAGACGAGGGTCGGTTCTGTACACATACTGCTCACATCAGCTGACCCAAACAATCTGATATTACACCCCACTACCTAAATAATTCATTCATTAATTCTAAATTTATCACTGAGCGTGGCGTGACACTTTCGGGTTAAAATGAACAAATGATTTACCCACGCCAAGAAGGTTAATGAAGGATGATAATGCCGAAGAAAAACACGGGTATTTAAAAAAAAAAAAAAAACTAGATAAGGAATTCATTTACGAATTTACACGTTAGAAGTTGTGTCAGTAGCTCGTTTAAGAAAAATAAATAAATAAAATTCAAAGTCTGTTGTTTCAACGACTTTTCCTGAAGAGGTAATGTTCATACAACAGATAAAATGATCTGACACAAAATAATATAAAAGATTTAAAATGCTAAGAGAGTTCGTTGTTCACGGAAGAATTATACGGTTCCATACGTTCAAAAGTAGACGAAGAGAGAGAGAGAGAGAGAGTTTAAAATACTTACTTTCTTAGATTGTTGAAAGAAAATTCTTTGAAGTGTTACGTGCTTGGTTAAAAGCCGATAATATAATTGGCGAGTAATTATACAATAGCAAGTACTTGAACGCTAGACGCGTGAAAAGAAACGAAACCTTTGACATGACTTCAGACAATCTTGTTAATTTTTTTCTCATTTTATATATATATAAAAAAAGTATTTTGTATAGGCTCGCTATTTTCTTTTCTCCCTTTTTCTGACACAACGGTTAATTTCTATGAAGACCAGACTTTCATTCGTCCAAAAGTAATTTCACACAGACTCACGAATTTGTTTCCGTCTTTTTCTCAGCTCGCCGGACAATCTCTTTGAAGGCAAAGTTTTCATTTGTCCAAAGAAAATTTCACATAGGCTTGCGAATTTCTTTCCGTATTTTTCCTTACCCAGCTCGCCCGAATTTGAAGGGTGTGGGTAAAGGGAGTTATTATTATTTTGTGTTCACTACAAGCAGGACTATATTTTTTTTCCTGGAGAGCACTAAAACTCTTGACTAAATAGATTTTAAAACCTCAGTGGCACATACATGTCCGTAAGTAAAGAGGTGTTTGGAAATCGATTCTACGCCTTTTCCTAATACTATTCATGTCAACTCGAGACAACAATGTTTATACCTACTCGATATTTTTTTTTTAAAGTCGGAATTTTACCAGACTATTATCAATAATTTGCTCATTGCGATTCGACTTGAATCAGACACGGCGATGTGTCGCGTTTCTCACTTATTACGTCACAAAGTAAAGCACCCAATGAAAATGCGCTGAATAATCATCAGCTCAACGCTCCGTCAATGCAGGGATCAGTGCCAACAAAATTAGAGTTTGTCGATCGATGAAAAGATCAAATGTCTCAAGACATTAAAATAATAATAATAATAATAATAATAATAATAATAATAATAATATTGATAATAACTAGCAGGTTTCGTGTAACTTATCCGGATTTAATAATAGCTTTTTTTTGGTTAATGCTTCGCCCTGTTCTTTTCAACCTTTAACCATTCCCAGATAGTTAAGAATAGTATCATAGTCTGTGTTAAAAAAATTGAAATGTCATCAACAGATCGTTAGGTCACGAAAAATGATTTAACTCCTCACTACAAACAACTGCCTTTAACTAAGATGACTCCTTCCAATCCCTCTCTGCGCCACACTCTCTTTTTACCTCTCTATGTTCTACTCTCTCTTTCTGTTTTACACTCTTTGCCCCGCTCTATTTCTGTTTTCCTCTCGGACGCTCAACATCGTCTGGGTTTAATAGGATTTTTTATTAGGACAATATAATGTATTTTTGTTATATGATAAATGCCTATAATTATTATAAAAACAACTTTAATTTCAAAATGTCAGTGCAGCAGCGAATTTATCATCAACAGATCATTAGCTCACAAACATGATTTAATCCTTCAGTACAAACAACTGCCTTTACCTGAGACAAATCTCCCTCCAATGCTTCTATATGTCGCATTCTCTATGTCCATCTCTCTTTATCTATAGAAAGATTGATAGATACGAATATAGAGAGATACGAATACACCGAGATAGATTCGACTCTGTCTATTCGATAGTTATCTATCACGGTCTGTTCATATCTATCTATCTAGCTATCACCGTCTGTTCGCATATATCCATATATCACAGTCTCTTCGTATCTGTCTCTCTATCAATCGATCTATCTTTTTTTACAGTAAGGCTCACATTTTACAAGGCCCGAGGGCCACTCGAGGTAGAGGGTTACGTTAGGAGGTCATTTTGTGTATAGGTTTGGAAGATAACGATTAATTCTAGCCTTGAACAGGTTAACATTGTAGTGATCAGGGAAACATCCTGTTGGGAGTCGGTTCCATGAGCAGTGGTTCGCCAGAAGAAGCTGCTCGAGCGGAACTTACTTCTCACTGATGAAATATGGTGGGAATGTGGGTGGTTTGCTATTAAGTGGCATGGCGTGTTCTTGCTGTAAAGGTTTGATTTAACAGAACCAGTAAATGTAGTCCGTCCAAGCACTTTCTGTGAAAATAGCGGTAGAGAAGCGAGAGGCTTGCTACATCCAACCCGTGGGAGAGAGGTTGAAAGGTGGAAAATAATTAATCACCCACAAGGTCTCGGAGAAGCTTTTGAACTCTATCAAGGCTGAAGCGCGAGGTCTGGGCAGCTCACGCTCCAATATGACAACAATACTCCATTTTGGGCCTGATCTGGCTCGTGTAAAGGTAGAAGGCCTGATCTGGCTCTTGTAAAGGTAGAGGATAGCAGCAGAAGTCAGGTACTTACTAGAGCGGTACAGGGTGCCGACCATTTTACCTGCATCCTTAGCAACGAATCGTATTTACGAGTTCCACTTGATGTCGGATGTGAGTTTGAGACCCAACAGTCTTTCAAGGTACGGTGCTTCCCCGAGAGGACCTCAGTTCATCCCGATTGGTGGTAGTTCGGGATCAGATCGGCGATGATGAAATGTAACTAGCTTGGTTTTTGAGGTATGAATGAAACCATCCAGATTTTACTCCATTGGGTAGTTTCTGCAAGATCAGAAGAGAGATCAGTCGCCAATCTCTGACCATCGAATGTTTTAGAGGTGCGCCCCTATATAGTCGTATCATTGGCATAGATGTTTACAATCAATCTGAGTATATTGCAGATCATTTCAGTAGATCAAAAAGAGAGTTGATCCGAGGAGTGATCCCTGGGGGACGCCTTCGTTTACCGCTAGGGATCCGAAGGACTGGCCATCAGTAACTACCTTTAGGGACCTATCTGTTAGGAAGGATTTTATGACTGAGAAGACTCTTCCAGTGATACCATAACTGGAAAGCTTTAGTAAAACTTTATATCACACCTTGTCGAAGGCCTTTGAGATATCTAGCGCTATGGTCCTCGGTGTGTATTTGTCGCCAAGAGCCTCACTGCTTCTGTGAGGGATGGTAATTAGGACGTTAGCAGTGGATCGTGCTGACCGAAACCCATACTGTTCGTTGCTGAAGAGTTTGTTCTTTTCTATGTGTTCGACGACCTTCTTATTGATTATGGCCTCAAAAAGCTTACTGAGAAAACTGATGGGTCTGTACTTGGATGGGGTGGATCGCACGTTCTTGAAAACCGGGCTTGTCATCTTCCACTGGCTTGAGAATGATTTCTCCTTCAAGCAGAACTTGAATAACTTTACTATGATTGGGGATAATTCCAGGTTGATATTCTTAAGGACCACCACTGGAAATTTTGTCTGGACGAGTGACTTTCTTTGGGTCAAGACCTTTGATAAGTCTAGAGACTTCTATCTATCTATCTATCTATCTATCTATCTATCTATCTATCTATCTATCACAGTCTGTTTATCTACCACGGTCTGTTTCTGTCTGTCTATCTATCTATCTATCTATCTATCTATCTATCTATCTATCTCGGTTTATTCGTATCTTTCTATGTATCTATCTCGGTCTTTTCGTATCTTTCTATCTATCTCGGCTATTTGTATCTATCTATCTATCTATCTATCTATCTATCTATCTTTGTCTATTTCAGTTTGATTCTCTCCGTCTCTCTCTTTTGGAAACAGTTTACAGTTTTTATAACCTTTACAAATCATTCCTGATGAGGTTCATGGAAGGAATGTGGCAAATTATTTTTGTACAATCGTGTCTCATTTTTCAGCTTGTCTCTCAACTGATGTCATTTCTGTCATGGAATGTCAGTAACGTTACTTTCACACTTTGTCGGAAATATTTGATAAATGACCTGTGGAACGGCACATAATATATTATGGTTCTTTATGCTTAACGGAATAACAGGAATTAGACCATGATTATGAAAGATATAAAATTAAAGAATTTCAAAATTCTATTGGATATAAGAATAATACTTATTTTAAACTTTCGTGGCACGTGGTGGTTGCATAATGGTATTGGGAATATTTTCTTGATACACGTTGGGATCTTTGGTATCAACAAAAGATCGTTTAAATGCCGCAACCTACTTAGGCGCTGTGACTGACCAAGAGACCAAACTTATGACTACGATGCATCCATCCTCTGGGGGCTATTTCTAACAGAACACCGAACGGTAACAAAAATGAAAAATAAGGGCAGAGTGGCCTCTACTGTCATCGAATCTCATTCTAGTACAGCACCTTTGGGGTGTGAGGCAAAGGAAAAAAATGAACCCTGGACGTGCAGCCAACGAATCTAGAAACATTGTGAGATGTCATAATAAAAGCAAAACATCGTCGAGTCCATACTAAGATGAATCAGTCCTAAAGGCAAAACAAGTCCAACCAGGTACTAGAATAGTATAACTAATAAAGTGACCAGGGAACTAGAATTGTATACTTAATAAAGTAATCATGTTACTAGAAAGAGTACTAGAATTGTATACCTAATAATGTGAACAGGATACTAGTATAGTATACCTACTAAAGTCACCAGTAAGTTTATGAGCTTACATCTTTTGAATTTACTTATAAATTATATCTATCTATCTCTATCTATCTCTCTCGCTCTCTCTCTCTCTCTATATATATATATATATATATATATATATATATATATGTTAGAGTTATATCATAAAGAAACAATTTATACAAAGAATTAACTAGCAATATTAATGTGATTAATGGCGAAATCACTTCGCCAACAAGACTTAATGAGACATTAACTTATCCATTCCGTGAATAATAAGATCCTTATATTCGAGGTGTTGTCAGATAGAAGATACATGCTAAGTGCTTTCGACAATTTCAAATATCAAGTCAAATTTTAAATTAAAATGACTCAAATCGTAACTCCAATTCAAATGGTAGCTCTATTCAATCTTCACGGGCTTCTCAGAGAATGGCGATGATAAGAAACAAACAGTCATTGAAAAACTCTTTTTTAATGCTATGTTGTTTCAGGATATGGGCAACCATGGCTCTCCACAGATTCCCGGGAATTGCCATGAGTATCGTTACTCCCGCACGGTTTTGAATTTGGAATTAGAGGACGCTGTAAAATATTCTAAAAGCTGTCTATCGAAACTATGGATGGCGCTAAGTATCATAATTGTTTTTCCTGTTAAACGAAAGTGAGTTAATGTTGTTTTGTAGTATTGAGGGAAGCATTCCCCCAAGAGTCCGTGTCACAAAGTAGCATTTGTTGGGAAAAAGTTTTTGAGTGGAACTTCGTCGTTACAATAGGAATACGGGAGGAATGAGTGGGATTCGACTCCGTGGATTTAGTATGATGTGTCTCAGCTGTATCCTTCCCCATGACTGGCTTTTCCTCAAAGCTAGAGAGCAAAATCTACTCTGTTAATTAACCCATAGCTGGGAGAGAAGAGATGGATTCATGCATTTTCGAAGGACATTTATGCGACTGTGAACGCCATAGATAGGGCCAGAATTTGAACTTTGCTCGCCTATTGCACTTTATGCCACCAGTATATTCTAATAGCCCTTTTTTTTGTATTTTTAACATAACTATTTAAAATACCAGTACCAAGGCATGTTAATTTGACATGGAACCCAATTGGTAACAAAAATGAAAGTTGATGTGAAAGAAATATTTAACAAATGGGAATTAATAATAATCTTTGTTTATTATTAATTCCCGTTTGTTGAAGTTTTTCTTTAAGGTCGACTTTCATTTTTGCTTTTGAGCAGGAGTAGAGGTTTACCCCTTGTTTACTGTTTAGAATTGGGTTTCCGGTTCCTTCTAAAGTTATCTTTCACTCCCAGTAACGCCTTACTTGTGGTGAGTCGATTAAAATATTGGGTTGCACGTCACTTTAACATGCACTTGTCGTAAGTGATCACGCCAGGATATAGCAGAGGTCTGAATCAAATTTAATGTGCATCAGGAACCTTTGATCCAAGAAGAGTTAATTGGTGGTGACCCCAATATATACTGGTTTCACTGGAAGAGATGTCAAAGTAAGCTTTGCATCCAGTGTCACATCAGAACAACAAAAGAGCCAGGTGTCTCAGGAGGCTGACCTAGAAGTTAATCTCAAAGTCACCAGAGGCTTACGGCCATATCGCGTTCAAACACCGGTTCTCGTACGATCACTGAAGTTAAGCAACGTCGAGCCTAGTCAGTAACTAAATGGGAATACCAGACACTGCAAGTTTGGATGTGCGGGTGTTGTAATGGATAACGGCTCAGAATTGGAAATCAGAGAGCCGAGTTCCAATTCCAGTCGGGGCTCGTTATATTCACTTATGAACAAATACCCTAAGAAAAGTTCTGAATCCACATCTTCTATCCCCAGCTACGGGTTAATTAATAGGACTTGTACCAGTAAACCATTATTACCGTCCCCCACAAAAAAATTCTTACAATTTAAAAAAAAATGTTTTCTAGCTTTAAATAACAGGTAAAGGTTGATAAGCCGTAAAACACATCCGTCAGTCAGTCATCAGGTCATCATCATAATGTTGGTGGTATTTGTGGTACGTTATAAAACAGGAAATCAGCAAAGTTGAGTTTACAGTATACATACACAAGACAACCGGGTAAATTATATAAACACCCTATTAACGCCGGTGAACGAAGAGTCCTCACGTCATTGCGAGAAGAAAATCGAGCGTTCGAAGAAGGTCCTTCTAAAAAATCATATACCACTCACGATTTGATTTGACAGTCTCGAAGACAATAAACAATTTTACTGATGAAACATTTAGGTTTGTATTCTTATCAGACGTTATATAAGCATAACGTTACACACTGGCCTTTGTATATTCTGATAATTTCACTCAAACAAGGCAATAATGCCACTAAGACGTAAGGAGTTACTAAGCGTGAAAGAATATGAAAAAGAGAAAAACATTATTAAGGAGAGAGAACAATAAAAGAACAGGAATTAAGAAAACAGAAAATAACGATTGACATTGCATTTACACTTTTATAGAAAACGCACAGGGAAGATATATTACGGCTGTGGGAAAGTAACTGAAGGCAAGATACCTGGTGAGGACTGATAATATATCTGATTCTTCTGTCGGAGTTAGCTCCGCCTTTAGTTCCTTAATCCTTCATCAGGAGTCTCTTTCACCTGGCTATAAATACTGGGTGACCCTTTGCCTCGATCTCTTTTTTTTCCTCAGGCCTTCAGCCTTATACCACCTCGCAGATGTGAGCTCTCACAGATACTGCGTTCCCCAAATTCTGGGAACACGCTAAGAACAATACACGTACGTACGAACACTCACCACAACACACACACACACACACACACACACACGCACACACACACACACACACACATAATATTCACGACACACACTCTGTCCATGTAACTGTCCATGTAACTTGTAAACTTTAAATTGTTATTAATACATATATTTGTTTACATATATTTATCGGTCTTGTTTGTGTTTATTGTCTTTGGACTTAACTAAAGTCCAATATTCTCATGTGGTTGGACCGGCTAGCAGGAAATTTTAACTCATGTGTATTCTTCTATATACTCATCACCGCCACGGTCCACTACACTTCTATGGATTTTATCACGAATTTCTAAAAAAGATAACAGAACCACCAGACCAGATATAACAGCAATATTCAATGCATAGACGAATAGTAGACTTATAAATATGTAAGATAGTTTCTGTCGAGAAAAAATGTCTATCCCGACACAGTGAACCAACTTTCCCAGCTGCAAACTAAACAATTGATTCAATAATCTTTCCACTTTATGTCAGCAATTCATAGTATAGTTCAATTTTTTGCTAAAAATAAAAAAAATCAATTTGAGTTATCTTATGCAATAAACCTTTTATTATATTCACTTGATAGGAAGATCTTTGAAATTAACCATTCTGATTTCATTTTATTAATAGCTTGGATGTGTAAATACCTAATTAAATTATACTATGACCTTCTTAACTTTGAAGTATGCAATTATTTTCTTTATATCGACTTCAGTACTGATGTAAGGTCTTTGCTGATTGGTCTTTAATGCTCACCATGGACCAATGAAGGAAAGTCTATTTTATATATTTAACTTTCAATCATATATCAATGCCAAACAAAAAATAAATAAATAAAACACGAAAGAAAAAACAGTCGCAAGTTTTTGACTTAAATTCAAATTCTCCTTGGAACCAAATTTTAAATATGGAACACGTCGGTTCCTTAGCGAAATTGTCGTTATTTTTTTCTAAAAATTCCCTATATTTATCTATTTGATTTTCTTCATGTCTTTCATTATTATCGTTTTAATGGAAACTTCGATCGAAAATTGGATTTTGAACCATCATCTGGTTTTCGAGTCATGCTAAGAAATATGTATTTTTTAATTTCGAATATCTGGACTGACATACCAACTTTGACGAAATTGAACCGACAATGCTATTTTTTTTTTTACACCCTGACATTTGGTGCATTCAAATATTTGTAAAATCTACAATAATTATTATAACTATTAGACATAAATATCCATCCATCTGTTTTATTTCATGGTTACTTGAGAATATTATTAGAAGCTAATTCTTATTTCATTTCCATTTAATCTCTTTTGTATTTAAACAATTAATTAAATCAATCTATGACCCTCTTAACCTTGAAGTATATACAATTGTTTTTCTTTACATCAACCTGGGTACGCATGTAATATCTTCGTCCATTGGTCCATAATGTCTACCTCGAACCATTGAATGACAAGGTTTTTAAAATCTTTGACTGAAACTTTATTGCAATGTCGCGCGTGCGCAAAAAATTAAAAAAAAGAAAAGAAAAAAAAACTCTTGATAAAATCCAAAGATTCAGCAATATTATGGGTCCAGAACTGGCATCTTGTCTTCAGTCTCTTCCCCATAGTCGTAATTTAATTTCTCTGTGATTTTCTATAAATACTTTCATGGTAATTGTTCGGATGAACTCTCGGCTATAGTACGTAGACTTTAAGAATTTAAGCGTAGTACTAGCGCAAAGAATTGGCGAAAAGTGTTCATCATTTTACAATTGAAATGGTTAGATGTAACCGTAAGTTCTATGCTAACAATTTCTTTTCTCGCACTTCTCGCTTGTGGAACTCTCTTCTGGCTCCATGCTTTCAAGCCAACTTTGATCTTCAAAAAAATTAAATGCAATGTCAATCGTTTTCTATTTTCTTCTTGATTACTCTTCTTCTATTGTTCTTGCTCCTTAATAACGTTTCTCTTTTTTATTCTTTCATACTCATTAACCCCTTGTGTTAGTGGCTTAATCGTAGGAATCTCCATTGATTTGCTAAGAATTATTTCAGATGAATCAAGTGCATATAAATTCAAATGTTCAAAATTAATTTTTAAGTGTTAAAAGGAACGTGATTTTTTTGCGTAGTGATTGTCTGCACGGAAAGTAAAATTGGCGCGCCGAATTCGAATTCCAGCTGAAGTACTTGCATTCACTTTCGCACATATACAATTGCAATGGTATAAATCCATCTCTCTAGCCAGCTCGAAGTTAATATCCTTGGTTGGCAACCAGTCTAGAAGAAGGACAACATTGAATCCAAATCCGGTTCGGTTAGAAACTACATGTCATAAAAAGCAAGCTCTACTTATTGCTGAAACTAAAAAGCCTAGCATGGTGGAAAGCCTGGCACGGTGAGGCTATATATATATATATATATATATATATATATATATATATATATATATATAAAGGGAAAAAAATTAATTGTTTTTATTAATATGTGGAAATCTCCACCTTTTGCCTGATGACGGTCGCGAGACCGGAAACGCGTGTAGCAAAATTATGTAAATATGTAATATTTAGTGTTAAAACGGCAACAGTGAACCACAGGAATAGAATATTGTAACTGGATACATGCATAGCTATGGAGTCCAGTCTAGATCATTGTGGTTGATGATCGTTGACTCTACAAGAAGGTTCATCTACCCTTTGACAGGTCTTGTTCTAATCCTGTTGGCTGTGTACCCACTCTCCTCAAGAGAAAAGCCTGATGGAGGTTCAATCACCCAATGACCAAACCATGCATCATGGGCTACATGGTATCTCTAGTACTCATAGACTAACCTGACATATATCATCATATTTATTATTAGTAGTAGTAGTGGAAGTATTAACAAGATCGGAATAAAATAACATTAACTGGTAGCTTGAGTAGAGTTATGAAAAAGCAGTTAAAACATTAAGATGAAAACCAGCTAAATATTTTAGCGACTGAAACGATTCCTGTTTACTGAGAATTTTGTATGAAGCAGTTCACACAGTTAATAGATTTTTATAGTGACACATTTTCTCACTCATTTCTAATTAAGTAGATTAAACATATAAGTTAATACGAGTTTAAATAAAATTTCTAGAAAATAAATTCCAGAACTTACTGGAGCAAAAACCTGCAGTACTGGAAAAGCTTATAACAAGTTCAGTGCTTTCTGTATATAAACCCTCAGATATCCTCTTCGTTTACTTTAGTGTTGCAATGGCGAAGTGACGCTATCCTGCATATCTTATTCTTCTCTTATACGTCACGTCCTGAAGGGACGTGAACGATCATGGCTCTCCACGATCATGGCTCTGCATTCACATATCACATCTGGTATGATGCTTCTTCATTTATATGCTACATCTTGTCTGCAGATTCTGCATTCTAATTGCGCATCTGGTGTGATGCTTCAGCATCACAAATGCCACATCTAATAGATGCTACAACTGTTATGGTGCTTCAATATCCACATACCACATCTGTTCTACAATCTTATATCCCATCTAGTATGGTGCTGCTGCATTCATATGCTACATCTTGTGCTTCTGACATCGCATTAACCTCTGGCACTTCTACCATCATATTAACTGGCATGTTACTTCTACATTCTCATGCCACACCTGGTTTAGTGCTTCTATAGTCATATGCTACATCTGGTTTGGGGCTCCTGCATTTATCGTCTACATCTGGTATGATGTTCCTTCATTCATAGTGCCAGATGCCACATCTAGTCAGGTGCTTCTACATTCTCAATCCTAATATGGTATGGTGATTTTGCATTCTCATCTGTAGTTCTTCAGCATTCGAAATGCCACATCTGGTGGATGCCATACCTGGTATGATGCTTCTACATTCAGATTCCAGAGCTGTTCTGATGCTTTTACAATCTCATGCTGCATCTGGCCCGGTGCTCCTACTCTCATATGTTGCATCTGGTATGGTGCTTCTGCATTCAACTTCCACATTTCACTTGGGGCTTCTATATATGGATGATGCATTCACCTGCTCATTTTATCTGGGCTGGTGCATTTACGTTCTCATAACACATCTGTCCTGCATTCATATTCTACATCTGGTATGGTGCTGCTGTATTCATAGGGCACATCTTGTATGGGGCTCCTGAAATCACATGCTACATCTGGTCTGGTGTTTTTACCCTCACATGTCATCTCTGATGTGGTACTTCTGCATTCACATACCACATCTGATGCTTCTACACTCCCATGCCACATAGTTTCTGCTTTCTCATGTCACATCTGGTCTGGTGCTACTATTTTTACATACTGCATCTGGTGCTTCTGCTATGTATGTAGATATTTGTGGCAGAATTCAAAGAAGAATCTGTAATATCATCGGTTTTATCTTCAGACACTTTCCATCTGCCTTTCTATAAATACTTTAATGGTAATTGTACTGGTAATCTTGCCTCCTTGCTACTTCGACTTCACGAATTTAAGCGCAGTACTAGATTGTCAGTTAGGTCGCATCATTTTACTGTAAATTATACTGTACTGGCTTCTCTCGCACTTCTTGCTACTCGAACTCTCTTCCAGCATCTTGCTTTCCTGTTAACTACGATCTTCAAAAATTTAAATGCAACATCAATCGTTATCTTCTGTCTTCTTGACTTCTAATCTCTTAATGTCTTCTGTCTCCTGGACGTTTTCTCAGTTTCTTTCATTTTCAATAACTCCTTGCGTAATAGTGGCTTCATCGCCTTGCTTGGAGTTAAATAATTTAAAAAAAAAATGCATCTGACTTCTTTGGTATCAGTGTGTGTCAGTATGTCACCGTTTGAACATGTTTTCTGTCCTGTTATCTCTTTTATGTATTTTATATTTTTATGCATGTAGGCTACGTCTGAGTTCTGCAGTGTTTCTATCTCTGCACAGTTTTTGTTGAGTCATTGATTTTTTGTTTTTGAATATCGAAGGAGAATATGCTAATTTGCCTTTCAATAACATAAATTCTTATGTTAAAAATAATAAATATTAATTATATAACAATTAATTTTAAATCAACTGATGAGAAAAGTGGCCCCACCAACATATTTCCATGAGCCGCATATTAAATATCTCAGAGTCACATGTAGTGTGGCTCTCGAACCGCGATTTGTCACTCTTTATACAGGGTGCGATGGATAAATTGTCGTCTAAATTCCGCCAAAAAGGAAAATTAATGCAAATATTGACATCTCATTTTAACGGATACATTTACCAAAATTACACCAAAATATCTTGAAATACTAAAGAGTAAATTCATTCATTGGCTTCAATCACGGCCTCCAGATAACTTCGGAATCTATGCAACACTTCTGGATGTTCTCCTTGTTGAGTGAATGTTGCCATAATCTTTGCCTTCAGTTCCTCTTTGGTGTTACAAAGAGTTTTGTTGGTCTCTCGCTCAACTGCACTCTGCATATAATAATCAAGCGGGTTGCACTCTGAAGAGTTATGTTGCCAGACGTAAGGGGTGATGTGGTCGCAGAAATTGTCTGACAGCCATGACTGGGTTCTCCTGTTCTGTGGCATGTTGCAGAGACCTGTTTCCTGATATAGGGTTTTCCAGCAGTCACCCTCATAAACCAGGACAGTACTACCTCCTCAAGGCACTTGATGTAGGCCTCCGTATTGAGTGTGAGGCCCTGTACGAAAATGAATGGAGGCATAACGTCGCCATTACTATTGATCACTCCAAAACCCTGATGTTTGTATATATCATCTAACTCTTTCCGAATCCTCTGCACTGTCTTCATATTGGCGCCTAAATACTTTGAAGTACTAATATTGAAGATTCCGGGGCGAATGCTAAACAGTACAGCATGCCGTTTCGAAATTTACCTTGGGAAAGGTATGACTCTATCTCCTCTCTCCCAGCTATGGGTCAAATAGCGTAATAGACTGGATTCTCTCGCCTTGGGTGGCCACCATTCGAAGAGAAGGAAAAATTTCATACTGGGGAGAAGGCAACGGAAAACAACTCCACTAACTTTCCCAAGAAGGTATGGCAACTCAAAGATCATAATGAAAATGAATCTGTAGTGGAATATTTAAAAAAACAAAACAAGATCGAACATTGTGCTGTCAAAGCCACTCACAGCATCAACTTCAATTCGGAGTCATCTTCAGAAAGGAGCTTGCGTCGTTGGTTCCAAAAATGAACTTCTGGGCATTTGGATCTCCAGTGTTTGTCAGATAGTAGGTGGAAGTTTTTACTTGACAATGAAGATCTGAGAGCCGCCAGAAACAAACCATTAGTCGATGGAAGAAACAGTCAGAACTGGTAGACTGGTGCAGCACACTCTTCTTAACTTGTATCCCCCAACCTTATTTCAAATTGGGTATTGTGTTGTACAAAGATATGTTTAGTAAATAGGACGCCGGGAAGAATTGCTGACCTGATCTTGAGATGAAACTGGTCAGATGACCTGAAGTAGAATAAAAACTAGGAAGTTGATGGAAAATCAAGATTTTATTTAAAGATATTATTTCTGTCATATTCACAGTAGATATTATAATTTATATTCGGACTTTTTTCTTTTTCTTTTTTTTAAATTAAACCTTCCGTTGCCAGGAGATTTGCGACCCTGACAGGCGTTAATTCTTGCAGTACTTGATATGTCCCTTGGTTTATATTAACTGGAATCGTTGTGACAAAATTCTGGAACAATTTGATTAGATCTGTGAGCAGTGGAATCGCGGGTGGGGAATACAGTGATACACTCTAATCATATTGTAATGTAATTGTTTGGGAAGTCATCAGCGATGACCTTTTGAATCCAAATCCCAAGTGTTCTCTCTTTCACGCGTACACATTCATCCACACACGTACATACATATGAAAAAAATTAGGTGTGTTGAAAAGCTTCTAGACTTTTTTTTAAAGGTTTTTCTTCTGTGTATTCTGTCTGTAGTATTTAAAAGTAGGACCCTGGGAATTTTAACACAGGCCTAATATAGGACGTAAAAACGCCACACACAGAGAAATACATATACTCAGATATAATATACATATTTTTAATGAATTTTCACTCACGTAGTATTCTGAACGATCTCCTCAAAGATGAAGAAGAGACTTGAAGCAGCAGAAAATCTTTGTATTTTGATAGTTTTTTGAAGATCCTCAAAGATATATTACAGTCTGCGGGGACTGCCATGTCAATAAGAAAGCACATTTTGTTCTTGTGGTCTTTGATCACGATGTCTGGGCGATTAGCTTTGATAGTTCTGTCTGTGTGTATTGTAAAGTCCAATAAAATTGTTAAAGGTCTATCATTATTATTATTATTATTATTATTATTATTAATGATAATAACAATAATAATAATTATTATTAATAATAATAATAATGATGATAATAATAATAATAATAATAACCAGTAAGCGTATTTTATTAGTTAGAAACAGGTACCTGTGAAAAATTGTGTTGCTAGAAAGGCGGTCAGTACCAAATGTTTAATCGCAATTAATTTCGCACAGCTAAAGTGCATTTATATAGCCAAAGATGCATTCCAAAAGCTAAGCAGAGTATTAAGAAACCGAAAAACTTCGTTAGAAACAAAGAAAATATTATTGCATTGTCACGTGATATCTGTCCCCCAGTATGGCAGTGAGTGCTGGACAATCTCCTCAAAGATGAAGAGGAGACTTCAAGCAACAGAAATATGGTTCTACAGAAAGATGCTGAGTATGCCATGAATCGAACATTTGAGTAACGAGCTGGCCGTTAAGTGAGACATTGTATCTGAGCGCAATTTCAGACATACTACGTGAGTAATGGCTTTGTGTCAACTCACTTCTAATAGCCTTAATGTCACTTTTGTACCATTTGTAACATTTATAATTTATTTCTAAAGCTTTCTACAGTACGGTAGTGTGCTGAATTATTATGTGATACCCATTCTCTTATATGGTAGTGAATGCTGGACAATCTCCTCATGAATGAGGAAAAAAACTTAAAGCAGCAGAAGGATACTGAGAATGCCATGAACGGAGCGAGTAAGCAACGAGGAAATCTTGAAGAAAATGGCAACAAAAAGAGCATGTATTCAGATTCAGAGAGAAATAGTTAAAATTTCTTGAACACATAATAAGGAAGGAGGGCTTGGAAAATTTAACCCTCACGGGACATACTGAGTGGAAGAGAAATGGGGGAAAGCAGTTAGCCACTTAGCTGATGAGGTTGTGTAAATGTATCGCGTGACGTGGGGGAGGGAGCCTTAGCAAAGGGAGAAAAACTGCTAAGATCCACACAAGATAGGAAGCTGTGGAGAGCTATGATCGCCTCTGTTTCGGAGGGACGCGGCACATAGAAGAAATATACTAAAGAGTAAACGTAAACTCGAAAATCAACGCTATATTCTATAGTATACATTACTTCGGTTTGCATATTGTAAAATACAGTACAGGTATTTCTTTATTTATTTCTCTCTTTATTCATTTTATTTATTTTCATTCTTTTTGAAGAATGAGAAAACCGCAAGTACAGTTTTCGTACAATGTACAATATTATTATTGACTCGTTGAATTTTTTTAAATTCATGTGTTTTTATAGTTGATCGTAAGTTCTGTGTAGTGAATCAACTAAGACGTTAAGCGAGTAATGTCCATATTTCAAATGGACCAACAATTTAAATTTGAAATTTGGTCATCTTGCCATCAGAAAAGTGACAGCTACCAAACTGTAAGATAGTACATTTTGGTAATAGCAGCTAAAAAAAATTGGCTTAAGGATGCTGTTTTTTGGTGGGGAGTGGGTAGACTGGTTAGTTTGTTTCGTTTCTGAACGAAAAAGGTAATTATGTTTGACTTGGCGTAAAATTATTAATATCTTCCGGTAAATTCTGTTAGAAAAAAACTGCTATTACGAAAGGAGTTAATCACAATAAGATGAGCAATAATAAAGCTTCATTGGCTTTTTAAAAGCCGGTGATTCAATATGAAATTCTCCAATACATAAATAGTCCGCGTGCATATTGAAACTCCATGGCTTCCTTTGTTCCGAGTCCGAAAAGGTTTGCGCAGTAAGTAATGAGCCCAGACATCTTCATTCTTGCAAGTAATAAACAGACCATTATCCCTTATCCAAATGAGGAATAAGACGACACCATTGGTTGGTTGTTTTTATTTAGTAGCATATCAACCGCTATGGGCTATTTAATACCAAAGTCTAAATATTTTGTACGTAATTTTATGCTTTCAGCTACAGATATTTTGTACATAATTTTATACTTTCAGGGTAAAGGTATGTTCTTTTAGATATATAGTTTGTAGGTCGTAAAATATATTGGTGTAATTTTTACTATAAAAATGTATTTCTATATTTTTTAGTATTGCATTGATTGTTATTTTGCTATAAAAATGTATTGTTGCAAAAAAAGGTTGGTACAAAATAATGACGTAATAATATCGTTTTTTGACGTTATAAAATACGTCAAAAAACGACATTATTACGTCATTATTTTTGCACCAACCTAATAAAAATGTACTGTTGAATTTTTTTGAGGGTTCACTATTTGCCCATTGCTGGAACCCTAACAGGTGCTACCACCCCGGTTCAGGGTAGATCTGGGAACAACAGCAGTTAAGAGGTGGTTCAACGCTCCTCAAAACGTCCAGTTTCCCGATCAGAGGTATTGATACAGGATGTAGTTTAGGACGACAACAATAACAATTGGAAATGATAATAGAAAGAACTTTAGGGCGTGTGTGTCGTTTTGGAATAAAAAAAAGAAATGATCCCAATGGGAAGTGAGATTGAAGAAATGCCAGAGAATGTTTTTTTTTTTCAGCTGAAAAAGGAGGGTGAAAAAGAGAGAAAAAAACAGAAAATACGAAAGAAAATTGATAATACACTTTTTGCATTGTTCGGACTTTTGTCCTCATCTTTTTTGTAATATACACGACGTTTCAGCCGTTGTATGCCCCGGTCTTCTTCAGGTAGTACAATACCTCATCTCAGAAATATAGACAAAAATGAGAATGTATGCATTCGATATTTCGCTCTGATCTCTTCTCTTTTTGTAACGAACCGCCGTGTCTTATATAGTGTAACCCGGATATAAGAGAGTTGTCGGGACCGGAGAAGAAGTCTCTTATATTCGGGTTTCTCTTATATCCAGGTTTATCTTATATCCGGGTTTGGTCTCATTTATATACATTAACACAGGCTCTAATTTGGGACCAGAGAAAATCTATCTTATATCCGGGTTTCTCTTATATCCGAGTTACACTGTACTTGATTATATTTTGTTGATCGGATCGTTCCTCAGTTATCGGAATTTCCCTCAATTAAGTTAAAAAAAGAACATTTTGTAATACATTGTCTCGTTGAATTTCGAATAGAGATTGAGACTAAATTTATTTACAAGTTTAGATTATTTCAATGGTTGATTACGCTTACCATTCACTAACATAGATAGGAGGTCAACTGGGAATCGACTAGAAAACAGAACTAAAAATGATAATAAACGAAGAATAAAAATGTAAGGTGAAGGTTTTGAAATTTGCCTGTGAAATTGTTTCCTTCCTTTAGTAGAATCGGGAAAATGGTTTCGAAATTTCAGTTGCCGAAGAAGAGTCAATTATGGACATTACTAGCTCCAATGTTGTAAGCAGGTCTGTGTGTGATTTTTTTTTTTTTATTTTTAATTTAGGATTGGGAAGAAGAAATAGAAAATGAAAACGGAAGAAAGAGATGAGATAAAGAAAAAAAGAGTCAGGATGAAAGAAGAAAGGAAAAAATAATAAATAGAAAGAGTAAAAAAAAAGAAAAATTCAAGAGGAAGAAAAAGAATGAACAAGAAATAAAAGAAAGAAATGGCGGTAAAGAAAAAAAATAATAGCAAGAAAAAAATATGGAGAAAAAAGAAAGTGTAGGGAAAGAAAAATGAAAGAATGGGAAAGAAAAAGACTCGTAAGAAAAGAAAGAGTGGAAAAGAAAGCGAAAAGGAAAAAGAATTGGGGAGAAGAGGAAAAGAAGGAAGAAGCAGATAAAGAAAAAATTGTGTGGAAAAGAAAAAAAACAATGGTTAAGAAAGAAAATTTTACATATTTAACAAGTTGACTTTGAAAGTTTAAACTAATTTCAAGTCAGCACAGAAGCAGGAAAAGTTCCCTTGCCTCTACTGTTTGGAATTTAGTTACACTCCAATCAGTCTGGCAGGCTACCGTTTTTCGAGACATCCATTTTCCTTATCATTCCTTCTGATTATCCTACCACCCGGACTCTTCTTTTTCCCTAGAAAATATTTCAAATTTTTAACAGCTGTCACGCTTTTCTTTCTACACAAACCGCTTTACCCACCGCCTTACAGATTTTTTTTTTCTTTTTACCATTCTAGTTTTGTATATTCATCCTTACGTTTTTCTTTCTTTGTTTGCATTACTCTCTTTACTAACTTTCCGAAACATCTGTTCCGTGTTTTGGAATTTCACTCTTCTTCCTCTGAGACTTGAGTATTTTTTCATCTTTTTACGGGATCTTTTTTTTAGCTCTTTTCCCAACTGACTTACTCCCGGCGTAAACTTGACAGCTTTCTCTGTCAAAATTCTTAAAAATAGCGTGTTAAAAATAATCATATTAAAATAATTTAAGCTAAGAGAACATACAGATCCTATCGCAACAGTTGTCTTTTCATCTGGTATGTTTGAAATAGAAGGAAAGCGTGTCTTTTTTGGTAAAGAAAATCATTATTTTATCACGAGTTATCTTTTGGTCTTTCTTAAACTGTTGCCTCTGTAGGCAGCTCGGAAGAAGAAGAAGAAGAAACCTCTGGTCAGAAACTTGATACATTTTTAATGTTGTCTGTGATCGACCACCATTTGGCACGTACTGACAACTCTCCTGGCCTTGTGCCGAATCAAATTTAAGTTAGTAAATATTGAGATCAACTTCTGTTTGCTAACTTTTGATGATTTGCTTAATTTAAATATATTCTTCTTCTTCTTCTTTTATATCATCATATAGTTCTGCTTGTTAACTCTTACTTGCCAATACCTAATAAATAATGAACGATTCCGTTTTGATAGCTAAGAAAGACAGAAACAACATATAAGAGACGCTATTTGGTTTATTCAGAAAAAGAAAGAAAGAGTAGGTGGAAGAGACGATGATGCTCTCGTGTGTCTAACGTCTGCTTCAGTGAAATGAAAAAGTTTGTCAGTTTCATATCTTTTCATTTGTACTATACATATCATACTAATGATTGTTATTGCAATATTTTGTTAAAAGTTGTTAAGCTCAAATATTTAATGATGCAATAGAGGAATTTCAACGGGTATTTTATTTTGCGTTCTGGTTTGGTTTGGTTTGGTTTGGTTTACGGCATATCAACTTCAATGTGTTATTTAATGCCAACAAGATTTTTATTGCTGGCAATATTTGTTTTGCAAAAATGTATTGCTGGTAATATATTTAAAAAAATATATATACTGCTGGTAATAATTTATTGGAGGGAATCATTTTTTCTTCATGAGTGGATTGCCGGTAATAATTTTCCCCAAATAGTATTGCTGGTATTAAAACCTATTTTTATACTTTCATAGTGTTTCGACTCCTTTGGGGTGTTAACTATTTATCTATAGCTGGGACCCTGGCAGATCCTACCATCCCGCATCAGGGTGGACCTGGAAGCACCAGCAATTAAAAGGTGGTTCCACGCTCCTCAAAACCTCCTGATCAATGGCCTTGCTGTTGGCTGTAGTTTATCGTCTTACACAGGACGGGTTGCGTTCTGTGTCGTCTCTGGGTCCTCATATTAATACATAAAATGGAATTATCGAAAAAGATCATTTCTTTTTCTTATTTTATTAGGAGATAGCAGCGGCAGCTTGTATTTTAAGAGGCAGCAGGAGGCATGATATCACATGACCGCATGTCGTACGTTGGCTCAGTGTTCCTCCGCGGGTGGTCTTTGCCGGGCTCTCAACCTGGGTGTGGGAGGCGTATCGACACTTCAGAATTCTTGCGGCACTCTGTTGAATTCGCACCGTTTTGAATTTATATCCAAAAGCAAGATAAAGGCAATCCATCACTGTCAGAATACTACCAGTACTATTAGTAATTTTTCATTTGAGCAGAAGACAAAATGTCATTCAAAACAGTTCTATTTACGATCGGTCTTTCGTAAATTCTGCCAGCTGCGAAGATAGGTGATCTTCCCAGGATTTTTATGAGAGCGGAAGTCGACGGCAACAATTTGATTGACAAAGAATATATTCTTTAAATTATGCTGCTGTTTTGCTATTTATTTACTTCTTTTAAAAATTATTTATTAATATTGATTTTCAGCAAGCATGTTTCTCGGAGTTATATTTAGAATTTTAAATTATATATATATATATATATATATATATATATATATATATATATATATATATATAATGTGTGTGTGTGTTAGGATGGTGGTGATCCTAGCGTGTACCACCTTTGGGAAATGCTTCACAAATGACTGAATTTCACTCACATTTGGGCAGACAGAACTCATCGATGGTTGTGGTAGCACGAAGTCACAAGTCCTCGATCAAGCTAGATAACGCGCTCTTCCAGAAACTGTAACTAAGCTCTGCTCAATAAAGTCGCAGTATAAACTACAGATAACTTTCAACAAACACAAATGTATCTGAGCAGGCGTATTCAACAGTCTGCTTGCCGCCCTATTTTACGGGGAACCTCTGATACGAGTGGCCAGCCACTATATATATATATATATATATATATATATATATATATATCATTGTGATATAATATTATCACTCTAATATAATATTATTAATATATATATATATATATATATATATATATATATATATATATATATATATATATATAAGGTTGGTGCAAAAATAATGACGTAATAATGTCGTTTTTTGACGTTAAGAAATACGTCAAAAAACGACATTATTACGTCATTATTTTTGCACCAACCTAATATATAGATAGATAGATATATTTATATAGTACTATAGTATATGTATATATATATATAATACTATAGTATATATATAATATATATGGAGGCACGGTAGATTAATGGACTGCGGCTCGGATTGAGAAATACTGCATGGTTGCAGTATAAAACCTAGGTAGGACCTGTGGGTGTTGAATAAACACAGATATGTCTGTGATATGGATAGCTGCCCTATCAGACGAAAGCTATAGTGGACTACCATTATATATAACTTGAGCAGTTTTCATATCTAGATTTTTCGTGCTAAAAATAAATGATACTAAGTAAAGAAAACGTTCAAAAGCAAACAACAAATATGTCGAATGATGAGTAAAAATAACGAAGAAATCTTGTAATTTCAGACAAGCAACTTTTTTTCCGAACGATAAGTCAGAATCGTTTCTGTAGACATGTTTATGTATTGAACGAGGCGTCAGACTCGTCATTTGTGTAGACAAAAATATTTATCGCAATGTCAAGGGAGGCTAAGTCCCGTTGTAATCCCTCGACAGATGAAACTATGATTTTACCGAGCATTATCTAACTCGTGAAGCGATCCGAACAATTCCTGAACATTTCCTGGAGGGTAGTTCAACATTGACAACAATGTAATAATATCTGGTTGGGTCGTGAAATGATTTCCATTAACGTGGGACTCGATAGAATCACACGCCCCTCGCCTCGGGTCTGGTACCTACAAAAGGTCGATTTATCTCTCCAGAGTCAGCGAGGCAGATACTGGTTGGATAGTCAGTCATTTTTGAAGTTCAGATCAACACGACGATTTAAAAGGTGCAAAACGTCAATGAACAAATACTGAATACTTGGATCTTAGCTGATTATAATGACTGATGCAAAATTAATTAAATTCATAATGTGACAAAACTACCCTTGACTTTCTTTTTAATTACATATCGTTCTTTTATACGGATGTGCCGGTAGTTTAACGGATATTGGCGTGGTGTGAAGAAGCAGCAAGTCGAATTCAAATTCTGGGTTAGTCTGTTATATTCATTTTCGTAAAAATGGTCTTGGAAAAAGTATAACTATGTTTTTATTTGTTTTTTTTTTTTTTGTTTGTTTTTTTTTTTCTCCCTCCAGCTATGGACAAAATGGCAAGGAAGACTGGACACTCTATCACTGGAGTCTAAGAGAAGGTATATTTTGAATTCTAAAGGCGACGGGAAAGCACACCACTTTATTTCCCAAAAATTCATGGCAGTTCACAGATAATGATGAAAAAATTTGTGGAGAGTCATCATTGTCTCCGTTCTGAAGGGTCACGCTATTTAAAAACAATTAACTTTTTTTTTTAATTGCCTAGCTTAATTGGCTTTAATATTACTCATAAATGTCTAAATAAGAATTTAATATAATCTGCTGCAGGTAAAAATGACATAAATTAAAATCGTGTGCTTGTTAAAGAAAAAAAATCGCCATCGTTGCATTTGTGTAATTTTAAAACCTATAATGGAAATCTTGTTTCGTCTTACTTTGCTTGATTTATAAATAAATAAAATAAAACCTATTATTCACATTAGGACTAATATCCTTATCTCTGTTTTAATTATCACAAAGTTTCGGCCGTTGTGCCCTCTGGTCTTCCTCAGGTGTTTGTCAATAAAGATAATCTTCAGGGATTTTCAAATTGAACACTTGATTTACCTGGACTAGTGTAGGCGCACTAATTCCAATTATATCTAATTTTGTAGCTTTACTTTTAGTATGGCATTTTATTACACAGAATTGGAATAAACGATAACCACATAAGAGTCAAATAAAAAGATATGCTAAAGTCTTTTATCTTAACAGTGCACTGCAGAAAACATTTTTACTTATGAATACAAACGCCAATGTTCTATCTTCCTAAATCCTGCTCTTTTATTGACACTATTTACATTCGGACTATTGTCCTCATCTTTGCTGATGTTATCATAACGTTTCGGTCGTTTTACCCTTCGGTCTTCATCAGGTGCTTATCGATCCGGGCAGCTCACAATGAATTCTGAACTGAAATCTTTATTTAATCTACGGGGGTTGATTGTTCTCCTTCCGGTGTCCATATCTAATGGTATATTGCTTAAAATTTTATTTAGTATAGCTCAGTTATTACTAAGTCTGTTTCTATTGAGTCTGAGTTGGTACTACCCGACCCAGGGACTGAAATCACAATTACTATACAACCAAATTCACGAACCAACACATTAATCTTTTGGGCTATTGACACCTGAAGAAAGCACAGTAACAAAGATGAGAATACTAGTCTGGGTGTAAATAATGATAACGCCTCGTCTCAAAAAATTCAGACAAAAAATAAAAAGCAGGGCGTAAAATATACAGGGTGATTGAAAAATAACTACGTATTTCATGTATGATGGACTCTCCCGTATAACTATTATTTTTACAAAACGAGAGTTACTTTACACGCACCCTGAATTTAAACTTCAGTGTAACCCGGATATAAGAGACCCGAATATAAGAGAAACCCTGATATAAGAGAGATTTTCTCTGGTCCCAAATTAGAGCCAAACTTACCTAAACAAAATAGACCAAACCCTGATATAAGAGAAACCCGGATATAAGAGACACTCGGATATAAGAGACTTCTTCTCCGGTCCCGACAACTCTCTTATATCCGGGTTACACTGTACATTTCGTAAGAGAAGAATACGTATTCTTTTCACCTTAAGATTAAAATTCTCTTTGTTCTAGCCGGTTATCCAGAATGCCACTGTGTGTGTGTGGGGGGGGTGCTGAATATTCCAGAATGCCACTGTGATTATAGAAGTTGTACGTGAGTAACACGGCGGAGTAATAGTAGCTCCAATTGAGAAATTGGAGAGCGGAGTTCGGATTCCACTCGAGTTCGTTTAATTCACTTACGTGCAATTACCCCTGGGAAAGGCGTGAACCTATTTCTTCTCACCCCCACCAACTATGGGTAAATAACAGGACAGTTTGAGTCCTATAGTCTTGGGTGGCAACCTGTCTCGGAGAAAGACCACTCTGAATTGTTGAGTTAAATAACCTCATCAAGCCGCAACTGGCAAAGTCTGGCGAGTACGGCTATATCCCTAAAAACATAGACAACCAAAGAATGAAAACGATCTGGGTCTGTATAATGAACTTTCATCCGTGGTATCTAGATTTTTTTTTCTTTTTGGCGGGAATAGCTCTTTTATTTTATTTTTTTAATAGAGGTGGATGTAAGAATGGTTGTACACTTTAAATTCTGTTTTTTTGAAAAAAATAAAATAAAATGGTACAAGAATGGCGACTAAATGTCTCTTTGAAAAAAGAGGGTTACGTGATAAGAAGAAATTGCGTTTCCGTGACACGCGCATTTTCCCAGAGTGAGAGAGAGAGAGTAAGGAAGGTGGGAAGAAACCTGAAACTTTTTGACACGTGCGCTTTATAAGTGGATGTTGTTGTTGTTTATACTTGCAGATTCCATGTGTAAGCTTGGGTAGGAGGCTGCGGCCACGGCAAGTGATAATGATGCCGTTTCAGCAGCAAGTGAATTTTTTACGGCATCGGGTTCCTCACACGACGCTCGAGATGGACTTCTTTACAGGGCTAAAGAGCTTCATATCTCCCACATTTTTAGTCATATATTGGAGGAAGAAGTGGATTCATGCTTTTTCTAAATATATTCGTACGATGTGAACGCAGACAATCCGGATCAGAGTTTGAACTAACTTTGGCTAATTCCTGTCTCCAGTGCGTTAACAATCAAGCTACCTCCACCAGAAAGATGATACCTATACAATTCATGTCATTATCAGATAATCAACCAACAGATACTTAACCTGTCATTAAATAAACAACTTTGATCTTCACCTTTCAATAGAAACAACCGTTTAAGCCTTCCAGGAATTCAACCATTTTTGTGTGTTTGATGATTTCCCTGTCGTGGCAATGACGCAGTAATGATGATCAAGAAAAGCTCTTCTTTCAAACAACGCAGTAACCTTTAATATGAACCAGACTTTTCTTGATGCTTTTTGTGTCATTTTCCGAAACGTGAACATTTCCACATTTTATCAGCCGCGTTGCGACAGCTGCAAAAG